>BSUD01000006.1:97370118-97566344 GCA_033239045.1 Fagopyrum esculentum | reverse complement strand
CCCCCCCCCTTGTGTTACTTGTCACTATAATTGATAATTGCATCTTAAACACCTTAACTCTCTTGGGTTCGACGCTTACTTAATCACTATACTTGTTCTTAGTGTTAAGTCGGGATTTACTTTTGATTGGGTATAGACGACCATAGAAATACCTTCGGTCAAATTTTGGCGCCGTTGCCGGGGAGTTTTAGTGTTTTATTGTTACTATTGATTATTGGTTTGAACCATTTTTATGGTTCAAACCCGTGCTACTGATCCCGGCTTTTCTTTTTTTGATCCAGAAATTGAGAGGACGCACATCCGGCAATGAAGACAACAACAACTTCAACAAGAGATGGCTAACCGTACTCTTTGTTAACTTACGCAGACCACCTTGGCTCAAAACCCTCTTGCGGTCACTGTACCGGCACTAGAGGAAGGAGTCAACTTTGAGCTCAAGCCGGGCCTCATTCACTTGCTCTCATCCTTCCATGGGCTAAGTGGTGAAGACCCCATCAAGCACCTTGGGAAGTTCCATACCATGTGTATGAGCATGAAGTCGGCCAACATTACCGAAGAACAAATCAAGATGAGGGCATTCGGCTTCACACTCAAAGATTCGGCGGATGATTGGTATTACCACCTTCCATCCGGGAGTATCGACACTTGGGAGAACCTTCACAAGGCGTTCTTGGAGAAATACTTTCCAGCTAAGAAGGCCAATAGCTTGAAGAAAGCTATAAGAAACATCGAGCAAGAGGCAAACGAAACTCTCTACGAGTACTACAAAAGGTTTGCACGCCTCCAATCCAGCTGTCCTTTTCATGGATATTCAACTCAAGATCTAGTCTTGTACTTGTACAATGGCTTGCTAGACAATGAAAGGAGGATCGTCGATGCGGCTTGCGGAGGTAATATTCTTAACTCTACCCTTGACCTTGCTTTGGAAAAGATACAGGAACTAGCGGAAGGAACTCTGAACTTTGGAAGGACCCCGGCTAAGAAAGGAGTTCATGCTGTGAGTTCCGGGAAGAGTGAGATTTCCACCGAGCTCGCGGAATTGAAGGAAATGGTGAAGAAGCTGACACTTATGGGAACACCGCAGCAGATCAAAGCTTGTGGAATTTGTGCTGACCTGTATCATCCTACATACATGTGCCCACAAGTCCAGGATGACGATGCTGAAGTAAACGCAATGGGTTATGGGCAACCACAGTAGCAAAGACCTAGGAACGATCCCTTTGCACAGAATTTCATGCCAAATTGGCGTGACCAACAGAATTTTTGTTGGAGGGATCAACAAAACTATCAACAACAGCCCCGCCAAGGTAAGTATTACTCAACTGAAGATATGTTGCAGGTTTTGACTAAACACTTTGCTACTCATGTCCAAACAACAGAATCTAGCATCAAGAACCTTGAACAACAGGTTAGTCAAATGGCGAAAGCTATTTCAAGGACCGAATCAAGGGTTTCCGGAGGATTGCCTTCCCAGACGTTTATAAACCCCAAGGAGAATGTTAGTGCCCTAACATTAAGGAGTGGGAAGCAAATTCAACAAGACCTAGCAAAAGAATCACAAAGCAAACCTTCTGTAGTTTTTTCCGCACCCACAGCCGCCCCTGCGGCTGCAATTGCGCCCAGCACAGAACGGACGACGCCCCTGCGGCTGGCTGTCCCCGCCCCTGCGGTGACAACCCCTGAGCCGCCCCTGCGCTTTCAAGCTTATGCCCCTGCGGAAAACACAACAGGGGGTCCTGCTGAAAAGGATACCTACGTCCGGCCTAACTTTCTGCCACTGTACTCCGAGAAGCCACCAACTCTTTTTCCGGAGGCTTTGAAGGAGAGAAGAATCATTGAGGACAAGGATTTCTTTGATACTTTCTCCAAATGCGAGGTAAACATTCCCCTCCTTAAGTTGGTGAAAAGTATCCCTAAGTATGCTCGTTTTTTGAAAGAACTTTGCACTATCAAGAGGAATCAGAAGCTAAAGGGGAAACAGAAAGTGCAAGTGAGTGAGCATGTGTCGGCAGTTTTCCAACGGAGAATGCCCAAGAAGTGCAGCGATCCGGGCATGGTAAGCATTCCTTGTGTTATAGGGGAAACCCGCTTTGACAAAGCAATGCTTGATCTCGGTGCTTCTATCAATGTTTTACCATATTCGATTTACAAATCACTTGGCCTTGGGCCATTAATGGAAACTAGGATTGTAGTACAACTTGCTGATAGATCTAATGTACCCCGAAAGGGATAATTGAAGATGTATTAGTAATGGTAGACAACCTAATATTCCCGGCTGATTTTTTTGTAATGGATATGGAAAATGATTCACATGCTGCACCCATTTTGTTAGGTAGGCCATTTCTGAAAATGGCTAGGACTAAAATTGATTATGTTAGTGGTAAATTGACCATGGAGTTTGATGGAGAAGTAGTGGAATTTGACATCTATGATGCAATGAGATTTCCTAGTGATGATCATTATTTATGTGCTATTGACATTGTTGAACCTTTTGTGCAAGGTGTTTTTGATAACTCTGACGTGGATAAATTAAGAAATGTGATTGAGCATGACATTAATGGTTTCAAATCAGATTATATGTTAACATCTAGCTTGAAAGAGGTCCTAGCCCAATTAGATGGGCATAAAAGGCTACCTATCTCCAATTTGGTCATTGGGCCCACTTTACTAACCCCAAGCGAGAAGCTTGTTCCGTCCATAGTGCAGGCACCTGAAATAGAATTGAAGGACCTTCCGTCACACCTCAAGTACGTTTTCCTTGGAGCACACAATATCTTGCCGGTGATTATCTCCAACAAGTTGACCACCGGACAAGAAGACAAGTTGGTGAAAGTACTAAAAGAGCACAAGATGGCCCTTGGGTGGACTATTGCCGACCCGCCAATGACGGCCCATGCATGCATAGGATTCTACTTGAGAACAAAGCCAAGCCCTCTAGGCAGCCTCAAAGGAGGTTGAACCCACCAATGATGGATGTGGTAAAAAAAAAGTGTTGAAGCTCCTCCAAGCGGATATGATCTTTCCTATCTCGGATAGCACTTGGGTTAACCCGACCCAAGTAGTTCCAAAGAAGGGAGGCATCACTTTGGTGGAAAATCAACATGGAGAGATGGTCCCAAGCAAAACACAAACCGGATGGAGAGTTTAGATTACCTACCGCAAGCTCAATAAGGTAACACGAAAAGACCATTTCCCATTACCTTTTATTGATCAAATGTTGGAAGGTCTTGCAGGTCACAAGTACTATTATTTCCTGGATGGATATTCGGGATATTTCCAAATAGCCATCGCACCAGAGGATCAAGAGAAGACGACGTTCACTTGCCCATTTGGCACTTTCGCATATCGCAGAATGCCATTTGGACTTTGCAACGCACCAGGCACTTTCCAACGGTGGATGATAAGTATTTTCTCCGAATACATAGAAAATTTCATTGAAGTCTTCATGGATAATTTTACCATCCATGGAGATAGTTTTGACGCATGTTTAGGGCATTTGAAACTTGTTCTTGAAAAATGTTTTGAAACCAATTTAGTTCTTAATTCGGAAAAATGTCATTTCATGGTCGAACAAGGAATTGTGCTAGGACATGTAATATCCTCAAAGGGGATAGACGTAGATAAGGCAAAGGTTGATGTTATTCAAAATTTACCTTATCCTACTAATGTTCGGGAAATCCGATCTTTTCTTGGTCATGCAGGTTTCTACCGACGGTTCATCAAAGATTTTTCAAAAATCTCGGCACCCCTGTGTGAATTGCTCAAGAAAGATGTCAAGGCTTTCGACACTTTGAAGGCATGTCTCACCACCGCACCAATCATCCGTTCCCCGGATTGGGAGAAACCTTCTGAAATCATGTGTGACGCCAGTGACAACACCGTCGGAACTGTCTTATGACAAAAAGATGGACGGGCCTCCCATGTAATCCATTATGCGTCTATGACACTCAATAGAGCGTAAAGGAATTACTCTACCACCGAGAAGGAGATGTTAGCAGTGGTTTTTGCCCTTGAGAAATTCTGGCAGTACCTACTTGGGGTAAAGGTAATTATCTTCACTGACCATGAAGCTCTTAGGTACCTCATGACAAAGAAGGAGGCGAAGCCACGATTGATCCGTTGGGTGCTTCTTCTAAGCGCGTTTAACCTAGAGATAAGGGACAAGAAGGGAGCTGAGAACCTGGTGGCCGATCATTTGAGCAGACTAGTGCAAGAGGGGGAAGATCCAGAAAAAAGAGAGATAGCCGGAAGTTTTCCAGACGATACATTCTACACAACTCTTTGTTGTGCAACCGCCCCCGTGCCTCACACCAGCCGCCCCTATGGTCAGCCGCCCCTGCGGCTCTGTCTAGGCGCCCTTGCGGAATTGTCGACAGAGGTTTGTCTTAAGCTCCAATCTTTTAAGCCTTGGTTTGCTGACATTATGAACTTCATTGTCAGGAAGGAGTATCCTCCAGACTTCACCAAGGCATAACGAGAGAAGGTAAAAGCTGAAGCTCGACACTACGTTTGGGACGATCCTTACCTTTGGAAGCATTGTAGTGACCAAGTGATCCGGCGTTGCATTCCGGACAATGAGGTACAATCCGTCCTAACTTTCTGTCATTCTGAAGCATGTGGGGGGCACTTTGGGGCAAACAAAACTGCAAGAAAAGTTTTGGATGCCGGTTTCTTTTGGCCACACATTTTTCGAGACGCTTTTGCATTTTGCAAAGTGTGTGATAGATGCTAATGGGTAGGAAATCTTTCAAGGAGACATAAAATGCCCCAATCCTCTCTTTTATTTTGTGAAATATTTGATGTTTGGGGAATTGATTTCATGGGGCCGTTTCCTACTTCATTCGGGAACACATATATTTTACTTGCGGTGGACTATGTTTCCAAGTGGGTGGAAGCAAAGGCCACCAAAACTGATGATTCAAAAGTAGTTGCAGCTTTTCTGAAGGAAAATATCTTTGCAAGATTTGGAATCCCAAAAGCCTTAATCAGTGATAGGGGTACCCATTTTTGCAATAAGACGATCACGACTCTCCTTAAGAAGTACCACGTTCACCAAAGAGTATCAACAGCTTATCATCCACAAACCAACGGCCTAGATGAGGTGTCCAACTAGGAAATAAAGACCATCCTTGAAAAGACAGTTTCTCCCGAGCGGAAGGATTGGAGTGCAAGGCTAAATGACGTCCTATGGGCATATCGAACAACCTACAAAACTCCTATCGGGATGTCCCCCTTTAGGCTCGTATTTGGGAAAGCTTGCCACCTACCGGTGGAGTTAGAGCACAAAGCTTGATGGGCAGTAAAGAAGTGCAACATGAACATTGAGGAAGTGGGAGAATTCCAGAAGGTCCAATTGCAAGATTTGGAGGAACTGAGGCTAGATACATATGACCATGCTACCATATACAAAGAAAAGACCAAAGCATGACATGACCGGAACATTCTCCAGAAGGACTTCAAGGTAGGTAATAAGTTACTTCTCTTTCAATCCCGTTTGAAACTCTTTGCAGGTAAGCTGCGTTCGAGATGGACAGGGCCGTTCATAGTAGCCAAAGTATACCCTCACGGGGTTGTGGATCTCTATGATCCCCAAACGCACAAGGTGTTTAAGGTGAACGGACAAAGGCTAAAGCTTTACCTTGAAGGAGTCAAGAACGATCCGATTGACGAGATGGTACTGGAGGAAGAACAGTCGGAGAAGTAGAGATCTTACGTCGAGCCAACGATGTAAAACAAAGGTGCTTCTTGGGGGCAACCTGAAGGAATAAGAAGAGGAGCTTTTGTCAAGGAAACCGCCCCTGCGGCTTTGTATCCCGCCCCTACGGTGACACTCATGCCTAGCGCTGCCCCCGGCGCTGGGCCTGCGCCTGTAACACGCCTGTCACCGCCCCCGCGGTGACATCCCTATGCCCCTGCGGCGGCCATCCTTGACATGAATTCCCAGCGCCGCCCCCGGCGCTGAGCCTGCGTACCCCTCTCCCTTGTCGCCGCCCCCGCGGCGACAAACTCCCACCCCTGCGGGTTTACCCAGAAAAGAAAAAAAAAAGAGGATCTCGAAAACGCCTACACCTACCACGCACCACCCACCAACCTTCTTCACCAAACACACAAACCCCCAAACCCCTCTCCTTCAGAAATTCTCTAACGCCCCTGCGCCCTCTGCCCACCAACAATCTCGCCGACGCCCCTGTGTCGCCTCCGACATCCAGCCACCAGTCGAAACGCCCCTGCGCCACCCTCTCCTAGTACCTCCTTACTCTCTCACAGCCCTACGGCCTTCCTCCTCACCCACTTCACACATTCTACTCCATCTACACCGCCGGCGAGACTAAACCACCAAGGACGTCACTTGAGAAGCCTCAGCAACACCCTTTCCATCGCTCCCCGGAAATCGCCTCTGCACTTCTCCCGCACCTGCGGCTGCAAGCATCAGCCCCTGCCCCTCACCGCCCCCGCGCCTGCACAGCCGCCCCTGCGAAAATCACACCAGAGAGGTCGTTTTCTTTTACTTATTTCGACATTTTCTAATCCTTTGCTTCAATTACTTTCAAGAATGGAAGCCTCAAGGGAATACAAGATGACCGACGCAAAGAAGGAACGTTATAGGATTGTGCAGGATCGAGTTGTGTATGCAACTCGATTTTTGCATATTCCCACTTTGGAGAAACTAGGCATGCTAGAGAGCACGCAAGCTTTTTTGGCGAATGCCGTGCTCGGAGACTTCCTCCAGAAGAGTGCCCCAACATATCCCGAGCTCAGCAAACAGTTTATCTCCACTTTCACAATGGAGAAGGAAGACCACGTGTGTATTGGCCTCACCTTCAAGTTCAACAAGGTGAAATACACTCTTGACTACGCCGATCTATGGGAGGCCTTTGGGGTGACTCTAAACCCCTCTGCAAACTGGTGGGATCCAATCCCGGCCCCGGACCTGTGCAAGTTTTGGCAGGCAGCTACCGGGTCAGAATTCCATGTTGGGGGTGAGTACTCTAACAAACTCACTCACCCCAGCTTGAGGCTGATTTCAAATATCCTCATGAGTGTCTTCTGTGGACACAAAGAGGAAAACAAGGTCGCTCTCAAGGACCTCCCACTACTCTACTCCTGCCTTCCACAAAGCGAGAAGGTGATGGATTGGCCCTCTCTCTCTTTCTTGCAGCTTTGAAGCGGATTAGGAGGGATGAGCCGAGGGATATTATTGGCGGTAGGGTAATCTCTTTGATCGCCTCACAAGTGATGGACCTGTCCGAGTTAGAGGACGGGATGGCGGCTCCTCTCTACACTGAGGGGATGCTTAGAAGGTGCAAGCTCCTCCGGCGGGACGGGGAGAACCTATTTTGGATCTCCCTTGCAGATGGGAGCCACCTCACCTACCTCCCCCGACCTTTACCATTAGGAGGTGAGCTCTCCGAGCTCTACATTCCGGCAGATCCTTTCGTGCCGAGGATGCCACTAGTGGCCATTGTGGAGAGGCATGCTGCCAGCTCCAGTCGGGCTCATCAAGAGAAGCACCTGCCCATCCCAGATGACGAGGAGATGCCCACGACGGCACTAGAGGAGGACCCGGCCCTTGCGAGCCTTCAAGCTCAGATGGCGGCTATGACGACCCAGCACCGGACATGGCAATCCGATTACCAGGGGACTATGCTGGAGCAGCAGCAGAGCTGGCATACCAATTTTGCCACCTCCATGACCTCACACTTTGACCAGAGGCAGGCAGCCCAGCAGCAGCAGCTGGAGGCTCAGCAGCTGGCTTGGCAGGCCAGTTTTGAGACCTCTTTTTGCCGCCGGATGACTGCCCAACAGGACCGCATTGATGACATCTACCGCCGTAGGAGCAATTCTTCAGCCACTTTCCTTACCCACCGGAGGAGGGTCCAGGTGGTCCATCCGGACCACCCCACTGAGGGGTACATTTCTTTTCCTTCTCCCACATTTATCTTTGACTCATTTCCACTTTGAGGACAAAGTGTACTTCAAGTATGGGGAAGGACATATCATTGCTTGTACAGTTCATTGAGTTGTTTTTGAAGATTGTTTTTGCATTGTTGAATTCAGTTTGATATTCAAAAAAAAAAGAAAAATCCAAAGAAGTAAAAAAAGGCATGGAAATCCTTGGATAAACCGAAAACCCGAAAGGGCGGTTTAGGTAAAAAGAAGGTAGTCCGACCAACCTTAGGTTGGTGCAAAAATTGGGCTTGAGGGATGTGAGTTAAAGTGAGAAAAGAAGAAGTGTGGCAAGGTGAAAACCCAAAAGGGCGCCTTGGCAAAATAAACGACACCGAGTGTAGGTTTCCCATCCGGTGTTTGGCGACATAAGAAGGGGAGTCATAAGGAGGTTGTCCGGGTAGGTCACTCTTGGAGCGATAAGGATGGTAGTATTTCTTTTTCTCACATTTCCTCTCTTTTCCTTCTTTCTTTCTTGGTTTTTCTCTTGTTTTTCATTGTCTTTCTGCTTGCTCATGCTTCCTGAGACCTTTGAGTCTAGTTGATGTCATTTGTTTTTACTCGGGACGAGTAAAAGGTCTAAGTATGGGGGAGTTTGATAGGTGATGGAATCACTATCAATTAGGGTAGTTTTTAGAGTCTTTTTATTGCATTAGTGTCGGTTTATGCTACTAACTCCTTGGTCCAGAAGAGGAAGATTAAAAGAAGCTAAAAAAGGAGTTATAAGCACTTAGGAGTGAAGATCGATCACGAAGCAAAACTTCTATTGCCTCACCGCCCCTACGGAGCCTTGCCACCGCCCCTGCGGATGACGCCTTACATCGGAGTGCTCCCTGCGCCTTCACCAGCGCCAACCATGAAGCGTGTCACCGCCCTTGCGCCACTCCTTGGCGCCCCTACGGTGACCTGCCTTGAAGAAACGAAGACCAACTCCTCTGCGTCTCTCACTACGCCCCTGCCTGCGCCTCAACTTGGGAGCTGGAAGGCGAAGAGGCTGTGTCACCGCCCCTGCGCTGACATAGGGACGCCCCGGCGGCTTAGCATCAAAAACGCCAAGAAAGCGAAAGGTCAGACGTTGAAGTCCGCCCCAGCGGAATTGTGTAGCCGCCCCAGCGGCTCTAAAAAAGATCAACCGATTCTGCCTAAACCGCCCCTGCGGTTCCTGAAGGCCGCCCCTACGGTTTAACGCCAGAAGCTTTACTCCGGCTGTTTACACCACCTTTATGGTATTTAAGGTGGCAGTTTTGGGCCTGCCATTTACTCCTATTTAGTGTCTTTTGTAGTATAAATAGTCCTTGGTTGATTGCTAGAATCATCCATCTTATCATCTTGTTAATCAACAGATTATCCACTTAGATTGTCTTGCTACCTTGTAATGAGTTGCTAAACTCCCTTGCTACATTGGGTTGGTTTGAAGCTGCATTGTTACCTTGGTCGTAAGTTCTTTATAATCTAAGTTTTCATTCAGTAATACTTTGTGTTTCCTTGATCTCCATTGTCTAAATTGCATGTTTACTATTGCTTGAGATTGATCACCTTAGGTTCTAAAGTGCATGTAAACAACTAGGATTAATAGGTTCCGGGTTCGGGTCTTTAATCTAGTAGCAACTTTAAGTAATAACGGGTTGTGATTACTTAAAGAAAAGGAACACAAATATATAGATAAGTTTAACGGATTTAATCTTCTCTTTATATCCCCTAGTCTTTTTTGAAAGCTAACTTGTTATTTGTTCTTGTAGGTTTACGCAACTTTAACCTGTTAAGTTGTGTTGATGCCGGTTGGCTCAACACATATATATGATCAAAACGGGAGATTACTAGAAAACTTGTAAAAGGAACTCACCAAAGTAGCAACTGCATGCTTAGAATCAACCTAATGTAGATTCACCCATCATTGTCTTACTTGTCGCATTAATCGTTTTCATAAGTTTTTGTGCATCAATTCAACCAAACCCCCCCTCCTTGTGTTACTTGTCACTATAATCGATAATTGCATCTAAAACACCTTAACTCTCTTGGGTTCGACCCTTACTTAATCACTATACTTGTTCTTAGTGCTAAGTCGGGATTTACTTTTGATTGGGTATAGACGACCATAGAAATACCTTCAGGCAACAGCATATGGGACTGACTAGTGCTAGAGCACTAGGGTACGGGCGAGGCCAAACTCAAGGCCGCTCGAGTTACCTAGTATTTGTAAATATTTCCGAGAGAGGACGACAGTGCTTCAACTGCGGAGAGCTTGGAGATATGCAATCTGATTGCCTGAGGGCACTAGTGGCTTGCTTCTCTTTACTTTTTCTCCTCTAGCTCTCTTCTCCAACACACTTTGGATTGTAGCCTCTCTTCCAAGCACCATTGTGGGTGTTCTTAGAAGATATTAGTGTAGTTTGAAGTTTGAGAGTGAGATTTGAGTGAGGTTTCCATTGTTGACACCTTGGAGCTGCTCTTGGAGCCTTTGTAAGATTTGATAACTTCTATTCTAGCTTTGTAATGTCTTTTCTTTGGTCTATTCTTCATTATCTAGATATGACTTGCAAGCATGCTTTATTCGTGCAGTTTGATCTAGATTTGAATGTTATTGGCTGAGTAGATGTGATTATAGGGTGAAGGAATGAATGTTATGCCTTGGACTATGAGTGTGTGGACTTATATGTTAGCTTAGGATGGATTTGTGTTCGAAACCCTAGCTCAGTCCATGATTTCAACATGTTCTTCATGCCATTTAGGCCGAGATGACTATGATCCACCTGAGATTCATGTGTTGTTGCTCTATTATTTATAAATCTTGATGTTAGGATGTAGATGTGTTGAAATCCTATAGTTTGTTGAGCCCAATCTAGCCTAGGGTGACCTTTGCTAGCAACTTAATTGAGGAATGAGACTTACTTGATGATTTCCGCTCTTAGATATAGATGATAATAAACTCTAGGTAGTAGTGAGCCTCAACAACCGCTATTAGATTGAGTGTGCTAGGATCGTTTCCTAAGACTTACCTTTTCCGAGACTTACCCGGTAAGGAGGGGTTTGACCCTTAGGTAGTGACCGGTTTAAGTAGAATTCTTGACCTTAGTTCCTTGCGACTTACCCGGTAATAGGGCTTAGGTTTGAGACTAGTGGAACATGAGACTTACCCGGTAATTGTTCCCCTTAGAGAAACACCCAACTCTGAACAACCGCAACTTTCATTTGATCATTAGATGCATGAGTTCATTGGCATAATTGGAATTCCGAATCTCTAGAATCCGCATTTCTTATCTCTTATCTCCTATCTTTGTGTTTGTTAGTTGTTTGCTTGATTGTGTGCATATATCTTGTGATCCTTGTCTGATCACCCAAAAAACAACCAAAAAATATTGTGTTTTTCATTTCTTTATTCCTTGCCTCTTGTCTCGTTTTGGATTTACACTATCTTTGATCATTGAATGGCCTAATTTCACCCCAGTCCTTGTGTTTGACCTCGGAATACTTTCCTTTCTACAAAACGATCCGTACATTGCGGGTTTCACTAGGTAGTTTAGGACTTAAGTTCGAGTTTATAAATGTAAAGCTTTTTGTGCTACTAATCCTAGCCTAACCAGTTTTTCGCGCCGTTTCCAGGGACTAGGTCTAGATTGAGTCATTTGTGTTTGATTGTTTTTAGTGTGAATCTTTCTTGTTACTTTTGGTCTTATTTTGTTTTTGTCTTTGCCTATTTTATGTTTGTCATGGACGGATGGTACTTCCAAGACGACGTTGACAACATGGAGTATGAGGGATGGATGACAAGCCAAGATCTAGGACTTCTCCACGATAAGATTGAGTATTGGAATGAGTTCAATGACTATCATGAGTTCCATGATCAAGCTCACATGACTACATTGCCTCATGTGGGACCTCACCATCAACCTCACAATGACCGAGTGGAATCATTATTAGAACAATTGTTGAGGAAGGTGGATGATCTAGAGAACGCCCTTGCTTCCTTTTGAAGGGCCCAAGCGGAGCTTGAAGCGGAAATGTTTCAACAAGTGGAGGTGTGCCATGAGAAGATCCAAGAAGTGCCCGAATCAACCATGATCATTAGAGACCTTGAAGAAGAGTTGAATGAAGCTCGAGAGCAAGTGAGGCTAATGGATTTGGCCCTGGAGGATGAAAGCAGATTGGATTTTGAGAGAGAAGAACGAATGAGGAGGGAGATTGAGGAGATTAGGTGATAGCATGTATTATAGTCTATATTTTGGGATTGGTTTAGACGTTTTATCTTCATAAATCTACATGTATGGATGTATATTCTTTGATTATATTGTTGTTTTATCTACCTTTGCGGGAATCGAGGTCTACACCTAGTTTCGTTGTAATTGTAGGTAAAATAGCACGTTTTGGTTCAAAATGGAGCTAAGGAAGCTAAGGAGTCATTGGAGCTACATTCTGGAGCATTGAGGAGGTATAAGAAGATCTCAGGAACCATGAAAATGATTTAAAGTATTGATTTTGGACTAGATTAGAGAGTTTGACTCTCAGTTGAGACTCACCTCGGTCAGCTACAGTATCACCTCGACCGAGGTGATCTTGAGGAGCGTCTAGACCGAGGCGAACTGATGACGGGACACAAGATCTTTATTTTTGGTTGAGATCTTCTATTTTTGGAAAGTGAATATTACATATTTTTGGTTGGATTTCTGGAAGAAAGATATCTTTTTGGCTGATACACTTTGGAAGATATGGAGATATATTTAAAGGAAAATATATTTTTAAGATATTTTATCTTTGGAAGATAATTCTATTATATAAAGGGTTGGATTTTCTACAATTCAGCCATCTTCGGATCAAGGATTTTCTGAAGGAATTTTTGAAAGTTAGGGCGTGTTTACTAAGGGTTTGAGTTTATTCGGGATTATAAACTAACGAGTTTAAAAACCCAAATAAAAATAACCTCATCTTGAGAAGGTTATTTTTTACGGGTTTAAAAACCCAAATAAACTATCATTTAGTTTATAAACCCGCAAGGTAAACGGTTACACAAAATCAGCAAAGGTTTATAAACTATCATTTAGTTTATAAACCCGCAAGGTAAACGGTTACACAAAAATCAGCAAAGGTTTATAAACTATCATTTAGTTTATAAACCCGCAAGGTAAACACGCCCTTAAAGATCAAGGAATGAAGGAATCAAGTTGAAGTTGGCTTTGAAGGAAGTTTGTAAGACTTTCTTAGTTGGTTTGGTTTTGTTGTCTTTTCGGATTTGTGATTGAGGAACGCTGATTGTTTGTTTGTTTGATTCAGCTGTTGAGACCTTTGTGTTAAGGTTTTCTTGTTTGAATATTGATTCCTTGCTTATATATTTGATTATTGTTATCATGATGATTGCTGGCTAAGTTCTTTATGCAATTCTAGGGTGATTGGCTGAAAGTTGTGGGAAAGACGATGATAGAATGATCTTAACCACAGTGGACCCTAAAAGCTCGAGCCTTCACCTGAACTGAATAACACTTCGGTCAACTGTGGAACATCTCGACCAAGATGGTATGATAACATGATTTATGACGTTAGTCTAGGCATCCATTTAGAAAGTTTTTCCCACTATTCATGCATTGTTTAGCATTAGTTCGTGACAAATTGCACTTAATTCATGTATGTTGTCGAGATAGACGTCTACGCTGACTTTTGCTTGTTTTGTAGGTATTTTGGGAGCTTTTGGAGCTTAATCGATACATCCAAGGATCGTTCCTCGCAATGACACACCTTGGGACTCATTGGGAAGCAAGTTAGGAGCAAGGGAGAACACATAGGACCATGTTGGTGCATGCCTTGCACCAACTCATGACTCAACGATCAAAAGAAGGCTGAGACACCAAAACCACGGTCCCTAGCACTTCCACGGCCGTGGAAGTGACCGTGATTCCCTCTGCATAGCTGGGACAGCTGTCCCACGATCTCCATAACCGACTCTTGCAAATGGTGAAGGCTATAAGTACCCTTGCAGGCTAATTCTAAAGGGGAGATAATCCACTATACACTACACACCTTACCTCACACACATTCTCCATACTCTCTCATTTTGGAATTGGATTGGAGCTACTCTTGGAGGAGGAGAAAAGACTTCCCTTGGAGAGGAAGAGAAGAACACACCATTCTTAGAGTTTCTTAGTTTTTAGAGTGAAGTTTATTGGAAACATTTTCTAGGGTTGTAAGAACGATTCGAACCTTCTTTTGAAGGGTTGTAAGTCTCTCTTTTAACATCTATTCAGCTCGTTTTTCTTATTTTATTCATTTCATCTCTCTTTCATATAATCCTCTTGATATGGACTCCATGATTGTATGCTTCATGATTTTGATTATTGAGATGCATGTTGTTGGCTAAATAGATGTGATTCTAGGGTAAGGAAATGATGGTTATGGCTTGGACTATGATAGGATAGACTTAAATGTACCTTTGGATGAATTGTTTGCTCGAACCTAGCCTCTGTTGTGAATCACGACCTGTTCTAGTGGGTTCCACGGCCATGGAAGTGAGGAACTGACCGTGATTCTGTCTGACTTGCTTGTATTGATAAATCTAAGTGTTAGGTTATTAGATTGTTGAAACCCTAGTGTTTGTTGAGCTAGATCTATTCTAGGGTGACCTAGTGTTAGCAACTAAGTGTGAGAAGAGACCTACCCGGTGATTCTTGCCCTTAGGTACCAAAGATGATGAACTCTAGGTAGTAGTGAGCCTCACTAGCCGCTATTGGATTGAGTGTGCTAGGATTAATGTTTAGGACTTGCCTACCCGAGACCTACCCGGTGAGGAGAGGTTAGATCCTTAGATAGTAATCCGGTTTGTGTAGAATTCCTAACCTTAGGTTCTTTGAGACTTACCCGTTGATAAGACCTTAGGAACGGACTAGTGGACCATGAGACCTACCCGGTGATTGATCTCAATCTAGAACCACCCACTCCCAACATACTATAGTTTATCCAAAGAATGACTAGATAGCTTGAGTCTTATGCCATAACCGGAATTTCTAACCCCTAGAATCCGCTTCTCTATCTTTGATTACCTATCTCGTGTTTGCTTGTTTATTTGTGTTACTAGCTTAGTTGTTTGTCAATCCTGCATGATTTGTGATCTTTGATTGATCACCTCAAAACCAAACCAAAAACATTAAGATTTTCATTTCTTTATTTCTTTCTCTTTTCTTAGTCTAGATCTTCACTATCCTTAGTCACTTTTGATTCAATCTCACCTTAGTCTTAGTGTTCGACCTCAGAATACTATCCTTACTACAAAACGACGCATACACTGTGGGTTCGCTAGGAGATAGGAAAAACATATCGAGTTATAAATTTAAGACTTTTGCATGTCACAATCTTAGCGTAACAAGTTTTTGGCGCCGTTGCCGGGGACTATGCCTAGATTGAGTCTTTTTGTGATTGTTTATAGTGTAGGTCTTTCTTATTGCTTTTGATCTTGTTTGGTTTGTGTCTTTGCATTTTCAGGACATCTCTCATTCTTTAGGTGCATGCGATGATCTCGTGGCAAAGATTTAGCTCCATTCGATCCAGAACCGGAGAAAACCCTTAAAGCTAGATCTAAGAGCATTAAGAAGAAGAAGAAGGAGATGGCCGCAAGAGATCTGCAAGCTGAGTTGGATGAGGCTTTAGAGCAAATTAGGTTAAGAGATGAGCTCTTGGAGAATGAAAGGAGACTTGCCAATGAGAGGCAAGAAGCAACTAGGAGGAAGATTGAAGATATTAGGCAAGCTCTTGTGCAAAGAGAGCTTAATCGTCAACACCTCCTCCACCTCCACCACAATCGCAGCCGGCGGTTAATATTCGGTTTGAGCCGATAATGATTGAGAAGCCACAAACGTTAGGGCAACGCATGGATCCGGCTCAAAGAGTGCACCGTCCGGGTATGAACTTAGGAGATCCCGTATCCCATGATTATGAGCTCTGCCCTCAAGTTCTACAAATGATCCAGCATAATCAATTTGGAGGGATAGAAGGAGAGTCCCCTCATCAACATTTGATGAACTACGAGATATTGATGGAGACGCTAAGGCCGCCTAGGTTGGAGAACAACAACCATAAGCTTAGGGCTTTTTCCTTCTCACTTAAGGATAAAGCCTTGGCTTGGTACCAATCGATTCCACTAGGACGTGTAAGTACTTGGGAGGAGATGACAACCGAGTTCTTGACTAAGTTCTTCCCACCTTCTAAGACTACCGAGCTAAGAGGGAAGATAAATGCCTTCGTGATGAAGGATAGAGAAATCCTATTCAAGTCCTGGGAGAGGTTCAAAGACCTTCTCCTAGATTATCCACACCATGGTATACCGAAAATAGAGCTTTTGGAGATCTACTTCAAGGGACTTGATGAAGATAGCCAATTCAAGCTTCAATCTCTTTCCGGTGGGACTTTCATGGAAAAGAATGTGGATGAAGCTTGGGAGTTTATAGAGAAACAAGCTTTGGTGATTGAGAAGTACTCCCATAGGAAGAGTGATGGGAGGAAAGCGGGAGCATATGAGGTGAGTGAAGTCACCATGAGTAATTTCAAGCTTGATTCAATCAACAATGAGCTTAAGTCTTTGAGGGAGTTGTGCTACAACTTTGAAGAGTCAAGCAAGCCCTCAAGTGCAAGTGCAAGCAAACTTGTCTTCCAAGGAGGAAGATGTGAACTATATGGGAAGGGGAAACTACAACAACTATCAAGGCCCAAGGAACTTCAACAACAACCGGCAATTCAAAAATTACCGGCCTAACCACAACCATCCCGGGTTTTCCTATTCTAACCCGGATGGGGCCTTGAACCCTCCCGCTCCCACAAGCGCAGCTCCACCACCAAAGGCTTCACAAGAACCTCCACCCAGATTTACTCAACCTCCAAAGGATAGAACCGAGATGATGTTTGAGCAATTGCTTGGAAGGTTGAGCGGTCTTGAGAGCACGGTGACTTCCATTTCTAAAGCTCAAAAGGTGTTAGAAGCACAAGTGTTCCAAAAGGCGGGTGAGACTCATAGAGATCCGGGAAAGCTTCCCGAAAGAACCGAAGATAACCCAAGAGGCCAAGTGTTGGCCATCACAACAAGGAGTGGGTTGAGCATGAAGGATCCCTTACCTAAGGGAAATGATAAAGGGAAGCAAGTGGTGATAGAAGAAGAAACATTGCAAGAAGATGAAGGCAAGAGCAAGGATGATGAGCCAACATGTGTGGCACTGCCTCCATACAAGCCACCACTACCATTCTCATAATCACGAGCAAGAGCTCGCTTGGACAAACACTTCGGTAAATTCCTTGAACTTATGTCTAAATTACATATTAACATTCCGTTCATGGATATTATTCTAGGTATGCCGGCATACGGCAAGTTCTTGAAGGAAATACTCTCCAACAAAAGGAAGTTGGAGGAGTATGGGGAAGTGAGGATGACGAAGAGGTCTTCGGAATTGATCCAAACCATGAAGGAGGAGATGTCTCCTAAGCTAAGAGATCTGGATCTTTTTGTGTGCCAATTGGAGTGGGGGAAGTGAAGTATGAAGCCCTATGTGATCTTAGGGCAAGTGTAAGCATCATACCGCTTGCACTTTGCAATAAAGTTGGGCTAGGAGAGCCAAAGCCGGTCAAGATGACCCTTTATATGGCGGACCGTTCGATAACCCTCGTTGGAATCTTGAGAGACATACCGGTGCAACTAGGGAAGTTCTATGTGCCCATAGACTTCGTTGTTTTGGACATCCCAGCGGACTATCCGATTCCTATCATCTTGGGGAGACCTTTCCTAGCCACTTCCGGATGTTTGGTGGATTGCGAGAATGGGATTCTCTCCTTCAACATTGGAGAAGAGAATATCAAGTTCAAATTATCCACAATGATGAAGGGGCCAACCCTTGGTGAAGATGTGTTCAACATTGTTGAGCAAGAAGAATGTAGAGAAGTTGTGAGCTCCATTTTGATCAAGGACCCCTTGGAGAAGGTTCTTAGCTTAAGTTTGACGGAGGAAGGGTTTGAAGATGATTGCAATGAAGAAATCAAGGCCTTGGATGCATTGGAAAAGGAGACAAGTGCTGAATTTGAAGTGCACAAAAGTATGCTGAATCACTGTAGGAACCACGGTCTGTCACCCAGAACCACGGCCGTGATTTCTCCCGTGGAACTCTCTGGAATGCTCAAAAGTGCTAGCTTAGCAAGTTCCGCGGCTGTGGTTATGCCAGAGGCCATGATTTTGCCCGTGGTTTCTCTAGAAAGTGCCTTAGTGGTTGATAAAGCTTCAAGGAGTCTTGAGGAGTCTTCCAAAGCTTTGGATTCATCTCAACCTACATTATATGGAGCATCTCCAATCGATAAAGGTCCTCCTAAACTTGAACTTAAACCCCTCCCCTCTCATTTGAAGTATGCTTTTCTTGGTGATAATTCTACATATCCGGTGATTTTTTTTATGCTTGAATGATGATGAGTTGAGTAGATTGTTGCATGAGTTGAGATTGCATAGGAAGGCTATTGGCTATACCATTGATGATTTAGTTGGCAATAAACCTTCTTTGCGCATGCATAATATCTTAATGGAAGATAATCATAAGCCTTCAATTGAACCTCAAAGAAGACTAAACCCTATCATGAAAGAAGTAGTGAAGAAAGAGATCCTTAAATTGCTAGATACGGGAATCATTTTCCCGATTTCGGATAGTAAATGGGTTAGTCTCGTGCATGTGGTTCCTAAGAAGGGTGGGATGACCGTAGTGACTAATGAGAATAATGAATTAATCCCAACTAGAACGGTTACGGGATGGAGGATGTGTATAGACTATAGGAAACTAAATGTGGCCTCTAGGAAAGATCACTTCCCTCTTCCCTTCATTGACCAAATGCTAGAAAGATTAGCTCAACATTCCCATTTTTGTTACTTAGATGGGTATAGTGGGTTCTTCCAAATCCCTATCACCCCAATGACCAAGAGAAAACTACATTCACATGTCCTTGGGGTACATTTGCATATAGGAGAATGCCATTTGGGTTGTGTAATGCACCCGCCACCTTTCAAAGGTGTATGATGGCTATCTTTTCTGAGTATATTGAAAACATCATGGAAGTGTTTATGGATGATTTCTCTGTTTATGGATCTTCATTTGATGATTGTTTAGCTAACTTGTCCTTGGTGCTTAAGATATGTGAGGAGACAAACCTTGTCTTAAATTGAGAAAAATGCCACTTCATGGTAAGTGAAGGCATTGTGTTGGGACACTTGGTGTTCAACCATGTCATTGAGGTTGATAGGGCTAAGATAAAGACGATAGAGAAGTTTCCACCACCTACCTCGGTGAAGGGGGTGAGGAGTTTTCTAGGGCATGCCGGTTTTTACCGGAGATTCATTAAAGATTTCTCTAAGATTTATAAGCCTCTTACTAACCTACTAATGAAAGATGTTGAGTTTGTTTTCTCCAAGTATTGCCTTGAGGCTTTTTGTAGGTTGAAGAATGCTTTGATCTCCACACCCATCATGCAACCTCAGGATTGGAGTTTACCGTTTGAGATCATGTGTGACGCGAGTGATGTAGCCGTTGGGGCTGTTTTGGGACAAAGGAAATATGGGCTTACACATGCCATGTATTATGCTAGCAAGACGCTAGATGATGCCCAACTCAATTATGCTACTACCGAGAAGGAGTTGCTAGAGGTTGTGTACGCATTTGAGAAGTTCCGCTCGTATCTTGTTGGAGTGAAGGTCATTGTGTATACGGATCATGCTGCGATCCGTTATGTCCTTACTAAGAAGGATGCCAAGCCTCATTTGATTCGGTGGATCCTTCTTCTCCAAGAGTTTGATTTGGAAATCCGGGATAAGAAAGGGTCCGAAAATTCAGTGGTGGACCATCTTAGTAGACTCCTACCGTTGGAGATTGAGAGAGATGACATCCCGATTGATGACTCATTCCAGGATGAGCAATTGCAAATGGTGGAGGAGTGCTCGCTTTAAGTGTCAAGGAGTGAACCATGGTATGCCGACATTGTGAATTACCTTGTGTGTGAGGAGGTGCCACCCGGTTTATCCTATGCCTAAAAGGAAGAAGTTCTTCAAGGATGTGAGGCATTACTATTGGAGTGAGCCGCTTTTATTCAAGAGGGGGCCGGATGGAGTCTTTAGAAGATGCATACCTGAGGATGAGGTGGAGAGTGTGATCCGCCATTGTCATTTCTTGCCATGTGGAGGCCATGCTAGCTCACACAAGATATGTGCAAAGGTGTTGCAATCCGGGGTTTATTGGCGAAGTTTGTTCAAGGATGTGCAGAATTTTGTGGTAGTGTTACGCTAAGATTGTGATGCGCAAATGAGTTTTAAATTTATACTCGTTATATTTCTCCTAACTCCTAGCGAACCCGCAGTGTACGGGACGTTCGTAGTAGGGATAGTATTCCGAGATCGAACACAAAGACTAAGGTGAAATTGATTCGAATTGTGATTGAGTTTAGTAAAGACCTAGGTTGAAAGAGAAGAACGAAATAAAGAAATGAAAATCTCAAATGTTTTTGGTTGGTTTTTGGTGATCAATCAAAGATCACAATATATGCAAAGTAATCAATCAACTAGACTGTGAATCAACACAAATAAACAACTAAACAAGATATAGATCAAAGAAAGAAAAGACGGATTCTAGAGATTGGAAGTTCCGGTTATGGCATAGGGCTCAAGCTATCTATTCGTTCCTTGGATTAACTATGTTGGGGTTTACGTGTTTCTTAGATTGGGATCAATCACCGGGTAGGTCTCATGATCCACTAGTCCATTTCCTAGATCTCATTACCGGGTAAGTCTCTAAGAACCTAAGGGATGGAATTCTACTCAAACCGGATTTGCTAACTAAAGATCCAACCTATCCTCACCGGGTAAGTCTCGGAAGGGTTGATTTTAAGCTACCATCCAGCACACTTAATCCGATGGCGGCTTATTAGGCTCACCACTACCTAAGGTTTGATATCTTTGGAATCTAAGAGTAAGGATTACCGGGTAAGTCTCTCCTAACACTTAGTTGCTAACACTAGGTCTTCCTAGGATAGACTTAACTTGACAAACACTTAGGATTTCAACATTTTAACAATCTAAGACTAGATCCACCAAAACAGGGAAAATTACGGGTTGTTCTACCTAAACCACGGCCGTGGTTTGGCAAGATCTGGCCGTGATTCCTAACAGAGGATACGTTCAAACACACAAGTCATCCAAAGGTAAATCTAAGTTCATCCTATCATAGCCCTAGTCATAACCATCCTTTCCTTACCCTAGAACCACATCTATTTAGCCTTACAACATTCATAATGGAAATCAAAACAAACAAACACAAAATCATAACACACATTGCAAGATGATGAAAGAAAAGAGATGAACAAGTGAACTTGAATCAAACCAAGCTGAAAATGAAATTAGAGCAACTTACAACCCTTCTTAAAGAAGGTTCAATTGGTTCACACAACTCAAGAAATAGAATCCGGAAATCTTCACTATAAAAACTAGCAAGAGTGGCAAATGGTGTGTGTGCTTCTTCTCCTCTTCAATGGAGCTCTTCTTCTTCCTCTTTGACACTTTCCTTCCTAGAAAATCTTCTTCATGAGAGGATATTTTTGTTAGAGAGAAATGGATAATGGATGAGCTGCTCCAAGATGCTCCCAGCTGCTTCTCACAGCCCATGAAGGACCACTTTTATAACAAACTTGCATGAGCTGGCCATGAGAGTCGTGGCACAGCTGTCACAAGAATCTGGCAAAATCCACGGTTGATTCCACGGCCGTGGAGTGTTAGAGAACCGTGATTCTCTGCAGAAACTTCGTCTTGGATCATTAAGCTGTGATTTGGTGCATGGCTAGTGTTGGCAAGGTTCCATGAGTCCTCCTTAGCCTTTAGCATGTGTCCTAATGAGTCCGAGGGTGTGTCATCTAGATGAACGATCTTCAAACGCATCGTTTTGGCTTCTAAATTTCCCGAAATACCTATAAAACACGCACAAGTCCGTGTAGACGTCTATCTTGACAAAATACGTGAATTGAGTGCAAAACGTCTTGAACTAATGCTAAACCATGCATGAATGAGCGGGAAATCTATCTAAATGAGTGTCTAAATCTAGATCATAAATCGTGTTATTAGGTAGCATGTGATGCTTGCCAAAGGACGGGCAACATCTCAAGGAGGAATGAGATGCCCTTGAACAACATACAAGAAGTGGAGATATTTGATGTGTGGGTATGGACTTCATGGGACCATTGCCCTCTTCTTGTGGCAACCTCTACATCCTATTGGCGGTAGACTATGTTTCGAGATGGTGGAAGCAATCGCCTCTACCACAAATGATGCCAAGGTTGTGGTGCGGTTCTTCAACCGAGTGATCTTCCTAGGTTTGGGACACCAAGGGTGATCATAAGCGATGGAGGAAAGCACTTCACCAATAGGAACTTCGGGACACTTTTGGCTAAGTATGGGGTGACTCATAAGGTGGGAACACCTTACCATCCCCAAACTAGTAGCCAAGTGGAGATCTCCAACCGGGAGATAAAAGGAATCCTTGAGAAGACGGTCTCTAGAATGAGAAAGGATTGGGCTATGAAGCTCGATGATGCTTTGTGGGCTTATAGAACCACTTTCAAGACACCGATTGGCACCACTCCCTACAAGCTAGTTTATGGCAAGTCTTGCCACCTTCCGGTAGATATGGAGCATAGAGCATATTGGGCCATAAGGTGGCTAAATTTTGACCTCAAAGAGGCCGGTGAGAAGAGATTGCTAGATATGAACGCTCTTGAGGAGATCCGGTTGGATGCCTATGAAAAAGCCCGGATCTACAAAGAAAAGACCAAGCGTTGGCATGATAAACGTCTCATCCCAAAGGAGTTGAGTGAAGGCGACCTTGTCCTTCTCTTCAACTCGAGGTTGCGGCTCTTCCCCGGAAAGCTAAAGTCAAGATGGACGGGTCCTTATATGGTGAAGAAGATCTTTCCCCATGGAGCGGTTGAGATAGGAGGGGAGCATTGTGGAGATTTTAAGGTGAATGGACACCGGTTGAAGAAGTATATCCCGGGAGCTCCGGTGGATATGATTGCCCCACTTCACCTTGAGTGAGACGCCCCCGAGTTTGGTCAAGCTAATGACCTTAAAGAAGCGCTTGGTGGGAGGCAACCCATTGGTAGACGTCTTTCCCTTTTTGTTTTTGTTATGTTTTCTATTTTTTTGTTTTTGAGTTTTTGTGTGTGTTTGGAGTTTGTGTGCTAGAGTTTAAGTAGCATGGAAGCCTTGCATGGCATGTGGATGATGATGATGAACCCCTCATCAATTATCGGTGGAGCGGATGCGGAACTTGGACGGCTAGCGGTGCCTAGCGCGGGTCCCGAAGCCATAACAAACACCTTGAGCTCTCTACCATCGTTGATAGGATCATCCACCATCAATCCATTTGAGTGAACCCAAATACCGAAGCAAACCAGTTTACATTGTGAGGATCCTTTTTCACTCTTCTTTACTTCATTTACACATTGGGGACAATGTGTTTCTAAGTATAGGGTGGGGTTTTCATGATCACTTGCATGATTAGCATCTAGGATAGTTTAATATTGTCACATGTTTTGCATTGTACATAGATATTTCGAAAAATCCAAAAAATCAGAAAATTTAAAAAATTTTAGTGCTTCTAAGCTTGGGTATGACCCTTATGATGAGATTGTCTTGTGAATTGGCTATGGATGGCTATATGTGTTGAATTGATGTATGCATATGTGGACTTGAAGTACTTATCTTGAATCCCATGAGTGAATTGTGATCATGAATGTTTGTGCCTTGCCGAATTGATGTACATCCAATTCGGCAAGGCACAAACATTCACCTTGGACCTCGGGATTTTTCCAAGGTGCCTCACACCGGGCACACATACCAAGACTCGTTAGGACATTCAGTTTATCCGAGTTTGGCAAGGCACAAACATCCAATTATGTGAATGGTGCCCGAGTTACTCGTCATCAAAACCAAAGTCCCCAAACCTATATATCAAAAGAGGTCAAATTTACACTTGTTTGACAAGGTGCCTAATTGGATGACGAGTAACTCGGCACCATTCACATAATTGGATGTTTGTGCCTTGCCAAACTCGGATAAACTGAATGTCCTAACGAGTCTTGGTATGTGTGCCCGGTGTGAGGCACCTTGGAAAAATCCCGAGGTCCGCTAATCACCAAGGTTTCGGCTTTTGTACACCAATGCCATTGCCTCAAAAATAAAAGAAAAAGGAAGTGAAAAAGAAAAGAAAACAAGGAAAAGATGGAGAAAATATACACTTGTTGTGAAGTTGATCAAAAATAAATTTGTGGAGTTAGTTCCTTTCCCGGATTAGCATCACATAACCTAAAAATTCCCACCTAATCACAACGTTTCTTAGCCTCTTCCTTCCTAAGTCCTTGTGACCTATTTGCATGTGTGTAAGACTTAGTAATTTAGATTGGATATGCTCATGATCATCTTGGCTTCTTCATTGTTACCTTTCATGCATGCTTTCTAGTTAAGTATAATTGTCTTTCCATGCCTTCATTCGTTTGATGCATGATTGCTTGTCCATTTGCCATGAAACATGACTATGAAGGTAATCCAATATTAGAAGCACGATTCCAAAAAGATTTTGTTGTTTTTCTGCATGCATAAATCATGTCATCTCTTAGTCTATAGTTGGGACTTGCACGGGGACGAGCAAACCTTAAGTATGGGGTATTTTAATAACAAAATTTATGACGTTAGTCTAGGCATCCATTTAGATAGTTTTTCCCGCTATTCATGCATAGTTTAGCATTAGTTCGTGACAAATTGCACTTAATGCATGTATGTTGTCGAGATAGACGTCTACACGGACTTTTGCTTGTTTTGTAGGTATTTTGGGAGCTTTTGGAGCTTAATCGATACATCTAAGGATCGTTCCTCGCAATGACACACCTTGGGACTCATTGGGAAGCATGTTAGGAGCAAGGGAGAACACATAGGACCATGTTGGTGCATGCCTTGCACCAACTCATGGCTCAACGATCAAAAGAAGGGTGAGACACCAAAACCACGGTCCCTGACACTTCCACGGCCATGGAAGTGACCGTGATTCCCTCTGCACAGCTGGGACAGATGTCCCACGATCTCCATAACCGACTCTTGCAAATGGTGAAGGCTATAAGTACCCTTGCAGGCTGATTCTAAAGGGGAGATAATCCACTATACACTACACACCTTACCTCACACACATTCTCTCCCATACTCTCGCATTTTGGAATTGGATTGGAGCTACTCTTGGAGGAGGAGAAAAGACTTACCTTGGAGAGGAAGAGAAGAACACACCATTCTTAGAGTTTTTTAGTTTTTAGAGTAAAGTTTATTGGAAACATTTTCTAGGGTTGTAAGAACGATTCGAACCTTCTTTTGAAGGGTTGTAAGTCTCTCTTTTAACATCTATTCAGCTCGTTTTTCTTGTTTTATTCATTTAATCTCTCTTTCATTTCATCCTCTTGATATGGACTCCATGATTGTATGCTTGATGATTTTGATTGTTGAGATGCATGTTGTTGGCTAAATAGATGTGATTCTAGGGTAAGGAAATGATGGTTATGGCTTGGACTATGATAGGATAGACTTAAACGTACCTTTGGATGAATTGTTTGCTCGAACCTAGCCTCTGTTGTGAATCACGGCCTGTTCTAGTGGGTTCGACGGCCGTGGAAGTGAGGAACTGACTGTGATTCTGTCTGACTTGCTTGTATTGATAAATCTAAGTGTTAGGTTGTTAGATTGTTGAAAACCTAGTATTTGTTGAGCTAGATCTATCCTAGGGTGACCTAGTCTTAGCAACTAAGTGTGAGAAGAGACCTACCCGGTGATTCTTGCCCTTAGGTACCAAAGATGATGAACTCTAGGTAGTAGTGAGCCTCACTAGCCACTATTGGATTGAGTGTGCTAGGATTTATGCTTAGGACTTGCCTACCCGAGACCTACCCGGTGAGGAGAGGTTAGATCCCTAGATAGCAATCCGGTTTGTGTAGAATTCCTAACCTTAGGTTCTTTGA
Organism: Fagopyrum esculentum; assembly: GCA_033239045.1. Taxonomy (NCBI): domain Eukaryota; kingdom Viridiplantae; phylum Streptophyta; class Magnoliopsida; order Caryophyllales; family Polygonaceae; genus Fagopyrum; species Fagopyrum esculentum. The sequence goes on along the minus strand of BSUD01000006.1, from coordinate 97,540,367 downwards.
GACTTACCCGGTGATAAGACCTTAGGAACGGACTAGTGGACCATGAGACCTACCCAGTGATTGATCCAATCTAGAACCACCCACTCCCAACATACTATAGTTTATCCAAAGAATGACTAGATAGTTTGAGTCTTATGCCATAACAGGAATTTCTAACCCCTAGAATCCGCTTCTCTATCTTTGATTACCTATCTCGTGTTAGCTTGTTTATTTGTGTTACTAGCTTAGTTGTTTGTCAATCCTGCATGATTTGTGATCTTTGATAGATCACCTCAAAACCAAACCAAAAACATTGAGATTTTCATTTCTTCATTTCTTTCTCTTTTCTTAATCTAGATCTCCACTATCCTTAGTCACTTTTGATTCAATCTCACCTTAGTCTTAGTGTTCGACCTCGGAATACTATCCTTACTACAAAACGACCCATACAATGTGGGTTCGCTAGGAGTTAGGAAAAATATATCGAGTTATAAATTTAAGACTTTTGCGTGTCACAATCTTAGCGTAACATGGTACATAAACTGAGCGAGGCGAGCTCTTTCCTGAACCTTATCTGAGTTGAGAGTTTCAGTTTGCCAAATCCTGGTTCAACGCAAGCCTAGGATGAGACTTACGTGGTGACTCCTTTGTTTGTATACTCAATATAATGAGTGTTAGGTAATAAAGGTGTATCCTTTATTGGGGTTTGAGTGTGCCTTCATCCCATCTTTGAGAGTTAGCATGAGACTTACCCGGTAAAGGTTGATTCTATCCCCTTGGGTGGTGTGTTGGTTTAAAATTATAGTTCCTTTCCTTAGTACCTTGAGACTTACCCGGTTAAAGGATCTTTGGTTTGGGATAGATAGTAGTGAGACTTAGCCGGTGATCTATTCCCACCCTTGAAACACCTTCTTTTTGCAAACGTCAGCTTTGTCCACGTTATCCTTTGAGATCTTGAGTCGGAACCACAATTGGATGCTTTAATCTCTAGAATTCACATTTTCTTTATCCGACTTTTATATTATCTTTGATAGCTTTGTTTGTTGCTTGTGGTTATTTGACAACCTGAATTACCGATCTTTGTTTCACCATAGTCCCTGTGTTCGACCCTGGAATTCTTGCTTTTATTACAATCGATTCGTACACTGCAGGTTCGCTAGTTACAATTATTCTTGGTATAAATATTAAAGCTTACACACACCTTTTGGAGCGAACATGTTTTTGGCGCCGTTGCCGGGGACTTGTTCAAGACCAAGTTCGGTTTCAGTTGTCTTTCGGGGCTATTGCCCTTGCTGCTTTTGACCACTTTACTTGAGTGTTTTTCGCAGGATTTTTCCTTAGGTTTATGCGAAGAACTCGTGCTGGAAAGGAAATCGTTCCTTACGATCCCGAACCAGAAAAGACCTACAAGAAAAGATTGAAAGAAGCTAAGATGGGCGATTAAGACAATCGCGATCTTGAAGCCGAATTGAAGGATGCATTGGAACAACTACACCTCAGTAAAGAAGAACTACAACGAGAGAGAGACGAGACTTACGCAAGAACTGAAGGAATTGAAGCAGATATGGCCGCTCTAAGGGCTCAGTTTCTGCCTCGACCGATCCCAAATCCTCGACCAAGGCAAGACCCAGTCCTAGTTGCCCCGGCCGAGATACACCCACCACCTCGGATGCCAGTCCGAGATGTTCTTTTTGTTGGAGTTCCACGAACACTAGGATAGAGGATGGACCCCAATCAGCAAGTCAGGCGTCCAGGAGTCAACCTAGGTGATCCAACTGAGCATGATTATGAACTTAGACCTCAAGTTCTAACTATGATTCGACAATGTCAATTTGGAGGTTTTGAGAGAGAGTCTCCGCATCAGCACTTGCAAAAATATGAGATTTTGATGGAGACTTTGAGACCATCAAGAGTGGAGAATAACAACTACAAGTTGAGGCCTTTATATTTCTCTTTGAAAGACAAGGCACTTGCTTGATATCAATCTCTTCCGGCCGGAAAAATCAACACTTGGGAAGAGATGACAACGGAGTTTCTTACTAAGTTTTTTCCCCCTTCTAAGGCCGCTGAATTGAGGGGCAAGATCAATGCTTTTATTATGAAGCACAACGAGAGTTTGTCCAAATCATGGAAGAGATTCAAGGATCTTTTGTTGGATTGCCCACATCATGGGATTCCAAAGATCGAGCTACTGAAAATTTACTTCAAGGGGTTGGATGAAGATACTCAATTCAAGCTCCAATTACTTTCCGCCGGCACCTTCACGGATATGCCGATAAATGAAGCTTGGGATTTCATTGAAAAGAAAGCTTTACACATGGAGAAGTACTCCCATCAAAGAGTTGAAGATGGAGCAAGGAGAGTTAGCTTGCAAGACACATCATCAAGTGGAGCTCAACTCACCTCGCTTAGCAATGAAGTGAAAGCATTGAAGAAGCTTTTAGTAGCTCAAACGAAGAAGGAGCAAGATGGTGGATACCAAGGAAGAAACAACTATCAAGGGCCGCGGAACAACAATTAAACCAACAACAACAATAGAAACTCCAACAACAATTGGAGATCTAATAAACTAAATTCCGGTAACCCTTATTCTCATCCTCAAAATGCTCTTAATGCCCCCTCTTCTTCTTCTACTCCATTAGGATCCTGCATCAAGTTCGTCCTAGCCACCAAAGAAACCAAATGTTGTGCTGGAGGCAATTTTGATCAAGCTCAAGGGCAACGTATGGATCCAGCCCAAAGAGTGCACCGTTCGGGTGTAAACTTAGGAGATCCCGTAACCCATGACTACGAGCTCCGCCCTCAAGTGCTACAAATGATCCGGCACAATCAATTTGGAGGGATGGAAGGAGAGTCTCCTCATCAACACTTGATGAATTATGAGATCTTGATGGAGACTCTAAGGCCACCGAGATTAGAGAGAAACAACCACAAGCTTAGGGCTTTTTTCTTCTCACTTAAGGATAAAGCCTTGGCTTGGTACCAATCCATTCCACTAGGACGTGTGGGTACTTGGGAGGAGATGACAACCGAGTTCTTAACAAAGTTATTTCCACATTCCAAGACAACCGAGCTAAGAGGGAAGATCAATGCCTTCATGATGAAGGATAAAGAGAGCCTATTCAAATCTTGGGAGAGGTTCAAGGACCTCCTCCTAGATTGTCCACACTATGGGATACCGAAGATAGAGTTATTGGAGATTTATTTCAAGGGGCTTGATGAGGATAGTCAATTCAAGCTCCAATCACTTTCCGGAGGAACATTCATGGAGAAGAATGTGGATAAGGCTTGGGAGTTTGTAGAGAAGCAAGCCTTGATGATAGAGAAGTACTCCCACAGGAAGAGTGATGGGAGGAAACCGGGAGTATATGAAGTAAGTGAAGTCACCATGAGTAGCTACAAACTTGATGCAATCAACAATGAGCTTAAGTCCTTGAGGGAGTTGTGTACAAAACCTTAAAGAATCAAGCAAGTCCTCAAGTGCAAGTGCAAGCCAATTTGGCTTCCAAAGAGGAGGATATTAACTACATGGGAAGGGGTAACTTCAACAATTATCAAGGCCCTAGGAACTTCAACAACAACAGCCGGCAATACAATAATTACCGGCCTAATCACAACCATCCCGGGTTCTCCTATTCTAACCCGGATCATGCCTTGAACCCTCCCGCTTCCACAAGCGCAGCCCCACCACCTAAGGCTTCACAAGAGCCTCCACCTGGTTTTGCTCAACCCCCAAAGGATAGGACCGAAATGATGTTTGAACAATTGCTAGGGAGGTTGAGTGGGCTTGAGAGCACGATGACATCCATTTCCAAGGCTCAAAAGGTGCTAGAAGCACAAGTGTTCCAAAAGGCGGGTGAGGCACAAAGGGATCCGGGAAAGCATCCCGGAAGGACTGAGGATAATCCAAGAGGCCAAGTGTTGGCCATTACCACAAGGAGTGGGCTGAGCATGAAAGATCCCTTACCCAAGGAGAATGGAAAGGGTAAGCAAGTGATGGTGGAGGAAGAACCATTGCAAGAAGAAGGAGGCAAGAGCAAAGATGATGAGCCAAAATATGTGGCACCTCCTCCATACAAGCCACCACTACCCTTTCCACAATCACGAGCAAGAGCTTGTTTATATAAACATTTCGGTAAATTCTTTGAACTCATGTCTAAACTACATATTAACATTCCGTTCATGGATGCAATTCTAGGTATACCGGCCTATGGAAAGTTTTTGAAAGAGATACTCTCCAACAAGAGGAAGTTGGAAGAGTATGGAGAAGTTAGAATGACAAAGAGGTCTTCCAAGTTGATTCATAACATGAAGGAGGACATGCCTTCTAAGCTGCAGGATTCGGGCTCTTTTTGTGTGTCAATTGGAGTAGGAGAAGTGCAATATGAGGCCCTTTGTGACCTTGGTGCTATTGTAAGCATGATCCCGCTTGCACTTTGCAAAAAGGTTGGGCTAGGAGAACCAAAGCCGGTCAAGATGACCCTCTACATGACGGACCGATCCATTACTCACCCCATGGGGATCCTAGAGGACATACCGGTTCAGCTTGGGAAGTTCTATGTGTCAATCGATTTCGTGGTTTTGGACATCCCGGCGGACTACCCGGTTCCTATCATTTTGGAAAGACCTTTCTTAGCCACCTTGGGATGCTTGGTGGACTGTAAAAATGCAACTCTCTCATTCAACATTGGGGAGGAGAACATCAAGTTTTATTTGTCCACAATGGTGAAGGGGCCAGCCCTAGGTGAAAATATCTTTAACAATGTTGAGGAAGAGGAGTCTAGAGAAGTTGTGAGCTCGATCTTGATCATGGATCCACTTGAGAAGGTTCTTAGCTTAAGTTTGATGGAGGAAGGAGTTGAGCAGAGTAGAAATGAAGTGATCAAGGCCTTGGATGAAAGAGCTACCAAGTGTTGGTTTTGGAGTACTAGAAGAAGGGACAAATTCCTGTAGAAAAATCGGACTAGAGGGCAGAAAATCGGCCAATTTCGGCATTAAATCTGAATTTTCATCCGATTTTGCAAATGCCGTAGCTGAAATCGACCCACAAATCGACCGATTTTCTTCACAGGGGGTCGATTCTCCTGATTCTTTTGAGCATCATCCAAGTGTTTTTTAGCAATCATCAAGGGACTTAGGTGAGGCTTCCATGGCTTTGGAATCATCTCAACCTACATTGTATGGATCATCTCCAACCGATAAAGGTCCTCCTAAACTTGATCTAAAGCCTCTTCCTTCTCATTTAAAGTATGCTTTCCTTGGTTCAAATTCTACTTATCCGGTGATTGTGAATGCATCTTTGAATGATGATGAGCTTGATAGATTGTTGACTGAATTGAAACTGCATAGAAAGGCAATAGGATACACCATTGATGACCTTGTTGGAATTAAGCCCTCTTTGTTCATGCATAAGATATTGATGGAAGATGACCATAAACCCTCTATTGAACATCAAAGAAGATTGAATCCTATAATGAAAGAGGTAGTAAAGAAAGAGATCCTTAAGTTGCTAGATGCGGGAATCATTTTCCCTATTTCGGATAGTACATGGGTTAGTCCCGTACATGTGGTTCCTAAGAAGGGTGGTATGACGGTAGTAACTAATGAGAACAATGAACTAATCCCTACTAGGACGGTTACGGGGTGGAGAATGTGTATTGACTATAGAAAACTCAATGTGGCCTCTAGGAAAGATCACTTCCCTCACCCCTTTATTGACCAAATGCTAGAAAGGTTAGATCAACATTCACATTTTTTTTACCTTGATGGATATAGCGGGGTCTTTCAAATCCCGATTCACCTGGATGACCAAGAGAAAACCACATTTACTTGTCCTTGGGGAACATTTGTATATAGGAGGATGCCATTTGGGTTGTGTAATGCACCCGCCACCTTCCAAAGGTGTATGATGGCTATATTTCTGAATATATTGAGAATATTATGGAAGTGTTTATGGATGATTTCTCGGTGTATGGTTCTTCATTTGATAATTGATTGGCTAACTTGTCTTTGGTGTTGAAGAGATGTGAGGAAACTAACCTTGTGTTGAATTGGGAGAAATGTCACTTTATGGTTAGTGAAGGCATAGTGTTGGGACACTTGGTTTCCCACCGAGGCATCGAGGTTGATAGAGAAAAGATAGAAACGATAGAGAAGTTGCCACCACCTACCTCGGTGAAAGGGGTAAGGAGTTTCTTAGGGCATGCCGGTTTTTACCGGAGGTTTATAAAAGATTTCTCTAAAACTTCTAAGCCTCTCACTAACCTACTAATGAAATATGTTGAGTTTGTTTTCTCCAAAGATTGTCTTGAAGGGTTTTTTAGGTTGAAGGATGTTTTGATCTCTGCCCCTATCATGCAACCTCCGGATTGGAGCTTACCATTTGAAGTAATGTGTGGTGCGAGTGATGTGGCTATAGGGGCTGTTTTAGGACAAAAGAAAGATGGGCTTACACATGTCATCTACTACCCTAGCAAGACGCTAGATGATGACCAACTCAACTATGCCACAACCGAGAAAGAGTTGCTAGCGGTAGTGTATGCCTTTGAGAAGTTCCGGTCATATCTTGTTGGAGCAAAGGTTATTGTGTACACGGACCATGTTGTGATCCATTATCTCCTCACAAAGAAGGATGCCAAGCCTTGCCTCATTCAATGGATCCTTCTCCTCCAAGAATTTGACTTGGAGATTCAGGACAAGAAGGGCTCCGAAAATTCAGTAGCGGACCATCTTAGTAGGCTACCACCATTAGAGATTGGAAGAGATGACACCCCGATTGATGACTCATTCAGGGATGAACAATTGCAAGTGATGGAGGAGTGCTTACTTCAAGTGTCTAGAGGGAGTGAGCCATGGTATGCGGATATAGTGAACTACCTTGTGTGTGAAGAGGTGCCACCCGGTTAATCATATGCTTAAAGAAAAAAGTTTTTCAAGGATGTGAGGCATTATTATTGGAGTGAGCCTCTCTTGTTCAAGAGAGGACCGGATGGAGTCTTTAGGAGGTGCATTCCGGAGGATAAGATGGAGAGTGTGATCCGCCATTGCCACTCCTTGCCATGTGGAGGCCATGCTAGCTCACACAAAACATGTGCAAAGGTATTGCAATCCGGTTTTTATTGGCCTAACTTGTTTAAGGATGTGCAGAATTTTGTAGTAGTTTGTGACGCTTGCCAAAGGACGGGCAACATCTCAAGAAGGAACGAGATGCCCTTGAACAATATCCAAGAGGTTGAAGTCTTTGATGTTTGGGGTGTGGACTTCATGGGGCCATTCCCCTCTTCATGTGGAAACCTCTACATTCTATTGGCGGTGGATTATGTGTCGAGATGGGTGGAGGCAATCGTCTCTCCCAAAAATGATGTCAAAGTAGTGGTGTGGTTCTTCAACCGAGTCATCTTCCCTAGGTTTGGAATACCAAGAGTGATCATAAGTGATGGAGGGAAGCATTTCACCAATAGGAACTTTGGGACACTTTTGGCTAAGTATGGGGTGACTCATAAGGTGGCCACACCTTACCATCCCCAAACTAGTGGCCAATTGGAGATCTCTATCCGGGAGATAAAAGGAATACTTGAGAAGACAGTTTCTAGAACAAGAAAAGATTGGACCATGAAGCTTGATGATGCTTTGTGGGCATATAGAACCGCCTTCAAGACACCAATTGGCACCACTCCCTACAAGCTAGTTTATGGCAAGTCTTGCCACCTTCCGGTGGAAATGGAGCATAGGGCATATTGGGCCATAAGGTGGCTGACATTTGACCTCAAGGAAGCCGGTGAGAAGAGTTTGCTAGACATGAATGCTCTTGAGGAGATCCGGTTGGATGCTTATGAAAATGCCCGGATTTACAAGGAAAGGACCAAGCGTTGGCATGACAAACGTCTAATCCCAAAGGAGTTTAGTGAAGGTGACTTAGTCCTTCTCTTCAATTCAAAGATGCGGCTCTTCACCGTAATGCTCAAGTCAAGATGGACGGGTCCTTATGTAGTGAGGAACATCTTTCCTCATGGAGCGGTGGAGATAGGAGGAGATCATTGTGGTAACTTTAAGGTGAATGGGCACCGTTTGAAGAAGTACATCCCGGAAGTTCCGGTGGAAGTGATTGCCCCGCTTCATCTTGAGTGAAACGCTCCTGGAATTGGTCAAGCTAATGACCTTAAAAGAGCGCTTCTTGGGGGCAACCCAAGGGTACATATCTTTCTCTTTTATTTTTCTTGTTTTTGTTTGATTTTGTTCTTGGTATGCTTTGTTTTTCTTTTGTATTTTTGGGTGCTAGATCTTGTTGTTGTCATGTGTGATAAGATACTGGAGGTCATGTGAAAACCTCATGAAACTGTTGAGAAGAAGGTACAAGATCCAAGCACATGGACAAGGAAGAAAGCATCCAGGAAAATCGGACTGTTCTTGCACAGAAATCGGCCGATTTTCCTGGGCTTGTGGTCCGATTTTTCCTTTTGTCAAGCAAAGTGATGATCTCCAATCAAGCATGGATGGAGCGGACGTGGAACTTGGACAGCTTGCGGTGCCAAGCGCGGGTTCCGACACCATAATGAATATCAAGAGCTCTCTACCATCCTTGATCGATCATCCACCATCATCATTCAATGTGAACCGAAATACCAAGGCATCACCATTTTTACTTGTGAGATCTTCTTTCACTCTTTGTTTTACTCTCACATTGGGACAATTTGGTTTTAAGTATGGGGTGTGGTTTTCATAATCATTTGCATGATTGCATCTAGGATAATTTCATATTATTGTCATGTGTTTCATTAGTTTTTGCATTGTACATATTTATCTCAAAAATTCAAAAAAATCAGAAAATTTTAAAAAAAAAACTTTTGTACTTCCTAGTTTGGATTTGACCCTCATGATGAGATTATTTTGTGAATTGGTTATGGATGTCCTGGTGTGTTGAATGGATTTATGCATATGTGGACTTGAAATACTTCTCTTGAATCCTATGTATGAATTGTGATTATGATGTTTGCCTTGATTGGATTGAGAATTGATAGTCGAAATTACATGCTAGTTCTTGCACATCATCTAGGAATGATTAAGGCAATTCATCTCTCTTCTTCTCATCTTGATCATGTTGTTTGAGCACCTCACTTAATTAAAAATTTTGACCTCTTTTGACCCATCCTGGAATAGGAGCATGCTAGTGTGTTGAGTGTGTGAAAAGACAAGTGTGGGGTGAATTTGTTGATGAATAAATGTTGTGAATGAAGTGCTGAATTTGCTATGAAAGTGAAAAAAAAATATAGGTTTGGGGACTTTGGTTTTGATGATGAGTAACTCGGCAACATTCACATAATCGGGTGTTTGTGCCTTGCCAAAGTCGGATAAACCGAATGTCCTAACGAGCCTTGGTATGTGTGCCCGGTGTGAGGCACCTCGGAAAAATACCGAGGTCCACTAATCACCAAGGTTTCGGATTTTGTACACCAATGTCATTGTCTCAAAAATAAGTGAAAGAAAAAGAAAATGAAAAAGAAAAGAAAAGAAAAGAAAGAAAAGATGAGAAAAATATACACTTGTGGGGAAGTTGATAAAAAATGAAATTGTGGAGTTAGTTCTTTTTTCGGATTAGCATCACATGACCTAAAAAAAGTTCTCACCTATAACAACGTTTCTTGGCCTCTTCTTTCCTAAGTCCTTGTGACCTATTTGCATATGTGTATGACTAAGTGATCTAGATTGGATATTCTCATGATCATCTTGACTTCTTCATTTTCACCTTTCATGCATGCTTTCGAGTTAAGTATAATTGTCTTTCCGTGCTTTCATTCATTTAATACATGATTGCTTGTCCATTGCCATGAAACATGATTATGAAGGTGATCCATCTTATGAAGAAAAATTCTAAAAAAGATTTTATGTTTTTTTTTTTTGCATTCGAAAATCATGCCATCTCGTAGCCTATAGTTGGACCTTGCTCGAGGACGAGCAAGTGACAAGTATGGGGTATTTTGATGACATGATTTATGACGTTAGTTTAGGCATTCATTTAGATAGTTTTCCCTTCATTCATGCATGATTGTACGTTAGTTCTTGACGTTTATTTCTTAATTGAGTCATATTGCTAGAAAAGACGTCTACACGAGCTTTTACTGGTTTTGTAGGTATTTCGGGGATCTTTTGGACATTAATCGATACATTCGATGGTCAAGTCTCATGGTGGTACATATCCAAAGCTTTGAAGGAACATACTTGGATCAAAGAAGGGCACAAGGACCCTTATTGGTGCAGGACTTGGAACAACTCATGACTAGATGATCATAACAAGCTTCTGTTGAAGAAAATCGACCTAACACTCGGGAAAATCGGACGATTTCCTTCACATTTGGGTCAATTTTTGGCCCCTGACAGCTTGTGACACGTGTCCCACGATCTCTTTGTCCGGCCCTTGCTCTTGATGGAGAATATAAGTGGTCCTGCAGGATGTTGCTAAGAGTCCCTCACAATCTCTCACACACACACATCATTCCATTGGTGGATAGACTTGGAAAAGAAGAAAACTCTCTCATTTTTTGGGAAGAAGAAGAACAACATCAAACTTAGAGTTAGAGTGAACTTTTGAGGGATTTTTAGGGATTTTTAGGGATTTTGGTTGAAGAACTTTTGGAAGCATTGTTAGAAACGTTTTGGACCTTCTTTTGAAGGGTTGTAAGTCTTCCTTAAACTCATATTCAGCTAAGATTTCTTGCTTTTACTTGATTTTCTTTCACCATCTAGCTTTGCAAATCATGTATGCTTGTATGATGATTTTAGATCTTGAAATGCATGTTATTGGCTAAGTTATTGTGATTATAGGGAGATGGATTGATGGTATGGCTTGGGTGATGATAGAATGGATTGTATGTTAGTTTAGGATGATTTGTATGCACAAAACCTAACCCAGACAGAAAAATCGACATGTTCATAGGCCAGATCGACCGATTTACCTGATGATCCACCCGATTTTTCTCTTTGTTCTTCTTTAATTGATGAATCTGAATGTTAGGATGTTAGGTTGTTGAAATCTTAGTGTTTGTTAAGCATAATATAGCTTAGGGTGACCTAATGCTAGCAAACTAAGTGAGGAAAGAGACTTACCCGGTGATTTCCGACCTTAGATACCAAAGATGATGAACTCTAGGTTGTAGTGAGCCTCATAAGCCGTGATTGGACTGAGTGTGCTAGGATTGTTGCTTGAGGCTTGTCTTTTCCGAGACTTACCCGGTAAGGAGAGGTTTGCCCCTTAAGTAGTATCCGGATTGTGTAGAATTCCCAACTTTAGCTCCTTGAGACTTACCCGGTAATAGGAGTTTGGTGCGGGATTAGTGGAGCATGAGACTTACCCGGTAATTGCTTCCATTAGAGAAACACCGTTTCCCAACACCGCAGCCTTGTCCTTAGATCTTTAGAAGCTTGAGTCCAATGCCATAACCGGAGATCTTGATCTCTAGAATCCGCTTTTCTCTCTTTGATCACATATCTTGTGTTTGTGTTGTTGTTTGATTTATAATCTTGCATGATTTGTGATCTTTGCTTGATCACCACAAAAACCCAACAAAAAATATCATGATTTTCATTTCTTTAATTATTTCTCTCTTCTTAGACTAGATTTGCACTATCCATGATCACTTGTTTGATTTGATTTCACCTTAGTCTTCATGTTCGAGCTCGGAATACTATCCTTGCTACAAAACGACCCATACACTGTGGGTTCGCTAGGAGTTAGGAGAAAATATCGAGTTATAAATTGTAAGACTTTTGTGTGGTACGATTCTAGCGTAACATTCTTCATGTTGTTGAAGATCTTTGTCGATCTGTTGGGGATCGAGATCTCCAGATTTCATTGTTGGGTGAAGATCTTCGAATCCTATTGAAAAGAAATCTTGCGCTTTTTGTTGAGGACCTTTGCAAAATCCTATTTGAACCGAATCCTTTAGGTCGAGATCTTCTTGTTGAGTGTCTTTTGATAGCCAAATCTTCCTGGAAGATCTTCTCTGGATTCTTGATTTGTTTTGTCTGGTAGAGATTTGAATTCCTTGCCGTTCAGTCCTTTGAAACTTGTATCAAGGTTTTGGCTCTTGATCCCTTGAAATGGCTTTCAAGGTCTCCGTGTTTATCTTCTTCAAACTTTGTCCTTGTCCCTTGTATGTGGTTTCAAGGCCTTGCTCAAACCTTATATCATATTTCAAGGCAGTTATCGATCCCTTGAAATGCACTCCAAGGTCTGCATATATTTTAGACAAAACAAACCAAGCAAACTAGACATACAATCGATATTTTGTTAGTATAAAAACCGTTTTAGTTGTGTTAAGTCTTCCATCATTACATATTCAAATATATACTCAAGGTGGAGTTTTCACCTTTTTTTTTACCTAGAACTCATCATCTTTGGCAACAAAGAAAGGGAATCACCGGGTAGGTCTCTTCCCAAGCTTAGATGTAAGCTTTAAAGGCTCAACAAGACAGATTTGGGCAATGTATAACCTAAGCATAAAGATATACCTAACACAGATCAATAGAAGAAATCACGGGTTATTCTTCCCAAAATCTCGACCGAGATTCCTGAAGAACATACCGAGATTTGTCTATGCGAAGGCTAAAACAACTCTCGGGGTCTAATCTAAACTTAAAGGCTCAGTCAATCATCATCTAAACCACTACCATCAACCAATCACCCTAAAATCGTAAAGGTTTTGCCAACAACACACATATTCAAATTAAGAACATGTTATATATATATATATATATATATATATATATATATATAGGGTCGGGATCAAGTAAGAACATGTTTTACAGTAAGAAATAAGAACAATTATGAATCGTCAGATCAATGCACGTATGGCTTGGATTTTACGTCAAAATAAGGCAAGATTCTATTGTAATTTATTATAGTCTCGTGCTTATGGTAAAAAAAAATATACACGATATGTTTATATGGAAAGAAATTTCTTATTCTATAATTAATGTTGTACGGATAATAAAATATATGTAGTCGTGCATCAATTAATTTGTGCATAAGAATAAGTCGTGCATGTAAGAGAATAGAGTCGTGCATATAATGTTAACGTGTGCTAGTATCACTACTTGTGCATGTATATTTAGCAAGTGCATGTAATTTTAGCGTGCACACGCTAACTAACACTACTAACTTAAAACTTAATCGTGTATAATTTGAAAATGCACTAGCTACCAGCGCTATTAACACTACAAACTTAAACGTGTGTATTGTGTAATTTGAATGTGCACCAGTGCTCATAGTAGTGCTATTAAAACGTGTATCTACTAGCGCTAGTAACTAAAAACGTGTATATGAAGTAGTGTATATTAAAGATTAAGTCGTGCATGTACATATATATGTTAATTCTAACACCATGAAAAATAAAAAATAATGAATATATTAATCCGTGTAGTTAGTATTAAACACATTTATATCCTACATGGTAACCGAAGATATACTTCCCAAAAAAATACATGTAGTTAATTACTTAATTAGTATACATAAATAAGAATGAATCATGAACGTCGATTGTGTTTAATCATGTGGACGAGATGTGTTCTCATTTTTTACCGTAAGTCATGTTCTTACTTGATCCTAACTCTATATATATATATATATATATATATATGAAATCAAGAAACTCATAAACTAAAATAAAAGTGAGAAATACTTAGCAATTTGTCTTCAATATCCAAATTTTGTATCAAATCAATAACAAAGATTTAATCTTTTGTCCAAAAGCAATGAAATCAAAAAACTAAGTATTCTCTCCAAAAATCTTCACAAATCTCTCTAAATCCAAAGCGTTGTAGCTATCAATCATCAATCTTTTTTAAAGTGTATATCCATAGTGGTTCGTCCGTCCTTTGATTGTTGCAGTCATGCTTAACTTATAGAATGATCTAGGGTTTTGAAGTTTTGCGTCATGGGCCTTTTTTACACTAAATCTCGGATGAGTCCATTATTAATCTCAGCCGAGATTTTTCACAAGTCGGGCCGATATTTCTATTTTGTAACGTGTCTTTTTTGCTCTTTTCTCCCATCCTTCGATGATGTCCTAACTTCATTTTATGCTCCAAAATGCTCCAATGTGATCCACCTTGATGTTTTGTCCTTATATGCTCACTTTTAATCCAAAATCCACCAAAATTCCTACAATTATAACAAGAATTCGTGTAGACCTTTATTTTGGTAAAATATGCAATTATGAGCTCAAATGTCATGGACTCATGCTTATGTAAGCAAAATTAATGGGAAAAACTACATATATGCATGTCTATACTAAGGTCATAATTCATGTCATCAACACTTCCTTCATCAACCTTACATAAGCCTTTTGAATTAGATAAGCACGAGGAGGGACTAGTTTGACTAGTAGCACCAATCTTTAATAAGATTAACACACACTAGAACAAATTAGCAATGACTCACAACTATTCAATCAAAGGATCGTTTTTTGATTGATTTAAATGAATAAAACACAAACTTCATAAACGAAGCAGCGAGTATCTCACAATATTGTGGAATGATGATCAATCAAACCTATTTATGAATCTCGTCCTCTAAGACTATTTATAGGAGAGATTCCTCTAAAAGATAAATTAAAGATAATCATAAAAGATAGGATCAAAACTAAAAGATACCTTTAAAATATTTAGAGCTTTAAAGGTATTGTAAATAAATTATCTAACAGCTAATAAGATCTCGACTAGATCTTGTGGATCTCGATAGAAGCAAATCCTGACTGGAATCTCGCGCGAGATTTAGTTCTCGTGATCGAGATTTTGACTGGCTTTCTTAAATCTTGATTTAACCACATTTCTTGGTTTCTTGATCATCTTCACTCATGTAGCCTTGTAGGGTCCTTCCACTGTTGACACCAATGTCACTAAAGAAGACTTAGACACAAGTAGAGTCTCTTTAGATGTATATGTTGCCAATAAGTTAACAACCTCTTCATGGATGGACCTTGCTCTTGATCTAGTGATAGATTCTTCTATGACATGACTTGAAGATGATGTAGCTTTCTTCTCCTTCAATGCTTTTGTTCTCGCTCTAGTGATTGGTCCTTGTATAGTTGGTGTTGAGATGGTCCCTCATCAGGATGACTTAGGCACACAATGATCAACAATGGTCTCCTTAGAAGCTAAGGATGCCAATAAGCTAGAAACCTCCTCTTTAGTGGTTCTTGCCCTTGATGTAGTGATATCTCCTTTCATGGTAGCACTTGTAGTTGTAGTTGATGTAGACTCTTTTTGCTTCAATACTTTTACTCTCGGTGTTGGGGATGATCCCTCATCATAAAATTAATAATATTTCCATGATTATATATTATTTATGATTTGGATGTTCCATTAATTAAACTGATCCAAGAAGCTTTATTAGTCCCCAGCCTAAACTTATAGAACTCTACTCCTTTTATTTGCTGGATAAATTAAGCCCAAACTTGAGCCCATATATATAGAAGACACGACACACCTATATGGGATGAAGATGTACGTCCAACTCATATCTCTCATATGCCTGGGTGGTTAATTACTTGATTTGAGGATTCTAGATGACCCTTACTTTGCCCCGATTTAGGACAAACTTGTCTAGAAAAATCTCTATAGCTTATTTCATCAATTATAAAATTCTAAAAATATTCATTAAAGTATTTATCAATAGTTATCCTTGAGATTATTCAAAATAAGTGTACTCGATGGAATATTAGGGATAATAAATGAGAGAATTATATAGAATAATAAAGAAATTGATGGTGTGGTTCAAGTGTATATTATTTTGATACATGAAAAGGCATGAATGAATTGATGGATAAAAAAGAGGAAGGTTGTGTTGAGAGATCCAAGAAAGTCCTTACTTTGATGTAGAGAAAAGAAGAAAGTGAGCAACTTTAAGCCGTTTCATACTCTCTTTTTCTTTTCCTAAAGACTGCAAAAGTTGATAGGCTGTGGAAACATTGTCTCATCTTCTTCATATCTTTATAATGTTGGGATACTACTGATAGTGCAATCAAAGTGTAAAGATGCATTCCCTTTCAACATCTTTGAATGCTTACTTTTTGCTTCACCCAAACCTATAAATATATATAATGTGAATCCAAAACCTAGAGTTTCCTTATGTAATCATTACCATCTAGATTATGTTCAAAGATCATATATTCTGGACAGCCACCACT
Organism: Fagopyrum esculentum; assembly: GCA_033239045.1. Classification (NCBI taxonomy): domain Eukaryota; kingdom Viridiplantae; phylum Streptophyta; class Magnoliopsida; order Caryophyllales; family Polygonaceae; genus Fagopyrum; species Fagopyrum esculentum. The sequence continues at coordinate 97,524,207 of BSUD01000006.1, read as the reverse complement.
AAAGGTGTTGCCTTTCATTGGCACTTTGGTTCCAGCATGCTTTAGTCTTTCCATGTTACCACCCCTACCCAATATTTGCAGTAACCCTCATTGTCTTCTTTCCTTCTGCCTTATATATTATCTCCAACTTTATGCTTCATTTATTCTCATCCTCAAACAAAAACTAATTTTTGGGTTATTTAATTTATCAAAACTTATACCAAGAGTTACCTTATTTCACTCAAATAACTTCCTTTCAACTTTTTCATTTCTTTATACTATTTATATTGAATCTTTTATTACTTTTTATCTTAGTTTTTTAGGGTTAGTTTTACCTCCTTTGAGGCCTATCGAAACACCCTGTTGTATCGATCAGTCCTTCACCCATTTAACTCTTCTTGTTTATTCACGCCCTTGCTTCTTCGCACTTAAACTATTCTCATGGGTTACTCTGCTTGATTTGACGCACTTAAACTCTTCGCTCTTAAAGAGGGTCTACAAATGGCCGCAAACATTGGTGCAACATCCATTGAGATCAAATGAGACAATTTGATGCTCATTAACTCGAATAGCCAAGTCTGAAAACCACTGTGGGAGACAAACATGATCATCACTAAGATCTCCCACATGATCTCGGGATTTAGGCATTCTAGTGCTCATCATATTTTCAGGAAAATCTGAAAATCAACATTATTGTTGATAGACTCGCATTGCATAGAAACAACCCTAATGCAGATGATGATGCCTTACCTCACGATGTTCAAGACCTCATCCGAAAGAATGCTTTAGGACGGCCAATTTCTAGAAACTTACCCACCTATTCTTCTTACCGTTGTATAAAAAAGAAGAAGGTTCCAATCGAAATTTTTAGCTTCTAATTTCACGTTAAAAGGAGAGGAAAGAACATTATCGTGGAATAAACTTGAATTTGAATACAAACTTTGCACCTTCATATGTGCTTCTTTGTTTCGATGTGGTGAGTGAGCGAGTGACGTGTCGTTTGACCTTTTCGCTTGGACTATTCTACAATGACCACTTGTGTTTAGAAGTTCATTTCAATACTTTCACGAACCTCCTTTTTGTGCTCTAGAGACCATCGATTTCCCTCTTGTGTAAGATTGTAGTGGAAGGGTTCTACGGTCATTCTTAGTTGTGTTTTAGGGCTTTAGTTTTCCTAGGGTGATCTAAGTTGTTCCACGTGGTTTAACGTAACCTTGATGTATCTATCTACCGATCCATATCATTAATCAGATCATTCCTCCATTTTATCCATGACTGCCGCCCACCTGCACATTAGATGGATTTCTCTAACAATACTCGATATTTGAGTCTTCCATTGTTGGTTCCAAAAGATTTGGATTTTATATATTGTTAGTATGATTCTCTTACTGTCACAAATTTACGTCTCCTCGTTGAAGATTTTATTCTCCTTGACGAGGTTAACGTGAATGTGAATTAATTTACTTAATGTTAAAATCAAACGACTGCAAATACAATGGATTGACCCTTTCGAAGCTAGGGTTGAAAAGGGTAATTATAGGTAGATCGATTGTTTTTGTTTTGCAAAGAAGATGATGATGAGAGTTCCAATGCGTGAAGATAAGTATAATTAGCTTGCAAGTAAAAATCAAAAATTTGAAGAAAGATGTGTGATTGTCAAGTTTGCGAAAAGCCATTTTAATTTTGGGGTTGCAAAAAGAGGAAACATATGCAGAAAAGAAAGAAAAATAGTGAGAATAAAGCAAAGCAACTAAAAAGAGAGCGATGGAAATGAAAGCTTGTTTCATTGCGTACTCAAATAATTCAGGCATTCAACAGGGAATACCTCATAGAACAAAGGTATCAAGTTCCAGTACGGAATAAGGTTTTTATATACGTATAAACTCCTTGCAATTACAGAGTTTTTTGGGTAATAATAGGATTTGATAAACTAGGCATATTTGGTGAATTGAGAGACCGTAACAAAACCAAAACCGGTAAAAGAAAAAGAAAATAGAAGAGGTTGAGGGGTCTGGTTTTCCTATAATTACTTTAGGTAAAGTGCAAAAAATTCTATACAAACAATCAAACTCAATAAAAGGTAATTGTAAAAATAAAAGATTTGGACAGTAAATAAACTTAATCTAACCACGGGATCATCGGTTGAGATTCATTCAATTCTAGGTGAAGTTTTTTTCAAGAATTTCACCGAAACTAAACCCGAGGCGGAGGTATAAGTACAAGAAACATCCATGAAAAGGAGTCTAATCAGAGCCAAAGGATAATGCACAAAAGTCACTTCGTAAAAAAATTATGAACAACTCATATTTGAATTTTATTGGGAGTCATCAAGAGTCGATTACACCACAATCCAAAGAAACTTAGAACACTAAAACTAGAATTCAAACCCAAACAATACATAAAGACTCGTCAAAATGGATTGAAAATTTTAATGTCAAGGAATATCTTCAAAGAAAGAAATGAACCCACTTTGTTGTCAATAATAATGTTCTAACAAAATACTTTCAAATTATTCAAGAATTTCACAATATATGTCCATTTTAATTTATTTTTTGGACATAATACTTTCCTTTAACTTTTTTTCGTTTTAACTAATCTCTAGAATGCTGTAAAAAATTGATGTACCCACTCCAAAAGTATAACAAAATCGATTATAATATGCCGATTATCGAATTCATGAAGAGTAAGTCTGAATTGGGTTACACAATAAACAATTTATAACTATGCCAAAGGGGAAAAAAAAAAGAGACGGAAGAGAGAAGTGTTAAGAAATCCTTAGTTTTGAAGAGTTTAGTATCAAATGTTAAAGTAACAAGTGAATGCAATGGAGAGAAAGAATATGAGAGAAAAACATGTAAGGATGAGTATCCACACAATAATAGATTGTCAAGTAGATATTGTATGTGAACACTATAAACATCAATCAATGCTCAATTCTAGTTAGCTATCAAATGTAGATTTTGCCACCTCTAATTGTACAAAAATCATATTCAACTTAATATAGAGATGTTCTGGCAGTAGCAAAAGATATGATTCAATCTTATTAAACACGTAGAAAGTAAGTAATAAACCAAAACCAATCACACTCTAGCGAAAAAAGCTAAAACGGTGTAAAATCGGTAATCCTAACTATGATATCTAGATATCATCGGTATAAAATAGTAGTCACCGCCTCCCATCAAGCATAATCCTAATTATTTCCATAAACTTAGCATGCTCTTAGAGAAAACGAAATGTATTTTAATTTCCAAACGTAAGCAAAAGTTTTCGTATTGGAATAAGTCAAGATCGATTAGGTTCATTAGGGTGAAACAAACCTTTACTGATTTCAATTTTACAATTCGCATACAACATCACAATTTAATTCATTATCGGGTTCAACTGATAGTTAGATATGAAAATTTAAAAATGAATTTAGAATAAATATAAGCATGGTTGATGGTGTGGAAAAGGGAAGAAAGTAAGCAATTAGTGGGAGGAAAAAGGTTGTGAATGATAGTTGAGAATATTAGTGTGTTTTAATGGGATGGATGCTCGAGGATGTTGTGTCCTTTGATGATGAGGCAAGTGCTATCATTGCTAAAGCTTGGTGTATGAATGTTGAATTTAATAGGTAAAGAGAAATATTTGATCCCGAAAACAAGGAAGATGATGATCCAATATGTTCAAACTTGAAACCTCTTTTGATGCACCTTTATTTGATACTAGCACTACAGTAGAATATAAAGTAAAAGGAACATCTTTTTGGTCTTGAAGACTAGACTAGATGGATGCTTCTTTTTGGTGTTAAGGCCAATCAAGGCAATCATGGTTCATGATATAGCTTTTCTTATTTGGCATCCTTTTAATTTGACAGTCTGTTCACCTGCAGATTGCTAATGTCAGTATATCAGTATATGCTTGCCTTGCATAATACCATTTTACCAGTAGCAGACAATGTGTTTTAGAGACATGGCAAATTTACATTGCTATACCAACATACTAGTACACTCAATTGACATGGCTAAATTCTTACCTAAAACTTAAACAAACAACTTACAACAACGCTTGGGTTTTGAACAAGATTTGCTTGTCCACACATTCTAAAATGCGGAATTCACTAATCGAGTCGTCGCCCACCGTCAGGTTCAGATCCAGCTTTTGCTCGACGGGAGGGGAACAAGCTCTCGAAGCTGAGCTGAATATGACAATGGCGTCCTCAAGAGGGACCATTTGGCCGTCAGGAAGTGCTATCATTCCGCTTTCAATAGCCCTCTTCATCCCCTTGCGCCAGAAACAATCAGCTTCTTCTACATCCTCAACGTAAAACACGCGGTGAGGATCGTCTCTTACTGCTTTACCAAACCTCTCGATGAACCCTTCACCCCGGACTCTCTTGTTCCTCGAAACATCACTCGAATCCGCCTTTGTCGGTGACGAGTACATGCTTAGCCCCACAATCTTGAAGCTCTCCTGACAACCAAACACGACCTTAGCCAGCTCCTTTCCCACCTTAACCTTACCTTCTTCATCTCCACCTGAGAAGAACAGCCATGTTTCGCGCTTCTCATTGTCTTTTCTTCTCACCATTCCCGCCCGGCATTTCAAAATCGTGCTTGCAATATCCGGAATTACGTCCTTCTGCCATGGGACTCTCTCCTCTAATGCTGAACACATGGCTTCAAGATCGAAATCCCCCGGTATTGTGTCCGTCGCCTCGCTTGACGAAGCTGAGTTAGGAATAGAGTTGGGATTGGATAGAAGGTCCGGTTTCGGTGGATCGGAGATAAGGAAATTGTGTTCTTTGGAAAGCCATCTGGATTCAAACATTGAAGGCCACAGATTTTGAAGGTTTTTCACTTCAGATTGATCATCACTTGTGAATTCTTCAATCCTTTCTTGTTTACACTTCCGTAACCATGAAGGCAAGGCTGAGGTTGCGGACTCCACTTGCAAAGTGCTGCAAAAGGATAATATATAGAGTTAGCAAGGAGATACATATATAAATATATGTTGGTGAGAGTATGTAAATGGACAACTTAAGTAATCACCTGTGTAGTTTGAGACTCAAGTCCAAAGTGCCAACAGGAATGGGAAGAGGATGAAGATCCAATAGTGTCTCCAAAGAAGGAGATCCTGCTTTGCATTTGATGTAAGAGCTGAAATTAGCAACGCCCAAAAGCTTCAACTTTCCAATGGATTGAATCCTACGGATTCCCATGAGCATGTGGTCAATAGGACAATAGAAGCTTCTTCTTCGATCACCATAACATCCCCAATACTCAGAAACCCAATTGAGATCACCCAAGTACAAAACAACACTCCTTCCATTGAAAACACACCCAAGCTCTCCTAATTTGAAGTCCATCTCCTCCCGCGACGAGTTCTTCATGGACATCAAAGGAAGACTTAGAAAGTGCGCATTCTTGAGGTCGTCGGGCACATCATTTCTCTCAATTTTGTGCTTCACTGCTCTGACTAGCGCCTCCCAGGTGGCCACACACTCACCCACCACAATGGTGCTCTTCTTCTTCACCAAAGAAGAAATCACAGCTGAAAGATCATCATTCATAGCAGGCGTAGAGGTGTTTTGAGAGGTGACCTCGATTGAGACGGACTGTTCTACATTAGCCTTAATATGTGTACTTGAAAAGCCGGCCTCTCGCATGACCCTGCTGACACTAGGATCGTCTAGGACCGAAAGAACGAGCTGTTGGGTCTCGATCTTAAGGGCCAAGATGGGCTGCTGCTGATTCTCAATGGAACCGCGGCGTTGGTGGGCTTGGGCGCGCTTGAAGGCGGCGACGAGTGCGTTGGAGAAGGATGGGTAAGGGGAGTTGTGGGAGGGTGTTGTGGGAAGACGGTTGAGAGCGACGTTGAAACAAAGCTCTAAGGCTTTGTATTGTAAGGGATGAGAATGAGACTTGAGACAAGCCGTTTGGAGAAGGGGGGATGGAGAGACGAGCATGGAGAAGGCAACGTGGATTGGGGTGACCTGAGCGTGGCCTCTTCGTCGAGCCAGGGTGATGGCTTGCTTTACGAGGGCAGCGGCTTCGGGAGTTAGTGATTGTTGCATGCTACAACCACCACCGGAGGGTCTCATCTTAATTTGCTAGCAAGTAGTCAAGTAGTGTGTGAGTATGAGAGGTGTTTTCATAGTACGTCAAGTGCAAGTGTTGTTATGTAAAGAGTGGAATTGTGCCTTTCGTGAAGGAGAGGGAAATACTGTCTAGTTTTAAAGAAAGTGGAAAGCAATTTGATTCATTCTTTATAGGAAACAAAGTGGAAAACTAGATAATAAAGTGGATCGGAGAGAGCTAAAGGTCTCCTTGGAAAATACTCCATCTTCATTTACGGTCAAGAAGAGGCTAAAGCACCCATCACCTTTGGTAACTGTTGTCGAATCCAACCATATCATACCTTTTCATTCCCTTTATCATTTATTTATTCTTTTTACACAACCCAACAAAATGAATGATTCACTCCTCTCAAAACTGGCCCATTGGGCTTTTTAGGAGCAACCCTCCTTACTCTTTCTTACAAGAACTTTTCTTTCATACAAACCCTAATCTCTGCCTTTCTTGTTTATGTTATTGTAGTTTGCGTGTAATGTCAAATTTATTGGGGAATTGTAATGTTTGGGATTTTGACCTTAGTCTTATATATCTTTTACTCTCCTAACACGTATTAATCATGAATAGGGATGACAATGAGTCGGGTGATAGATGGATGACTCAAATCATCACCAGTCAAACCTCTCACCTGCCTCCAATCCACCCACATACAACGAATGAAGCGGGTGAGAATTTGGATATTCTATGTATTTCATGTAAATCGGTAATTAATCAAATACGATACCAAAAACTAACGAAAAACACAAAAATTTAAATAAAACCATTTTTTTTATTGAACAAAAGTAAGATATAAGTACTATACAATCAACCAAATAAGATCCAAATAAATGTGGCAACTCGTTCATCTTTGAAATGTTACTTATTCTTTCACAAGAATCACAAGCAACTACAAAATTACGTACATATTTAAACATGGTAGGCCAAAAGAAACCACATTGAAATATTTTAACTAATGTCTTTATAGGTTGGCATGTTCAACAACAGGATGAGAGTGACAATGACCAATGATGCCTGGTATTTCTTATTTCGGGACACATCTTCGGAACATCCCGTCAACCTTTGTTGTAGAGAAATGGCTCATCCCAATAGTAGTAGTAGGCATTCTTGTAGAACATCTTCTTTTGATTATACATGAGTACATAAGGTAACTCGTTGCAAAGACTAAGAAGTTTACAATTTATCCGTATTAGGGCATGTCCCGTTCTTCAGTGGAGATTTGGAAGCACGTCTCAAAGTTGAAGAGGTGGTCGTCCAAAAATTCACCATTGATGAGATTATGAACAAGGTCTGTATGAGCAAAAAGTGGGAGATGAGAGAGATGATCAACAACGAGTGTTACACTAGAAATGTATAGCACAAAAGTCTTACAATTTATAACTCGATATAATTTCCTAACTCCTAGCGAATGTTAGCATGAAATATTGTGATATTTTAGGCACGTTTTCTAAGAGTATTTGATTCATATTGATAGTCTTTGATTTAGCATTGTTGCATTTGTGAGCTAGTTTGCCTATATTGTTGATATGGATGTCTACACTAGCTTTATGTTGATTATAGGTGATTGGGAGTCATTTCCGAACGGAATCGAGCAAAGAAGAGTTGATTGAGTATGCCCATGGATTAAGGGAATTCTTAGGAGCAAATTGGAGTTCAACTTGAGGAATGCACGAGGCTAGGGAAGAATCACGTTCTTGCCCTAAACCACGCTCTAAAATACGGCCGTACTACAAACCACGTTTAGTTCCACGGCCGTGGAACCTTGCAAAGAGAGGCGTGATGCATTCCAATAACTATTACGGTCGTGGAATCCATGGTTCAAACCGTGACACTTTCCACGCTCTAAATTACGGTCGTGGAACCTTCCACGACCGTGATCTTGGCGATCTTTTTCGCCACATTTTGAAGCCACGATCTTTTGAAGATTGGGCCGGGCCGATATTTTATCTTGCCCTATAAAAAGACGGACGAAGCAAGATTTCGTCATCCCCGCTTAGACGCATTTTATCGACGCATACCTCCGCTAAGAGAATTTTGGCGACCCCTCTTAGACGCACTTACCCTCGTTCAACCCTCGCTTAGAGGCATTGACATCTCGTTGGAGATCGAAGTTTGTGTTGGGATTTGCCCTAATCTCGCACTTTTGGTGGAGATTGCTGTTGAGATCTCCGGATTGGCGGAAGATTAAAGTTTTGGGAAGATTGTTGCAAGAAGACTTCTCTTCTTGTTTAGGTTTGATTTGGAAGACGGATTGACATCCCGTTCTCCCTTCTTTCCTAAGATTGTGATTGTTTGCTTTATTCTGAATCTATTGATAACATTCGTTCTTGATTGTGACTTTGAGATTGGTTTGAAGATTATTGAAAGTTTTCGGAAGTTTTCATCTTTCTATCTTTTAATTCTTGAATTTGATATCAACATGACTGTTATTGGCTAAAAACCCTTAACAATTCTAAGGTGAAGGGTTGATAGTTGTGGCTTAGATGATGATAGATCGATCGTAAATAGATTAGACCCTGAGAGTTAGAGAGAATCGTCGACGAACCCTAAATCACGGTTTGTTCTTGAGTTCCACGGCCGTGGAGTCTCAAGATCTACCCGTGATTTCTCTTAAGTTTACGAACTTGCTTTTACTTTAATCCAAAGTTAAAGATTTGCTTTAACTTAGTTTAGGCTTGCCTTTTCTAGGTGGTACTGAAGCCTCAACAACCTCTACCTCGATTGTGAGTGTCATAACCGTAATCGGCTAAGTTAGTCTTGATCCTTGGATTACAAGTTTGGGTATTTGACATTAATTCTTGCCTTTAGAACCTTTCTATATTGAAGCCTCAACAACCTGTATAGAGAGTGCCTTGTAGGTGAGTCATATAAGGTTTTTGGAACTTCACCGTGCGATTACCTTACATTAGTATACCTTTGCATATCTCAACTCTGTCTTTATATCATTAGTATATCTTGAATCGATTGCCACTGCTTGATACTTGGATCTTTAGGATTGTTGTTTTCCCAATATTTGCAAAACTCTCATATTTACTCGCTTGATAATCTGCAATTGAATTTGTTCCCACCCAAATCCCTGTGTTCGATACTCTGGAATTCTTGCTTAACTATATCGATCCGTACACTGCGGGTTCGCTGCTTGATTCTAGTTTTATAAATTTAAAGCTTATTTGCACACACCTTTAGGGGCGAACAAGTTTTTGGCGCCGTTGCCGGGGATTTGGTTTCGGCCGAATTCGGTAGCCGGTTGTCAAGCTTGGGAGCTTGCTCTCGTTATTTGATATTACTTTGAGTGCATGCGCAGGTCTAGGAACACCGAAGATCTCTTACCTCTTGATCAAGAGCTAGAGAAAACTTTAAGGCAAAAGCGCAAGGAAAAGAAGATGGCTGAAGGACACGAACGTGATCTTCAAGCGGAGTTGGCGGAGAAGGAAGCTCAACTCCAATGGAATGAGACTCTCCGCCAAGATGAAATGGATCATCATCAATCTCAAGTTAACAATCTACAAGACATGATCTTCCAAATGAGGATAGAGCTAAGCGACCTTAAGAATAAAGGAAGCAAGAAATCCTCAAGAAGAGCATCAAGGTCTAGAAGAAAAGGTCACTCATCCGCTGATGATAGTGATTCTTCCATGCCACCGTTAGAGGAGATTGATCCCACGATCAATGTGAATCCTTTCCATCCACGGGGAGCTGCTAATCGTCGTGTTCCACCTAGGAATGCGAGGATCGAACGTGTAGATGAAGAGCCAAGAACTCTTGGCCAGCGAATGGACCCAACACAACAACCACGCCGTTTGGGCGTGAACTTTGATGCTGATGATGTGCAAGGGTTTAGCTTCAACCCTCAAGTCATTACTCTTGTTCGCCAAAACCAATTTGGCGGGACAAGCGCTGAATCTCCGCACCAACACTTGCAGAACTTTGAGTGTATGATGGAGACAATGAGACCGAAGGGCGCTACTACCAACAACTATAAGCTCAAGCCTTTCTTCTTCTCCTTGAAGGGGAAAGCGTTGTCTTGGTATCAAACTCTTCCTAGTGGGAAACTAGATACGTGGGAAGACCTTTCCGCGGAGTTCCTCACCAAATTCTTTCCGCCATCCAAAACGGTGGAACTTAGAGGTAAGATCAATGCATTTTCCATGAGATCTAACGAAAGTTTGTTTCAATCTTGGGAAAGGTTTCAGGATTTGCTCTTGGATTGCCCTCATCATGGCATATCCAAACTTGCCTTGCTGGAGATCTACTACAAGGGGTTAGATGCGGGAACGCAATTCAACCTCCAATCCCTCTCATGTGGAACATTCATGGACATGAGAGAAGATGACGCTTGGGACTTCATTGAGAAGCAAGCAAGAGTCATAGAGAAGTATTCCCACCGGAAAGTGGAGGGAAATCGTGTGGAGCAAGGAGCAAAGCTCACACATGAAGCTCAAAATCAGATTTTCTCCCTCAACAATGAGATCAAAGAGTTGAAGGAGGCTATCAAGACCAACTTCCCAAAGCAACAAGGGAAGGATGTTGGTTATTTGGGCAACAACAATGGCGGCGACAACAATAACCGGAATAACAATTGGAATGGAAACAACAACAACCGGAACAACAATTGGAACAACAATAGGGGTTCAAACAACAACAATTGGCGCTCCAATCAACAAAATTCCGGTAAATCTTATCCTTCCGATTCTAATTCACTAACTCCACCTTCCTCTTCCTCTACTCCTTTGAAAAGCCAGAGACAATCATCTAATGGAGGAAACACTTCGGGGAAGGAGAAGCCCGATCCCATGTTGGAAACGATTTTGGGAAAGCTACAAGGGTTGGAGAGCCGCATCATTAAGTTTGATGATCAAATTTCCAAGGTTGACAAAGCTCAAAAAGTTTTGGAAAACCAAATGTTCAACCATGCGGAGGAAGTTCCTAGGAATCAAGGGAAACTTCCAGGAAAGACGGAGGACAACCCTAAGGGGAGGGTTATGGCAATCACAACTAGGAGCGGAGTGACTACCACCGATCCGCAGCCTAAGTTCGTTGAAGTCTCCGTAGAAAAGGACAAGGAGAAAGAGAAGGGGAAGGAGAAGGAAGATGTCTACGTTCCTCCTCCAACTTATAAACCTCCTCTACCATTTCCTCAATCTAGAGTGAGAGCGCGCCTAGATAAACAATTTGGTAAGTTTATAGAACTCATGAGCAAGCTGCATATTAATATACCATTTATTGATGCTATTGTAGGTATGCCGGCTTATGGCAAGTTCTTGAAGGAGCTCCTCTCTAACAAGAGGAAGCTAGAAGACTTCGGAGAGGTTAAGATGAGTTCGGATTCTTCGAATCTCATCAAAACCATGAAGGAGAAAATGCCCCCAAAGCTAAAGGATCCGGGGTCATTTTGCATTCCCATAGGAGTGGGAGATGTCACATACGATGCGTTATGTGACTTAGGAGCAAGTGTGAGCATCATACCACTTGCATTGTGTAGGAAGATCGGTTTAGGCGACCCTAAACCGGTGAAGATGACGTTGTACATGGCGGATCGATCCATCACTCGCCCTGTCGGTATTGTAGAAGACGTCCCGGTCAAGCTAGGTAAATTCTTTGTTCCCATTGATTTTGTCGTACTTGACATTCCTGCAGATAGTCCGGTCCCGATCATACTCGGAAGACCGTTTCTTGCAACTTCCGGCTGCATAGTCGATTGCAAGAATGGTAGACTCGCTTTTGATATAGGAGAGGAGAAAGTAGAGTTCGTTCTTTCTACTCTAGTGAAGGAGCCAATCTTTGATGAGGATGTTTTCGATATCCAAGATGAAGAGGGTTTGTCTAGAGAGGAGGTAAGTGCGATTCTCTTTAACGATCCTTTACAAAAGGTTATCACTATGAGTCTAACCAATGTAGAGGAAGAAGAAGAGTGCAATGAGGCAATTGAAGCCTTAGAAGCACAAGAAGAGATGGGTGAAGTGGAGTTTGAAAAACTCCACGACGAAGCAGAAAACGTGAGAATCCACGGTCATACCCTGTATTCCACGGCTGTGGATTTCACAACCAAATTCGTGCCTCACTCCAGGGAGTTATACGGTCGTGGAGAAGATGTGACAACCGTATTTCCCTTCCACGCCCTAAACCACGGCCGTGGAGGACAAGATCCACCCGTAATTTTGGCCGTGGAAGAGAGTGGTCGAGACACTTCTTCAACATCTTCTGATTCTTCTCCCACACACTCATCACCCTTAGAAACTTCTAAGGAGACATCGGATGCTTCTCAAGGATCATTGGAAGCTCCGAAAGCAATGGAACTCAAACCACTTCCTACTCATCTAAGGTACGCTTTTCTAGGATCTAATTCTACCTTTCCGGTTATTGTTAGTTCCGATCTAAGCATAGATGAACATAATCAGCTCATGATTGTCCTTAGGAAACATAGGAAAGCTATAGGCTATACTATTGAGGACTTAGTAGGAATTAAACCCTCCCTATGCATGCATAAGATACTAATGGAGGAAGATTTTAGGACTTCAAGACAACGTCAAAGGCGGTTGAATCCGACCATGAAGGAAGTTGTCAAGAAGAAAATTCTTAAGCTTCTTGATGCAGGTATCATCTATCCTATCTCCGATAGTAAGTGGGTGAGTCCAGTTCAAGTAGTTCCGAAGAAGGGAGGAATGACGGTCATCACCAACAAAAACAACGAACTCATTCCTACCCGAACTGTGACGGGATGGCGGATGTGCATAGACTACCGCAAGCTCAACAATGCAACGCGGAAGGATCATTTCCCATTGCCATTCATTGATCAAATGCTTAAAAGGTTAGCACAACATTCACATTTTTGCTACCTTGACGGTTATAGTGGTTTCTTTCAGATTCCGATACACCCGGATGATCAAGAGAAGACCACATTCACGTGCCCATGGGGTACGTTCGCTTATAGGAGAATGCCGTTCGGGCTTTGCAACGCCCCAGCCACCTTCCAACGGTGTATGATGGCCATCTTCTCCGAATACGTAGAGGAAATCATGGAAGTCTTCATGGACGACTTCTCCGTATACGGTTCCTCTTTTAACGATTGCCTTTCTAACCTTTCTCTTGTTTTGCAAAGGTGTGAAGACACTAACCTAGTTCTTAATTGGGAGAAGTGTCAATTCATGGTTAAGGAAGGAATTGTATTAGGCCACTTAGTCTCTAGTAGAGGGATAGAAGTAGACAAGGCTAAGATAAAGACCATAGAGAAGCTTCCTCCCCCAATTTCGGTGAAAGGGATAAGAAGTTTCCTAAGACATGCTGAATTTTATAGACGTTTCATTAAGGATTTTTCTAAGATATCAAAACCTCTCACTAATCTATTGATGAAGGATGCGGTTTTTGAGTTTTCGCAGGAATGTTTGGATGCGTTTAACACCATTCGGCAAGCTCTAATTTCAGCACCTATTATCCAACCCCCGGATTAGACTCTTCCCTTTAAGATTATGTGCGATGCTAGTGACGTAGCTATTGGAGCTGTTCTTGGACAACGAAAGGAAGGGCGAACCCATGCCATATACTATGCTAGCAAGACGCTAGATGAAGCGCAGCTCAACTACGCCACTACCGAAAAAGAGTTTTTAGCCATTGTCTATGCTATTGAAAAGTTTCGCTCTTATCTTGTAGGTGCAAAGGTGATTGTCTACACGGATCATGTTGCGATCCGGTACCTCCTTGCGAAGAAAAATGCGAAGCCAAGGCTAATTAGATGGATTCTTCTCCTACAAGAATTCGATCTTGAGATCCGCGACAAGAAAGGTTCAGAAAATTCTGTTGCGGATCATTTGAGTCGCCTAACACATCTAGAGGACGACCATTTGCCCATCGATGACTCCTTCCCGGACGAACACCTACACCTTATTGAAGAGTGCATCGATGTGATCTCCAAAGGTAACAAACCATGGTTTGCTGATTTTGTTAACTATTTGGTTTGTCAAGAGATACCGCCCGGACTATCCTACGCACAAAGGAAGAAGTTCTTTAAGGACGTCCGGGAATACTATTGGAATGAGCCTCTCCTCTTCAAGAGAGGTCCGGATGGCATCATTCGGCGATGTGTGCCGGAAGATGAGATGCAAAGTGTCATCCGTCATTGTCATTCACTACCTTGTGGAGGACACGCTAGTTCGAACAAGACTAGTGCAAATGTATTGCAATCTGGATTCTTTTGGCCTACTTTGTTTAGAGATGTGCAATCCTTTGTTTCTTGCTGCGATGCTTGTCAAAGAACAGGCAATATCTCTAGGAGGAATGAGATGCCCCTCAACAACATCCAAGAGGTGGAGATTTTCGACGTTTGGGGAGTCGATTTCATGGGACCATTCCCATCCTCTTGTGGAAACCAATACATACTATTGGCGGTGGATTACGTTTCTAGATGGGTGGAAGCAATTGCCTCTCCCACCAATGATGCCATGGTGGTGGTTAAGTTCTTCAACAAGACCATTTTCCCGCGATTTGGGACGCCAAGGACGATCATTAGTGATGGAGGTTCTCACTTCATTGCCCGGCGCTTTGAAGCTCTTCTAGCTAAGTATGGGGTTACTCACAAGATCGCTACCCCTTACCATCCACAAACGAGTGGACAAGTTGAGATCTCAAATAGGGAGATCAAAGGAATCTTAGAGAAGACGGTTTCAAGGACTAGGAAGGATTGGTCTTTGAAGCTTGACAATGCATTATGGGCATACCGGAGTGCATACAAGACTCCCATAGGAACCACACCATACAACCTTGTGTATGGGAAGTCTTGTCACTTGCCGGTAGAGTTGGAGCACAAAGCGTTTTGGGCTATCAAGTGGTTGAACTTCAGCATGAAAGAAGAGGGAGAGAAGCGTCTCCTAGACATCAATGAGCTGGATGAACTCCGCTTGAATGCTTATGAAAACGCTAAGATCTATAAGGAGAGAGCAAAGCGTTGGCATGATAAGCATATCATTCCAAAAGACTTCAAAGAAGGAGATCAAGTTCTCCTCTTCAATTCAAGACTTCGTCTCTTTCCAGGTAAGCTTAAATCTCGTTGGACTGGACCTTTTCTAATTAAGCGTATTTTCCCCCATGGTGCAGTTGAAGTATGGGGTGAAGCGAGCGGAACTTTTAAGGTGAACGGCCAACGACTCAAGAAGTATACGCCGGAACTCCAAGCTGAGGAGTTTGCACCTACCGCACTCGAATAAGTGCGAGAATTGGTCTAGCTACGGACCTTAAACAAAGCGCTTCTTGGGAGGCAACCCAAGGTATTGCATTTTTGTTTTTTGTTTTCGATTCATAGATTAGCTTAGCATAGACGTTTTTGCTTTGTTTTTGCCTCGATTTCTTCCGGTATGTTCGTGTTTTTGGATGTAGGAACGATGGAAAAGGGAAAGAGGAGGATGATATTGAAGAAAAGTGACGAAATTTGGACTTTGGAGCTTTACAGAGGGTTCCACGGCCTAAACCACGGTCGTGACAGCTACAGTACCCGTAATTTCCAAAAGCCTTTGAAAAATCACCAAAACCACGGTTCCGTACACTTCCACGGCCGTGGAACACCCCGACAGACCGTGATTTTCAAAAATTTTGCCTGCGACTATATAAGCCACATTCTTCACAAAAATCACCCAAAACCCCTCTTTCCACACCCTAATTTCCGAAAATCCACGACCCTCTCTCAAATCCTCGTTTCCTAATCGTTTTCAACGATTCTTCTTCCTAAACCGAAGCAAATTCAACCACAAACAAGATCCAAGCGACGAATCGAGCAGAAACTCACCAACGAACGCGCAATTCGGAATTTACAATCCGAAAATAGGTTTTTTCTCTCTTCTTGATTCTTGGCAATTTGGTTCGTTTTTGTTAGAGATTTTTAGGAAGAACTGATTGAGATTGGAAGAAATTAGACTAGGACTGTCTGTTGTGGAGATTGATTGCTGATTTGCTGAGATTTGTGATTTTCTGAGACGAATCACGGTCTCTGGGGGAATTACGGCCGTGGTTTCCTATAGAACAGACCGTAATTTTGAGCAGAATGGATTTTGTGAGAAGACTTTCGGGGAGGATAAAAGAGAAGAAGAATGAACAGAATAAGAAGAGGAAGGGTAATCCCTCCTCCTCCTCATCCTCTAGGGCACCACCACCCTCTTCCCCTTCACCTCCATCCTCACCTTCACCTCCATCTTCACCTCCTCACCCTAGAGTCCCAACCATACACGACGATCATCTCGATGCACTCGAGAGGATTAAGGAGAGGCCAGTGATTGGCCCTAGGTACTTGTTGTTGGAGGATCTAGCTCCTCTCAACATAGTTGATGACCTCACTTGGCTCTTGGATAGAGCCGGACTTATTGTCTTCTCGGCTATCCGAGAAGACGCTTACGAGGAGATTACACAGGAGGTTGTGACATCTTTTGAGCATAGCCATGTAGACAGGACCATCTCTTTCCGTCTCATGGAAAGAGACTACCATTTGAGCATCCGTGAGTTTGGGACCATTTTTGGGTTTCATGAGACCTTTAATGGTCGATTTCCGAGTGGCGTTTACACCAAGGATTTTTGGGAGGAGGTGGCGATGATTTACGCTAGCGAGGACCGCTGGCAGCCCGCTGACACCAAGGCTAGGTTGATGTACCACCTAGCCTTGAAGATATCTCACCGTGTTCTTTCGGAGTGTCTCTTTCCTAGGATGGAGACGCCCCAAAAGATCAAGACGGATGAGCTGTTCTTGCTTTACTCCATGCTTTATGGACGCCGTGCTGATTGTGCTACTCTCTTGGCTGCTACTATGAGCAAGCTCAAGAACAAGAAGAAGGGAAACATCGGATATGGTGGGATAGTTACCCACATTGCTAGGAGCTTTGGTGTTGATTTTTCTGCTTGCACCCGCATACCGGCCGTACCTTTAGGGCTACATGCTTTCATGACTAGGGGTCTCATTTTCCCCACACATAGAGGTCCGCCTTATGCGGGTATGCCTTGGGAGAGTAGGACGGGTAGGGGTATAGAGTGGCTACCGGAGTACTCCATTATGGCAGGACGCCATAATTGGAAGGAGACGTTCGCTGCTATGCATGCGAACAGGATAACAGCTCCCCCATATGTCCCGCCACCAGTTGTTGAGGAGGAGGAGATGGGAGATCAGTTTGAGGGTGGAGGAGGACCCGAGCAGGAGTTTGGCACGTTTCCGGATCAGCCGGAGGCGGCCCCCGATGCACCTAGACGTTCTCCACGTCCAGCTAGAGCTTCAGGCTCGTCTTCTCGCCGCGCTAGCGTGAGTGAGAGGCCTATGTGGATGACCACACCTCCTACATGGTATGGCGTTCCCCCTCCTTGGTCCACAGAGCAGCCAGCAGCACCTTCACCAGCACCAGCACCATCCGACGCTCCAACATGGTACAGTCAGGCTCCGGGATGGTACGAGTAGATGCCGGACTGGGCTACCGGACTTTCAGAGAGAGTGGGAGCATTGGAGATCCGAGCCGATGCCAAAGACGGACGCCTAGACGACCTCGACCACATGATGAGGGATGTCTACCGCCAGCAGTTTGGGCGGTTCTATGATCCTAGCTTCTCTCCATTCCCGCCTCCACCAGCGCCGCAGTGATAAGAGTTTGATGATTGACCGTTCGCTTTAGACATTCCGCCACCACTTTGTGAGTTTCTTTTTCTTTTCTTGTTTTCTTCCTTTCTTTTGAACATTAGGGACAATGTTCGTCCTAAGTATGGGGTGGGATGTACTAAAAGTTTATAATAACTCTTACTCACTATGCTTGCTTCTATTCGAGACTATTTGCATGTTCATTATATTGTTGCACGTTTCATTATCGCATTGCATGAAAAAGAACTTGAAAAACCCATAAAAATTGAAAAATTTTGAAAATTTTGTGCTTCTAATGAATTGAGATGATTTCTATGATAATCACTACTTGTGAATTGAGTTTGATGACAATTGCATACTTAAAAGAATTGTGAATTGAAAAGAATTTGAATGAATGAATTTTACCTCTTTTGCAAGTTTCATAATGTGATGAATATTACCTAAATCATGTTGAAAAATTGAAGTTGAAATCACACTATAAGTTCTTATACTTCTTGTTGAGAAGATTAAGGCAATTCGATTTTTCTTTCTTCTTTCTTTGATCATTTTAGCTCCTCATTGAAATATTGACCTCCTTTACCTATCCGGAAATTTGAGAAGTGAATGAAAAAGGCATGTTTGATGTGGGAGGGCCATGAGAGCAATTATTTGCAATCAAAAGAATAGAAAGAAATTCTAGGTTTGGGGAAGTCAATCATGATGATGAGTAACTCGGCACCATTCACATAGCCGGGTGTTTGTGTCTTGCCAAAGTCAGATTGAGCGATATTCCTAGCGGATTATGGTATGTGCGCTAAGGGTTTGAGGCATCTCATAAAAATTGAGAAACGCCAATCTCCTAGGCTTCGGTTTTTGTGCACCTCTGTCCATAACTCCAAAAGTAAAGTCGAAAAATGAAAGGAAGAAGAGCGAAGCTCTAAGTTGAAGTGTTGCGGAAACCGCAAAAGAAGAAGAAGGGTAGTTGTCCACTTTCCCGGATTCATACACCACATTCCTTAAAAGTTTCCTTCCCTTTCCACATTCTAGACCTTTTCTTTGAAAGTCCTTGAGATCAAAAGAATGTTATATGACTTGGTGATCTAAATTGAAGTTTCTTATGATTGATTTTGATAATGTTTGAAGGTTATGATGCTTGTTTAGAAGTTTAATTGATTCATGAGTTTTCTTTGCTTTTTACTCTTTGATTAAGTGTATGAAAGTCTAATAAACGATTGAAGCAAGATTTGAGAATGATCTATTCTTTAGAAGGCACATTCCTCCAAAAGAAGTATTGCTTTAAGAAGGTACACATATTTCATTCTAACTTTTGTTTAAAAGCTTTTCGAGAGACCTTGCTTAGGGACAAGCAAGTGTTAAGTATGGGGTTATTGGTTAGCATGAAATATTGTGATATTTTAGGCACGTTTTCTAAGAGTATTTGATTCATATTGATAGTCTTTGATTTAGCATTGTTGCATTTGTGAGCTAGTTTGCCTATATTGTCGATATGGATGTCTACACTAGCTTTATGTTGATTATAGGTGATTGGGAGTCATTTCCGAACGGAATCGAGCAAAGAAGAGTTGATTGAGTATGTCCATGGATTAAGGGCATTCTTAGGAGCAAATTGGAGTTCAACTTGAGGAATGCACGAGGCTAGGGAAGAATCACGTTCTTGCCCTAAACCACGCTCTAAAATACGGCCGTACTACAAACCACATTTAGTTCCACGGCCGTGGAACCTTGCAAAGAGAGGCGTGATGCATTCCAGTAACTATTACGACCGTGGAATCCATGGTTCAAACCGTGACACTTTCCACGCTCTAAATTACGGTCGTGGAACCTTCCACGACCGTGATCTTGACGATCTTTTTCGCCACATTTTGAAGCCACGATCTTTTGAAGATTGGGCCGAGCCGATATTTTATCTTGCCCTATAAAAAGACGGACGAAGCAAGATTCCGTCATCCCCGCTTAGACGCATTTTATCGACGCATACCTCCGCTTAGAGAATTTTGGCGACCCCTCTTAGACGCACTTACCCTCGTTCAACCCTCGCTTAGAGGCATTGACATCTCGTTGGAGATCAAAGTTCGTGTTGGGATTTGCCCTAATCTCGCACTTTTGGTGGAGATTGCTGTTGAGATCTCCGGATTGGCGGAAGATTGAAGTTTTGGGAAGATTGTTGCAAGAAGACTTCTCTTCTTGTTTAGGTTTGATTTGGAAGACGGATTGACATCCCGTTCTCCCTTCTTTCCTAAGATTGTGATTGTTTGCTTTATTCTGAATCTATTGATAACATTCGTTCTTGATTGTGACTTTGAGATTGGTTTGAAGATTATTGAAAGTTTTCAGAAGTTTTCATCTTTCTATCTTTTAATTCGTGAATTTGATATCAACATGACTGTTATTGGCTAAAAACCCTTAACAATTCTAAGGTGAAGGGTTGATAGTTGTGGCTTAGATGATGATAGATCGATCGTAAACAGATTAGACCTTGAGAGTTAGAGAGAATTGTCGACGAACCCTAAATCACGGTTTGTTCTTGAGTTCCACGGCCGTGGAGTCTCAAGATCTACCCGTAATTTCTCTTAAGTTTACGAACCTGCTTTTACTTTAATCCAAAGTTAAAGATTTGCTTTAACTTAGTTTAGGCTTGCCTTTTCTAGGTGGTAGTGAAGCCTCAACAACCTCTACCTCGATTGTGAGTGTCATAACCGTAATCGGCTAAGTTAGTCTTGATCCTTGGATTACAAGTTTGGGTATTTGACATTAATTCTTGCCTTTAGAACCTTTCTATATTGAAGCCTCAACAACCTGTATAGAGAGTGCCTTGTAGGTGAGTCATATAAGGTTTTTGGAACTTCACTGTGCGATTACCTTACATTAGTATACCTTTGCATATCTCAACTTTGTCTTTATATCATTAGTATATCTTGAATCGATTGCCACAGCTTGATACTTGGATCTTTAGGATTGTTGTTTTCCCAATATTTGCAAAACTCTCATATTTACTCGCTTGATAATCTGCAATTGAATTTGTTCCCACCCAAATCCCTGTGTTCGATACTCTGGAATTCTTGCTTAACTATATCGATCCGTACACTGCGGGTTCGCTGCTTGATTCTAGTTTTATAAATTTAAAGCTTATTTGCACACACCTTTAGGGGCGAACATCGAACCCACAGTGTATGGGTCGTTTTGTAGCAAGGATATTATTCCGAGGTCGAACACGAAGACAAAGGTGAAATCAAATCAAACAAGTGATCATAGATAATGCGAATCTAATCTAAGAAAAGAGAAAGAAATAAAGAAATGAAAATCATGATATTTTTGGTTGGGTTTTATTGTGGTGATCAAGCAAAGATCACAAATCATGCAATGTTATAAATCAACCTAACAACTCAAGCTAGCAACACAAACAAGCAACACAAACACAAGATATGTGATCAAAGAGAGAAAAGTGGATTCTAGAGGTCAAGATTTCCGGTTATGGCATTGAACTCAAGCTTCTAAAGATTTTAAGGACAAGGGATGGAAATGGGTGCATAACCACCCGATCCAACCGGTCAACCGACCCGAATTTGTGGGTGAAAACCCGAAGAATTCCGGGTGGTGGGCGGTTTACGGGTGAAATTGACGGGTGGTGAGGTGGGTATGGGTGTAGGTACAACCACCCATCACCCAAACCATCCACCACCCGCACCACCCGCCCCGCATCACCCGTATAAAGTATTTTAAAAAAGTAAAAATAAAAAACCTTGAATTCTACCATATAAAAATATAAAAATCCTAAGCGTCCCGAGGTGGCTAAGAAAGGTCTTCCCAAAATGATAGGAACCGGGTAGTCCACTGAGATGTCCAAAATAACAAAATTGATTGGCACATAGAACTTCCTAAGTTGAACCGGTATGTCCTCTAGGATCCCCACGGGGTGAGTAATGGATCGGTCCGCCATGTAGAGGGTCATCTTGACCGGCTTTGGTTCCCCTAGTGCAACCTTTTTGCAAAGTGCAAGCGAGATTATGCTTACACTAGCACCAAGGTCACAAAGGGCCTCATATTGGACTTCTCCTACTCCAATTGGCACACAAAAAGAGCCCGGATCTCACAGCTTAAGAGGCATCTCTTCCTTCATGATTTGAATCAACTCGGAAGACCTCTTTGTCATTCTAACTTCTCCATACTCTTCCAACTTCCTCTTGTTGGAGAGTATCTCTTTCAAAAACTTTCCATAGGCCGGCATACCTAGAATTGCATCCATTAATGGAATGTTAATATGTAATTTAGACATGAGTTCAAGGAATTTACCGAAATGTTTATCCAAACGAGCTCTTGCTCTTGATTGAGGGAATGGTAGTGGTGACTTGGATGGAGGAGGTGCCACATATGTTGGCTCATCATTCTTGCTCTTGCCTCCTTCTTGCAATGGTTCTTCCTCCACCATAAATTGCTTTCCCTTGCCATTCTCCTTAAGTAAGGGATCTTTCATGCTCAGCCCACTCCTCGTGGTAATGGCCAACACTTGGCCTCTTGGGTTGTCCTCGGTCCTTCCGGGAAGCTTTCCCGGATCCCTTTGTGCTTCACCCGCCTTTTGGAACACTTGTGCTTCTAGCACCTTTTGAGCCTTGGAAATGGATGTCACCGTGTTCTCAAATCCACTCAACCTTCCAAGCAATTGTTCAAACATCATTTCGGTTCTATCCTTTGGAGGTTGAGCAAAACCGGGTGGAGGCTCTTGTGAAGCCTTAGGAGGTGGGGCTGCGCTTGTGGAAGCGGGATGGTTCAAGGCACCATCCGGGTTAGAATAGGAGAACTCGGGATAGTTGTGATTAGGCCGGTAATTGTTGTATTGCCGGCTGTTGTTGTTGAAGTTCCTAGGGCCTTGATAATTGTTGAAGTTACCCCTTCCCATGTAGTTAACATCCTCCTCTTTGGAAGCCAAATTGGCTTGCACTTGCACTTGAAGACTTGCTTGATTCTTTAAGGTTGTGGCACACAACTCCCTCAAAGACTTAAGCTCATTGTTGATTGCATCAAGTTTGTAGTTGCTCATGGTGACTCACTCACTTCATATACTCCCGGTTTCCTCCCATCACTCTTCCTATGGGAGTACTTCTCTATCACCAAGGCTTGCTTCTCTACAAACTCCCAAGCCTCATCCACATTCTTCTCCATGAATGTTCCTCCGGAAAGCGATTGGAGCTTGAATTGACTATCCTCATCAAACCCCTTGAAATAAATCTCCAATAGCTCTATCGTCGGTATCCCATGGTGTTGACAATCTAGGAGGAGGGTTTGAACCTTTCTGAAGATTTGAATAGGCTCTCTGTTCGCCCCTAGAGGTGTGTGCAAATAAGTTTTAAATTTATAAAACTAGAATCATGCAGCGAACCCGCAGTGTACGGATCGATATAGTTAAGCAAGAATTCCAGAGTATCGAACACAGGGATTTGGGGAGAACGAACTCGATTGCAGGTTATCAAGCAAGTAATTATGAGAGTTTTGCAAATATTGGGAAAACAACAATCCTAAAGATCCAGGTATCCAGCTGTGGCAATCGATTCAAGATATACTTAATGATATAAAGACAGAGTTGAGATATGCAAAAGTATACTAATGTAAGGTAATCGTACGGTGAAGTTCCAAAAACCTTATATAACTCACCTACAAGGCACTCTTTATACAGGTTGTTGAGGCTCAATATAGAAGGATTCTAGAGGCGAGAATTAGTGTCAAATACCCAAACTTATAATCCAAGGATCAAGACTAACTTAACCGATTGAGGTTGTTGAGGCTCACAATCGAGGTAGAGGTTGTTGAGGCTTCACTACCACCTAGAAAAGACAAGTCTAAACTAAGCTAAAGCAAATCTTGAACTTTAGACTAAAGTAAAAGCAAGTTCGTAGATTTAAGGGAAATCACGGTTAGTTCTTGAGGTTCCACGGCCGTGGACTCAAGAACAGCCCGTAATTTAAGGTTGTCGGCGATAATTCTCTAACTCTCAGGGTCTAATCTGTTTGCGATCGATCTATCATCATCTAAGCCACAACTATCAACCCTTCACCTTAGAATTGTTAAGAGTTTTTAGCCAATAACAGTCATGTTGATATCAATTCAAGAATTAAAAGATAAAAAGATGAAAACTTTCAAGAACTTTCAATAATCTTCAATTCAATCTCAAAGTCACAAAGAGAATAAGCAATGTCCAAAGATTCACAATAGAACGAATAATCGTAACCCTAGGAAAGAAAGAAATCGGGATGTCAATCCGTTTTCCAAATCGAACCTAATCAAGAAGAGAGATCTTCTTGCAAAATCTTCCAAGAACTTCGATCTTCCGCAAATCCGGAAATCTCTGCAGCAATCTCCACTAAAAATGCGAGATTCGAGGAATTCCAAACACGAACTCCGATCTCTTCAAAGAGATGTCAATTGCTTCCAAACCAGCTAAGCAAAACGTGCTCGTGTCTAAGCGGCTAAGAACGAAGGTAAACGGGGTGATGTATGCCGCTAAGCGAAGATGACGGAAACTTACTTCGTCCGTCTTTTTATAGCGTCGGGTAAATGTCGGCCCGGCCCAATCTTTAAAAGATCGTGGCTTCAAAGTGTGGCGAAAAGATTCGCCAAGATCACGGTCGTGGAAGTGTTCCACGACCGTAATTTAGGGCGTGGAAACAAAATACGGTTTGCAACATATGTTCCACGGCCGTGTAATCTCCTGGAATGAACATGATTTTCTGACTCCAAATCCACGGCCGTAATTCTGAACGTGGTTTGTGATACGGCCGTATTTTAGGGCGTAATTTAGGGCAAGAACGTGATTCTTCCCTAACTCGTGCATTCCTCAAGCTAAGACTCCAAATTGCTTCCAAAGAATGTCCTCAATCTATGGACATATCAACTCAACTCTCCTTTGCTCGATTCCGTTCGGAAATAGCTCCAAATCACCTATAATCAACATAGAACTAGTGTAGACATCCATATCGACAATATAGATAATACTAGCTCACATATGCACAAAGTTCAATCAAAGACTATCAATATGAATCAAATACGTTTAGAAAACGTGCTAAAATATCACAATATTTCATGCTAACAAATAACCCCATACTTAACATTTGGTTGTCCCTAAGCAAGGTCTTTCAAAAAAGCTTTAAACAAGAGTTAGGATGAAATATGTGTACCTTCTTTTGGATGAATGTGACTTCTAAAGAATAGATCATTCTCAAACCTTGCTTCAATCGTTTTTCAAACTTTCACACACTTAATCAAAGAGTAAAAGGTAAAGAAAATTCATGAATCAACTTAACTTCTAAACAAGCACTATAACCTTCAAACATTAACAAAATCAACCCTAAGAAACTTCAAATTAGATCACCAAGTCATACAACATTCTTTTGATCTTAAGGACTTTCAAAGAAAAGGTCTAGAATATAGAAGGGAAAGGAAAACTTTAAGGGAAAGTGGTGCATAAATCCGGGAAAGTGGACAACTACCTTCTTCTTCTTATGCGGTTCCCGCAACACTTCAACTTAGAGCTTCGCTCTCTTCTTTTTCGACTTCACTTTTGGAGTTATGGATAGAGGTGCACAAAAACCGAAGCCTAGGAGATCGGCGTTTCTCAAATTTTTCAAGAGATGCCTCAAACCCTTAGCGCACATACCATAATCCGCTAGGAATATCGCTCAATCCGACTTTGGCAAGACACAAACACCCGACTATGTGAATGGTGCCGAGTTACTCATCGTCATGATTGACTTCCCCAAACCTACAATTTCTTTCTATTCAATTGATTGCAAATAATTGCTCTCATGGCCCTCCCACATCAAACATGCCTTTTTCTCATTCACTTCTCCAAATTCCCGGATAGGTAAGGGAGGCTAACATTTTAATGAGGAGCTAGATGATCAAAGAAAGAAGAAAGAAAGTATCGAATTGCCTTAATCATTTCAAAAGGAAGTATAGGAACTTATCATGTGATTTCAACTTCAATTTTTTAGCATGATTTAGGTAACATCTTCACATTATAAAACTTGCAAAAGAGGTAAAATTCATTCATTCAAGTTCCTTTCAATTCACAATCCTTTTAAGCATGCAATCGTCATCAAACTCAATTCACAAGTAGTGTTTATCATGGAAATCATCTCAATTCATTAGAAGCACATAATTTTTCAAAATTTTTCAATTTTTATGAGTTTTTCAAGTCATTTTTCATGCAATGCAATAAGGAAATGTGTAACACATAATGAAGATGCAACGATAGTCTCAAATGAAGCAAACATAGAGAGTAGAGTTATTACAACTTTTTAGTACATCCCACCCCATACTTAGGACGAACATTGTCCCTAATGTTCAAAAGAAAGAACAAAAGAAAGAAAAAGAAACTCACAAATGGTGGCGGGAATGTCTAAAACAACGATCATGCATCGATCACTGCGGCGCCGGCGGAGGTGGGAATGGAGAGAAACTCGGATCATAGAACCGCCCAAACTGCTGGCGGTAGACGTCCCTCATCATGTGGTCAAGGTCGTCTAGGCGTCCGTCTCTAGCATCCGCCCGGATCTCTAGCGCTCCTACTCTCTCTGAAAGTCCGGTAGCCCAATCTGGCATCTGCTCGTACCATCCCGGGGCGTGACTGTACCATGATGGAGCATCGGATGGTGCTGGTGCTGGTGGCGGTGGTGGTGGTGCTGCTGGCTGCGTCGTGGACCAAGGAGGGGGTGTGTCGTACCAAGTGGGAGGTGTAGTCATCCACGTGGGTCTCTCACTCACGCTGGCGCGGCGAGATGACGAGCCTGAAGCTCTAGCTGGACGTGGAGAGCGCCTAGGTACATCCGGGGCCGCTTCCGGCTGATCCGGAAACGTGCCGAACTCCTGATCCGCTCCTCTACCACTCTCGTACTGATCTCCCATGCCCTCCTCATCCACAACCGGTGGTGGGACGTAAGGGGGAGCTACTAGCCTGTTCGCATGCATCGTAGCGAACGTCTCCTTCCAATTGTGGCATCCCGCCACAATGGAATACTCCGGCAGCCACTCAATCCCTCTACCCGTCCTGCTCTCCCAAGGCATGCCCGCATAAGGCGGACCTCCATGTGTGGGGAAAATGAGTCCCCTAACCATAAAAGCATGTAGTCCTAAGGGAACCGCCGGTATACGGGTGCAAGCAG
This sequence comes from Fagopyrum esculentum, assembly GCA_033239045.1. NCBI lineage: Eukaryota > Viridiplantae > Streptophyta > Magnoliopsida > Caryophyllales > Polygonaceae > Fagopyrum > Fagopyrum esculentum. The sequence continues at coordinate 97,497,373 of BSUD01000006.1, read as the reverse complement.
AAAAGTCCACACCAAACGTCCTAGCAATGTGGGTCACTATCCCACCATACCCAATGTTCCCCTTCTTCTTGTTCTTCAGTTTACTCATCGTAGCCGCCAAAAGAGTGGCACAATCTGCACGGCGACCGTAAAGCATACAATAGAGCAAGAATAGCTCATCCGTCTTGATCTTTTGGGGCGTCTCCGTCCTAGGAAAGAGACACTCCGAAAGAACACGGTGAGCTATCTTCAAGGCTAGATGGTACATCAATCTAGCCTTGGTATCGGCGGGTTGCCAACGGTCCTCGTCGGCGTAAATCATTGCAACTTCCTTCCAGAAATCCTTAGGGTAAACTCCGCTCGGAAATCGACCATTGTAGGTCTCATGGAACCCGAAAATGGTCCCAAACTCAACAATACTCAACTGATAGTCTCGTTCCATGAGACGGAAGGAGACGGTCCTATCAACGTGGCTGTGCTCAAAGGATGTCACAACCTCTCGGGTAATCTCCTCATAGGCGTCTTCACGAATGTTCGTGAAGACAAGCAACCCGACTCTATCCAAGAGCCATGTAAGATCATCCACAATGTTGAGAGGATGTAGATCCTCCAACAACAAATACCTAGGACCTATCAATGTCCTCTCCTTGATCCGGTCAAGTGCTATAAGGTGGTTCTCATGTATGGTCGGGATGCTAAGGTGAGGAGGTGAAGATGGAGGTGAAGGTGAGGATGGTAGTGAGGGAGATGAGGGTGGTGGTGCCCTAGAGGTGGAGGGATTTCCTTTCCTTTTCTTACTTTGCTCTCCTTTCTTCTCCTTTATCCTTCCCGACATTCTCCTCACAAAGTCCATTTTCCAGAAAAATTACGGTCTATTCTTGGGAAATTACGGCCGTGGTTTACCTAGAGACCGTGATTCGTCTCAGAAATTCGTGAATCTCAGCAAATTCACCAACAATCACCACAGCAAGCAGTCCTAATCTAATTCCTTCCGGTCTTTATCAGTTCTTCCTAAAAAACTATAGCAAAAACGAACTAAATCCGCGAAAATCAAGAAGAAAGAAATGACCTCTTTTTCGGATTGAAAAATCCAAAATGCGTGTTTGTTGATCGATTTCCACTCGATTTGTTGCTTGGATTCTGTTCGTGGTTGGATTTGCTGCAGTTTAGGACGAAGAATCGTTGAAAACGATTAGAAAACGAGGAATTTAGAGAGGTGGAGGGTTTTCGGTTTCTAGGTCGTGGAATTGGGGAAATTTTTGTTAAGTTTGTGAAGAATGTGGGTTTTATAGTGGCCGGCAAAATTTCCAAAAATTACGGTATGTCGGGGCATTCCACGGCCGTGGAAGTGTACGGACCCGTGGTTTTGGTGATTTTTCAAAGGCTTTTGAAAATTACGGCCACTGTAGCTATGACGACCGTAATTTAGACCGTGGAACCTTCTGTAAAGCTTCAAAGTCCAAATTTCGTCACTTTTCTTCGACATTATCTTCCCCTTCTCCTTTTCCATCGATCCTACAACCAAAAACACGAACATACCGGAAGAAATCGAGGCAAAATAAAGCAAAAAAGTCTATTCTAAACTAGTCTATGAATCGAAAACAAAAACAAAAATGCAATACCTTGGGTTGCCTCCCAAGAAGCGCTTTGTTTAAGGTCCGTAGCTAGACCAATCTCGCACTTATTCGAGTGCGGTAGGCGCAAACTCCTCAGCTTGGAGTTCCGGCGTGTACTTCTTGAGTCGTTGGCCGTTCACCTTAAAACTTCCGCTAGCTTCACCCCATACTTCAACTGCACCATGGGGGAAAATACGTTTGATTAGAAAAGGTCCGGTCCAACGGGATTTAAGCTTACCTGGAAAGAGGCGAAGTCTTGAATTGAAGAGGAGAACTTGATCTCCTTCTTTGAAGTCCTTTGGAATGATATGCTTATCATGCCAACGCTTTGCCCTTTCCTTGTAGATCTTAGCGTTCTCATAGGCGTTCAAGCGAAGTTCATCCAGCTTGTTGATGTCTAGGAGACGCTTCTCTCCCGCTTCCTTCATGCCGAAATTCAGCCACTTGATAGCCCAAAACGCTTTGTGCTCTAGCTCTACCGGCAAATGACAAGACTTCCCATACACAAGGTTGTATGGTGTGGTTCCTATGGGAGTCTTGTACGCAGTCCGGTACGCCCATAATGCATCATCTAGTTTCAAGGACCAATCCTTCCTAGTCCTTGAAACTGTCTTCTCTAGAATTCCCTTGATCTCCCTATTTGAGATCTCAACTTGTCCACTCGCTTGTGGATGGTAAGGGGTGGCGATCTTGTGAGTAACCCCATACTTAGCTAGAAGAGCTTCAAAGCGACGGGCTATGAAGTGAGAACCTCCATCACTAATGATTGTCCTTGGTGTTCCAAATCGTGGAAAGATGGTCTTGTTGAAGAACTTAACCACCACCATGGCATCATTTGTGGGAGAGGCAATTGCTTCCACCCATCTTGAAACGTAGTCCACCGCCAATAGTATGTATTGGTTTCCACAAGAAGATGGGAATGGTCCCATGAAATCGACTCCCCAAACGTCGAAAATCTCCACCTCTTGGATGTTGTTGAGGGGCATCTCGTTCCTTCTAGAAATATTGCCTGTTCTTTGACAAGCATCGCAGCAAGAAACAAAGGATTGCACATCTCTAAATAAAGTAGGCCAATAGAATCCAGATTGCAATACCTTTGCGCTAGTCTTGTTCGAACTAGCGTGTCCTCCACAAGGTAGTGAATGACAATGGCGGATGACACTTTGCATCTCATCTTCCGGCACACATCGCCGAATGATGCCATCCGGACCTCTCTTGAAGAGGAGAGGCTCGTTCCAATAGTATTCCCGGACGTCCTTAAAGAACTTCTTCCTTTGTGCGTAGGATAGTCCGGGCGGTATCTCCTGGCAAACCAAATAGTTAACAAAGTCAGCAAACCATGGTTCGTTACCTTTGGAGATCTCGTTGATGCACTCCTCTATGATGTGTAGATGTTCGTCTGGAAAGGAGTCATCAATGGGTAGATGGTCGTCCTCTAGATGTGTGAGGCGACTCAAATGATCCGCAACAGAATTTTCTGAACCTTTCTTGTCGCGGATCTCAAGATCGAATTCTTGTAGGAGAAGAATCCATCTAATTAGCCTTGGCTTCGCGTCTTTCTTCGCAAGGAGGTACCGGATCGCAGCATGATCCGTGTAGACAATCACCCTTGCACCTACAAGATAAGAGCGAAACTTGTCAATAGCGTAGACAATGGCTACAAACTCTTTTTCTATAGTGGCGTAGTTGAGCTGAGCTTCGTCTAGCGTCTTGCTAGCGTAGTATATGGCATGGGTTCGCCCTTCCTTTCGTTGTCCAAGAACAGCTCCAACAGCTACGTCACTAGCATCGCACATAATCTCGAAGGGGAGAGTCCAATCCGGGGGTTGGATAATAGGTGCTGAAATTAGAGCCTGCCGAATGGTGTTGAACGCATCTAAACATTCCTGCGAAAACTCAAAAACCGCATCCTTCATCAATAGATTAGTGAGAGGTTTTGATATCTTAGAAAAGTCCTTAATGAAACGTCTATAAAATCCAGCATGTCCTAGGAAACTTCTTATCCCTTTCACCGAAATTGGGGGAGGAAGTTTCTCTATGGTCTCTATCTTAGCCTTGTCTACCTCTATCCCTCTACTAGAGACTAAGTGACCTAATACGATTCCTTCCTTAACCATGAATTGACACTTCTCCCAATTAAGAACTAGGTTAGTGTCTTCACAACGTTGTAAAACAAGAGAAAGGTTAGAAAGGCAATCGTTAAAAGAGGAACCGTATACGGAGAAGTCGTCCATGAAGACTTCCATGATTTCCTCTACGTACTCGGAGAATATGGCCATCATGCACCGTTGAAAGGTGGTTGGGGCGTTGCAAAGCCCGAACGGCATTCTCCTATAGGCGAACGTACCCCAAGGGCACGTGAACGTGGTCTTCTCCTGATCGTCCGGATGTATCGGAATCTGAAAGAAACCACTATAACCGTCAAGGTAGCAAAAATGTGAATGTTGTGCTAACCTTTCAAGCATTTGATCGATGAATGGCAATGGAAAGTGGTCCTTCCGCGTCGCGTTGTTGAGCTTGCGGTAGTCTATACACATTCGTCATCCAGTCATGGTTCGGGTAGGAATGAGTTCGTTGTTCTTGTTGGTGATGACCGTCATTCCTCCCTTCTTCGGAACTACTTGAACTGGACTCACCCATTTGCTATCGGAGATAGGATAGATGATACCTGCATCAAGAAGTTTAAGAATTTCCTTCTTGACAACCTCCTTCATGGTCGGATTCAACCGCCTTTGAGGTTGTCTTGAAGTTCTAAAATCCTCCTCCATTAGTACCTTATGCATACATAGGGAGGGTTTAATTCCTACTAAGTCCTTGATAGTGTAGCCTATGGCTTTTCTATGTTTCCTAAGGACTGTCATGAGCTGTTCATGTTCATCTATGCTTAGTTCGGAACTAACAATGACCGGAAAGGTAGAATTAGATCCAAGAAAAGCGTACCTTAGATGAGTAGGAAGTGGTTTGAGTTCCATCACTTTCGGAGCTTCTAATGGTCCTTGAGGAGCATCCGACGTTTCCTTAGAAGTTTCTAAGGTTGTGGAGTGGTTTGGAGAAGAATCAGAAGAAGTTGAAGATGTAAGCCGATCACCTTCTTCCACGGTCAAAATTACGGCCCCTCCATGTGTTCCACGGCCGTGTAATCCTCTGGAATGGAGGTCAATTTTGGTTGTGAAATCCACGGTTGTGGAATACAGGGTATGACCGTGGATTCTTACATTCTCAGCCTCATCGTGGAGTTTTTCAAACTCCACTCCATGCATCTCTTCTTGTGCTTCTAAGGCTTCAATTTCCTCTTTGCACTCTTCTTCTTCTCCTGCATTGGTTAGACTCATAGTAATAACCTTTTGTAAAGGATCGTTAAAGAGAATCGCACTTACCTCCTCCCTAGACAAACCTTCTTCATCTTGGATATTGTAAATATCCTCATCAAAGATTGGCTCCTTCACTAGAGTGGAAAGAACGAATTCTACTTTCTCTTCCCCAATATCAAAAGCGAGTCTCCCATTCTTGCAATCGACCATGCAGCCGGAAGTTGCAAGAAACGGTCTTCCGAGTATGATCGGGACCGGACTATCTGCAGGAATGTCAAGCACGACAAAATCAATAGGGACAAAGAATTTACCTAGCTTGACCGGGACGTCTTCTACAATACCGACGGGGCGAGTGATGGATCGATCCGCCATGTATAACGTCATCTTGACCGGTTTAGGATCGCCTAAACCGATCTTCCTACACAATGCAAGTGGTATGATGCTCACACTTGCTCCTAAGTCACATAAAGCGTCATATGTGACATCTCCCACTCCAATGGGAATGCAAAATGACCCCGGATCCTTCAACTTTGGGGGCATTTTCTCCTTCATAGTCTTGATGAGATCCGAAGAATCCGAACTCATCTTGACCTCACCGAAATCTTCTAGCTTCCTCTTGTTGGAGAGAAGCTCCTTCAAGAACTTGCCATAAGCCGGCATACCTACAATAGCATCAATGAAGGGTATATTAATATGCAGCTTGCTCATGAGTTCTATGAACTTACCGAATTGTTTATCTAGGCGCGCTCGCGCTCTAGATTGAGGGAACGGTAGGGGAGTTTGTAAGCTGGAGGAGGAACATAGACATCTTCCTTCTCCTTCCCCTTTCCTTTGTCCTTCTCTACGGGGACTTCAACGAACGTAGGCTGCAGATCGGCGGTAGTCACTCCGCTCCTAGTTGTAATCGCCATTACCCTTCCCTTAGGGTTGTCCTCCGTCTTTCTTGGAAGTTTCCCTTGATTTCTAGGAACTTCCTCCGCGTGGTTGAACAATTGGTTTTCCAAAACTTTTTGAGCTTTGTCAACCTTAGAGACTTGATCATCAACCTTGATGAGGCGGTTCTCCAACCCTTGAAGCTTTCCCAAGATTGTCTCCAACATGGGGTCGGACTTCTCCTTTCCCGTATTGTTTCCTCCATTTAATGATTGCCCCTGGCTTTTCAAAGGAGTAGAGGAAGAGGAGGGTGGAGTTAGTGAATTAGAATTGGAAGGAAAGGAGTTACCGGAATTTTGTTGATTGGAGCGCCAATTGTTGTTGTTTGAACCCCGATTGTTGTTCTAATTGTTGTTGTTCCGGTTGTTGTTGTTTCCATTCCAATTGTTATTCCGGTTATTGTTCCGGTTATTGTTGTTGCGGTTGGTGTTATCACCGTCATTGTTGTTGCCCAAATAGCCAACATCCTTCTCTTGTTGCTTTGGGAAGTTGGTCTTGATAGTCTCCTTCAACTCTTTGATCTCATTGTTGAGGGAGAAAATCTGATTTTGAGCTTCATGTGTGAGCTTCGCTCCTTGCTCCACACGATTTCCCTCCGCTTTCCGGTGGGAGTACTTTTCTATGACTCTTGCTTGCTTCTCAATGAAGTCCCAAGCGTCATCTTCTCTCATGTCCATGAACGTTCCGCATGAGAGGGATTGGAGGTTGAATTGCGTTCCCGCATCCAGCCCCTTGTAGTAGATTTCCAGCAAGGCAAGCTTGGATATGCCATGATGAGGGCAATCCAAGAGTAAATCCTGAAACCTTTCCCAAGATTGAAACAAACTTTCGTTAGGTCTCATGGAAAAAACATTAATCTTACCTCTAAGTTCCGCCGTTTTGGAAGGCGGAAAGAATTTGGTGAGAAACTCCGCGGAAAGGTCTTCCCACGTGTCTAGTTTCCCATTGGGAAGAGCTTGATACCATGACAACGCTTTCCCTTTCAAAGAGAAAAAGAAAGGTTTGAGCTTATAGCTGTTGGTAGTAGCGTTCTTCGGTCTCATTGTCTCCATCATACACTCAAAGTTTTGCAAGTGTTGATGTGGAGATTCAGCGCTTGTACCGCCAAATTGGCTTTGGCGAACAAGAGTGATAACTTGAGGGTTAAAGCTAAACCCTTGCACATCTTCAGCATCAAATCTCACACCCAAGCGGCGAACTTGTTCGCCCCTAGAGGTGTGTGCAAATAAGTTTTAAATTTATAAAACTAGAATCATGCAGCGAACCCGCAGTGTACGGATCGATATAGTTAAGCAAGAATTCCAGAGTATCGAACACAGGGATTTGGGGAGAACGAACTCGATTGCAGGTTATCAAGCAAGTAATTATGAGAGTTTTGCAAATATTGGGAAAACAACAATCCTAAAGATCCAGGTATCTAGTTGTGGCAATCGATTCAATATATACTTAATGATATAAAGACAGAGTTGAGATATGCAAAAGTATACTAATGTAAGGTAATCGTACGGTGAAGTTCCAAAAACCTTATATAACTCACCTACAAGGCACTCTTTATACAGGTTGTTGAGGCTCAATATAGAAGGATTCTAGAGGCGAGAATTAGTGTCAAATACCCAAACTTATAATCCAAGGATCAAGACTAACTTAACCGATTGAGGTTGTTGAGGCTCACAATCGAGGTAGAGGTTGTTGAGGCTTCACTACCACCTAGAAAAGACAAGTCTAAACTAAGCTAAAGCAAATCTTGAACTTTAGACTAAAGTAAAAGCAAGTTCGTAGACTTAAGGGAAATCACGGTTAGTTCTTGAGGTTCCACGGCCGTGGACTCAAGAACAACCCGTAATTTAAGGTTGTCGGCGATAATTCTCTAACTCTCAGGGTCTAATCTGTTTGCGATCGATCTATCATCATCTAAGCCACAACTATCAACCCTTCACCTTAGAATTGTTAAGAGTTTTTAGCCAATAACAGTCATGTTGATATCAATTCAAGAATTAAAAGATAAAAAGATGAAAACTTTCAAGAACTTTCAATAATCTTCAATTCAATCTCAAAGTCACAAAGAGAATAAGCAATGTCCAAAGATTCACAATAGAACGAATAATCGTAACCCTAGGAAAGAAAGAAATCGGGATGTCAATCCGTTTTCCAAATCGAACCTAATCAAGAAGAGAGATCTTCTTGCAAAATCTTCCAAGAACTTCGATCTTCCGTAAATCCGGAAATCTCTGCAGCAATCTCCACCAAAAATGCGAGATTCGAGGAATTCCAAACACGAACTCCGATCTCTTCAAAGAGATGTCAATTGCTTCCAAACCAGCTAAGCAAAACGTGCTCGTGTCTAAGCGGCTAAGAACGAAGGTAAACGGGGTGATGTATGCCGCTAAGCGAAGATGACGGAAACTTACTTCGTCCGTCTTTTTATAGCGTCGGGTAAATGTCGGCCCGGCCCAATCTTTAAAAGATCGTGGCTTCAAAGTGTGGCGAAAAGATTCGCCAAGATCACGGTCGTGGAAGTGTTCCACGACCGTAATTTAGGGCGTGGAAACAAAATATGGTTTGCAACATATGTTCCACGGCCGTGTAATCTCCTGGAATGAACATGATTTTCTGACTCCAAATCCACGGCCGTAATTCTGAACGTGGTTTGTGATACGGCCGTATTTTAGGGCGTAATTTAGGGCAAGAACGTGATTCTTCCCTAACTCGTGCATTCCTCAAGCTAAGACTCCAAATTGCTTCCAAAGAATGTCCTCAATCTATGGACATATCAACTCAACTCTCCTTTGCTCGATTCCGTTCGGAAATAGCTCCAAATCACCTATAATCAACATAGAACTAGTGTAGACATCCATATTGACAATATAGGTAATACTAGCTCACATATGCACAAAGTTCAATCAAAGACTATCAATATGAATCAAATACGTTTAGAAAACGTGCCTAAAATATCACAATATTTCATGCTAACACTCTCTCTATCCTTCATCATGATGGCACTGATCTTCCCTCTTAGCTCGGTTGTCTTGGAAGGTGGGAAGAACTTTGTTAAGAACTCGGTTATCATCTCCTCCCAAGTACCCACACGTCCTTGTAGAATGGATTGGTACCAAGCCAATGCCTTATCCTTAAGTGAGAAGGAAAAAGCCCTAAGCTTATAGTTGTTGCTCTCCAATATTAGTGGCCTTAGAGTCTCCATCAAGATCTCATAATTCATCAAGTGTTGATGTGGAGGCTCTCCTTCCATCCCTCCAAATTAATTGTGTTGGATCATTTGTAGCACTTGAGGACGGAGCTCATAGTCATGGGTTGCGGGATCTCCTAAGTTTACACCCGGACGGTGCACTCTCTGGGCTGGACCCAAACGTTGCCCTAGCATTTGTGGCTCCTCGATGATGATCGGTTCGAACCGAACTTAACCGCCGGCTGCGGTGGTGGTGGTGGTGGAGGTTGTTGACGATTAAGCTCCCTTTGCACAAGAGCTTGCCTAATCTCTTCAATTTCCCTCCTAGTTGCTTCTTGCCTCTCATTGGCAAGTCTCCTCTCATTCTCCAAGGCTTCTTCCCTTAGCCTAAGTTGCTCTAAGGCCTCATTCAACTCAGATTGAAGATCTCTTCCGGCCACCTCCTTCTTCTTCTTAATGCTCTTGGATCTAGTCTTAAGGGTTTTCTCCGGTTCGGGATCGAATGGAGCTAATCCTTGCCACGAGATCTTTGTATACACCTAAAGAGTGAGAGATGTCCTGAAAATTCAAAGACACAAACCAAACAAGATCAAAAGCAACAAGAAAGACCTACACTATCAACAATCACACACAATGATTCTATCTAGACCTAGTACCCGACAAAGGCGCCAAAAACTTATTACGCTAGAAATGTATAGCACAAAAGTCTTAAAATTTATAACTTGATATAATTTCCTAACTCCTAGCGAACCCACAGTGTATGGGTCGTTTGTAGCAAGGATAGTATTCCGAGGTCGAACACGAAGACTAAGGTGAAATCAAATCAAACAAGTGATCGAATCTAATCTAAGAAAACAGAAAGAAATAAAGAAATGAAAATCATGATATTTTTGGTTGGGTTTTTTTGTGGTTATCAAGAAAAGATCACAAATCATACAATGTTATAAATCAAACTAACAACTCAAGCTAGCAAGACAAACAAGCAACACAAACACAAGATATGTAATCAAAGAGAGAAAAGTGGATTCTAGAGGTCAAGATTTCCGGTTATGGCATTGGACTCAAGCTTCTAAAGATTCTAAGGACAAGGCTGAGGTGTTGGGAAAGGGTGTTTCTCTAATGGAAGCAATTGCCGGGTAAGTCTCATGTTTCACTAATCCCGCACCAAACTCCTATTACCGGGTAGGTCTCAAGAAGCAAAAGTTGGGAATTCTACATAAACCGGACACTACTTAAGGGGTAAACCTCTCCTTACCGTGTCTCGGAAAAGGAAAGTCTCAAGCAACAATCCTAGCACACTCAGTCCAATAGCGGCTTATGACTCTCACTACTACCTAGGGTTCATCATCTTAGGTACCTAAGATCGAAAATCACCGGGTAGGTCTCTTCCCTCACTTAGTTTGCTAGCATTAGGTCACCCTAAGCTACATTATGCTTAACAAACACTAGGATTTGAACAACCTAACATCCTAACATACAGATTCATCAATTAAAGAACAACAGAGAGAAAAATCGGGTGGATCATAAGAAAAATCGGACGATCTAAGGTATGAACAGGTCGATTTTTCCTTCCGGGTTAGGTTTTGTGCATACGAATCATCCTAAACTAACATACAAGTCCATTCTATCATCACCCAAGCCATAACCATCAATCCATCACTCCAGAATCACAATAAACTAGCCAATAAAATGCATTTCAAGATCTAAATCTTCACACAAGCATACATGGTTTTCATAGCTAGATGATGAAAGAAAAGCAAGTAAAAACAAGAAATCTCAGCTGAATATAAGTTTAAGCAAGAATTACAACCCTTCAAAAGAAGTTCCAAAACGTTTCTAACAATGCTTCCAAAAGTTCTTCAACCAAAATCCCTAAAAATCACTCAAAAACTCACTATCACTCTATGTTTGATGTTGTTCTTCTTCTTCCAAAATGAGAGAGTTTTTCTTCTTCTCCAAGTCTATCCTCCAATGGAATGAAGTGTGTGTGAGAGAATGTGGGAGGTGTCTTTTTTCCACAGCCTGTAGGACCACTTATATTCTCAATCAAGAGCAAGGGCCGGGCAAAGAGATCGTGGGATACGTGGCACAAGCTGTCAAAAGCCAGAAAATCGACCCAGACAGAAAAATTGTCCGATTTTCCTGAGTGTTAGGTAGATTTTCTTCAACAGGGGCTTGCTATGATCATCTAGCCATGAGTTGCTCCATTTCTTGCACCAATAAGGGTCTTTGTGTCCTTCATTGCTCCACTTATGTTCCTTCAAAGCCTTGGATATGTACCATCATGAGGCTTGACCCTCGAATGTATAGATTAATGTCCAAAAGATCCCCGAAATACCTACAAAACCGACAAAACCTCGTGTAGACGTCTTTTCTAGAAATATGCATGAATTAATCGTAAACGTCATGAACTAATGACAAACCATGCATGAATAACGGGAAAAACTGTCTAAATGAATGCCTAGACTAACGTCATAAATGATGTTATCAACGAGATTTTCAATTCCTTTCTTGTATCGCACTTCAAGGTCATACTCTTTGAGCAACAATATCCATCTTATCTACCGTGGTTTGACATATTTCTTGGCAATAAGGTAACTAATAGCAACATGGTCAATATTGACAATAACTTTTGAACAAACTAAATAGGACCTAAATTTATCGAAGGCGTAGACGATGAGCTCTTTTTCTATTGAGGCATAGTTCACTTGTGCAGGGTCTAGTGTCTTGTTGGCATAGTATATTGCATGAAGCTTTTTGTCGTTTCTTTGTCCAAGGAAAACACCAACTACATAATCACTAGCAACACAAATGATCTCGAATGGAAGATTCCAATTGGGCACTTGCATGATAGGGGCAATTACTAGTGTTTTCTTTAGTTTTTCAAAAGCCTCATTGCATTCATGTGTGACCTCAACAGCAACATCCTTAAGAAGTAGGTTAGTCAATGCTTTTGTTATCTTAGAAAAATCTTTAATGAAGCGTCGATAAAAATCATCATGACTAAGAAAACTTGTTATTCTCTTGACATAGGAGGATGGTGACAACTTCATGTGTTGCTTTCTTTGGATTATATCTCTAGTCATTCTCTTACTAATCTTTGGTGGTTTGAACAACTTATGGACCGGTCTAACTTCCCCCATCACACAACCTCCTTCCCCGTGGTCTTTGGATTATGCCTTCTTTTGTGATCTTTTATATATGTACATAGGGTCCATTCGGCCTCACATGAAGATTATTTTGAGGGATTGTTATTTTCAATAATCTACCAATAATCTAATAATCTATGTGAATTTAGTTACTCTTTTTTTAGTCAAAATAATCACCCAAAATAATATAAGTACAATAACCTCTCCAATAACCCCGTAAAAAATCCCCACCGAATGGACCCTAGCATGCTTACTTATTTGCTTGCTTTTGGTTTTTTAATTAATTCGTCAAGGCAAGACATCGTCTTCCCTATGTTCAATCCTAATCCTTTGTACTACATCGGGTGTTCTAAGTATATGCAAGACCGGAGGTTAACACTTGATCTCTTATTGCCTTCTCTTTCTATTGGTTTTGTTTCCTAATTTGAATTTCTTGTTTCTACCCGACGTATTTGATTTTAAGTTGTTGGTACACCTATTCTTGTTGCATTGTTTTTTATCCAATCCAGGCACAACAGAAGGGGCTTAATAGACGTCGATGAGATTGTAAGCACAAGAGAAATACACTCGTGAGGTGATTTCAGTCACCTAACAGGTTTGAGTGTTATCATGCCTAGCTTTGGAAGTCATCACTCTGACCATGGAGAAGTACCTGCACCTCCTTTCATATTAAAAATTTTGGAAGTCTTGATGGGAGAAACCCAATCCTTAAAACTATATTTGACCAATGTTAAGCAAAAACAATCATAAATGCCATTAGTGTTACAAGAAGCCGGTGCTCCAGCCACCAATCAAGATAATGTTCAGCCGAATTTCACCACCATTTTATCCCAACCTATGCCCATTCCGCCCCGATGAGGAGTCTTTGCCAAAACTTCGGCCCAAGATGAGAATAAATATTATACTTCTACATTTCCTAATAACATTCCTCTACCTTAAGTTCCTCAAGGAGGACGCCATGAGCAACCAAGGGATCCCGGATTTGAGGAGCATTATAGGCAAGAGGATGGAGGGACTACCCACTATGGAGGTATCAAAGAAGAGGACGTGATAGAGACTATGATACCAAAGCCTTCTCTAAGGCTACAGTGAAAATTCCACCTTTTAAAAGGAAGATTAATGAAGATGCACGTCTTACATCGAAGTCTAAAGTGAAGAAAATTTTGAGTAACCACAATGTCCTAGAACCTAAGAAGATACAATACTCAACCCTTAAATTTATTGAATATGCTCTAATTTTGTTGAATAATTTGATGAAAGAAATAAGGATAACTCTAGAGGCAAATGTAGCTACCTGGGATCATATGAAGGCTAGGTTTATACCTCCCCAATACAAGTTGGATCTCTGCCAAAAGTTTGAGAACTGTTTGAGAACTGTAGATAAGGTTCCCATTAGTGTGGAAGAGACTTATAGTGTCATGTAATTGGCAATGGTGAAGGCTGGCATTTATGAGGAGGAAGATACTGCTACAGCTAGGTGCCTTCTAATTCTTAACCCTCTTATTATATTATTTATATATATACATATATTGTTGCTCAATATGTGTATTATATAGCATGCATAAAACCACCAAATCCTTATAGACCACACACAATGTGTGCGGTTACACAAAGTAATAGTACTATAAAAGATAATAGATTTGGAAGATTACAAGTCTAGTACTTAAGAAGTGTGGACTACTTTTCAAATTATCAAATGGTTTTTTGAGATAAATCTCACTAGACTTATATAATCAAATTTGTCTTTATCGTGGATATTCATTTATATGCACATGAACTTGGGTCTACAAGGTGATATGACTCCAATAAAAATAGAGAATATTTAGCCATTAGGGCACTTTTGGTTTATTAGATAGTAACTAGCCCCCTAGCCAATTTTAAGTAGAATAAAAAGATAAAATAAATAGAAGTTTCTTAATTATAGGAGGTGGATTGTTCAGTTTGTATAATTAATTTAAAATAAATTTCCTTTAATTGGATGTACGGTTATTGAAAAAAGAAACTGTCACTTTGGAAGATATTGAGAAGATTCTGGCAATCCTATCCACGGAAGTTGGTCCCGAGAAAGTATAATGTAGGTTACTCTCTCCCATTTGCTTTTCTTTTTGAACTATCGACGACTGCCTTTGACGAAGTATCGCCATTGTCGTCTCTCCCACAACAACTTCGAACTATCTACCGCTGCGATTGTCGCTTCTAGAAACTTACCTTTTATCATCCATTACTCATCTATTGTGATCAAAAGAACATAGGTGAGGTTTCTTTGCAAACTGTTATCGATTTTCCCCTCTTTTCTTCGTTTTCTGGGTTCTGGTTTTTCAATTTTCCCCTCTTTTCTTCGTTTTCTTGGTTCTGGTTTTTCGATTTTCTCCTCTCTTCTTCGTTTTGTGTTTTCGGTTTTATTGGAGTAACATATTGACGAAGATGATGAAAGTAATTGACAAAGATTTGATTTTTAACTAACCGTCTTCATGATTTCAGTGACAAAGACCTAATTTTTACCATTACACTGTAAATCCTATAAACGAAAAAGGTATGTGATTTAAGTTTTTTTTTATTATGGATGTGGAATCGATTAATTGCTAGTGTGTTTGAACAGATAAGTAGTTCGAAAGCTCTGAATGTTCATAGCTTATTTAAGAAGTTATTTCATGTATGGAGTATGTGTCTGAAAAGACAATATGTACACATTTGTGTGTATGACATGTGCATAGAAGTTGAGTTTGGTAATATTATGAAGTTCTTGTAACATAAATTGTGAATAGTATGTACACAATATATGATTAATATGTACACAATATATATAATTAGTATGTGCACAATATATATGGTTATTGTGTTCATTATTGATGATTAATGTATAGCATCTGATGTACATATCATTTGTGTTCATTCATATGTGATTAGTGTATCTTACTATTGATTGTGTGTAATACATATCATATGTGTACATTATTATTGATTGTGTGTAGTAGTTATGCTTAATACACAAGTTTTTATTTGGAATGTGTGTACTAATATGTTTTAACTGTGTGTATTATTTATGCTGGATATAGAAATTGTGGAAATAAATATATGTATTGAGTTTATTATGTTATCAATTAGACATACTATTGGACCGTTGATTGTGTTTTAAGTGTCTTGGAAAGACAATATGTATACATTTGTGTGTATGACATGTGCATAGAAGTTGATGTGTTCATTAGTATGTGCACAATATATATGGTTAATGTGTTCATTATTGATGATTAATGTATAGCATCTGATGTACATATCGTTTGTGTTCATTCAGATGTGATTAGTGTATCTTACTGTTGCTTGTGTGTAATACTTATCATATGTGTACATTGTTATTGATTGTGTGTAGTAGTTATGCTCAATACACAAGTTTTTATTTGGAATGTGTGTATTAATATGTTTTAACTATGTGTATTATTTATGATGGGTACACAAATTGTGGAAATAAATATATGTATTGAGTTTATTATGTTATCAATTACACATACTATTGGACTGTTGATTGTGTTTTAAGTGTCTTGGAACATAAATGTGTGATGTATATGGTAATGATGAATCTTATGTACTAGGAAACACAAATTCTTATACCATTATATGTACTGATTATAGTTACATAGGGTACTTACCAAGTTAACAACAAAACTGATTTTATTAGTTTATTAACAATAGAAAATCAATGGCAAGAAAAAAGAGAATGGGAATTAAGCCTCACATGAGGAAACATCTTCAAAACCGTGGGGCTGATACTTCATCTCATGTATTTTTGCATACTAATGTTTTAAATATTATTTGTATGATGTCATGCGTAGACATACACATCTAACATCTACGTGTACTAACAAAATAGTCGAAGTATATGCTATGTGATTCACAAATACTTTGATTGGAAGGGATATGTTCTGCATATGTTGAAAATGGAGTAACATATATGCATTATTGGTAACATTGTGTACATATATTATCATAACATTATTGTGTATGAAAATAATAAGTTAATGCATTTGACTGGATTTTTTACACAGAAAATGGGTGATTCATACACCAAACATGTTGATGATTGGTACATTGGTAATACTCCTAAACTGAAGGTATGTGTAACATGAAAAATATGTTATTATATCCATTTACTAGTTGTTTAATGTTTGTAACGATTACAAAAACAATGTGATTCACAGTTTTCATACCGTTGGGAAGAGATGGAAAACTTTCCAAAGACTCGTATTAACTGTTTTAGTCGATTGCAATTGATTCCAGCAATTCTTGATAAACTATCAAAAGAGGACAAGAAAAAACTGAAGGGTGGTATATTTGGTCCATTAATTAAGATGAGCATCAAGCTGAAGATGTCAAATCAGCTTATTCACTTCATGCTAATGAGGGAGGTGAAAACCGAGAGTAGAAATTCTATGTGGTTTGAAATCATTGATGTGCTGTTGAGGTTTGGTCTTACTGAGTTTGCTGACATTAAATCTCTGTCATGTTCGGATGAATTCTACAATGCTGACGAGAAATGTGTAGATGTCGACATGAAGGCTGTTGTTGGCATTGACAAATGCCCTCTTCAAAAACTGGAGGAAAATTTTTTTAAGGAGCCAAAAGATTCACCTTACAAGTTTAAAATGGCGTTCATCATTTTTATTGAAGGAGTTTTAGTTTCAAAAGACAAAAAAACAAATGTTTTCTAACAGACACTAAATCTTGTTAATGACTTGGAAGCTTTTAGACATTACCCTTGGGGACGTCTTGCGTTCACACAGACCAAGAAATATCTCCAATCATGTGAAGCAGGGAAAGAAAGGTCAAGTGGTGGATACAACATTGGTGGATTTCCACTGACCCTTCAGGTGTGTATACAAACATTTTAATTTACCAATGTCTTTAACATATTGCCTATATCATGTAATTATAATTTATATATTATATACATATAATAAGTATGTGATATGTATTACCTTATATTTGATGTAATCAAAATAAAAATGTACATATAACAACTGACAATAGATTTTTATTTTACAAATATTTGTGTTCGCATCAATTCCAAAGATTGCGAATGTATTTGTGTAACGCCCCGGTTATTGGGAGCGTTTTCGATATTTATTTTTTTTTGCGGCTTCTATCGATATTTTATTAGATTAAATATTTTTATATAAAGTATTTTACGACGTAAAATATATTTTCCGAGTATATTTTTATTTTTGGATACGTTCATGCATATCCGTATTATTTTTTTTGGAAAAGTTGGGAAAGTTTTCCGATTCGGAATCGAATTTATTGTTTATGTTTCTTTTTATCATTCTTTTTATTTTTTTTTTATTTCTTCTTCCTAACTGGTGAGCTTCAGCATCTTGATTCCCGACCTCTCGCTACCTCTGCAACCCGACTTCTCGACCACCACCAACTCCTCACCTTTTTCCACTGTCTGGCATGTCTGCTCCAACCCACAGCAAGGGAAGGCACCCTCGTTTCCCTCCTGTTCTAGCAGCCTCATCCCTTCTCTCCCTTTTGTGTGCTTCTCAATGCTGAAACTCTCTCTTTTCCCTCAGTGACATTTGATCGAACTAGAGCGGAGCAGCCATAGTTGTTCTCCCTCTCTTCAACCTCGGATAGGAACTGTAAGCAACAATTGCAAACAACAATTGCAATAGTTGTTCTGAATCTTTTGCACTCTCTAATTGCAAGCAACAATTGCAAACAAGCTTCCAAACCGCCTTCCTTCTGCCACTCCGGAAACAGCCGCCTCGCCGGAGAGATGCTAGCCTTGCCTCACCGACGCCTTCAACGGCCACGCCAGGGACGACATCGGGAAGCCTCTGAGCCCCCACCTTGACCACCGCCTTCGCCTCCTCCGCCAAGCCGTCGCTTCCTGATTCTCCCTGTTCGAACAAGACTACAAGCCATGTGCTTTTCTCGATCGAGCGGGATCGACCAAACCCGGATCCACCAAGATCCCTTCCTTGCTGCACCGTCGGACCTAGATCTGGCCACTAGTTGCTGAGCAACCGGAGCCGCCAGCAAGCAAAGAACCCGCCGCCGTCTCCTTCACCCCTTCCCTTCTCTGATTACCTGTGCAGCACCTCTTCTCCAGTGAGCTCCGCCGAGCGGAGAGAGTTGTCGATTCCCGCTGCCCTTCGTCGCCGGAGGTCGGGACGAGCCTCACCACCAGCGCCCACGCCCTGAAGAAGCCGGGACCGATGGACGAACTCAGCGCCGCCTTGCACTCTTCTTCCTCCCTGCCCTGCGTTTGTGGCAATTGAAGAAGCGAAAACCCTTTTAGGGTAATTTGAATCGGGCCCCCTTATTTGGTATAATTACAGAATGTACCCAGCTTTATATATTTACATATTTGACCCAACTTTTTGGAATTGAACCTTATGCCCCTGCTGGAATTATTTACAGATATTGGCTCAAGGTTTTATTTACGGAAGATGGCCCAAATTCCTAGAGTTGTATATTGTGTCCGGGAAATGTATTTACGGTTTTTAAACTTGGGATTTACTTCGAGTTAAATTCTTATTTATATTTATATATATTGTGACCTTGTTGGATGGATTTCGGTTTACGGGTCAAGTTTTTAATCAAGACATTTATGACCAAGTATCTTGTATTGTACTTTTACCCCGGAAGGGAATTACGGGATTTTAAAGTTGACATTTGAAAAACGAGTTTTACCTTTGGATTATACATTATATATTTTTAAAATCAAATTTAGCATATAAGCTAAATTTCCTTAGCTTTTGTTTTAGGTCCGGAAGCGCCGATATAGACCAACAAATCCTTTCTCCACATCCGTAGATCGTCCTCCGCCATCGACCTTGTGTGAGTACCTCTTCCTCGATTTAGTTATGTTTAGTATTAGTATCATGCTAGGCTTGATAGTCTAGCATAACTTAGAGTGAATGCCAAGTAGTGGCTTTGAACCTTAAGTGAGTTTTGAGGATTTGATATTGTTTGATGGATTGATGTTGATTCTAAGCTTGAGGTGGTATTGCGGTCTAGTGAGGTTGTTATAAGGCTTCGAGTATATGGTTTAATCTTGTGAGAATCATTAGGCTTGAGGTTTGGGATTACCTGTTGTTGTGAGAGCTTCGAGATAGGAACGTGTTATCATGACATGTGAGTTGTATGACCTTATGGAGGTCATTTGGACTAGAAGTCTAAGGACTTCTAGCATGAGTGATAGATATTGATCGTGTGCCTTGTTTTGGCCAGGAGTTGAGTATCTTCTTACGGGAAGTTGAGAGATATTGTTGATCGGTTTAGCTTTGGGACGAGGTAAGTCTTCGGACTTACTTAGCTCGTATTCTTTGTATTAGCATTATTGTGTGTTGGGTGGTGTGTGTTTATTATTTAACTGTTTATAACAACTAAACCGGAAATAGGATTACCGACCTTTATATATTATTTGGCCCAAGTGTATGATAACGGGCGGTGACATCACTGCCTGGCTCCCCGTGAGAGCTGGGGGGATCTCGGCGACTGGCCCGTGCTGGTTAGACGGTCGGAGGCATCCGACCGTTCCATTGCCGGAAGAAGGGACCGAGGCGAGTTTCGGAGGATTCTCGTGTCACAAAAGAAGTTGAACTAGAACGGGATATGACTTAATAAATAAAGATAATAAACCGGATTTGTGTGCTTTGAGTATGTTGTGTGACTATGTTGAATTAATTGTGTTTGTGCCTTTCCCTTTAATTCTAATGCTTCGAATATTAGCTAACGGTTTTATACCGATTGTTGTAGATTGCCTTGCAGGTTAGGAAAGCGGCCGAGAGATCCGGAAGAGTGGGCAGCCGGGGTTCCGTATATTTTAGGAATGGGTTTTGCTTGGAGTCGGGTTGTGTTTTATTCTTTGTTTATTACGTTGGTATGCCGCGTGTATGGCATTTGGTCTTTGGCGTTGTTTATCGGCTGAAGTCTTTTGTTGTTTTCCTTCGGGTTTCTTATCATTTGCATTAAAAAGAATTTCAGTTTTTCCTTTATTTGTGCCATGTTGAAAGATCCGGTGAAATTGTTGTCAAGCTAAGGGTCGGGACCCATTGTGAGGTCCCAACCCGTAGCGCCCCGAGTCCCGCGGATTCGGGGTGTTACAATTTGCAACCTTGTTAGATGAAGATGCAAGACCATTGTGCTTGAGATGGATATCCAAGTCTGGGAAAGGAGGCAAATCATTCCCCGGATTTGCAGAAATCAAGGGTATTGTTAGTACCCTTAAGAAAAGTGATATACACCATATGGTTGAAGAGATGGACGACGACGACCATGGCTGGTGGGATAATGAGGCGGAAGATGTGAGGATTGATTACATGTTTGATGTTGGGTTCACTAAATATGATGTCATAATTACAAGGCCAAGTACATTTCAGAAGATGGAGAAACCTACTAGGTAAGTGATCATTTAATATGTACACAACTACACAAAAAACTCAAGAAAAAATTTAATCTGATATTACCACTGTTTTATGTAGTGATGAACAAACCAAGTTAAACAGCAAGAGTGGGGAAGAAGTTGCTAATGATGATGATGACTTTGTTGCACCACCAAGTTAGCAATTGCGTTATGAATATTTTACATAACTAGTTTCTATATAATACATAATATGTGTCATTTATTTATATGTACAGAAAGAGAAAAGGATGTGTCCAAAACGGTGACAGCTGAAGAAACCAAAAAAGGGAAAAGAAAAGTGGATAATAGCAGTCCAACTGCAATCCCTTCTAGGTATTACACATATGTAAACTTTATATATGTACACATATATACATATACACAAATTCAACTTTTTTGGGTATTAACATTGTAAACTTATGTAGATCGTCGAAGAGAATTAACAAGGCAACAGACCGTGAACCAAGTACAGAGATGCCTGAAAAATCTGAAGAAGTCAAGGTTGAAAAAAGGGGAAAAAAATTGAAGGAGGAAAACCAACTCATACCCAAAAGGCAGACACCTCACAGTAAGTTGTAGTAAATATATTGCTTTAGACATAAACTAGTATACACATCATTTATGTACACACAAGTATGTATTGAAGTTGAACCACATGAATTTTAACATTCTAAACGTATGTACATCGTCAAACAGACGTAACAAGGAAAAATATCATGAAGAAAGTACAGAAATGCCTGCAAAATATGAAGGAGTGAAGGTTGACATAAAGGAAAAGAATGTTGACAAAGGAGGAAAATCAACACATACTGAAAAGGATGACACCTCAAAGTAAGTTCCATTAAAAATATCACTTGGCCTTTCATACAGTATTATACACACATTTTATGGACACATTAGTAGGTTTATACATTGAACCCCATTACTTATAACATTCCAAATTTATGTAGATCGTCAAAAAGAGTTGCCAAGACAAAACTTCCTGAACCAAGTTCATACATATGTGGGGAAGCAGAAGGATTGAAGGTAGAGGGAAAAGGAAAAACAGTTGATGAAGGAGGAATGGGTTTTGGTTGGAGTCGGGTTGTGTTTTATTCTTTGTTTATTACGTTGGTATGCCGCGTGTATGGCATTTGGTCTTTGGCGTTGTTTATCGGCTGAAGTCTTTTGTTGTTTTCCTTCGGGTTTCTTATCATTTGCATTAAAAAGAATTTCAGTTTTGCCTTTATTTGTGCCATGTTGAAAGATCCGGTGAAATTGTTGTCAAGCTAAGGGTCGGGACCCATTGTGAGGTCCCAACCCGTAGCGCCCCGAGTCCCGCGGATTCGGGGTGTTACAAAAGTGGTATCAGAGCCCTAGGTTGACAACAATGGCACTCGCAATCTTCTAAAGGCCGAATAAGGAATAAAACAGAACCCCGCGGGTTCTGAGTTTTTGTTTTCAAAATCGCATGCATGAGTCGGGGTAGAATGTACGGACCACCACTCCTTCCGCGGATCTCGGCAGCTTAGTTTATTGGATTTTTAGTATATATATAGATTTGTGTATATATATAGATATGTATATGTGGACTTAGGATGGTTGTTGGACTATTATTATATGTGGATTGTAGTTGCATGATGGGCATGATTTATGTGTATAGTTTTATATGTGAACGATTATATGTTTTGGACCTTGTATTGTTGTAATGGAATGCCGGATGCGTGATATTGGTAGTGATATTGACTTAGGACTTATATAGTTATGGATATGTATTCCTATTATATATAGTAGCATATGGAGATATACGACCTATTAGTAGAGATGCTATTATGATACCATCGCCCTTGGACGACATCGTTTTACATAGGATAGTGTACATACGAGGACGAATATGCTCAAGTATCGAGTTGAGAGCTACGTTGGGGCGAACACCTTGGAGTTCTTGTACTCCTTTAAGAGGATGGCGAGGATGATGAGTAGAGATGACATAACCAAAGGACTAACAAGTGGAAGGAAAAATCCGAGACGACTTAAGATAAATCGAGATGGAGAGCATACAAGAAAAAGGAGTGACACAAAGGTGTGAAAGTGGTTACAAAGAAGTAACGATTAGAAAGACAACGAGACCAATAGGGATAACAACCATAAGTTTTTCAAGAAGACGTGTGAACAACTAAAGATGTGAATCGAGGAGGAGATGGATACATTCTAACAAGGTTAAAGGTGACACTCCATTAAGATGTGAAGTTTTCTTTAGACGCTCCTAAGCATTTGAGTCAAGACGAGAAGAGTGATCGAACCAATTGCTAAAGATTTAAAATACCGTAAGTTAAGCTTACGAGGTACCAATAAGCGAAGTGTTAACATTACTAGAGTTATGAAAAGAAGGGCATGGTGGGGATTCACGTGGAGTTGACCGGTTTACCGTTATGATGATAAGGCTAAGAAACACCAAGAAGAAGTGTGAGTAGATGTTGATCCTGAGAAGATGAGAGACGCAACAAGAAGCTTTTGTTATGGATAGACTTAAGATACCAACCAAGAGAAACGCGAGGGTATGCCAATTAAGGTAAGAACATTTGAGAAGTGCTTTTGCAAGACATCATGAATAGCAGTAAGCCTATGAAAGTGGGTCATATGATACGAAAGATCCGAGAAAGGTATAGTTATCTTACAAAAGTGGAAGGAAGCGTAGAAAGAGTTAATAAAGTTTGTGAAGCTTGAAATGAGCAAGTGAAGTTTAAGGTGGTCATATAGCGTTGATGAGGTTAAAGCGAGTAACCATAACCGACCTCCTAGGGAGGACTTGTAATGACCTTACGCGACCTTCTTAGGTCATGAGAACGACATATGGGAGAACGACCCGGATTAGAAGTTTTAAGGTTTGATCATGGTAAAGGGAACTAGTAGATCAAGAGGAAGGTGAGGTTTTCATTGTTTGTGGTGCGTAGACGGGAGTAGTATAAGAGGATGCATAGTATGTTCGTTCTAATGAAATGGATGGTAGGTTTTCGCGAGCAAAAGCCGAGTCAGATGTGTTAGACTCGCACGGAAGAGTCAGGGTGGCTATGACGTGAAACAAGGAATCTGGATTAGGGAAACACTACAAACTTGGATTTATGATGTTAGCACTAGAGAAGTAATAAGTCGGATATTTCAGTGAATTCTGATGGGGAATTTCTTCTAGCGTTTTCCACGGGACATATTGGTACGGTTGTGAGGATTGCCCATGGAATACCAAGAGATGTTAAAGTGACCAACAAGAGTAAGATTAGACAGAAGTTTTGAAGTTCGATGTCGACATGAGATGTACAAGAAGTATATGAAAGCTTGAGATTAAGAGCCTCTATGGTCGGTTTGACGTTGCATAAGGAAATGAAGTGTAAGGTTCTACACCTACTAAAAGAAAGGATGTCTATAGTGAAAGCTGATGTGGGATACGGAGAGCTCCTCCCATAGATTGGGATGTCCAAGGGAGCGAAGGAGATTGTATCGATTTGTTATAAGGCATGAACGAGTCTTGTAGTTAAGACCTTTGTGACTGAACACATGCGCGAGATCAAGAGATGTTATTATTGCCATCCCTTTGAAGTGAGAAGAGATATTAAGTTGAATTATTGTTTGACCAAGGCTTCAAGAGTCGGGAAATTCGAGCCATTTCCACGAGTTCAGGAGATGGAGGATCATTGAAAAAGGACGGTCAACATTGTAGCTACAAATGGAACAATACACGTGTTTAAAGGACATCACCCCAACAGATCGGGGTAGATCATTAGTATCATGACCACTTGTAAAGTTTTAAAGCAAGGTTGTGTAGGTTTTAATTATGAGACGAAAGAAGGAAAGACGAAAACCGAGATATCACAGTAGAAGAAGAAGTGATGTGGATTATTTCCCAACCCGTCAAAATATGGATTTTTCCACTAAGGTCAAGCTTGACTCGATTACAATATCTAAGGCGCCGTATGGAATGACACTTGTGAAGGGACATGAGTTGTGGAATCAAGTGAAGGAGCCTTTGCAAGAACTTATTGAAAAGAGTCCATTAGAATTAGTGAAATGTTATGGAGAAATCCGAAGGTTATCTTGAACTCTCGATTTGAAGTTCATATTGGAAAATATCTTAAACTCTTGATTTGGAGTTATTATGAGAACACCAGAATTGTTCATACTAGACAAGTCTTCCTTAGAACGAATTGGATGATCTACTCGATCGGTTACAAGGGTCGATAGTCTCTTATGAGAATGATATAAGGTCTGATTGTCACCAATTGAGAATTCGAGTTTGAGATATTGTAAGTACGGCATTTTGGACCAATCAAAGTCACTACGAGTTGTAGTTATTCCCTATGGGCTTACTGATGCCCCGGATAAGATATTTTGGGTCTACTCTTGAAGAGGAGAGAGGTTATGACAAGTTGTCTCGGGATGACAAATCCCGAAGGATGTGAAAGGATTTACAAGTTTCCTTAGATGCGCTAAGCATTATCAGATCTGTGAAGAGAGAAGTTGTATAACACCAATTATGCTAACCTATTCCGAATGACAATGAAGTTTTGAGTGGGACAAAAAAAAAAAATAAAAAAAAAAATAAAAAATAAATAAATAAATAAAAAGAAAGAAAAGCAGAGACAATGGAGTTGTTCAGAGTTAAGAGAAGAGTCGTTAGGCAACTATTTTGACATTGCCTCGAGGTGTGATGGATTCGGAGTTTACAAGTGATTCTCTCAGACAAGGTCTTGGGTAAGTATCGATGCAAAGGGAGAAACAACATACGTGTCTTGATAGTAGAAATAGTGTGAAGTAAAATACTTCCTTCATTTCTTGGAATATACAACAAGAACTGAGGAAATGTAACATCGAAGCTTAGTTTGGCTAAACCCAAAACCAATTGTGTAAATTGGAAGTTCGATCTTCTTTGTTAGAGGTAATAAAAGAGAAATATAATGGAAATGATGCATTGAGAAAGACCAAGAAGGAAGTTTAGTTTCCGATATATCGTACCTTTTTGAGATTTTAGCGCGAGTTAGGAAAATGGTTTACCGGTTGGTCTGGACGTGGAGAGTAGAGGGTGTTCACCCGGTGTTTCATGTGTATCAATCGAGAGAGTACATACATGACTCAAGACATGTTGTCAGTCATGAGGATCTAGTGGCAGACGAGGAACCAATGATGCTAACTAAAAGACGTAGAGTAGTATCTTTAGTTGAGTTTTACCCGGATCTAGTAGCATCGATAGAATCAACAAGTTAGACCTAGTTCTCCCCTCGGTTGCGTTATGTGCATATGTGATGTTATGTGTAGTTGTACCCTGTACGCGAATGTGCTATATGACTTGTCATATCTTGCGGTGGTAGTTTGGGTAGATTGTGTGTCTAGATTAGAAGGTTTAAGTCTTCTTAGTTTGAGAGTTCATATCTCGGCCTTAGGGACCGAGAAGTTAGACATATATCAAGTTTCGGGACGAAACTTCTTTTTAGGGTGATCTAATGTAACGCCCCGGTTATTGGGAGCGTTTTCGATATTTATTTTTTTTGCGGCTTCTATCGATATTTTATTAGATTAAATATTTTTATATAAAGTATTTTACGACGTAAAATATATTTTCCGAGTATATTTTTATTTTTGGATACGTTCATGCATATCCGTATTATTTTTTTTGGAAAAGTTGGGAAAGTTTTCCGATTCGGAATCGAATTTATTGTTTATGTTTCTTTTTATCATTCTTTTTATTTTTTTTTATTTCTTCTTCCTAACTGGTGAGCTTCAGCATCTTGATTCCCGACCTCTCGCTACCTCTGCTGCCTCTGCAACCCGACTTCTCGACCACCACCAACTCCTCACCTTTTTCCACTGTCTGGCATGTCTGCTCCAACCCACAGCAAGGGAAGGCACCCTCGTTTCCCTCCTGTTCTAGCAGCCTCATCCCTTCTCTCCCTTTTGTGTGCTTCTCAATGCTGAAACTCTCTCTTTTCCCTCAGTGACATTTGATCGAACCAGAGCGGAGCAGCCATAGTTGTTCTCCCTCTCTTCAACCTCGGATAGGAACTGTAAGCAACAATTGCAAACAACAATTGCAATAGTTGTTCTGAATCTTTTGCACTCTCTAATTGCAAGCAACAATTGCAAACAAGCTTCCAAACCGCCTTCCTTCTTCCACTCCGGAAACAGCCGCCTCGCCGGAGAGATGCCAGCCTTGCCTCACCGACGCCTTCAACGGCCACGCCAGGGACGACATCGGGAAGCCTCTGAGCCCCCACCTTGACCACCGCCTTCGCCTCCTCCGCCAAGCCGTCGCTTCCTGATTCTCCCTGTTCGAACAAGACTACAAGCCATGTGCTTTTCTCGATCGAGCGGGATCGACCAAACCCGGATCCACCAAGATCCCTTCCTTGCTGCACCGTCGGACCTAGATCTGGCCACTAGTTGCTGAGCAACCGGAGCCGCCAGCAAGCAAAGAACCCGCCGCCGTCTCCTTCCCCCCTTCCCTTCTCTGATTACCTGTGCAGCACCTCTTCTCCAGTGAGCTCCGCCGAGCGGAGAGAGTTGTCGATTCCCGCTGCCCTTCGTCGCCGGAGGTCGGGACGAGCCTCACCACCAGCGCCCACGCCCTGAAGAAGCCGGGACCGATGGACGAACTCAGCGCCGCCTTGCACTCTTCTTCCTCCCTGCCCTGCGTTTGTGGCAATTGAAGAAGCGAAAACCCTTTTAGGGTAATTTGAATCGGGCCCCCTTATTTGGTATAATTACAGAATGTACCCAACTTTATATATTTACATATTTGACCCAACTTTTTGGAATTGAACCTTATGCCCCTGCTAGAATTATTTACAGATATTGGCTCAAGGTTTTATTTATAGAAGATGGCCCAAATTCCTAGAGTTGTATATTGTGTCCGGGAAATGTATTTACGGTTTTTAAACTTGGGATTTACTTCGAGTTAAATTCTTATTTATATTTATATATATTGTGACCTTGTTGGATGGATTTCGGTTTACGGGTCAAGTTTTTAATCAAGACATTTATGACCAAGTATCTTGTATTGTACTTTTACCCCGGAAGGGAATTACGGGATTTTAAAGTTGACATTTGAAAAACGAGTTTTACCTTTGGATTATACATTATATATTTTTAAAATCAAATTTAGCATATAAGCTAAATTTCCTTAGCTTTTGTTTTAGGTCCGGAAGCGCCGATATAGACCAACAAATCCTTTCTCCACATCCGTAGATCGTCCTCCGCCATCGACCTTGTGTGAGTACCTCTTCCTCGATTTAGTTATGTTTAGTATTAGTATCATGCTAGGCTTGATAGTCTAGCATAACTTAGAGTGAATGCCAAGTAGTGGCTTTGAACCTTAAGTGAGTTTTGAGGATTTGATATTGTTTGATGGATTGATGTTGATTCTAAGCTTGAGGTGGTATTGCGGTCTAGTGAGGTTGTTATAAGGCTTCGAGTATATGGTTTAATCTTGTGAGAATCATTAGGCTTGAGGTTTGGGATTACCTGTTGTTGTGAGAGCTTCGAGATAGGAACGTGTTATCATGACATGTGAGTTGTATGACCTTATGGAGGTCATTTGGACTAGAAGTCTAAGGACTTCTAGCATGAGTGATAGATATTGATCGTGTGCCTTGTTTTGGCCAGGAGTTGAGTATCTTCTTACGGGAAGTTGAGAGATATTGTTGATCGGTTTAGCTTTGGGACGAGGTAAGTCTTCGGACTTACTTAGCTCGTATTCTTTGTATTAGCATTATTGCGTGTTGGGTGGTGTGTGTTTATTATTTAACTGTTTATAACAACTAAACCGGAAATAGGATTACCGACCTTTATATATTATTTGGCCCAAGTGTATGATAACGGGCGGTGACATCACTGCCTGGCTCCCCGTGAGAGCTGGGGGGATCTCGGCGACTGGCCCGTGCTGGTTAGACGGTCGGAGGCATCCGACCGTTCCATTGCCGGAAGAAGGGACCGAGGCGAGTTTCGGAGGATTCTCGTGTCACAAAAGAAGTTGAACTAGAACGGGATATGACTTAATAAATAAAGATAATAAACCGGATTTGTGTGCTTTGAGTATGTTGTGTGACTATGTTGAATTAATTGTGTTTGTGCCTTTCCCTTTAATTCTAATGCTTCGAATATTAGCTAACGGTTTTATACCGATTGTTGTAGATTGCCTTGCAGGTTAGGAAAGCGGCCGAGAGATCCGGAAGAGTGGGCAGCCGGGGTTCCGTACATTTTAGGAATGGGTTTTGGTTGGAGTCGGGTTGTGTTTTATTCTTTGTTTATTACGTTGGTATGCCGCGTGTATGGCATTTGGTCTTTGGCGTTGTTTATCGGCTGAAGTCTTTTGTTGTTTTCCTTCGGGTTTCCTATCATTTGCATTAAAAAGAATTTCAGTTTTGCCTTTATTTGTGCCATGTTGAAAGATCCGGTGAAATTGTTGTCAAGCTAAGGGTCGGGACCCATTGTGAGGTCCCAACCCGTAGCGCCCCGAGTCCCGCGGATTCGGGGTGTTTCAATTTGCAACCTTGTTAGATGAAGATGCAAGACCATTGTGCTTGAGATGGATATCCAAGTCTGGGAAAGGAGGCAAATCATTCCCCGGATTTGCAGAAATCAAGGGTATTGTTAGTACCCTTAAGAAAAGTGATATACACCATATGGTTGAAGAGATGGACGACGACGACCATGGCTGGTGGGATAATGAGGCGGAAGATGTGAGGATTGATTACATGTTTGATGTTGGGTTCACTAAATATGATGTCATAATTACAAGGCCAAGTACATTTCAGAAGATGGAGAAACCTACTAGGTAAGTGATCATTTAATATGTACACAACTACACAAAAAACTCAAGAAAAAATTTAATCTGATATTACCACTGTTTTATGTAGTGATGAACAAACCAAGTTAAACAGCAAGAGTGGGGAAGAAGTTGCTAATGATGATGATGACTTTGTTGCACCACCAAGTTAGCAATTGCGTTATGAATATTTTACATAACTAGTTTCTATATAATACATAATATGTGTCATTTATTTATATGTACAGAAAGAGAAAAGGATGTGTCCAAAACGGTGACAGCTGAAGAAACCAAAAAAGGGAAAAGAAAAGTGGATAATAGCAGTCCAACTGCAATCCCTTCTAGGTATTACACATATGTAAACTTTATATATGTACACATATATACATATACACAAATTCAACTTTTTTGGGTATTAACATTGTAAACTTATGTAGATCGTCGAAGAGAATTAACAAGGCAACAGACCGTGAACCAAGTACAGAGATGCCTGAAAAATCTGAAGAAGTCAAGGTTGAAAAAAGGGGAAAAAAATTGAAGGAGGAAAACCAACTCATACCCAAAAGGCAGACACCTCACAGTAAGTTGTAGTAAATATATTGCTTTAGACATAAACTAGTATACACATCATTTATGTACACACAAGTATGTATTGAAGTTGAACCACATGAATTTTAACATTCTAAACGTATGTACATCGTCAAACAGACGTAACAAGGAAAAATATCATGAAGAAAGTACAGAAATGCCTGCAAAATGTGAAGGAGTGAAGGTTGACATAAAGGAAAAGAATGTTGACAAAGGAGGAAAATCAACACATACTGAAAAGGATGACACCTCAAAGTAAGTTCCATTAAAAATATCACTTGGCCTTTCATACAGTATTATACACACATTTTATGGACACATTAGTAGGTTTATACATTGAACCCCATTACTTATAACATTCCAAATTTATGTAGATCGTCAAAAAGAGTTGCCAAGACAAAACTTCCTGAACCAAGTTCATACATATGTGGGGAAGCAGAAGGATTGAAGGTAGAGGGAAAAGGAAAAACAGTTGATGAAGGAGGAAAATCAACTAATACCTAAACTTCTGACACCACAAAGTAAGTTGTAGTAATTGTAGTACTGTACACATACATTGGTATACACAATGTTATTTTTATAGAACAAAAATATGTTTTATGTACATAACAGATTGAACACAGAACCTCCGGATTGGGTTGAAAAAATAATGCAGAAGTTGGATTCATACAGCGAGAGCATAAAGAATTAGCTGAAAAGGTGAAAAATCAAGGGATGTTAATTGATGATCTAACCAACTATGCAAAGGATCTTGGCACTTTGTACGAACAAGTAGACACTACTGTGTATACTTCAAGCAAGAGAAAAGTAAAATAACAAATCTCGCTAAAGATATTCTGAAGACAGCATATGACGGTCAATGTTCTACACATGCATCAAAAGACGCTGATCCCTCGGCAAAAGAAATATTAGATGATGCAAAGGTGATTGAGTTAGTTGGTGACTCACCTGAGGTATGTGACCAAATAACATCTTATTTTACTATATATTATATTAAATATTATGAATAATTGTATGCGTATTTTATATAATAGAAGAATAAAAATTTTATGACATGAAAAATGTGCTCAATAGGCTGTTAAAGTTGATGAACCAGTTTGCAGGGTTTGTCTAAGGGTTCCAAGGGACAGTAAATACACGCGAACACCATACAGGAGAAATTTCAAACTCCCGAAAGAACCTAAGATGAGCATGCTGCAACCGAAAGAGCGACAAAAATTGTATAACTGGTTGAAGAACAATGATGATAAAGGATCGATTAGAGGATATGTGAACAACATATCTCGAGATTCAATCTAGGAAATTTTACAACCCACTGGCTATAAAAGACAAGGTATTCATTTGAAGTCAATTATTTGAATTTGATACATAATGATAAATTATATAGCACATATATTATTTATATATTTGTATATTGCAGGCAATAAATGAATTCATGATGCATCTGCGCAAAGAAATTGTTGAGATACCGGATATGTTCTCCAAAGTAGCCGTGTTTTCCATTGTTTGGTCAAGGACGTACAACCGTACAATATACACCAAATTTATGGAGGTGTCTAATGGAAACCCAGAGTACAGCAAAAGAAATGTTTCCTGTTATATTAGGGGACAATCCACAGATGTTCCGGAAGCCTTTGTACGATGTTGATGTCATTTATTCCCCTTACAACATTATGGACTCACACTGGATTGCACTGGAAATCGATCTACGCCAATGGTGTATTTATGCATATGATCTCATGGTCATGTACGTAAAAGATGATAAATTGCAGAGTATACTGGAACCATTGGCTGTCATGTTTCCACAAGTCCTTAGAGCACATGGTAAGCACTCACACCTTGGATACAAATTGGAGACTGCTTTAAGGTGGTTCGGAAGACAAGACTGAACATTAATGCCGATGGGTATGTCAATTACATTGAAAATAAGTACACACGCCTTATGTTGCATACTGTTACTTATATTCAATTTTTATGTACAGGGGCAATTGTGGCATCTTCACTATTAAGTACATACAATACTTACCATCCGACCGTACTGACCTTAGCGCTATATGTGACGACTTCGTTCAAGCATGTAGGGAGAAGTTGGCTAATGTTGTTTTCACAAGGGACTGGACTGGTTGATTCGATGAGATGTGATCAACATTTACTAAATCAATGGATTATGTAGTAGATACCTTTGGACATTTTTTATACTTTTGGTTTGTGTACTGAATGTATGTTTCGAATTGAATTTAAGTTGCATATGTATTAAAGTTTGGATTATGAATTAACTATTAGTACAACAACTATATTAGTGTCCAATATATTTATTTTATAGCACATATCATTGAATACAAAAGATTATGTACCAAACGACAAGATAATAAATGTTGATAGCATGTATTATTGTCTATATTTTGAGATCGGTTTAGACGTTTTATCTTCATAAATCTGCATGTATGACCATACTTTCTGTGACAATATTGCAATTTCATCTACTTTTGTAAGAATCGAGGTCTACACCTACTTTCATTGTAATCGTAGGTAAAACGGTACGTTTTGGACCGAAATAGAGCTAAAGGAGCTAAGGAGTCATTGGAGCTACATTCTGGAGCTTAAGGAGGAATTCAGGAGACATGGAAATGGATTAAAGATTCACTTTGGACCAGATTTGAGAGATTTCACATTCAGTTGAGATTCACCTCGGTCTACAGTATCACCTCGACCGAGGTGATTTTGAAGAGCGCCCCGACCGAGGCGAATACCCTGACGCGGCAAGATATATTTTATTTGGCTGAGATCTTTTAATTATGGAAAGAAGATCTCATATTTTTGGGCTGGATTTCTTGAAGGAAGAAAAGATATTCAGCTGATTTATTTGGATATATTTTATAGGAAAATATCTTTTTAAGATATTTTATCTTTGGAAGATAATTTTCCTATATAAAGGATTGGATTTTTCACAAATTCAATACATGCTTAAACGTGCTGAGACAACCACTGCATCAAAGTCCTGCGATTGTAGAAGATTTACCTTCGGATTGAAGGAAGAAGGAAGATTTCCTTGTTGAAGAAAGCCTTTAAAGGAGTTTTGTGAGATTTCTCTAATCTACTTTTGGTTACTTTTGGTTGGTTGTTCTTGTTGATTTGTGACTTGGAAACACTGATTTGTCACATACTTGATTCAATTATTGAAGTCCTTTTCTTAAAGTCTTCTTCTTTGATAATTGATTCTTTCTTTATAAAGTTTATTATTGTTATCATGATGATTGTTGGCTAAGTTTCTTTTGCGATTCTAGGGTGATTGACTGAAGGTTGTCGGAAAGACGATGATTGAATGATCCTAATCCCAGTCGGACCCTGAAAGCTTGAGTCTTTATCTTAACCGACGAACATCTCGCTCAACCGATGAACACCTCGGCCGGGGTGGATTCTGTCTGACCGAGGTGAACGTTGTAACGACCAGTATTTTTTCGTTACGCTCTGATAAGGTTAGAGAAGTTTAGAAAAGGAAAGTAAATTTTAGTGAAACTAGGACATACTAGTTTATTTATGGAAGTCGTTTAATTAAGTACCTTGTCCTAAGTTTCGGGACGAAACTTATTTTAAGGGGGTATTGATGTAATATCCGAAATTTTATTCCGTTTAATTCCGAATCAAATCGGACTTCGAGCCGTTGACGGTTTCCCATTCTATCTAGTATTTCTTTCTTCACAAATTTTATTATTTTATGTAGAATTTAATTCACATAAAATGATAAAATTATATCAAGCTCTAATTCCTATAATTATTTATTATTTTATGTAGAATTTGATTCACATAAAATGATAGATTTATATGAAACCCTAGTTATTATAATTCATTCCTATCGATGACTTTAGACGAGATCATGACAAGCTGTGACGAGACCATGACAAAGCCCGACAAATCTGTGACAAACTCATTCATGAGTCTAACAAGGCCATGACGAGTTTTGACAGATTTTTGACAAACAATTCAGCCCATCTTTCTTGCAATTATTTCAGCCATCTTTCTTGTATTTTTCAACCCACTATTCCTACCTTAATCTCAGCCCAGTTTGCTTAACCACAACAGCCCCAGATTGACTTCGAGCCCGGCCAGCAGCAGCCCAGGAGAGGCTGGTTACGAGCCCATTAGCAGCCCTTCATGCGGGCCATACAACTCCTCTCCAGCCCAGTGATTTACGTGTGTAAGGGCCAGCTATGCGTTCAGCAGGAAGGGTAACACCCGGCCGTTCTCCTTCCTTCTCTTTACCATGTAACGGTTGCTGAATTGAAGAAGAGCTCCTGTAACTGATCCTTTAATCACACAGCAAGGATCCATTCAGTCACACGTTTCTTCTACCTCTTGCGTACAAAACAATTCTCACACAACAATCTTTCAAGCAACGTCTCATAGCAAAGAAGAGCCTCATACTTGGCTGCGTTAGGACTCCAACGGAGTGCACTCGAAGAGCCAGGCCAGAGACGTCTCAACCCAGTGACCCTAACTGCTTCCGGACCAAGTTGGCTAGCTGCAAACCGGAAACTCGCAGCCACCACTCCAAGGACGAACATCCTTCAACTTTCTGCACACGACACTCCTGAGTAAGTGGGCTGCTGGCTCTCTCTTTTCCCTATACGTTCGTACCTTCCAGCTCTCTTCCTCCCTCCATCTGCGTTTATACCAATCACAAGAACTCACATACTTCTTCTTCTCTGTGCCGGACGGGTACCTAACTCGACTGCACCGGATTTCCACAACCAGACCAAGTAGAGCTGTTCCAAGCTACAGCAGTGAAGTCTTACCCTCGAGTCCAGTAGCACGTTTTTCCTCTGAGCCGTTGCAGTCCAGTAAGTGAATAATTCCCGGATGTTAACTTCTGTACAACTCTTAGATGGAGTCTATAAATGTATAGATGGATGTTTGTCCCCATAGGTTGAACATAGGAGGGGTTATAGTAGTTGTGTTGATGCTGAATAGTTGACAGTGATTATAGAACTCAGGATCTCATGAACTCTTTGTGTACAGATTTTTGTTTCTACAATTTTTGAAGTTGAAGTTTACCCACTGTTGTGAATCAATGTTAAAAATATTGGTTGAAGATCCACCGTTGAATTTTTGATAGATCATATATAGATATACATAGTTTACCATGTTAAAATTTGGGAAGAATCGGAGTTACGGTTTGAGAGTTATTGTGTTCCAAAATTGACGCCTCATGCAGTTTTTATATATGTGCTGAGTGTTGGGGGAAACAGCTAGTGATGCTGTTTTGTGAGATGGTTTTGAATAAGCTCTTGATCTCCGTTGGGCTTGAATTTTGGATATGATATGGTTGACATATTGTTGTAGAACATATTAAAATTTGAGAGGAATTCAGCGAGTAGTTTGGGATTTATGATTTTTCAAAGATTGAGTCGTAAGCAGTTTTTCTGTTGTGCTGAAATTCGGTTTTGTGAGATAGTTTTAAATAGGATTTTGATCTCCTTTGCGGCTGAATTTTGGATATATTATAGATAAGATTTTATAGTAGAACATATCAAAATTTGGGATAAATCCAGCGAGTAGTTTAAGAGTTATGATTTTTTCAAAGTTAAGACAGTGTGTTGTTTGTTAAGCGTTGTAACCAACTTTAGAAATTTTTGTATAAGTGATGGTTGAACAGTTTTAAGAAATTCTTGCTCCTAGGAGTAGATGAGATATCATAGATGATCTAGGGAATTATTTCGGAATTTTTATAAGATTATTCGAATTTTATATTTGAAGCCGAAGTTGGATCTTAATGACCTTTCGGAAAATAAGAAGAATGTGTAAATTGCCAGTTTGTAACCAAACTCATCTTTAGGAGTTAGAATATGACATTTCAGTCTCAAATAAGAGTTTAGACATAAATTATGGAAATTTTAGAAGTTTCGGGACCAAGGGTGAAATAGTCATTTTACCATAAATTAATACTGTAATCAATTCCGTTCTATTAAGACCTACTATCTTAGAAGTCTTAGACTTCTAATCACCTAGAAAGTGTGCTGACACACTTGCCTCCTTTGACAGGCCACTGAATTCCTACTGTACAGATCGATTTGCGAATTAGAAAGTCGAGATCTGATTCAGGTAAGTCCACGGACTTACTTAGCTGGCTTCTTGTATGAGTGTAATGTGTATGAGTGGTGTTTGTTAGTTATGATAAACAACGAAACCGGATTAGGCCGACTTTATTATTTACGTAATTGACCCAAGTGTATGATAACGGGTCGTGACATCATCTGCCTAGCTCTTGCGAGAGTGTAGGAGGTTCCCTGCGACCAGCCCAGTCCAGTAGACTGTCAGATGCATTAGTACCATTCCGCATTGGTAAACGGGGACAGAGGCGAGGTTTGGGAATCCCTCGTGTCACAAAATAAGTATCATTAGTAATAACCTATCACCTAATTAAAGATAATAAAAGGATTGAGTGTTGCATGTTGATTGTGTATGTTGTGTGTTTGTGCTTTTACCTTTTATACTTATGCATAGAATGTTAGCTAACGGTTTTATACCGCTTGTAGATGCCTTGCAGGTTAAGACGGTTGTAGAGAGATCCGGAGGGAATGGTCAGCCGGGTCCACGTACTCATTTAGTTGGGGACGAGGTTGTCTTATATACTTCATATGCGTCGTTTTAGTACCTTTGAATTGTAAGGCTGATACATATTTTTCATGTATATATTGTTTAAAGTTTTCAAATGTTTTTAATACTTTTGTGCCTTATTGTAAGATCCTAGTAAAATTGTTGTCAAACTAAGGTCGGGACCCATTGTGAGGTCCTAACCAGTAGCTCCCCGAGTTCTTAGAATTTGGGGTGTTACAAACGTTTTCCTGATCCTAATCCAAGTTAAGATCCAGTTTGCCAAACCCTATCCTTGTTGCACCTTTTCTGGTTCAATGCAAACCAAGGATGAGACTTACCCGGTGATTCCTTTGTTTGTTTACCTAAGATCATAAGCGATAGGTAATAAAGGTTTGTCCTTTATTGGGGTTTGAGTGTGCTTTCATTCCAATCTTGAGAGTTAGCGTGAGACTTACCCGGTAAAGGTTGATTCTATCCACTTGGTTGGTGTGTTAGTTTGAGGATTTAGTCCTTTTCCTTAGTTCCTTGCGACTTACTCGGTAATAGGAATTACGGTTGTAACACTCCGAATCCGCGGGATATCGGGATGCCATGGGCAAGACCTCACAATGGGTCCCGACCCTTAGCTTGACAACAATTTCACCGGACCTTTCCAACATGGCACAAATAAAGGCAAAATTTTAAATCAATTTTAATGCAAATGAGAAGAAACCCAAAAGAATGCAACAACAACTTCAGTCGAGGTACAACTCAAACCGAACGCCAAACAAGCGGCACACGAAACGTAATAACCGAAAGATCAAAACACAAGACAACCCCAACTCAAAACCCTTCCTGAAATGTACGGACCCCGGCTGCCCACCCTTCCGGATCTCTCGGAGCATGCCTAACCTGCAAGGCAACTTACAACATTCGGTATAAAACCGTTAGCTCACATTCGAAGCATTAGAATTAAAGGGAAAGGCACAAACACAAATAATTCAACATAGTCACACAACATACTCAAAAGCACATAAATCCGGTTTATTATCTTTATTATTATTATTAAGTCATATCCCGTTCTAATTCAACTTTTTTTGTGACACAAGAATCTCCCGAAACTCACTTCGGTCCCTTCTTCCGGCAATGGAACGGTTCGGATGCCTCCGACCGTCTAACCAGCACGGGCAGTCGCCGAGAACCTCCTAGCTCTCACGGGGAGCTAGGCAGTGATGTCACCGCCCGTTATCATACACTTGGGCTAAATAATATAAAGGTCGGTAATCCTAGTTCCGGTTTAGTTGTTATAAACAATAAGTAATAAACACACCACCCAACACACATTAACGCTAATACAAAGAATACGAGCTAAGTAAGTCTAGATACTTACCTTGGTGTCACACTCAACTCACAACACTCTCACTTCCTTAGGGAGGAAGCCCATAACCTGCTCACAAGAAGGTAACTATATCAATAACAACCCTCTCACAATAGAAGTCTAAGACTTCTATACAAATGGTCAACGCAAGACCATTAGACTCTCATTTTAGGACCGCATCCTAGAATCCCTCATGCTCACATCACACTCAATAAGTTAGAAGTACTAAGACTTCTATGCCCTCGGATCTCACAAGATCAAAACTCACAACAGCACTAGGATAACTTACCTAGTCTCCAAGATCATAAGGGTAGCACTCTAAACTAGGATGAGCATACCCTAGCCCACAACCTCACAAACTTACCCTCACAATCCTCACAAGAACAGCCTACACTTATCCCATGTATCACTCAAAAACCTACAACCCTTAGCCCTCAAAACATTCCAACAACATCTTCAAACTCGCCTAAGGTTCAAAAGCCACTATATGGCATTCCAACTATCCTAGGTTCAAACTTAGCATGCTTCTATCATCAACACTCTCTAAGGTCATCTAAGAATACATACTCAAGGCAGGAAACTAACCAAGCAAAGGCGCGGGATCAGAAGGAAGAAGAGCAGCCGCAAAAAGGGAAACAAGACCGCAAGGGAGGGCCGGCAGAGCTAGTGGCCGCCCCTGCGGCCTGGTCTGGCCGCCCCTGCGGCGCTGTCTAGCAGCGGGGGCGGTCGAACTCCAGTGGCTGATCCCGAACAGCTTCTTCGATGGTTCCTTGGTGTGCAATGGCCTCTTAGCTTTGTTGCTTGGCTCCTGAACAATCCCCACTTGGATCCATACTCACATAATCATTCAAGACTCAATCTGACCACATGCAACACAAGAAGAGGGAAGAACAAGGTGAATCCATGGCTTCCTCCATTAAAGCTCAAGGATGAAGATGAAGTTGAAGGAATGAAGAAGGAAGGAAAGGACTCACCGTTACCAATCCGAATCTGTAGCACATCCCACTGCTGGACTTCAACGAGGAGAAGATAGGGAAGATCATCAAGGTGAGCTACCAAGTGCTTCCAAGCCAAAGAGAAGAGCAAAAGGAAAAAGGGGAAAGAATATCACGTGAGAGTGATAAGGGAGGATAGAGGGAGAGATTCAGCTGAAGGGACAAGTCAAAAGGGAGGGAAACGAGGGGTCCACTTAGGGGAAACGAGGGGTCGGTGCGGGATTTTAGAATAAATCCCGTTACTCAGCGTCTCGTGCTTGCGGAAAAACTGAGGCACTCCTACGGGAAGGTCTGTAACTCGCTAACAATCCGGAATAAAAATTCCGGACGTTACAACGGTTTAGGATAGTGAGTAGTGAGACTTACCCGGTGATCTATTCCCATCTTAGAAACCCCTTCCCTTTGCAAAATCTCAGCTTTGTCCGCTATATCCTTAGATCTTGAGTTTGAACCGCAACTGGATGTCTTGATCTCTAGAATCCGCATTTCTCCTTATTTCACTTACATCGTCTTTGATTGCTTTAATTACTTTTGTTACTTGCATTACTTGACAACTGATTCTGTGCTCGGTTTCGCCTAAGTCCCTGCATTCGACCCCTGGAATTTCTTGCTTTTATTACAATTGACCCGTACACTGCGGGTTCGCATCCTTGTTTAAGCATATTTCCTCGGTTATAAATTTAAAGCTTGCACACACCTTTTGGAGTGAACAAGTTTTTGGCGCCGTTGCCGAAGACTTGGTTTAGATCAAGCCGGTTGCGGTTGTCTTTTAGGGCAATTTCCCTAGTTGATACTAATCACTCTACTTGAGTGCTTTCGCAGGATCTCTCTCTTAGGTTTATGCGAAGAACCCGTGCTGGGAAGGAAATCGTTCCTTACGATCCCGAACCAAAAAAGGCATACAAACGACGCTTGAAAGAAGCAAAGATGGCCAACCAAGACGATCGCGATCTTGAGGCCGAATTGAAGGAGGCGGTAGAATAGTTACGCCTCAGTAAAGAAGAATTGCAACGAGAAAAGGAAGAAACTCGCGTAAGAACGGAGGCGATCGAAGCAGATATGACAGCTCTAAGAGACCAATATCTATCTTGACCGAATCCAGATCCTCGACCGAGACAGGACCCAGTTCCAGATCCTCAACCGAGGCAAGACGCAGTTCCAGACGCACCGGCTGAGGTACATCCACCTCAGATGCCTGTCCGAGATGTTCTGTTGGCTGGAATTCCACAAACCCTAGGACAGAGGATAGACCCTAATCAGCAAGTGAGGTGTCCAAGAGTCAACCTAGGTGATCTAGCTGAAAATAATTATGAACTTCGACCGCAAGTTCTTACCATGATCCGTCAATGCCAATTTGGAGGTTCGGAGAGGGAGTCTCCGCACCAATATTTGCAAAATTATGAGATTTTGATGGAGACCTTGAGGCCATCAAGGTATGATAACAACAACTATAAGCTACGTCCTTTTTATTTCTCTTTGAAGGACAAGACGCTTGCACGGTATCAATCTCTTCCCGATGGAAAGATCAACACTTGGGAAGAGTTGACGACGGAGTTCCTAGCTAAATTCTTTCCCCCATCTAAAACCGCTGAGTTGAGGGGAAGAATTAATGCTTTCATTATGAAGAACAAGGGAAGTTTATCCAAGTCATGGGAGAGGTTCAAGGATCTTTTGTTGGATTGCCTACATCATGGGATTCCGAAGATCGAGTTGCTTGAGATCTACTTCAAAGGACTTAGTGGAGATGCTCAATTCAATCTCCAACTACTTTCCGCCGGCACATTCAAGGATATGCCGATAAACGAAGCTTGGGAGTTCATTGAAAACCAAGCTTTGCACATGGAGAAATACTCCCACCAAGGAACCGATAATGGAGCAAAGAGAGTTAGCTTCCAAGACACTTCATCAAGTGGAGCTCAACTCACTTCTCTTAGCAACGAATTCAAGCAATTAAAGGAGCTTTTAGTAGCTCAAATGAAGGAGCAAGATGGAGGGTACAAAGGAAGGAACAACTATCAAGGACCGCGGAACAACAACAACAACAATAGAAACTCCAACAATAGAAGCAACTACAATTGGAGGTCTAATCAACAAG
Source organism: Fagopyrum esculentum (assembly GCA_033239045.1). Taxonomy (NCBI): domain Eukaryota; kingdom Viridiplantae; phylum Streptophyta; class Magnoliopsida; order Caryophyllales; family Polygonaceae; genus Fagopyrum; species Fagopyrum esculentum. The sequence goes on along the minus strand of BSUD01000006.1, from coordinate 97,456,377 downwards.
TTCCCGGTAAGTCTCATAACACTTATAACCCCTCCTCTTCTTCTTCCACTCCATTGAAGAGCCAGGAGCCTGGACCAAGTTCGTCCCAGCCAGCGAAGAAGGATGCTGTGCTGGATGAAATTTTTGTCAAGCTCAAAGCTATGGAGACGTCCATGAGTTCATTTTCGAAGGCACAAAAAGCCTTAGAGAAAAAATTCTACAGCAAGGCGAATGAAGCGCAAAGAGATCCACGGAAGCTCCCAGCAAGAACAGAGAGCAACCCTAAGAGACAGATCATGGAAATGACGACGAGAAGTGGACTGAAGACTGCAGATCCAGCGCCTCGGTCGATGCCAGATCAGCCGAAGAACACCTCGGTCCAAGTAAAGTCGAAGAACACTTCGACCGAGGTACAAAACCGAGGTGGAGCCTTAGAAAGCGGAGGGGAAATCTGAAGTTTATGTTCCACCTCCTGCTTATAAACCACCACTTCCATTCTGTTCGCTCCAAATGGTGTGTGCAAGCTTTAAATTTATATCCCAAGAAATATGCTTAAACAAGGATGCGAACTCTTAGTGTACAGATAAATTATAGTAAAAACAAGAATTCCGGGGTGTCGATCTCAGGGACATAGGTGAAACAAAGCAAGTATAGGTTGTCAATGTAACTAATAACCACAAAAGCGATTAAAGCAATCAAAAGATGATAATAAGGTCAATTAAAGGAAATATGCAAATTCTAGGGATTAAAGCATCTAGTTGTGGTTCAAACTCAAGATCTAAAGCTAAAGTGGACAAAGCTGAGATTTTCCAAAGGGAAGGTGTTTCTAAAGTGTGAACAGATTACCGGGTAAGTCTCACAACTCACTATCCCAAACCAAAGCTCCTATTACCGGGTAAGTCTCAAGGTACTAAGGAAAGGAATTATAATCTCAAACCAACACACCAACTAAGGGAATAGAATCAACCTTTACCGGGTAAGTCTCAAGCTAACTCACAAAGATGGGATGAAGGCACACTCAAACCGCAATAAAGGATAAACTTTTATTACCTATACTTATGATCTTGGGTAAACAAACAAAGGAATCACCGGGTAAGTCTCATCCTAGGATTGCATTGAACCAGGGAAGGTGTAATAAGAATAAGATTTGGCAAACTCTAACACTTAACTCTCAGTTTCGGATCAGAAAAAGGTCACCTCGGTCAGTCAAGTCCCACCCCGGCTGAGATGTTCATCGACTGAGCGAGATGTTCTAGGGTGAAGGATAAAGACTCAAGCTTTCAGGGTTCTACTGAGATTAAGATCATTCTATCATCGTCTTTCCTATAACTTTTAACCAATCACCCTAGAATCGCACAAAGAAATTAGCCACTCATCATCATGAAAGCAATAATCAAATATATGAGAAGGGAATGAATATTTGAACACAAAAACCTTAAGAACAAGTCTTCAATAACTGAATCAAAAGTGTTCCTTGGATCACAAATCCAACAAGACAATCAACAAAAGGGAATCTAAGAAAGTCTTACTAATCCCCTTAAAAGCTATCACAAAGCTATGAACTTCCTTCCTTCAATCTTCAAACTTCCAAAAATCCTTCCTAACTGCTGTGTAGAATGTGGTATAGCGGGGATAGCGGGTTGCTGAATTTGTGGAAAATCCAACCCTTTATATAAGAGAATTATCTTCCAAAGATAATAATATCTTAAAAAGATAATATCCTAATAAAAATATGTCTTATCTCTAAAATAGATCTCCAAAATATATGATCTTCCTTCTAGAAATCCAGCCCAAAAATATAAGATATCTCCTTCCAAAAATAAAAGATCTCAGCCAAATAAAATATATCTCGCCGCGCCAGGGTGTTCGCTTCGGTCGGGGCGCTCCTCAAGATCACCTCGGTCAAGGTGGTACTGTAGCTGACCGAGGTGAATCTCAGTTGAATGTGAAATCTCTCAAATCTGGTCCAAAGTAAATCTTCTTTGTTAATTCCTTGCTTCCTGATTTCTCTTTTAAGCTCCTGAATGTAGCTCCAATGACTCCTTAGCTCCTTTGCTCCATTTTGGTCCAAAACGTGCCGTTTTACCTACGATTACAACGAAACTAGGTGTAGACCTCGATTTCCGTAAAGGTAGATGAAATATCAATATAATCACATAATATACATCCAAACATGCAGATTATTGAAGATAAAACGTCTAAACAAGTCCCAAAATATAGACTATAATACATGCTATCAAAATACCCCATACTTGTCCGTTGCTTGTCCCCAAGCAAGTTCCGAAGCTTAGATACAAGATAGAATGGATTATACGTTATAAAGATCAATGAAAAGTATTTCAAAATATTTTTGGTGGTGTGCTCCACTCATAGATCACTCTAAGAGAATACTTCATGGCAATTAAAATCAAGACATGATCAAAACATTTTATAAATATAGGAAAGTTGTTCATCTTTGCATAAAATCATAGAATGCATAATAAATCACAATTATCAAAATTAATCATGTATAATCCAGTTTAAACCACCATGTGAATCAACAAGCTCGAGGTCTCAAGGGCTTTCCAGGAGAAGGTCAAGAAACGTGTGAGGCTGGGATATATATAGGGAATGTGGTGCTATAATCCGGGAAAAGGGTTTTCGCTTCACTTGCTTTTGAACTTCAACATCTTCCACCAATAAGTTTTGGTTATTTTACTTTTTTACTCTTTTTTTTACTTTTTGGGATGCATGGACAGAGGTGCACAATAACCGAAGCCTAGGAGATCAGCAATCATCAATTTCTTGTATTCTACAAGAAGCCCGTATTCTACATTTTGGGTATGTCCCATTTGGGTATGTCACTTCACTTGCGTTTGAACTTAAACAAGTCTTCTTATTGTGTCCACTAAAGCCACAAAAATTGCATTTCCTCCGATGTTTTTGTTCCCATGAAGCCCGTATTCTACATTTTGGCAACCTTCCGCATCTCTTACACTTCAACGGTGGCTCACATATAATATCTGACACGCATTTGGGTATGTCCCATTCTGATTTGTTTGGTACGGGGTAAATAATCTTTGAATATGCAGCACGCCAACTTTCTGTGGAATAATACATACTAACAAGAAAAGATGGACTCATACCTACATGCTTTGCTGCAGCCACAGCGTGTATGCACGGGATCTCTTCAACATCAAATTCTTTACACGCACAAGTCATCATTTGCAAGTTAACGATGACATTCTCATCCCCCTTTTTCACTTCGAAATCCAACTTGTTTGCATCTAGGACATAAACAAAATAACATCCAGCCTCATCAAACCTCTTTTGTATAACATCTTCAATATTTGGTGTCGATACATCTAAACAAGCTTGAGACTTCTGGCGGCGTTCAACAAACCACCTAGACATGAATTGTCTTATTTCATCTAGCATTGATAAAACTGGATATTTCTTTCCTTCTTTCATTACTGCATTTACACACTCGGTGTTGTTGCTCGTCATTATGTTGTACCTCTTCACAAAACAGAGTGAACGTGTCCAAGTTGATATCCCCATATCAATAAGGATTTATCCAACCTTTGGCTTCTCTTGTATTTGTACAAATGTTGCAATATGACAATGTTAATGGACATTGGACATACAGTAGATTAATAACTTATGGAAAGCTATATAATTTACCGACGATATTTGATTGAGTATCTCCATGCACTCAGCTTTCCTACATTATTTGGCACCTTCAATAAATAACTAGAGGATTCTGTTTGATCTTGTTTTCTTCTTGAGATTGCCCTTCAAATGCCAAATGTAGTATCCATGGAATGCCAACTCATAGTTACTTGCTATACCCTTCTTAATCGATGTATGTCGATCAGACACAAATACAAGTTCACTATTGTCTGGTACGATATGTCTCATATTTTTAATGAAAAAATCCAAAGATGCGTCGTTTAAACTATCAACAATTCCAAATACAATGGGGTAAATTTGATGATTTGCATCTTGTGTTGTTGCAACAAGCATAACTCCCCCATATTTCTCACTGAGATGTGTGTCATCAACGATTATAACCTAATAACAAATAAGACGGTAGACAATAAAACACTAAATTAAGGCTGTAAATACTGTACTCATGATGAACTTATGTACACGAATCAAATGAAATATGTATCATACCTTTCGCATAGCATCAAATCCCCTAATGGACTGTCCAAAAGCAACAAAAACGTACTTGAAATGATTGTGATCGTCATGCATTAGACCAACATATGTACCTTTGTTGACTTCTTCTAACATATACAAATACGCCGGAATTGAGCTGTAATTTTCCTCCGATGTTCCTCTAATTATGTCTTTCACAACTTCTTGGGCCTTTCAACATTTCCAATAACTAGCATCTATGCGGTGCAAACTTTTCATAATAGTGACAATTTGATTTACAAAAGGTAGTTTCTTTGCGTTAGCAAACCTACACAAACACGTAATAACATGTCAGTACACATTTTTATAAATTTGTACATAAATATAAATATACAGATGTGACATTTGAATCCGTACATTGATTTAACTTTCTCAGCTATGACGTGATATGAAGCTCCCCTGTTTTCAGCCTTCCTTACGTGATAGGAACAAGTGTGCGTTGACACAAACCTCGTCGACGTGAAGTAACTTGATTCACCAAGTCTAGTGAATCAAACCCTCCAATTACATGAATAATCAATACACCGGGCTGTTACTGCCTTCATCTTCGACTTAACAATCTTATATTGTGAACATTCTGATATTGAATGTAAGCACAATGCATTCTTCAACTCAACCTTTGTACGATATGTTTTACCAACAACAAGTTGAAAATAATGTACATAAGGTACACAAGTATCTGAAAGAGGAACTATTGCAAGGCTATCATTAATTACGTCATCTTCATGCAATGGTTCAAGAACATTTGATGCGGATGTACATATTTCAAGATGTGAGCTACCAATGTCTTGTCAATATGTATTATGTTCCAAATCAGCATTCACTTGATGCATAGACATTTTGTTACCTTTTTCAACATTATTTACGCCCAGCATGACCCCTCAATCAGGTTTTTCTATTCCGACGATCGTGACGCATAACGGAACACTCCACATAAACTGTTGCATCCCATTTATTTGAACAAATGTATCTAGATCTCCCCTTGTGTTTACATCAAATGGTTTTAACGAAGCATTGAATGGATTCCTGTATGCCAGTTTGATATCACATTTTGACACACATATTCCAAATTGTAATGCAATCTTATTTACCAGGTCCTCGTAGGTGCAATACTCATTAACAACTACTGGTTTGCTCGAGACTTCTCCATTATAATTCCAAATATCATGTTCAACTTCCCATTTCCCTCCGTAATAAATGGTGACGAACAAAGAAGACATTCCTATGACATAATGTACATACAAATTAGATAAATGTTAGCATGAAATATTGCGATATTCTAGGCACTTTTTCTAGTTGTTTTTCATTCATTATAGTGTTCATTGATAAGGCATTGAAGCAATTGTTAGCTAGTTTGTCTATATTGTCGATATAGAGGTCTACATAAGCTTTGTGTTGATTATAGGTGAATAAGAGCTAAAACCGAACCAATTGAGAGAGAAGGGAGAAGATTTGAGCACATCCAAGGATTAAGGACACATCAAAGAAGCCAAGTGAGATGCTAGGATGAGGAATGACACGACACAAAGGAAACCACAAGCAATTTACACTTCCACGCTCTAAAATACGGTCGTAGAGAAGTCCACGCCCAAAACCACGGCCGTGGATCTTGGCAACATGAACGTGGAGTATTCCAGAAAGTTACACGGTATAAAGTACGGTCATGGAAATCATGAAGAACCGTAATCCATTTGTTAGCTAGTTTGACGAATAAAATATTGACACATCATTTACGCATATGGCCCGGATGGTTATTTTACCCTTCCTTATAAAAGGGGTGGAGGAGAGAGATTTCGGCACTTCGGCTCACACGTGCTTAGGGCTGCATTGGACGTCCGGAGATTTGCACTTGCGACGGAGATTTACAAGGGTTTGAAGATTTGGAAGTTGTTTGTGGCGGAAGTTGCGCCTTTTGTCCTTAGGTTTGATTAGAAGACGGATTGACATCCCGTTCTTTGTTCTTATCAAGGATTGTTATTGGTTTGTGTTTATTCCAAATTTGATATACATTGTTATCTTTGTGTGTGGATTTGAGATTGAATTGAGTTCTATTGAAGGGTTTCGAAGGTTTTCATCTTTCATTCTTCTTAAACTTGATTTTGATATTATAATGACAGTTATTGGCTAAAATCCTTTAGCAATTCTAAGGTGAAGGGTTGATAGTTGTGGCTTAGATGATTATAGATCGATCGTAAACAGATTGTACCCTGAGAGTTAGAGAGATTCGCCGACGAACCTAATCTACGGTCTGTTCTTGAGGTTCCACAGCCGTGGAACTCAAGATTTGCCGGTAATTTACACTAGTTTACGAACTTTGCTTTTACTTTGATCCAAGGTTAAAGATTAGCTTTAATCTAGTCTAGGTTTGTCCTTTTCTAGGTAGTAGTGAAGCCTCAACAACCTCTACTTCGATTTCGAGTGTCACAACCTTAATCGGTTTAGTTAGTCTTGATCCTTGGGTTACAAGTTTTGGTATTTGAGATTAATTCTTGTCTTTAGACCCTTTCTATACTGAAGCCTCAACAACCTTTATAGAGAGTGTCTTTAGAAAAGTCATATAAAGCCTTGGAACTTCACCGTACATTGCTTTACCTTAGCATATCTTTGCAACTCTTAACCCTGTCCTTAGTTCTTTAGTATATCTTGAATCGATTGCCACAATTTGATACCTGGATATTTAGGGTTGCTGTTTTCCCAATATATTTGCAAAGCTTTACCCTTTTTACTCGCTTGACAACTTTACAATTGAATTTGTTCCCCCCAAATCCCTGTGTTCGATACTGTGGAATTCTTGCTTAACTACGTCGATCCGTACACTGAGGGTTCGCTTGCTTGATTCTAGTTTTATAAATTTATAGCTTATTTCCACGCACGCTAAGTGGCAAACAATAAACAACACATATGCGTTACATAAATGTATGGATTAGTATGTACACATTTACAAAACACTCGTACATACGAAATATGTACATACTCCATGTGTACATATCATGTCATACATAATATATAACATATGTATATATATCATACACACATTTCAAAACACATATGTCCAATACTGTATCCAACAAAATGTAATTCATCTATACATATTATGTTGTGGTTGAAAACGCAATCGTATATTAATGTATCATCGAATATGGAATTCATCTATACATATTATGTTGTGGAATTCATCTATACATATTATGTTGTGGTTGAAAACGCAATCGTATATTAATGTATCATCGAATGTGTACACAAGTTACTTTCTTCAACATGATACCGTAAATTACAGACAGTCGTCGTTTATCCAGATTATCTCTTACCATTTCGATTCAAGACTATAACAATCTACTTACACATTTAGAACACTATAACTAATTCATTCATCATATATGTACATCAAAAATTTGTGAGATAACACTTAATTTTAGAAGAATAATTCTTCCGCCATTGAAGCATATATTAAAAGCTTCAAAACTGCAGAAAATATACATATACACATAAGGCATACCTGATTACGATAGACGATGATGATAAAACCAAAAAACCGATGCAGTAGAAGTTCACAATCGCTCAAACGTTTACCCAGAAAATGGCGATAACCTTCTTCCTCTGATTTCATTGAAAATGGAGAACCGTATCTCGTCCAAAACAGATCATAATTATGGATGATCGTGGCTGCTAATATTTCTCAAACAATTATTTCTTTCAATTTCAATAATTAATTTTTGGAAATAAATATGGTTTAATTGGAGAGAGAAAAATCATGGGATCTTTATTTTGATTATTATTAAATCTTTATTTTTAATACTTCTAGGGGCCTAGTTTGTTAATGAAAACTCAAAATTGCCTACTTTGTACACTGTTAGCATGAAATATTGCGATATTCTAGGAACTTTTTCTAGTTGTTTTTCATCCATTATAGTGTTCATTGATAAAGCATTGAAGCATTTGTTAGCTAGTTTGTCTATATTTTTGATATGGAGGTCTACATTAGCTTTGTGTTGATTATAGGTGAATAAGAGCTAAAACCGAACCATTTGAGAGAGATAGGAGAATATTTGAGCACATCCAAGGATTAAGGACACATCAAAGAAGTCAAAGGAGATGCTAGGATGAGGAATGGCACGACACCAAGGAAACCACAAGCAATTTACACTTCCACGCTCTAAAATACGGTCGTAGAGAAGTCCACGCCCAAAACCACGGCCGTGGATCTTGGCATCATGAACATGGAGTATTCCAGAGATTTACACGGTATAAAGTACGGTCGTGGAAATCATATGGAACCGTAATCCACTTCCACGCTTTAAACCACGGTCGTGGAACTCCATGAGACCGTGATTTAGGCAATCTTTTGTCGAATTAATTATTGCCACATCATTTACGCACATGGGCTGGACGGTAATTTTATCATTTCTTATAAAAAGGCCGGAGGGGAGAGAATTTGACAGAGGTGCTTAGGGCTGCATTGGACGTCCGGAGATTTTGCACTTGCAAACAGGATTCGCGAGGGTTTGAAGATTTGGAAGTTGCTTGTGGTGGAAGTTACGCCTTTTGTCCTTAGGTTTGATTAGAAGACGGATTGACATCCCGTTCTTCCTTCTTATCAAGGATTGTTTTTGGTTTGTGTTTGTTCCAAATCTGATATACATTATTATCCTTGTGTGTGGATTTGAGATTGATTTGAGTTTTATTGAAGGTTTTCGAAGGTTTTCATCTTTTATTCTTCTTAAACTTGATTTTGATATTATAATGACAGTTATTGGCTAAAACCCTTTAGCAATTCTAAGGTGAAGAGTTGATAGTTGTGGCTTAGATGATGATAGATCGATCGTAAACAGATTGGACCCTGAGAGTTAGAGAGATTTTGCCGATTAACCAAAATCACGGTTTGTTCTTGAGATTCCACAGCCGTGGAATTCAAGATCTGCCCGTAATTTATACCAGTTTATGAACTTTGCTTTTACTTTGATCCAAGGTTAAAGATTAGCTTTAATCTAGTCTTGGCTTGCCCTTTTCTAGGTAGTAGTGAAGCCTCAACAACCTCTACTTCGATTTCGAGTGTCACAACCTTAATCGTTTTAGTTAGTTTTGATCCTTGGGTTACAAGTTTGGGTATTTGAGATTAGTTCTTGTTCATAGATCCTTTCTATACTGAAGCCTCAACAACCTTTATAGACAGTGTCTTTAGATAAGTCATATAAAGCCTTGGAACTTCACCGTACATTGCTTTGCCTTAGCATACCTTTACAACTCTTAACTCTGTCCTTAGTTCTTTAGTATATCTTGAATCGATTGGCACAATTAGATACCTGGATCTTTAGGGTTCTTGTTTTCCCAATATATTTGCAAAGCTTTACCCTTTTACTTGCTTGACAACTTTACAACTGAATTTGTTCCCCCCAAATCCCTGAGTTCGATACTCTGGAATTCTTGTTTTACTACGCCGATCCGTACACTGCGGGTTCGCTTGCTTGATTCTAGTTTTATAAATTTAAAGCTTATTTGCACGCACGCTAAGTGGCGAACAAGTTTTTGGCGCCGTTGCTGGGGAATGTTCTTGCCTTTTCTACTAATCATTCTACTTGAGTGTTCTTGCAGATTTGTGTTCTTAGGTACATACGAAGTTCTCGTTCCGGCAACGGAACAGAGTTTCGCCAAAGAACAAGTTTTTGGTGCCGTTGCCGGGGATTTGGTTTAGGCCGAATTCAGTTATCGGTTGTCAAACTTGGGAGCTTTGCTCTTGTTATTTGATATTTCTTTTGAGTGATATTTGCAGGTTACCTTAGGTATATGCGCAGGTCTAGAAACAACAAGGACCTCTTACCTCTTGATCAAGAACTTGAGAAGACTTTGAGGAAGAAGCTCAAAGAAAGAAAGATGGCTGAAAACAAAGAGCGGGATCTTCAAACAGAGTTGGAAACCAATACATACTTCTAGCTGTAGATTATGTTTCGAGATGGGTTGAAGCAATTGCCTCTCCTACTAATGATGCCATGGTTGTGGTTAAGTTCTTTAATAAGACCATTTTCCCACGATTTGGGACACCACGGGCTATCATTAGTGATGGAGGCTCTCACTTCATTGCTCGACGATTCGAAGCTCTACTAGCTAAGTATGGGGTGAATCACAAGATCTCCACCCCTTACCATCCACAAACGAGTGGACATGTGGAGATTTCAAACCGGGAGATTAAAGGAATCCTAGAGAAGACGGTTTCAAGGACAAGGAAGGATTGGTCTTTGAAGCTAGATGATGCATTGTGGGCATACCGGACTGCATATAAGACTCCCATAGGTACGACACCATACAACCTTGTGTATGGGAAGTCTTGTCACTTGCCGGTAGAGCTGGAACATAAGGCGTATTGGGCAATAAAGTGGTTGAACTTCAGCATGAAGGAGGCAGGTGAGAAGCGCCTCTTGGACCTTAACGAGCTTGAAGAACTTCGCTTAAACGCCTGCAAAAACGCCAAGATCTATAAAGAGAGAGCGAAGCGTTGGCATGATAAGCATATCATTCCAAAAGACCTCAAAGAAGGAGATCAAGTTCTCCTCTTTAATTCAAGACTTCGTCTCTTTCCAGGTAAGCTTGAATCTCGTTGGACCGGACCTTATCTAATCAAACGTGTTTTTCCCCATGGTGCAGTTGAAGTATGGGGTGAAAAGGGCGAAAGCTTCAAGGTGAACGGTCAACGACTCAAGAAGTACTCACCGGAACTCCAAGCTGAAGAGTTCGCGCCTACCGCACTCGAGTAAGTGCAAGTACGGTCTAGCTACGGACCTTAAACAAGCGCTTCTTGGGAGGCAACCCAAGGTATTGCACTTATGTTTTTGTTTTTCATTCGTATATTAGACTAGCTTAGACGTTTTTGTTTTGTTTTGCATTCGATACCTTCCGGTATGTTCCTGTTTTTGGATGTATGAGAAATGGAATAGGCAAGGGAGAAGGAAAAGTTGAAGGAAATTGACGAAACTTGGACTTTGGCACATTACAGAGAGTTCCACGCCCTAAACCACGGTCGTGGAACCCTCTGAGACCGTAATTTGCAAAAGCCTGAGAAAAGTCACCAAAACCACGGTTCCGTACATTTCCACGGCCGTGGAAACCCCTGAGTGACTGTGATTTTCAAAAATTTTTACGGCCACTATATAAACTACCTTCTTTCACAAAAACGCCCCTAACCCTTCTCTTCCACGACCCAAACAGCCGTAAATCATCCCCCTCTCTCAAATCTTTGTTCGTTAATCGTTTCGAACGATTCTTGGGTCCAAAGTGAAGCAAATTCAACCATCTATAAGATCCAATCAACAAATCGAGTGGACAATCACTAGAGAAGACGGAATTTGGATTTTAAAAATCCAAAACCTAAGTTTTTCCCTCTTTCTTTACTTTGTCGATTTGGCTAAATTTTTGCAAGAATTTTTAGGAGAACTGATTGGAATTGGATTGGAATTAGTCTAGGGCTGTTGTCTGGTGAATTTGGTGCTGATTGATTGAGTTTTGAGAAATTCAGAGCCGAACCACGGTCTCTGGGTAAACCACGGCCGTGGAATTGAAGAACATGCCGTAATTTTGGGACTGAAATGGATTTGATTAGGATAATGTCCACTAGAAATAAGAAGAGGAAAGGTGATGCTTCCTCCTCTTCCCAAGTACCTCCAAGTGAGCCACCATCACCCCACCCCCTAAAATTCCAAAAATCCATGAGGATTATCTCGATGCCTTAGAAAGGATCGAGAAGAGGCCGGTCATAGGACCACATTATTTGCTTCTTGAGGAGTTAGAGCCACTGAATGTGGTGAATGACCTTACTTGGCTGCTAGATAGAGCAGACTTGATCGTCTTCTCCGCTATTAGGGAAGACGCATATGAGGAGATTACTAGAGAGTTTGTGATCTCTTTTGAGCATAGTCATGTGGATAGGACAATTTCCTTTAGGCTGATGGAGGAGAACTACGAGTTCTCGATCTTAGAGTTCGGAGCCTTCTTTGGGTTCCAAGAGACCTTCAATGGTCGTTTTCCTAGCGGTGTATACGCTAAGGATTTCTAGGAGGACATTGCCATGATCTATGCTAGCGAGGACCGCTGGCAACCTGCTGACACCAAGGCTAAGCTTATCTATCACTTAGCCTTGAAGATAGCCCATAGAGTACTTTCTGAGTGACTTTTATCTAGGACCGAGACTCCTCAGAAGATCAAGACAGATGCGTTGTTTCTTTTGTATGCTATGTTGCACGGTAGACCTGTTGACTATGCTACCCTCTTAGCTTCCACCATGAGTAAGCTCAAGAACAAGAGGGCTGGGAATATTGGATATGGTGGGATGGTCACCCACATTGCTAGACAGTTGGGTATAGATTTTTCAGCTTGTACAAGGATAGCAGCTAGACCGTTGGGACTCCAAAGCCTCATGACTAGAGGTTTGATCTTTCCTAGGCATAGAGGTCCACCCACCGCTGTCATGCCTTGGGAGGATATAGGAGGTAGAGGTGTTGTATGACTCTCTGAGTATTCCATTATGGCTGGACGCCATAATTGGAAGCAGGTATTCGTTGCTATGCATGCGAATAGGTTAGTAGCCCCTCCCTACGTCCCTCCTGAGGTACCAGCTGCATATGATGAGGAGATAGGAGGAGGTGAGGAGCATGATTTTGGCACTTTCCCAGATCAGCCGGCGCATTTCCATAACCCTCCCAGACGTTCACCACGACCAGCTGGACATTCAGGAGCCTCCTCCTCTCGCCGTGCTAGCGTGAGTGAGAGGCCGACATTGATGGATGCCCCTCCTGATTGGTATAGATCACAACCGGAGTGGATGGGAGCTCCACCGACATGGTATGCACAGCCGCCGTTTGCACCAGCACCACAGAATGCACCAGCATGGTACAGCCAGACACCGGGGTGGTACGAGCAGCTTCCGGATTGGGCTACCGACCTCTCCAGGAAAGTAGGAGCTTTGGAGGTCCGACAGGACGCTAGAGATGTCCGAGCTAATGAGCATGACAGGATGATGAGAGACATCTACCGCCAGCAGTTTGGGCGGAACTTTGACTCCAGCTTCTCCCCGTTTCCACCACTACCAACACCACAGTGATGATCATGCATGATTGCTAGCATTAGCCGCTCCACCGCCGTCTTGTGAGTTCATTTTCTTTTTTTCTTTTCTTTGTTTCTTTTTGTACATTAGGGACAATGTTTGTCTCAAGTATGGGGTGGGGTGTGACTATCGTTTGTAATAACTCTACTCACTTTGCTTGCTTTGATTCGAGAACACTTTTCATGCTTCAATTTCATTGTCACACGTTTCAATATTGCATTGCATGAAAAAGCTTTTGAAAAACCATTAAAATTTGAAAAATTTTGAAAATTTTGTGCTTCTAAGAATTGAGATGATTCCTATGATAAATCTTACTTGCGGAATGAATTTTTGATGATAATTGAATGCTTGAACGGAATTATGGATTGGAAAGAGTTTGAATGAGTTGTTTGTCTTTACTTGCAAATTTTGTAATGTGAGAACATCTAAATCAATTTGAGAAATTGAGGTTGAAATTAAATAATAAGTTCTTATGCTTCTTTATGAAATGATTAAGGCAATTCAACCTTTCTTCTTCCTTTCTTTGTTCATTTAGCCCCTCATTGAAATAATAGCCTCCCTTACCTATCCAGGAATTTGGAGGAGTTGAGTATTTGGCATGTTTGATGTGGGAGGGCCATGAAAGCAATTGTTTGCATTCAAAGAATAGAAAAAATAAGTTTGGGGAAGTCAATCATGACGATGAGTAACTCGGAAACATTCACATAGCCGGGTGTTTGTGTCTTGCCAAAGTCGGATTGAGCGATATTCCTAACGGATTATGGTATGTGCATCAAGGGTTTGAGGCATCTCGAAATTGAGAAACGCCAATCTCCTAGGCTTTGGTTTTTGTGCACCTCTGTCCATAACTCCAAAAGTAAAGTCAAAAAATGATGTGAAAAGAAGAGAGCAAAGCTCAAAAGTTGATGATGTTGCAAATTGAAATAAAAAGAAAAGAGTTAGTTGTCCACTTTCCCGGATTCATGCACCACACTCCTTATAAGTTTTCCCTTTCTTTCCGCATTCTAGACCTTGTTTGAAAGTCCTTAAGATCAAAAGAGTGTTATATGACTTAGTGATCTAAATTGAAGTTTCTTATTCTTGATTTTGATGGTATTTGAAGGTTATGATGTTTGTTTTGAGGATTAAGCAGCTTGTGACGTTTCTTTACTTTACATACTTTGGTTTGTGTATGTGAGCGTTTTCAAGGATGATTGAAGCAAGGTTTGAGGTTGATCTATTGACTAGAAGCACATGTACCTTAAAGATGTTTTGTTTTTGAGTTTGCATGCATATTTCATCCTAACTTATGTTCTAAAGCTTTCAAAAGACCTTGCTTGGGGACAAGCAAGTGGCAAGTATGGGGTATTTTGTTAGCATAAAATATTGCGATATTCTAGGCAATTTTTCTAGTTGTTTTTCATCCATTATAGTGTTCATTGATAAAGCATTGAAGCATTTGTTAGCTAGTTTGTCTATATTTTTGATATGGAGGTCTACATTAGCTTTGTGTTGATTATAGGTGAATAAGAGCTAAAACCGAACCATTTGAGAGAGATAGAAGAAGATTTGAGCACATCCAAGGATTAAGGACACATCAAAGAAGTCAAAGGAGATGTTGGGATGAGGAATGGCACGGCACCAAGGAAACCACAAGCAATTTACACTTCCACGCTCTAAAATACGGTCGTAGAGAAGTCCACGCCCAAAACCACGGCCGTGGATCTTGGCATCATGAACGTGGAGTATTCCAGAGAGTTAAACGGTATAAAGTACGGTCGTGGAAATCATATGGCACCGTAATCCACTTCCACGCTCTAAACCACGATCGTGGAACTCCATGAGACCGTGATTTAGGCAATTTTTTATCGAATTAATTATTGCCACATCATTTACGCACATGGGTCGGACGGTTATTTTATCCTTTCTTATAAAAAGGCCGGAGGGGAGAGAATTTGACAGAGGTGCTTAGGGCTGCATTGGACGTCCGGAGATTTTGCACTTGCAAATAGGATTCACGAGGGTTTGAAGATTTGGAAGTTGCTTGTGGCAGAAGTTACGCCTTTTGTCCTTTGGTTTGATTAGAAGACGGATTGACATACTGTTCTTCCTTCTTATCAAGGATTAGTTTTGGTTTGTGTTTGTTCCAAATCTGATATACATTATTACCCTTGTGTGTGGATTTGAGATTGATTTGAGTTTTATTGAAGGTTTTTGAAGGTTTTCATCTTTTATTCTTCTTAAACTTGATTTTGATATTATAATGACAGTTATTGGCTAAAACCCTTTAGCAATTCTAAGGTGAAGGGTTGATAGTTGATAGCATGAATTATAGTCTATATTTTGGGGTTTGTTTGGACGTTTTATCTTTCATAATCTGCATGTTTGTATGTGCATTATGTGATTTTACTACCATTTCATCTACCTTTGCGAGAATCGAGGTCTACACCTAGTTTCGTTGTAATTGCAGGTAATATGGTACGTATTGCATCAAAAAGGAGCAAAAGGAGTCAAGAGTCATTTGGAGCTACATTCAGGAAACATAGCCATGGATTAAAGATTTACTTTGGACCAGTTTTGAGAGATTCTACACTCAGTTATGAATCACCTCGGTTGCCCAGAGATTCATCTCGACCGAGGCGATCCAGAGACGCCGACTCGACCGAGGCGAACACCTAGGACGCGGCGAGAATATTTTATTCTTGGCTGAGATCTTTTAAAATTGGAAAGTGATCTTATATTTTTGGGCTGAGCTTCTAGAAGGAAGGAGATATGCAGAATCATATATTTTACCTATATTTATGGGATAATATCTTCTTAAGATTTATTATCTTTGGAGGTTTATTTTTTCTATAAAAAGGATTGGATTTTCCACAAATCCGATCATGCTTAGAGGCTGCAAACATCCGCTTACAGTTAGAACATCACGCTATCAGCGCAGCAGCCGCATCCTACTCCAATTTGGGAGATTCGAAGAACCTTTTTGAAGGTTGAAGGAAGATTTGAAGACTATAGCTTTATAGCTTTTTGGAGGGTTTTTGTAAGATTGTCTTCAATTCCTTTCCTTGTTGTCTTGTCTTGTTGGATCATTATCCAAGGAACGATTTTGTGTGATATTTGATTCAGTTATTGAAGTGTTTTCATTAAATTCTTCTTTGTTCAAATATTCACCTTCTTCCCATATATTTAATACTTTCATTATGATGATGAGTGGCTAATTTCCTTGTGTGATTCTAGGGTGATTGGCTGAAGGTTGTGGGAAAAACAATGATAGAATGATCTTAATCACAGTAGGATCCTGAAAGTTCGAGTTTTTAACCTTAACCCTAAGCATCTCGTTCAGTCGATGAACATCTCGGCCGGGGTGGAAACTGGCTGACCGAGGTGTCTTATCCGATCCTTAACTGAGAGTTAATGTGTTAGAGTTTGCCAAATCCTATTCTTATTATACCTTTCTGGTTCAAAGCAAGCTTAGGATGAGACTTACCCGGTAATTCCTTAGTTTGTATACCAACGATCATAAGTTTAGGTAATAAAGGCTTGTCCTTTATTGGGGTTTGAGTGTGCTTCCATCCCATCTTTGTGAGTTAGCCTGAGACTTACCCGGTAAAGGTTGATTCTATTCCCTTAGATGGTGTGTTAGTTTGAGGTTATAGTTCTTTATCTTAATTCCTTGAGACTTACCCGGTAATAGGAGTTACGGTTTGGAATTAGTGTGTAGTGAGACTTACCCGGTGATCTACTCCACTTTAGAAACACCTTCCCCATGCAAAAATCTCAGCTTGTCCGCTTATCTATAGATCTTGAGTTGGAACCACAACTAGATGCTTTAATCCCTAGAATTGCATGTTTGCTTATTTGACATCTTATTCATCTTTGATTGTATACTTGCTCTTGTGGTTAGCATCAACACTAGCATACCGTACTGGACTTTGTTTCACTAAGTCCCTGTGATCGACCCCTGGAATTTTCTTGCTTTTACTACGATTGACCCGTACACTGCGGGTTCGCATCCTTGTTTTAAGCTTAAGTCTAGGGTTATAAATTTAAAGCTTGCACACACCGTTTGGAGCGAACAAGTTTTTGGCGCCGTTGCCGGGGACTTGGTCTAGACCGAGCCGGTTTCGGTTTGCTTTCGGGGCTATTGCCCCTATTGCTACTAACTACTCTTTCTATGAGTTTTGTAGTTTTCAGGATTTCTGATGGTTATGTTTGATCCAGCCTGGATAGCAAGACAAAGTGCTAGGGCGGATTATTATGAATACTTGGAGGAAAAGTACTCCTTCTATTGGTTCAACAATGAATGGGAAAGAGAAGAAGCCATTCAGCGTGAACTTGCGATATGGGATGAGAAGA
Organism: Fagopyrum esculentum; assembly: GCA_033239045.1. NCBI lineage: Eukaryota > Viridiplantae > Streptophyta > Magnoliopsida > Caryophyllales > Polygonaceae > Fagopyrum > Fagopyrum esculentum. Next base: position 97,438,793 of record BSUD01000006.1, on the reverse strand, counting down.
ATGTCCCTAGAAAGACTTATGAGCAACCTCTTGAAGACTCTCTCGAATCTAGGTTGGAGAAGTTGATGAAGAAGGTGACGGAGCTCAAGGAAAGCACCCTATCCTATGCTAAGCCAGAAGAGGAGCATAAGGAAGTGTTGCACGTTTCGAGCATACCTCCAGTCAAACCAGAAGTTTCTCCTGAAGCTTTTGAGGTAGAAGATGTGGAAGATCTCGATCTGACTGTTGAGACCTCGGTCGAGGTGGAAGTGACCTCGGTCGAGATGAAAGAAGAACCTGCAGAACCAGAAGAAGCGGATGCAGAAGACTTTGGCCAATTTACTGAGAATGTGGTCAAGGTGGAAAGAAGACTAGCAGAACTGAGAGAGATTTCGTGGGTGGATTATCAACCCAACACGAAACTTGTCTCGAACTTTGGAAAACTTTACAAGGTAATTTCTCTTACTCCATTTGAATTTCCTATTAAAATTTCTGAATTTTTCAGGAAAGCACCGGAGAGTTGGAGGTCTCTTCCGAAAGAACCTCCTAAGATCACGATGAAATCTCTCTTGAAATTGTTGGAGGAAGATGCTCCTTGGATTATAAGGAGTAAAGTTAACAAGCGCTTCACCGCTAAGGCAACGAAGTGTTATTTGTTCAAGTATGGGGTCCCTCGCATGCTCAGGACCCTGTACCATCCCCAAGCTATAGATGGGGAAGCTGCTATGATTCTCGAGAAACTATTTTCTCGATCAAGGAAAGGATGGGACGCAAGGCTAGATTATGTCCCATTGAAGTGCAGGAAGGCTAGAAGGATTCCGATGAGAATCAAACCGTACAAGCTTGTACGTAGATCTTACCATTTGCCGGTTAAATTAGGAACCGGAACCTTTTTGGAAGAATTTTATGATGGATGTGATGAGCACTCCATGGTGTTCAAGGTACATTGAGTAATTCTATGGAGAAGGGTCCAGCTAGCGACCTTAAACCAAGCGCTTCTTGGGAGGCAACCCAAGGTATTGCTTTCTTCTCCCTTTTCTAGTTTAGTTTAGATAGTTGCTTTGTTTTTGTTTTCCTCTAGACAACAACCAGGTATTCCAAAAGGAAGGATCACAGTTCAGGAGCTACACTAGAAGAACGAAGTTTCGAGAAGTTGAGGAAACGAGCTTTACTGAGATACATCTCGGGTACTGTCAGAACACCTCGACCGAGATGTACTTCGCCAACCGAGATGGTCTTATCTGGGAGCTGTTTCTTACTTCTTCATGCAGTTTAGCTATGTTCGGTGAGTATCCTGTCCTTAGACTTATTCTGACCCACTGGGACAGTGTGTCCCAAGTATGGGGTATTTGATGTACTTATTTGACTACTTGACGTTATTTGACTACTTTTGATGTATGATATTATTTATCAGATATTTTATATTTATGCTTCACTTTTGCATCTATGTGTCTATCTGAGACTACATGCATACTTACAGGTTATTTGATTGAGAAAAACGTCGAAACCGAAAAAAATGGTTTTTTTTAAAAAAAAAAAAAATTTTTTTGACCTCGACCGGGACAGTTCTGGCAAAACGAGGTGTTTCACCTCGGTTGAACCAAGAACATCTCGACCGAGGTGGGTTAACTGAGAGTTTTCGAAAACGATTTTTGTGTTACTTATCTGGATATGATCTCGGTGAAGATTTTGTTTACCGACTGGATTTAAATTCTTTATATGCTTGAAATGTTTTATGATATGTTTAAGTTGCTAAATGCTTTGTTTGAAATTATTGGCATGTTTAATACTTTATTTTTATCCAAATTATGTTGAATTTGAAGGTTGACACCGCAGCATAAGTTCTCTCACGTTCTTCTTGGAAAGACCAAGGCAATTCATTCTTCTTCTTCTTCTTCTTCTTGATCATGCTTAGCCCCTCATATACATATTGCCTCCCTTTACCTATCCGGGAATTTGGAAGCAAGCGAAGTGGTGAAAGCAAGTCTAAAGTTGAGAAGTGGCTGAAAGTGAAAGTGTTAGAAAGCAATAATAGGTTTGGGGAAGTCAATCATGAAGATGAGTAACTCGGCACCATTCACATAGCCGGGTGTTTGTGTCTTGCCAAAGTCGGATTGAGCGATATTCCTAACGGGTCATGGTATGTGCATCAAGGGTTTGACGCATCTCAAGAAATTGATGATTGCGGATTTCCTAGGCTTCGGTTATTGTGCACCTCTGTCCATGCATCCCAAAAAGTAAAGTAAAAGAGAAAAAAGTGTGAAATAAGCAAAGCTTATTGGTGGAAGATGTTGCAAGTCAAAGTGAAAGTGAAGTTCATCCTTTTCCCGGATTCTAGCACCACATTACCTTACATTCATCCCTACCCTACACGTTTCTTGACCTTTTCTTTTGGGAAGCCCTTGAGACCTTGAGCTTGTTGATTGACTTAGCGGTTTAAATCGGATTATACATGATTAATTTTGATAATTATGATTTATTATGCATTCTATGATTTTATGCAAAGATGAACAACTTTCCTATATTTATAAAATGTTTTGATCATATTGAGTTTTTAATTTCCAGGAAGTACTCTCTTAGAGTGATCTATGATGATTGCACACCATAAAAATATTTTTGAAAGACTTTTCATTGATTTTCTTGACTTATAATCCATTCTATCTTGATTTCTATATGAGGAACTTGCTTAGGGACAAGCAAGGGCTAAGTATGGGGTATTTTGATAGCATGAATTATAGTCTATATTTTGGGGTTTGTTTGGACGTTTTATCTTTCATAATCTGCATGTTTGTATGTGCATTATGTGATTTTACTACCATTTCATCTACCTTTGCGAGAATCGAGGTCTACACCTAGTTTCGTTGTAATTGCAGGTAATATGGTACGTATTGCATCAAAAAGGAGCAAAAGGAGTCAAGAGTCATTTGGAGCTACATTCAGGAAACATAGCCATGGATTAAAGATTTACTTTGGACCAGTTTTGAGAGATTCTACACTCAGTTATGAATCACCTCGGTTGCCCAGAGATTCATCTCGACCGAGGCGATCCAGAGACGCCGACTCGACCGAGGCGAACACCTAGGACGCGGCGAGAATATTTTATTCTTGGCTGAGATCTTTTAAAATTGGAAAGTGATCTTATATTTTTGGGCTGAGCTTCTAGAAGGAAGGAGATATGCAGAATCATATATTTTACCTATATTTATGGGATAATATCTTCTTAAGATTTATTATCTTTGGAGGTTTATTTTTTCTATAAAAAGGATTGGATTTTCCACAAATCCGATCATGCTTAGAGGCTGCAAACATCCGCTTACAGTTAGAACATCACGCTATCAGCGCAGCAGCCGCATCCTACTCCAATTTGGGAGATTCGAAGAACCTTTTTGAAGGTTGAAGGAAGATTTGAAGACTATAGCTTTATAGCTTTTTGGAGGGTTTTTGTAAGATTGTCTTCAATTCCTTTCCTTGTTGTCTTGTCTTGTTGGATCATTATCCAAGGAACGATTTTGTGTGATATTTGATTCAGTTATTGAAGTGTTTTCATTAAATTCTTCTTTGTTCAAATATTCACCTTCTTCCCATATATTTAATACTTTCATTATGATGATGAGTGGCTAATTTCCTTGTGTGATTCTAGGGTGATTGGCTGAAGGTTGTGGGAAAAACAATGATAGAATGATCTTAATCACAGTAGGATCCTGAAAGTTCGAGTTTTTAACCTTAACCCTAAGCATCTCGTTCAGTCGATGAACATCTCGGCCGGGGTGGAAACTGTCTGACCGAGGTGACTTATCCGATCCTAAACAGAAAGTTAATGTGTTAGAGTTTGCCAAATCCTATTCTTATTATACCTTTCTGGTTCAAAGCAAGCTTAGGATGAGACTTACCCGGTAATTCCTTAGTTTGTATACCAACGATCATAAGTTTAGGTAATAAAGGCTTGTCCTTTATTGGGGTTTGAGTGTGCTTCCATCCCATCTTTGTGAGTTAGCCTGAGACTTACCCGGTAAAGGTTGATTCTATTCCCTTAGATGGTGTGTTAGTTTGAGGTTATAGTTCTTTATCTTAATTCCTTGAGACTTACCCGGTAATAGGAGTTACGGTTTGGAATTAGTGTGTAGTGAGACTTACCCGGTGATCTACTCCACTTTAGAAACACCTTCCCCATGCAAAAATCTCAGCTTGTCCGCTTATCTATAGATCTTGAGTTGGAACCACAACTAGATGCTTTAATCCCTAGAATTGCATGTTTGCTTATTTGACATCTTATTCATCTTTGATTGTATACTTGCTCTTGTGGTTAGCATCAACACTAGCATACCGTACTGGACTTTGTTTCACTAAGTCCCTGTGATCGACCCCTGGAATTTTCTTGCTTTTACTACGATTGACCCGTACACTGCGGGTTCGCATCCTTGTTTTAAGCTTAAGTCTAGGGTTATAAATTTAAAGCTTGCACACACCGTTTGGAGCGAACAAGTTTTTGGCGCCGTTGCCGGGGACTTGGTCTAGACCGAGCCGGTTTCGGTTTGCTTTCGGGGCTATTGCCCCTATTGCTACTAACTACTCTTTCTATGAGTTTTGTAGTTTTCAGGATTTCTGATGGTTATGTTTGATCCAGCCTGGATAGCAAGACAAAGTGCTAGGGCGGATTATTATGAATACTTGGAGGAAAAGTACTCCTTCTATTGGTTCAACAATGAATGGGAAAGAGAAGAAGCCATTCAGCGTGAACTTGCGATATGGGATGAGAAGAATGTCCCTAGAAAGACTTATGAGCAACCTCTTGAAGACTCTCTCGAATCTAGGTTGGAGAAGTTGATGAAGAAGGTGACGGAGCTCAAGGAAAGCACCCTATCCTATGCTAAGCCAGAAGAGGAGCATAAGGAAGTGTTGCACGTTTCGAGCATACCTCCAGTCAAACCAGAAGTTTCTCCTGAAGCTTTTGAGGTAGAAGATGTGGAAGATCTCGATCTGACTGTTGAGACCTCGGTCGAGGTGGAAGTGACCTCGGTCGAGATGAAAGAAGAACCTGCAGAACCAGAAGAAGCGGATGCAGAAGACTTTGGCCAATTTACTGAGAATGTGGTCAAGGTGGAAAGAAGACTAGCAGAACTGAGAGAGATTTCGTGGGTGGATTATCAACCCAACACGAAACTTGTCTCGAACTTTGGAAAACTTTACAAGGTAATTTCTCTTACTCCATTTGAATTTCCTATTAAAATTTCTGAATTTTTCAGGAAAGCACCGGAGAGTTGGAGGTCTCTTCCGAAAGAACCTCCTAAGATCACGATGAAATCTCTCTTGAAATTGTTGGAGGAAGATGCTCCTTGGATTATAAGGAGTAAAGTTAACAAGCGCTTCACCGCTAAGGCAACGAAGTGTTATTTGTTCAAGTATGGGGTCCCTCGCATGCTCAGGACCCTGTACCATCCCCAAGCTATAGATGGGGAAGCTGCTATGATTCTCGAGAAACTATTTTCTCGATCAAGGAAAGGATGGGACGCAAGGCTAGATTATGTCCCATTGAAGTGCAGGAAGGCTAGAAGGATTCCGATGAGAATCAAACCGTACAAGCTTGTACGTAGATCTTACCATTTGCCGGTTAAATTAGGAACCGGAACCTTTTTGGAAGAATTTTATGATGGATGTGATGAGCACTCCATGGTGTTCAAGGTACATTGAGTAATTCTATGGAGAAGGGTCCAGCTAGCGACCTTAAACCAAGCGCTTCTTGGGAGGCAACCCAAGGTATTGCTTTCTTCTCCCTTTTCTAGTTTAGTTTAGATAGTTGCTTTGTTTTTGTTTTCCTCTAGACAACAACCAGGTATTCCAAAAGGAAGGATCACAGTTCAGGAGCTACACTAGAAGAACGAAGTTTCGAGAAGTTGAGGAAACGAGCTTTACTGAGATACATCTCGGGTACTGTCAGAACACCTCGACCGAGATGTACTTCGCCAACCGAGATGGTCTTATCTGGGAGCTGTTTCTTACTTCTTCATGCAGTTTAGCTATGTTCGGTGAGTATCCTGTCCTTAGACTTATTCTGACCCACTGGGACAGTGTGTCCCAAGTATGGGGTATTTGATGTACTTATTTGATGACTTTGATGTATGACTCACGCTTTATCAGATATTTTATATTTATGCTTCACTTTTGCATCTATGTGTCTATCTGAGACTACATGCATACTTACAGGTTATTTGATTGAGAAAAACGTCGAAACCGAAAAAAATGGTTTTTTTTAAAAAAAAAAAAAATTTTTTTGACCTCGACCGGGACAGTTCTGGCAAAACGAGGTGTTTCACCTCGGTTGAACCAAGAACATCTCGACCGAGGTGGGTTAACTGAGAGTTTTCGAAAACGATTTTTGTGTTACTTATCTGGATATGATCTCGGTGAAGATTTTGTTTACCGACTGGATTTAAATTCTTTATATGCTTGAAATGTTTTATGATATGTTTAAGTTGCTAAATGCTTTGTTTGAAATTATTGGCATGTTTAATACTTTATTTTTATCCAAATTATGTTGAATTTGAAGGTTGACACCGCAGCATAAGTTCTCTCACGTTCTTCTTGGAAAGACCAAGGCAATTCATTCTTCTTCTTCTTCTTCTTCTTGATCATGCTTAGCCCCTCATATACATATTGCCTCCCTTTACCTATCCGGGAATTTGGAAGCAAGCGAAGTGGTGAAAGCAAGTCAAAAGTTGAGAAGTGGCTGAAAGTGAAAGTGTTAGAAAGCAATAATAGGTTTGGGGAAGTCAATCATGAAGATGAGTAACTCGGCACCATTCACATAGCCGGGTGTTTGTGTCTTGCCAAAGTCGGATTGAGCGATATTCCTAACGGGTCATGGTATGTGCATCAAGGGTTTGACGCATCTCAAGAAATTGATGATTGCGGATTTCCTAGGCTTCGGTTATTGTGCACCTCTGTCCATGCATCCCAAAAAGTAAAGTAAAAGAGAAAAAAGTGTGAAATAAGCAAAGCTTATTGGTGGAAGATGTTGCAAGTCAAAGTGAAAGTGAAGTTCATCCTTTTCCCGGATTCTAGCACCACATTACCTTACATTCATCCCTACCCTACACGTTTCTTGACCTTTTCTTTTGGGAAGCCCTTGAGACCTTGAGCTTGTTGATTGACTTAGCGGTTTAAATCGGATTATACATGATTAATTTTGATAATTATGATTTATTATGCATTCTATGATTTTATGCAAAGATGAACAACTTTCCTATATTTATAAAATGTTTTGATCATATTGAGTTTTTAATTTCCAGGAAGTACTCTCTTAGAGTGATCTATGATGATTGCACACCATAAAAATATTTTTGAAAGACTTTTCATTGATTTTCTTGACTTATAATCCATTCTATCTTGATTTCTATATGAGGAACTTGCTTAGGGACAAGCAAGGGCTAAGTATGGGGTATTTTGATAGCATGAATTATAGTCTATATTTTGGGGTTTGTTTGGACGTTTTATCTTTCATAATCTGCATGTTTGTATGTGCATTATGTGATTTTACTACCATTTCATCTACCTTTGCGAGAATCGAGGTCTACACCTAGTTTCGTTGTAATTGCAGGTAATATGGTACGTATTGCATCAAAAAGGAGCAAAAGGAGTCAAGAGTCATTTGGAGCTACATTCAGGAAACATAGCCATGGATTAAAGATTTACTTTGGACCAGTTTTGAGAGATTCTACACTCAGTTATGAATCACCTCGGTTGCCCAGAGATTCATCTCGACCGAGGCGATCCAGAGACGCCGACTCGACCGAGGCGAACACCTAGGACGCGGCGAGAATATTTTATTCTTGGCTGAGATCTTTTAAAATTGGAAAGTGATCTTATATTTTTGGGCTGAGCTTCTAGAAGGAAGGAGATATGCAGAATCATATATTTTACCTATATTTATGGGATAATATCTTCTTAAGATTTATTATCTTTGGAGGTTTATTTTTTCTATAAAAAGGATTGGATTTTCCACAAATCCGATCATGCTTAGAGGCTGCAAACATCCGCTTACAGTTAGAACATCACGCTATCAGCGCAGCAGCCGCATCCTACTCCAATTTGGGAGATTCGAAGAACCTTTTTGAAGGTTGAAGGAAGATTTGAAGACTATAGCTTTATAGCTTTTTGGAGGGTTTTTGTAAGATTGTCTTCAATTCCTTTCCTTGTTGTCTTGTCTTGTTGGATCATTATCCAAGGAACGATTTTGTGTGATATTTGATTCAGTTATTGAAGTGTTTTCATTAAATTCTTCTTTGTTCAAATATTCACCTTCTTCCCATATATTTAATACTTTCATTATGATGATGAGTGGCTAATTTCCTTGTGTGATTCTAGGGTGATTGGCTGAAGGTTGTGGGAAAAACAATGATAGAATGATCTTAATCACAGTAGGATCCTGAAAGTTCGAGTTTTTAACCTTAACCCTAAGCATCTCGTTCAGTCGATGAACATCTCGGCCGGGGTGGAAACTGGCTGACCGAGGTGTCTTATCCGATCCTTAACTGAGAGTTAATGTGTTAGAGTTTGCCAAATCCTATTCTTATTATACCTTTCTGGTTCAAAGCAAGCTTAGGATGAGACTTACCCGGTAATTCCTTAGTTTGTATACCAACGATCATAAGTTTAGGTAATAAAGGCTTGTCCTTTATTGGGGTTTGAGTGTGCTTCCATCCCATCTTTGTGAGTTAGCCTGAGACTTACCCGGTAAAGGTTGATTCTATTCCCTTAGATGGTGTGTTAGTTTGAGGTTATAGTTCTTTATCTTAATTCCTTGAGACTTACCCGGTAATAGGAGTTACGGTTTGGAATTAGTGTGTAGTGAGACTTACCCGGTGATCTACTCCACTTTAGAAACACCTTCCCCATGCAAAAATCTCAGCTTGTCCGCTTATCTATAGATCTTGAGTTGGAACCACAACTAGATGCTTTAATCCCTAGAATTGCATGTTTGCTTATTTGACATCTTATTCATCTTTGATTGTATACTTGCTCTTGTGGTTAGCATCAACACTAGCATACCGTACTGGACTTTGTTTCACTAAGTCCCTGTGATCGACCCCTGGAATTTTCTTGCTTTTACTACGATTGACCCGTACACTGCGGGTTCGCATCCTTGTTTTAAGCTTAAGTCTAGGGTTATAAATTTAAAGCTTGCACACACCGTTTGGAGCGAACAAGTTTTTGGCGCCGTTGCCGGGGACTTGGTCTAGACCGAGCCGGTTTCGGTTTGCTTTCGGGGCTATTGCCCCTATTGCTACTAACTACTCTTTCTATGAGTTTTGTAGTTTTCAGGATTTCTGATGGTTATGTTTGATCCAGCCTGGATAGCAAGACAAAGTGCTAGGGCGGATTATTATGAATACTTGGAGGAAAAGTACTCCTTCTATTGGTTCAACAATGAATGGGAAAGAGAAGAAGCCATTCAGCGTGAACTTGCGATATGGGATGAGAAGAATGTCCCTAGAAAGACTTATGAGCAACCTCTTGAAGACTCTCTCGAATCTAGGTTGGAGAAGTTGATGAAGAAGGTGACGGAGCTCAAGGAAAGCACCCTATCCTATGCTAAGCCAGAAGAGGAGCATAAGGAAGTGTTGCACGTTTCGAGCATACCTCCAGTCAAACCAGAAGTTTCTCCTGAAGCTTTTGAGGTAGAAGATGTGGAAGATCTCGATCTGACTGTTGAGACCTCGGTCGAGGTGGAAGTGACCTCGGTCGAGATGAAAGAAGAACCTGCAGAACCAGAAGAAGCGGATGCAGAAGACTTTGGCCAATTTACTGAGAATGTGGTCAAGGTGGAAAGAAGACTAGCAGAACTGAGAGAGATTTCGTGGGTGGATTATCAACCCAACACGAAACTTGTCTCGAACTTTGGAAAACTTTACAAGGTAATTTCTCTTACTCCATTTGAATTTCCTATTAAAATTTCTGAATTTTTCAGGAAAGCACCGGAGAGTTGGAGGTCTCTTCCGAAAGAACCTCCTAAGATCACGATGAAATCTCTCTTGAAATTGTTGGAGGAAGATGCTCCTTGGATTATAAGGAGTAAAGTTAACAAGCGCTTCACCGCTAAGGCAACGAAGTGTTATTTGTTCAAGTATGGGGTCCCTCGCATGCTCAGGACCCTGTACCATCCCCAAGCTATAGATGGGGAAGCTGCTATGATTCTCGAGAAACTATTTTCTCGATCAAGGAAAGGATGGGACGCAAGGCTAGATTATGTCCCATTGAAGTGCAGGAAGGCTAGAAGGATTCCGATGAGAATCAAACCGTACAAGCTTGTACGTAGATCTTACCATTTGCCGGTTAAATTAGGAACCGGAACCTTTTTGGAAGAATTTTATGATGGATGTGATGAGCACTCCATGGTGTTCAAGGTACATTGAGTAATTCTATGGAGAAGGGTCCAGCTAGCGACCTTAAACCAAGCGCTTCTTGGGAGGCAACCCAAGGTATTGCTTTCTTCTCCCTTTTCTAGTTTAGTTTAGATAGTTGCTTTGTTTTTGTTTTCCTCTAGACAACAACCAGGTATTCCAAAAGGAAGGATCACAGTTCAGGAGCTACACTAGAAGAACGAAGTTTCGAGAAGTTGAGGAAACGAGCTTTACTGAGATACATCTCGGGTACTGTCAGAACACCTCGACCGAGATGTACTTCGCCAACCGAGATGGTCTTATCTGGGAGCTGTTTCTTACTTCTTCATGCAGTTTAGCTATGTTCGGTGAGTATCCTGTCCTTAGACTTATTCTGACCCACTGGGACAGTGTGTCCCAAGTATGGGGTATTTGATGTACTTATTTGACTACTTATTTGATGACTTTGATGTATGACTCACGTTTTATCAGATATTTTATATTTATGCTTCACTTTTGCATCTATGTGTCTATCTGAGACTACATGCATACTTACAGGTTATTTGATTGAGAAAAACGTCGAAACCGAAAAAAATGGTTTTTTTTAAAAAAAAAAAAAATTTTTTTGACCTCGACCGGGACAGTTCTGGCAAAACGAGGTGTTTCACCTCGGTTGAACCAAGAACATCTCGACCGAGGTGGGTTAACTGAGAGTTTTCGAAAACGATTTTTGTGTTACTTATCTGGATATGATCTCGGTGAAGATTTTGTTTACCGACTGGATTTAAATTCTTTATATGCTTGAAATGTTTTATGATATGTTTAAGTTGCTAAATGCTTTGTTTGAAATTATTGGCATGTTTAATACTTTATTTTTATCCAAATTATGTTGAATTTGAAGGTTGACACCGCAGCATAAGTTCTCTCACGTTCTTCTTGGAAAGACCAAGGCAATTCATTCTTCTTCTTCTTCTTCTTCTTGATCATGCTTAGCCCCTCATATACATATTGCCTCCCTTTACCTATCCGGGAATTTGGAAGCAAGCGAAGTGGTGAAAGCAAGTCAAAAGTTGAGAAGTGGCTGAAAGTGAAAGTGTTAGAAAGCAATAATAGGTTTGGGGAAGTCAATCATGAAGATGAGTAACTCGGCACCATTCACATAGCCGGGTGTTTGTGTCTTGCCAAAGTCGGATTGAGCGATATTCCTAACGGGTCATGGTATGTGCATCAAGGGTTTGACGCATCTCAAGAAATTGATGATTGCGGATTTCCTAGGCTTCGGTTATTGTGCACCTCTGTCCATGCATCCCAAAAAGTAAAGTAAAAGAGAAAAAAGTGTGAAATAAGCAAAGCTTATTGGTGGAAGATGTTGCAAGTCAAAGTGAAAGTGAAGTTCATCCTTTTCCCGGATTCTAGCACCACATTACCTTACATTCATCCCTACCCTACACGTTTCTTGACCTTTTCTTTTGGGAAGCCCTTTAGCAATTCTAAGGTTTTCATCTTTTATTCTTCTTAAACTTGATTTTGATATTATAATGACAGTTATTGGCTAAAACCCTTTAGCAATTCTAAGGTGAAGAGTTGATAGTTGTGGCTTAGATGATGATAGATCGATCGTAAACAGATTGGACCCTGAGAGTTAGAGAGATTTCGCCGACGAACCAAAATCACGGTTTGTTCTTGACATTCCACGGTCGTGGAATTCAAGATCTGCCCGTAATTTATACCAGTTTACGAACTTTGCTTTAACTTTGATCCAAGGTTAAAGATTAGCTTTAATCTAGTCTTGGCTTGCCCTTTTCTAGGTAGTAGTGAAGCCTCAACAACCTTTACTTCGATTTCGAGTGTCACAACCTTAATCGTTTTAGTTAGTTTTGATCCTTGGGTTACAAGTTTTGGTATTTGAGATTAATTCTTGTTCATAGATCCTTTCTATACTGAAGCCTTAACAACCTTTATAGAGAGTGTCTTTAGATAAGTCATATAAAGCCTTGGAACTTCACCGTACATTGCTTTACCTTAGCATACCTTTGCAACTCTTAACTCTGTCCTTAGTTCTTTAGTATATCTTGAATCGATTGCCCCAATTAGATACCTGGATCTTTAGGGTTGCTGTTTTCCCAATATATTTGCAAAGCTTTACCCTTTTACTTGCTTGACAACTTTACAACTGAATTTGTTCCCCCCAAATCCCTGAGTTCGATACTCAGAAATTCTTACTTTACTACGCCGATCCGTACACTACGGGTTTGCTTGCTTGATTCTAGTTTTATAAATTTAAAGCTTATTTGCACGCACGCTAAGTGGCGAACATACACAAGGATGCAAAATGTGCCTACTTAACCATTATACCCATAAAAATATGCCAATACTTTTATATGTATGAATAATTGAGCATTTAGGGTGCGTTCGGCGTGCACAAAAAATGGGGTTATTTGGTAGATTATCGTGCCTAGATTATTTTGGGAGATTATTGGAATTATTAGAAAATTATTAAAAATTTTCACCCCTCACAATAATCTCAATGTTCCACCGAACGGACCCTTAAATGGATAGTTGGTGAAGAGATGAACATAAGGACATTTATGCCCATTCAAACTGTCACCCGCTGCACTCATGTCCGACCATCCATGAAATACTACATTGTTTAGTAATGAATATGCATCTCATCGATATCTTTGATAATTTTTTTTTTTATAAAACGAAATAGAAAATAATAAAAAGTATTGAAATATAAATTTAATGATGAAAGGGTTTGGTTTACGGTTTACGGTTTTGTTATGAAAAACCCACAAGATTGTTTCACAATGGATTCTCACATGTCTCTTAAGATTGTCAGGGTGGGACCCATAGTGGAAAATCTTTAGTGAATTTGCATCGCTTGTTCCAGCTAGTCGAAACGGTAAACCAGTACATTATATTTATTTTGCCGTTTTAGCTATAAATACAATTTTGAAATTTGAATAATCCAAATGCATTGCTTGTGATATATCCTTTATTGACAACAACATTTATTATTATTCTTGAATATTTATTACTTTCTCATCCCATTTTGTTTATGTAAAGATAGTTGTTATGAAATTTGTGTGATATTTATTTGGGATTTGGTGCAATGAATGAGATTTAATGATAGAGTATAGTAAATAAGATAGACCGTGACATGAGACGTCACATACTTATCAAGAAGACTCTTAATACTAATTGCAAATAAACATTATTAGTCACAAGTGACAACCATAAACATAGAAGTTGATGCTAACTACTCTCTTGTGGGGGAACATTGATGAACATTAATCAGTTCTTTGTTTTTGCAGAGTGGACACTCTGGCATCATGTTGGACACCATGCAATATATGTAGCAACGGCCGCAACCCATGACAACTAAATAGGCCTCGCTTGCATTGTTAGCTACTCCATTCCGAGATTCCACGTCACCGGCGCCTTCGCTTAAACCGCTCCCTCCGTCGTTGCTAGGGTTAACAACCAAGGATGATGGTCCGGAAGCGTTTGAGGATGAAGACGGCGATTGAACGCCACCACAACTTAAACTTAATTCCAAGTCTGCCTCGTCTTCACGCCCATCTGCCCGTCTTGGATCTACTTCTTTTTCCTATCATTTAAAATACTAGTCTTTTTAGATTGACTAGTCTCGCAATAAACAAACCAAAACAATTAACCGAAACACATGAATACCGGACAAAAACAAATGAAAGGAGTACCTCTTTCTCGTCGCCCTTCTCTTCCAGGAATGGCAAATTCAAGTCTATCGGAAATTTTAGGTCACTTTGGCAACCGCGAGCTTCACCTATATTCCGAATTTGGGAAGAAATCCAAGCGTAAGGTAACATCGTTTGGACGAGAAGCATGAGAAATAGATTCCAAGCCATACTTTCCTTAAAATACCGATTAAAATCGCTCTAAATGGAATATTTTTCACGAGAACAACGAAGATGGTTTTTCTCAACTAATACCACACTCACTTGTAGTAATGCAAGATACCATGAGTCTTTATTTATACTCCTCATTTCATTTATTATAATTTCATTTTTAGCAATAACTAAAATATACATTATTTGAATTATTTTGAAGTAAATAATAACAGCAATGAATTAGCTGGAATAATAAATCCCCCAGTAAAGTTAAGAAAAATATTAGTAGCATAAAGATAAGAGTGTCCAAAAAAAATTAATGCAACGTGTTTTTCACTACAAACGTATCATCAAAATCGTTTACAATTTATATAGTAATACTACCTCCATTTCATTATAATTGTTCATGAAAATTCATTTAATGTGTGAAAAATAATAAGGACAAATTAGATAAATAGACATTTTTGAGAAATTATAGTAGTAACTAGACTTTTATATGTTTTTCATTAACAAAATATACCTCAAATTATATTTACTGTGAAAAAGGCAATTAATTACCATAAAATTAGGTAATTTTCTTCTCTCTCTTTTTTCCGTTACGCTAAAACGGAAACACCATCGATCTCGCAATTTTTTTCTCCTCTCATTCTCGCAATCATCTTCTTCTCTGGAATCACAATCGATTTATTCTCTCTGTTCTTTCTGTTCTCTCTCACAATCGTCATCGATCGAACATTCTCTGGTGGGCAATCGGAGATCCAAATAACCAGACAATCGACATTGTGATTCAACACATCAAACACCAGAAATCGTCATTGATCTAACCAGGTATATCTCTCTCGCCATCTTCTTCATTTTTATTCTAGTATTATGTTCACCATTTTGAAATTTTGATCAGATTCTTGTAATTTTCGTATAAGTCATTATCAAATTTGGTATTCTTTGATCTTCAAATCAAAGTCAGTTATGTTTCTGGTATGAATGAGTGAGTGTTATGCTTTAAATTTTAGGTTTTGTGCATTACCTTTGAATTTTCTTTGTTTTGATATGATTGACATTGTGTTGCTGATATCAATTTGATTAATGATTCTGGTATGAATTGTGTTGTTGGTATATTTTACTTATTCTGATATGAATGAATGAGTTCTGGTATAATCCTTTATCTAGTATGAATGAGAATTGTGTTTCTGGCATTTGTTTGGTAATAGTCTTTCTGGTATGTGAATTATATTTGAATAATAATATTTCTGGTATTTGTTTGGTAATAATGTTTCTGGTATGCTAAATATATTTGAATACTAATGTTTCTGGTACATTATTTTTCTGGTATGAATGAGAGATGTGTTTTTAATATTTTATGATAATTATGTTTCTGGTATGTGTATTATATTTGAACAATAATGTTTCTGGTATCATCCTTTTCCTTGTATGAATGTGAATTGTGTTTATGGTATTTGTTTGATAATTGTCTTTATGGTATGTGAATTATATTTGAATAATAATATTTCTGGTATCAACGTTTATCTTATATTTGATTGATAATTGTGTTTCTCGTATTGTTTCAAATATGTGTTATGGTATGTGAATTTCTGGTTTGTATACATGATTAGTTAATGGTATTATCCTATTTATGGTATTTCTGGTATGCTCATTTCTGGTATGTAACATGCTTTGTTTATGGTGTTTTGCATTCTTCTCATTTCTGGTATGCTTATAGTATTTTTTTCTGGTATATACAGAACTTGTTAGGCATGGCTCCTATACAAATTGTTCTTTACAGTGGAGGAGAATGTAAATCTGTGGAAAATGTATGGACATATATGGGGGATAAGGTAGAAAGCAAACTCATCACTGTGAGAGATCCTATTAGCATACCAGAAATACGGATATTGATTGCAGAACATTTTCAAGTAGATGAGATGTTGCACAATGTGGAAATTACATACAAGAATACCTTAAATGAAGAATTGCAACCGTTTGATATTGAGACCGTAGAATATTTCGAAGATTTTGTCGAAACTAATCAATCCACTCAACCATGGTGGAGTGTGCCAATGTGTGTAAGATTAAAGTCAAAAATTCTTATACTAGAAATTGAAGAAGTTAATGAATATTTTCCAAGCACTACTATTGTTGCCGCTCCTAGTATGAATGAAATAGAAACAGAAAATAGTTGTGCAATCACTGAAGTTGAACCTGAAGCAACTAAATGGGGTCTTAAGGTTGGTCAAAAGTTCAAAGATAAAACGGCAGTGAAAAATGCATTGTGTTTGCATGCTGTTGCTGAATGTACACAATACAGAATAACAAAGTCTACCAAACTTGTTGTTCTTACCCGATGTCTAGATAAAGATTGTAAGTAGCGCGTGCGGTTCTCAAAAATCAAGAAATTGAAAGTGTTTACACCAACAAATTATACAAGAGGGCACACTTGTTCATTGCATACAAGAAGAAATTATCGCAGAAAGGTGTCATATCTTGTCATTGCTGAAATAGTTGCAAAAATTTAAGGTCATTGCTTATTATCACATATAATATTCAATTGTATATTGTTTTCTTTGTTTCTAGTATGAATTGCATTAAAATGATATTGTTTATGTGATTCAGGTATGCTAATACACACAAACTTCCCGATCCTAAGACAATTATTGGAATCTTGAGGAATGAGAATTGTTTAGAAGCTAGTTACTGGAAATGTTGGATGACACAAAAGGCCGTGCAGGACATTATAAGAGGAACAAATGAAGAGAAGGTAATCCGAACACTATTGTAGCACTGCAATTGGATGATGAAAATAAATTCAAATATGTGTTTTTTGCTTTGGGACAATCAATCAAAGGGTATGCAGTTATGAAAAAGGTATTATCCTTTTTCTGGTATGTATTAAAGCTACGACTCTAGTATTCTGAATTATGTATGAATGATATAGTTTCTGGTATGCATTATCTGGTAAGCATTATCCGGTATTCTGAATTATGCCTTTGGTATTCAAATATGTAGTAGCCTTATCTGGTAAGTATTAGTATTATGTTTCTGGTATGTTCATTTTTGGTTTTTGTATTCAATTTTTGATATGTTATATAAATGTGTTTTTGGTAATATAATTTGTAGTTTGTGTATGTGCTCAGTTTCTGGTATAGTGAATTATATTTGAATAATGAAGTTTCTGGTATGAGTATTATCCTTTTTTGGTATACCAGAAACTAATTGATTGGTGATTGTTGTTGTTTAAGGTTATTACAGTGAACAGAACATTTTTGAAAGGACGATATGGTGGGGTGTTATTGCTTGCAACAACTCAAGACGCAAACCAACAAATATACCCGCTAACATTTGCGAATGTTGACCGTGAATGTGATGATTCATATGATTTCTTCTTCTATAATATACACAAGTTTGTTGATGACGGTGAGGAACAACTATTTATATCTGATAGACACATGTCAATAAAGAATGATATAGCTAAGCACTACACAAAAGCATCCCACGGAGTTTGCATGTACCACTTAAAAGGGAACATCAAGAAAAAATCAACCAAGAATATAGTTTAACAAATGTTCTTGGATACAACTAGGTGCTACAGAAAGGATAAGTGCCTAGAACTGTTCAAATATATAAAGATGGTATGTTTATTCTAGTTGATAGTATTTTTTGGTATGCAATTATATTATGTTTGTTGGTATTTCATTTCTGGTGATTTACTTCCGGTATTTTGCCTTACCTCACATTGATAATGACTCTGGTATAAATGACTCTGGTATGAAAAAATGTTATGTATGTTGTATGAATTTTCTGATCAATTCTGGTATAGATTTTGGGCTCATTTTTGGTATGATAATACATGATATGTTTCTGGTATTAAACATTATCATTGATAAACAATGATTATGGTATTACCTTTTTTCTGGTATGAAAACATGTTATGTGTCTAGTATGATTTTTCTGGTATTGTATATAACTTCATGTGTATCTGAAAATGATGTGTAAGAGAAGGAAGTAGTTGCGGAGCTGTTGGATGAGATGGGATTTGGTGCATGGTCCCGAACTTTTTGCCCCACCAAATGTTACAACATTATGACAAACAACAATGCAGAATGTATTAATAGTGTACATTGTGATGGAAGGGATTATTCGGTACTTGCCCTCATTGATGTTATCAGGCAGTTGGTGAGTACATGGTTTGCAACACGAAGGGAAAAGGCTGCATCATGTACAAAATTGGCAACACCAAACGTTGATGCTCTAATACAAGCTAAATTTGGGGAGGCCACAAAGTATGGATGCTACGTGCTTGTGTAAAAAGGCTATTGTTTGAGGTACAATGGAACCAGGAAAGAGAAGTTGTTTGTTTAGTGGATAGGAGTTGCACTTGCAAGGAATTTGATATTGAGGAAATACCATGTGTTCATGCCATAGTTGCATCAAAGATGGCGAAAATGAATCGTGCTTCTCTGGTAAGTAAATATTAAAGCGTTGAATATTGGAGAATGACATATTCAGAGACAATATACCCAATCGTTGACGATGAGAATTTAGATATCCCAAGTTGCATTGCATCTATTGAATGCAACCCTCCTATAAAGCGGAAGTGAACTGGAAGATTGCCTAAAGCTAGGATACGGGGATCAAGGGAAGAGAACTGGAAGATTGCCTAAACCTAAGCATGTCCACGGGTCACGGGTGACCCGGCGGGTACGGGTTCCCCCGGGTCGCGGGTACGGGTCATGAGATCCTTACCCGTCGACCCTGGTAACGGTCACATTTAAAAAAAGATCCCAACGCTATATAGCCATTGGGTAGCCGTTGTAACGGGTATTATATAAAAAAAAAATAATTAAAAAACAATAGCCTATAATAAATCTAACCCAAAAACATTTCTATAAATACCCCAAACCCAATTCATTTCATCTCACACCAATTCTCATTCAATCATCTATTCACTCTCTCAATCTCTCCATATTTTCCAACTTTTACATTTAATTACTCTCCTAATCTCATATTCTCATTCTCTTATTTTGTTACTCTTACTTCTACATTCTATTATTCAAAAAAAAATGTCTAGCCGAGGAAGACGTTCCGTTAGCGATGCCAGTTCTTCATCCGGCGGAGGTCTTAGCCGAGGACGTCATTCCGTAAGCGGTCCTCCAACCGGTTGGGATTTAAGGCGGAACTTATTAAGTGGAGATCACGAGATCCTCGAGGAGGAGGATATCAACATGGAATCACCTGCTTTCCCCAACACCCAAGGATCCGAGACCCAATTCCCGGAGGAGCCGGAGGAGGAGCCACCGTTGAACAACACTCAACTAACGGCGGCGGTCTTCCGATTTTGGTTTACAAAAGGTGCTCCCGATGCCAACGGAGTTTAGTATGCCAAATGCAATTTTTGTTCGGCACAATACAAGCACAAAAAGGGAGAAGGCTACGGGAACTACAAGAGGCATATTCGGAACAAGCATCCCGAAAAAATGGGATTGACACGATGGCAAACACAACTTACCGGGTACGCATCTACCTCTAACCAACCTCCTTCTCTATTTACATATGGTCATTCTTCTTCTATGGATGCATTTTCAAAAATGTTAGCCGTAGATTCTTTGGCATTTAGTTTTGCACAAAATGTTGGTTTTAATGATTGGATGCAAAATCATGCTCAACCCGCATATAAACCGATTTCTCGCCAAACCGCTAAAAGAAAAATGATGCGTAAATATAGGATTCGTAAAGAAGAATTGATTAAATATTTTATGGAAAACGGTGATATTCAAGTTTCTATTTGGAGTGATATTTGGACCGATGGTTTTCTAAAAAATTCATATATGGGTATTACTTGTCATTTGGTTGATAAATTTTGGATTTTAAACAAAAGAGTTTTAGCATTACGAGTTTTCAACGAACAACACACCGCCCAAAACATTGCCCGTTTGATTGCAAATGTTTTGGAAGAATATAGATTACTTTTACTAGTTTTTTCAATCGGTTTTGACAACGCCTCCGCTAACACGGCTTCCATTAGAGATTTAACCAACTATTGTAAGCCGACGATTGGAGGTAAATTTTTTCACATTAGGTGTGCCGCTCATATTTTAAACTTGTGTGTTCAAGAAGGTTTAGCATACGTTGGAGATTTAGTACAACCTATTCGAAAAATTCTTAATGAACTTTGGTCTAAAAAAAGTATACGTACTAAATGGTATGCATATTGTAAACAAAATAACGTTTATCCTAAAAAATTTCCAAAAGATGTTTGTACAAGATGGAACTCTACTTACAAAATGAATTCCGAATCATATGAATATCGAGATCTTTTAAGTGGTTTTGCCGCACAACATATTGACGGTAATTTTGTACTTCAACAAAATCACCGTCGGTCCAAATATCACTACAAATAGAAATCATTTTGTAAGTAGAGATCTTTTAAGTGGTTTTGCACTTCAACAAAGTCTTTTAATTGATAATATTTCACAAGCTATTTATACAATGCGAACTAAATGGTTAGATTATTATACAACTATTCCTGATGTTTTCTTGTTGCATTTGTGTTAGATCCTAGACGTAAAATGGATGGTTTAAAACAATTTTTAGAAAGTTATTATGAATTTTTAGATTTACAACAAAATTCCGATTGTCATGTTTCTACCATAATTGCTAGAGTTAGAAAATTATTTGATAAATTATTGGTTCAATATTGTGTTTCCAATCAAGGTCAATCTTCTCAACCCCCTCCTCGTCCTTCATCTTCAACTTCATCTAAATTTAAATCAATTGCTAGAGATTTGTTTGGCCCAAAAAGGGCAAAAACCACGTCGAGTTCCCATTCGGAACTCGACGAATATCTAACCATTTCTTTTGAGTTTGCCAATGATGAAGAAGAAGAGGATTTCAACTTATTAGAATGGTGGAGGCGACCGGCGAGAATGAGGTTCCCTACCCTCTCAAGGATCGCGGAAAAATTCTCACCGTTCCCGCCTCAACGGTAGCTGTTGAGCAAACCTTTAGCCGGAGTGGAAAGGTACTCGATCCGATGAGATCAAACATGTTGCCCGAGATGTTGGAGGCACAATTCCTACTAGCCAATTGGAGGAAAGCGGAAATACGAACACAAAAAAACAACCTCTCGGTGGAGGAAGGCGACGAAGATGACAACGAGGGACAACAAACGCCATCGGATGTATCGGCGGGAGAGTCCGACGACTAAGGTAAGGGCCAATCGGGGATATAAACAAAGGTAAGAGAACTACGTGGACTTTGATTCCTCCTCCCCGAGAGGATACGTAGGCAACCGGGATTTCGGTTCAAGCCCAATTCTTTCCTTTTTTATTTATTTATTTAAGTTCAAGCACAATAACAATTCTCCTCTCTTTATTTTTTTTTTAAGTTTAAGTCTAATTATTTCTATATATTTTTTTTATGTTGAGGTGGCCAACCCGCCGATCCGCCGGGTCTAACCCGTGACCCGGCGGGTCGCCAACCCGGCGGGTCGGCCAATTATACGGGTCCGGGTCCGGGTCACCCTTCCTGGACCCTTGACCCGGCGGTTTTCGGACCCGTCGACCCTGCAGGTCCGACCCGTGGACATGCTTACCTAAACCACTAGTGAAGGAATGAAGACACATACCAGAAATACAAATTATGATTTTACGTTAATATGAGATTGTACAAAACTATTATTATATTAGTATGTTTGTTTTATGTGTAAAAATCCTTACACCAAAAGCATAACATCAGATAATAACAGAAACTGTATCAAAAACTCAAACCAGAATCCAATACATGAATACCATCAGACCAAATACTCATACCAGAAAGCTCATACATTGAATAATACAATAAAATCACATATTGAACATATTTGGTAGACAAATTATAATAGCAGAATCACATAAATGTAACAAAATATACCAGAATACAATACCATAAATAAATACCAGAATGCTAATGCAATAAATTATACCAAAAAATCACAAAATGAAAAATTCTGGTAAGTAAATACTCATACTAGAGGCACATAAATTAAAACCAAACATACCAGAATCATAAAACAAAAGCAAATACCTAATATCTCAAGGAATAATTCATCTCAAGTTATCACATGATAATATATGGAAAATAAATCATCATACCAGAATTAGATAAATGAAAATCCATCATACCAGAATCATAAACCATAAACAAAATACCAGATATACTCATACCAGAGGCACATAAATGTAAATCCAGCATCATACCAGAATCCAAATCGCAATATAAATATTTCTGGTAAAGAAGTCATCATTCCAGAATCTTATAAATAATAACCAACATACAAGAATACTATGTACATTAACAAATACCAGAAAACTAATGACAGAAATCATACCAGAAAATAGTCATCAACAAGATTAGATTAAAAAAGAGTCAATACAACCTGAATGACTGTTACAACAGAGTCAATACCAAAATATTTGTTTATAATGTACATATTAATGCTACACAAACACACAATTACATCGTAGTCAATTAAATAACATCATAAAGGCCAGTTACAGTTTCAAAGCGACTCATAGAGCTTCACCCACTCCCTATTGTAAATAATCACACAAAACTATTCTCTGAAAGCCGGGACGTAGTCTTGACATATGGGCGACAAATCAGTACGTCCAAATGACAAGTATTGGATGTGCTTGATAGTGAATACACCACAACTTCCACTGCCATTCAACAATAGATTATATAAGTGTTTTTCCAAACCAACATACTAATGAAAATACCAAACACATATGAGTAGCATAAATTACCTTTGGTTTTTTTGTTGAACCTTTCTCATTGTCTTTCGAACATACGCAACGGCTTATCAAAATTGTCGCCAAACCTCTCAAAATGTCCATGAAGTTTCAGAACGTGAGGATACATAACAAGGAATGGGGTAAGCAAATTCTTCAAGTCCCCATCGGACAAATAGTCCACAATTGAGTCATATACTGTTAAACACCATTTAATTAAATCAATCTGAATCGATATCTAGTGTTAACCCCTAGTGTTCATGGTAGTGTATATGGTATCGACATTGTATAAGTTCTTGGCGAAGGTTGGGGGTTCAAATCCAAATATTTAGTTTATAATTGAGTCACCAAAATCGAACTCCACCCCCTTGCCTTTTTGACCGCTAAAAATGATTGATAGACCTCATCATTGAAATATGATAGAAATATTCCTAGAAGAATGACAACACGACCATAAACCTCAAGATGATCAACCACAACTTTTCTGAGGTAGACAAGCATTTCATCGAGTTGTTGTAAATTAGGGAAAAAACTAATAACTCAATACCAGAAAATAATATAATAACTCCATACCAGAAACTCATATTGGACTCATACCAGAAACACAATAAGATCTCATACCAGAACTCAATACATGAAAACAATCAGGCAAGATACACAAACAAGGAAACCCATCATACCAGAATCCCAAAACATAAACAAATACCAGAAAGCTCAAGCAATAAATCATCTCAGGAAGGCACCTGATAATTTGTGGCATATAAATCATCATAAAAAATCACATAGATCAAAACCAATATACAAGAATCCCATACCAGAAAACTAATGAAATACATAATACTAGAAAACCAAAACACATATCAACAAATCAATGTCATATCAGACTCTAATACAACTAGCTCTTACCAGAAAGAAGTTCAACATAGCATACCAAAAACTAATTAAACAGACTGTAGACCCAAGCTCATACCAGAAACACATCAATAACTCTTACTAGAAAGGCATACCCGAAACACATCCAAAAACTATTAAGTTGAATAAAAGTAAGGTTAGTGTTAACTTACATAATCCCACTACCATCCAGTTTTTTGGAGCATCGACTTGAAGTGTTTCTTGGTTGGTTCATGTTGATATCCAATTAAAGAATCTTCTTTGGTAGAGTCAAGGTACAAAGAATAAAATGCGTCTCTTTTCTTCTTGCTCAAAAAATTATGCTTCTGTGCCTTAGAGATCTTTAATGAGACAACATAGGGAGATACGATAAGGTCGCTAGGTTTCTTTTCACGTAAACCCATTCTCCTCGGTCCTTTCACTTTTGCTTTCCTTTTAGCAACATTGTCTAGTTTTGGTTTCTGTATCAGATTCACAACATAACAAAAACCTTAACAAATGTGCACAGAAACCAAACACATGAAAAATAGTAGTGTTTTATACCTCTTCAACTTCCTCTTCTTTTGGCTTATGAACTTCAACTTCTTCCTTGGGATGTGGCTGGGGCTTTTCTGGGGATGGTGTCTCTTCTGAACTTGAAACCCAAAGAATTTCTAGTTTAGCATCATCAATTGGAGGTGGGGGTTTCTTGGACACTTGGGTGCCTTTAGAAGAAGGAGCCATCTTTTCAAGCTTATTGAGGATCTAGAAACATTGCCCTCCTATTCGGTGTTGGGCGACGGTATGTTCTTTCTGTCTCAAAAGCACTTGGTTGATTGTTTCATCTTGCTCTTCAACCATCATCTTCTACTCGAAAATCAACTGATTTTGGGTTTGTAGTTGTTTCCTCAAATCCTCCACCCAAGCAGGCTCCCTATACATTCACATAATACAAGATTACATATGCGATATCAAATATGCTTTTGAAAGTAATAAATTCTAGTATGTAAACTCTCATTTACTTGTTTAAGGTAGGAATAGTGGGGGTAGGATCAACCAGAGGTGGTGCAACCACAACTTCTGTAGGGAGATTGATATCCATTTCTCAAGGATTAACAATCCCAACAGGGCTACACGGTGCAACCACAGCCTCAGGGGACTAGCCACTGCCATAATTTCTTCTTGGCTAAAACAATAGAACAAATAATTACAAGAATGATAATTCTGGTATGATAATATAAATATGGGTATGTAACTATTTACCATTCAGACTCCTCAATAATCTCCTCAACAACCTTCTTAACAATATCCTCCTTATTTTTCTTAGACGCAGTCCTAAAAAAACATTATTAACTAAATGACAAACATACCAAAAACTTAAACCAAACAAAACATAACAATATACCCAGGAAACAAATAAAAAAACATACCAGAAAATATAACTAAACTCATAAAAGAAATAAGATAAAATACATATCAGAAACTAATAGTATACTCATACTAGAAAGAAAGAAAGCATTCATACCAAAAACTAAAACACAAACTCGTACCAGAAAACTAAACACAAAATCATACCAAAAAACTAAACCAGAAACACACACCAAAAGAGTATACCAGAAACTCATAATAGACAAATAAAATCAATATAAATAGAACACACATCACCAAAGCATACCACATTAACATATCATAAACTAATGCCACATAATTAAAAGATTGAGTATGAAATATATTGAAATATCTTTTATGTCCCCCTTCATTTTTCCTCTTCTTTGGGGAATCTTCTTTCTTTACAATTTTTTTTGGTCTTGGCAACCTCAATAGAAGGCGACGAGAAGGAGGAGGAGGAGGAGGAGGAGCAATAAAGTCATCACTACTGAATTTCTCCTTCTTTGGGGATTCCTCCTCCTTTGGGGCATCCATGATAACCTTGACATCAGAACCTCCGGGCCTGCATACCCTGACATTGTGGAACCCAACCTTGAAAAGATGAAATAGATAGCCATCTTCATCAATGTTCTCACCATCCCATCACTTGCGGTCTTCCTCATTTTCTGGATCATCTGGGGACAATGGGATGGTTTTGATGTCATCTTGGGTCAAGGATGACGCCGTATCTTTAATGGTTTGGAAGTTTCTTTTCATTTTCCCCTTGCTTGATGAAACCCACTTAATACAAAGTGGGGTTGTTTCTTTATCAACACTTTTGGCAAAGAACGATGCTAGTTTGGTAATTGATTCAAGGATGCGAACCTGTAAATTATACACAAGAAACAAGTAAATAAGCATACTAGAATATCATATCAATAAATGATATCAAACTAATAACAAACTCTCATATCAGAAAATAAAACTAGACAAACATATCATAAACCCAAATAGGTAGTAAACTAATACCAGAGGAAGTATAAAATTAAAAACATACCAGAAACAACATAAAACAATCTTACTTGGAGTGCCAAAGGAAAACCAGAAGGGCAGTATTTTCCTGATTTTCGATACTTAGTTGGGTCGCACTCCTGAAGGCTCTCAAGTGTCTTAGAGAACACAAGGCACCCCCATGGGAAGGAATTAAATGCTTCCATGTCCTTGACCAAGGAAAGAGTGAGATTGGAGACCGTCTTCTTCTTATCATTACCAAGCAAAGCACACTCAATGAAGAGGATAAAAGTCATCTTAAATTTGTGCTCATCAGTCTTACGAAGCTGTGGATATTTCCCCTCCAAAGTTCCCAACAGGCATTTGGGAATGCTGCCGACCAACTCCTTCATGTCAACATTTTCCTCTTCCTTGTAAGCACTGTACCGACACTCAAGGCCGGTAATTTCAACAAACTCGCTTAAGCCAAACCTTATCAACTAAAATATTAAAAAAAAAAGAAAGAAACACATTAATAATAGAAAGTGGAATGGAGGTACCAAACTGAAAAGGATGTATAGTTATAAATACCTAAGCAGAGTTTATTTGATTGCAAACCACATAGAGTGTTTGCGGTCTGTTTTCACCTCATGTAGAAGCATGCAGTGTAGTAATTGGTAGGAAAGCTTAAGATTTGTACACAAAGAGATTATGTCCCCAAATATACAACTTTTGAACATTTGTTGCCCCTTGGCATCCAAACCTTCAAATATAAAATTGATTAAACTTTCACGAGACAACACAGTTATCCATGCTGTCGCATATTTTGAGTTATCATCAAACTTGTACATCAACTAGTAAAGGAAACAAGTTTGTTAATACTAGAAAAACATTACAACAAGAAACCAAAAACTCATATCAAACATTCAACTTACAAAAGACTCTTCATGTCCATCAGTAGGCATTTCTTCCTCTGCATGTGTAAACATACTAGAAAATAATATCAGTACTCACATCAAAATTCAATACCAGAAAGTAATATAAAACCTCATATGAAACTCAAAATAGAAAGCATACATACTAGACAAATCATATAAATATAAACAGGAAACATATCAACAACTAATACCAGAAAACAAATTAACACAAACACAAACCATAAACACATACTAGATAACTCATGTAATATAAACAAAGAACAAAGCATACCAGAAACCACATAAAAACAATTACCAGAAACATAATAGATATGTATACAGGAAACAAATAAACATCACATACCAGAAAATAATACCAGAAAACCTAAAACCAGTAACATACCAGAAAAACTAAAACCAGTAACATACCAGAAAAGCTAATAGCAGACACAAATGCACTAACAATTAATACCAAAAATTTCATGTAAATATAAAGACGAAACAAAACATACCACAAATATCAAAACACATACCAGAAACCATATATATACCTATCAAACCCTATATGAACATATACCAGAAACAATAATACAAGAAAAATTGAAAGAGTATCCAAACCATACTAACCATTGTCAATTTTCTTCCCTTGGACCACCAAATAAAACTATTTGAAGACCTACATCTTGATCAGATACCGGAGGTGCCTGCCCCTTGTTTGAAACATCCTCTTCAATAGGTGAAGGAGGCGTTGGGGTTAGAAGATTGAATGTAGGAAGATCAGAAGCAGACGAACGGTTTCGTACAGCCTTAGATCGAGTAGACATTTTTCTGTTGGTTAGTGTTTACGATCGATTAACAAGTGAAGGAGAGATTTGGGTTGAAATCTGGTATCAACAAAGACGAATTTGAGAATGCGATTGAAGGAGAATGCCGGAGATAACAGGAGAAGATCGGAAACTTGAAGAATTTTAGATTACGAGAGAGATTGAGGGAGAAGTTTCAAAGTTGAAGTTGAGGAGTGGAATGGTCGATCGCCTGGTTTGAAGGAAGTTGTTCACGAATTGAATGAAGCGGGAGGAAGTTAGTGAAAAAAAATTTATCTATTAAAACCTCCTCATTAACCTCATTGACAGTAAAAAAAATATGGGGTATAATTTCTTAAACAAAAACCAAAAAAGGCCTAGTAGGCCAAATTCTTTCAAATAATAATTGTTTTCTTATTGTTTCCTTTTTAGTTTTTACTTTAATGTTACTTAATTCTTCCTCCGGTTCTCTATAGTTGTCACTAGAGAAAAAAAAATCACACATATTAAGAAAACTAAAAGTAGAAGGTGTGGTATTTATTGATTCACTAATAATTTTTTTAAAAAAATTGTATGAAAACAATGGTAGAATGTAGAGAGTTATATGAGAATAGAAGAAATAATATTTGTTCGCTTCAAAACGTGCGTGTGTATAAAGAAAAATCGCTTTAAATTTATACCGAGAATAAAGCAAATAAGGGAACCCACAGTGTACGGATCGATCGCAGTAAAAACAAATATTCCAAGGTCGATCACAAGGACTGTGGTGAAACCAACTGATAAAAGCAATCCAGATAGACAATTTGCATATATCAATCAACAAAAAATAATAAAAAGCGAAGATAAGAATATATGTCATATTTGGGAAAGCGCATATTCTAGAGATCAAGGTATGCAATTGTGGTTTTCGATTCAAGACTTCGAATGATTCAAAGGACAGAGGTGGGATTGCAAAGGAAAGGTGTTTCGAAGGTGGGATAGATCACGGGGAGGTCTCACCATCCGCTATTCTAAACCAAAGAAACTTATCACCGGGTAAGTCTCAAGTTAACTCACAAAGGCAAGAAAATCACCGGGAAAGAATTTACTACCTATAACTCATCCAATGTTATGATACCCGGAAACATCCTTTGTGACGCCCGGAATTTTTATTCCGGTTAGTTAGTGTTTTAGCGGCCTTCCTGCAAGTGCAACTCAGTTTTTTTCGTAGGCACGGTGTGCTGAGGGACATCATTTGAATCCCGATTCCTTTTCGACCTTCCGTTCCCCTCTTTTAGCGTGTGACTTCTCGTTCTGTGGTCTAATCAGGACCTATGGGCTGCTTGACCCCTTGTTTTCCTAAGGGAGAAGCCCCTTTATCTCTCTCCCTCCTTATTCACGTGATTCCCTCTCCTATAGTTCCTCTCATTTTCCCTCTCTTGCTCCATCTTCTTCATTTGATCTTTTATGGCTCTTCCACCTTTGTTTGTGTGAGCTGCTCCTCCTGGATACGAAATGGAGACTAAGGATCCAAGTTTCTACAGGTAATCTCTTCCCCTCCTTCATCTTCTTCTTCTTCTTCTTCTTCTTCTTCCTTGAGCTCCAATGGTGGAAGCCATGGATCCTTTGTTCTTCCCTCTTTTTGACTTGCATGTGAGTGGATCGTGATGAGGATGTTGTGTGTGTGTGGATCCAAGTGGTAGACGTTCTGGATGCAAGAAAGGAAGTTAGGAGACCTTTGTACATCAAGGAACCATCAAAGAACTCGTTCGAGATCACCCTTTGGAGTTCGACCGCACCCGCGGTTGGACAGCTTCGCGAGGCGGCCACTACACCAGTGCCGTAGGGGCGGCCAGCCTGAGCTGTAGGGGTGGCCACTGGACCGTAGGGGAGGCTCCCTAGTGCCGCAGGGGCAGCCACTAGCTCAGCCAGCCAGCCGGTGCGACCTTCTTCTCCTCTCCGCGGCTGTGTTTCCTCCTTCCGCGCCCACGTATTTTCCCTAGTGAGTAATCTCCCTTGAGCATGTGTTCATAGCTTATCCTAGAGAGTATTATATGTTAGAAGCATGCTAGATTGGATCTAGTATAACCTTGAGGAATGCCATGTAGTGGATTTGTACCTTAGATGAGTGGTTGAGGTTATCAATGTTCTTAGACTTGTTGTGTGTGGAACCTTGAGTTTGTTATCATGTGGTGAGTGTATGGCTGTCCTTATGAGGCTTGTGAGGCTTTGATGGTTGTGTTTGCACACCGTTTGAGGTTGTGGAGATTAGGACGAGAGTATCCTATCTTGTGAATGGGTTTATGATCTTGCAAGCTCGTAGGGACTAGAAGTCTAAGGACTTCTAGCATGCGAGAGTGTTATTGGTTATCGTGCCTTATCTTCAACATGCTTTGTTTATATTCCTACGAGAAGTGAGATTCGGTTGTTCTTGCTTGATCGTTGGGACGAGGTGAGTCCCCGGACTTACTTAGCTCACTTTTATTCATTATTTGGATGTGTGATGTTGGTGTGTGTTAGCATGAAATATTGTGATATTTTAGGCACGTTTTCTAAGTGTATTTGATTCATATTGATAGTCATTGATTGAGCATAGATGCATTTGTGAGCTAGTTTGTCTATAATGTCGATATAGAGATCTACACAAGCTTTATGTTGATTATAGGTGATTGAGAGCTATTTCCGAACGAAATCGAGCAAGATGGAGTTGTTGAGCAATGTCCATGGATTGATGGCATTCTTAGGAGCAAAAGGAGTGTTAACTTGAGGAATGCACGAAGCTAGGGAAGAATCACGTTCTTGCCCTAAACCACGCTCTAAAATACGGCCGTACTACTTTCCACGTTCAGTTCCACGGCCGTGGAACCATGGCTAAGGAAACGTGGTTCATTCCAGCAACTTCTACGGCCGTGGAGAAGATGGTTCAAACCGTGTTGATTTCCACGCTCTAAATTACGGTCGTGGAAGCTTCCACGACCGTGATCTTGGCGATATTTTTTGCCACACTTTAAGCCACGATCTTTTAAAGGATTGGGCCGGGCCGCTACTTCATCATACACTATAAAAGGACGGACGAAGGGAGATTCCGTCACCTCGGCTTAGACCTCGCTTTAGACCTTCGCTTACACCTCGTTTTAGGTTTTACCTTTGACGCATTTACGCTTGCGTTTGGAATTGCTCTAATCTCGCTTTTGGTGAAAGTTGTGTTGGGAGATTTGGCGCAGCGCTATTGGTGATTTCCGGATTGACGGAAGATCGAAGATTCGGAAGGTTATTCGCAAGAAGATTCCTCTTCTTGTTTAGGTTTGATTTAGAAGACGGATTGACATCCCGTTCTTCCTTCTTATCCAAGATTGTGTTTGTGTGTTCTATTCTGAATCTAGTGACGATACTTGTTCTTGATTGTGACTTTGAGATTGGTTTGAAGTTTATTGAAAGTTTTCGGAAGTTTTCATCTTTCAATCTTTTAAACCTTGAATTTGATATCATTATGACTATTGTTGGCTAAAAACCCTTAACAATTCTAAGGTGAAGGGTTGATAGTTGTGGCTTAGATGATGATAAATCGATCGTAAACAGATTGGACCCTGAGAGTTAGAGAGAATCGCCGACGAACCCTAAATTACGGCCTGTTCTTGAGTCCACGGCCGTGGAACCTCATGAACTAACCGTGATTTCCCTTAAGTTTACGAACTTGCTTTTACTTTAATCCAAAGTTAAAGATTTGCTTTAACTTAGTTTAGGCTTGCCTTTTCTAGGTGGTAGTGAAGCCTCAACAACCTCTACCTCGATTGTGAGTGTCACAACCGTAATCGGTTTACTTAGTCTTGATCCTTGGATTACAAGTTTGGGTATTTGACATTAATTCTTACCTTTAGAACCTTTCTATATTGAAGCCTCAACAACCTTTATAGAGAGTGTCTTGTAGGTGAGTCATATAAGGTTTTTGGAACTTCACCGTATGATTACCTTACATTAGCATACCTTTGCATATCTTAACTCTGTCCTTATATCATTAGTATATCTTGAATCGATAGCCACAGCTGGATACTTGGATCTTTAGGATTGTTGTTTTCCCAATAATTTGCAAAGCTCTTACAATTACCTGCTTGATAATCTGAAATTGAATTTGTTCCCCCCAAATCCCTGTGTTCGATACTCTGGAATTCTTGCTCATCTATATCGATCCGTACACTGCGGGTTCGCTTGCTTGATTCTAGTTTTATAAATTTAAAGCTTATTTGCACGCACGCTAAGTGGCGAACAAGTTTTTGGCGCCGTTGCCGGGGATTTGGTCTAGGCCGAATTCGGTAGCCGGTTGTCAAGCTTGGGAGCTTGCTCTCGTTATTTGATATCTTTTTGAGTGCATACGCAGGTCTAGGAACGCCGAAGACCTCTTACCTCTTGATCAAGAGCTTGAGAGGACTTTAAGGCAGAAGCGTAAGGAAAAGAAGATGGCTGAAGAACACGAACGTGATCTTCAAGCTGAGTTAGCGGAGAAAGAAGCTCAACTCCAGTGGAATGAGAATATGCGCCGAGATGAGATGGATCGTCATCAATCCTAAGTTAATGATCTGAAGGACATGATGTTCCAAATGAGGATAGAAATAAGCAACCTCAAGAATAAGGGAAGCAAGAGATCCTCAAAGAGATCATTAAGGTCGAATAGGAGTCATTCATCCGCTGATGATAGCGACTCTTCCATGCCACCGTTAGAGGAGATTGATCCAAGGATCAATGTGAATCCATTCGCTCCACGGACGACCGCAAACCGACGTATTCCACCTAGGAATGTAAGGGTGAACCGTGTAGATAATGAGCCAAGAACTCTTGGCCAAAGGATGGATCCAACACAACAACTGCGCCGTTTGGGCGTGAATTTTGATGATGTGCAAGGGTTTAGCTTCAACCCTCAAGTTATTACTCTTGTTCGTCAAAACCAACTTGGCGGGACAAGCGCTGAATCTCCACACCAACACTTGCAAAACTTTGAGTGTATGATGGAGACAATGAGGCCGAAGAACGCTACTACCAACAACTATAAGCTCAAGCCTTTCTTCTTCTCCTTGAAGGGGAAAGCGTTGTCTTGGTACCAATCTCTTCCTAGTGAGAAACTAGACACGTGGGAAGACCTTTCCACGGAGTTCCTCACCAAATTCTTTCCGCCATCCAAAACGGCGGAACTTAGAGGTAAGATCAATGCATTTTCCATGAGGTCTAACGAAAGTTTGTTTCAATCATGGGAAAGATTTCAGGACTTGTTATTGGATTGCCCTCATCATGGCATATCCAAGCTTGCATTGTTGGAGATTTACTACAAGCGGTTAGATGCGGGGACGCAATTCAACCCCCAATCCCTCTCATGTGGAACATTCATGGACATGAGAGAAGATGACGCTTGGGACTTCATTGAGAATCAAGCAAGAGTCATAGAGAAGTATTCCCACCGGAAAGTGGAGGGAAATCGTGTGGAGTAAGGAGCAAAGCTCACACATGAAGCTCAAAATCAGATTTTCTCCCTCAACAATGAGATCAAAGAGTTGAAGGAGGCTATCAAGACCAACTTTCCAAAGCAACAAGGCAAGGATGTTGGCTATTTGGGCAACAACAACAATGGCGGTGAGAACACAAACCGCAACAACAACAACAACAACCGGAACAATTGGAATGGCAATAACAATAACCGGAACAACATCAATTGGAACAACAATAGGGGTTCGAACAACAACAATTGGCGCTCCAATCAACAAAATTCCGGTAACTCTTATCCTTCCAATTCTAATTCACTAACTCCACCTTCCTCTTCCTCTACTCCTTTGAAAAGCCAGGGGCAAACATCTAATGGAGGAAACACTTCAGGGAAGGAGAAGCCCGATCCCATGTTGGAAACGATCTTAGGAAAGCTTCAAGGTTTGGAGAACCGCATCATTAAGGTTGATGATCAAATTTCTAAGGTTGATAAAGCCCAAAAGGTTTTAGAAAACCAAATGTTCAGCCATGCGGAGGAAGTTCCTAGGAATCAAGGGAAACTTCCAGGAAAGACGGAGGACAACCCTAAGGGAAGGGTGATGGAAATCACAACTAGGAGCGGAGTGACTACCACCGATCCGCAGCCTAAGTTCGTTGAAGTCCCCATAGAAAAAGACAAAGAGAAGGGGAAGGAGAAGGAAGATGTCTACGTTCCTCCTCCACCTTACAAACCTCCCCTACCATTCCCTCAATCTAGAGCGAGAGCGCGCCTAGATAAACAGTTTGGTAAGTTTATAGAACTCATGAGCAAGCTGCATATTAATATACCCTTTATTGATGCTATTGTAGGTATGCCGGCTTATGGCAAGTTCTTGAAGGAGCTCCTCTCCAACAAGAGGAAGCTAGAAGATTTCTATGAGGTTAAGATGAGTTCGGATTCTTCGGATCTCATCAAAACCATGAAGGAGAAAATGCCCCCAAAGCTAAAGGATCCGGGGTCATTTTGCATTCCCATAGGAGTGGGAGATGTCACATACAATGCGCTATGTGACTTGGGAGCAAGTGTGAGCATCATACCACTTGCATTGTGTAGGAAGATCGGTTTAGGCGACCCTAAACCGGTGAATATGACGTTGTACATGGCGGATCGATCCATTACTCGCCCCGTCGGTATTGTAGAAGACGTCCCAGTCAAGCTAGGTAAATTCTTTGTTCCCATTGATTTTTTGGGCTTGACATTCCTGCAGATAGTCCGGTCCTGATCATACTCGGAAGACCGTTTCTTGCAACTTCCGGCTGCATAGTCGATTGCAAGAATGCTAGACTCGCCTTTGACATAGGAGAAGAGAAGGTAGAGTTCGTTCTTTCCACTCTAGTGAAGGAGCCAATCTTTGATGAGGATATATTCAATATCCAAGATGAAGAAGGGTTGTCTAGGGAGGAGGTAAGTGCTATTCTCTTCAAAGATCCCTTGCATAAGGTCATTACTATGAGTCTAACGAATGTAGGGGAAGAAGAAGAGCGCAATGAGGCAATTGAAGCCTTAGAAGCACAAGAAGAGATGGGTGAAGTGGAGTTTGAAAAACTCCACGATGAGGTAGAAAACGTGAGAATCCACGGCCATACACTATATTCCACGGCCGTGGATCTCACAACCCAAAGCGTGGCTCACTCCAGGGGGTTACACGGTCGTGGAGAAGGCAGAGCAACCGTGACCACCTTCCACGCCCTAAACCACGGCCGTGGAGGACATGAGGAAACCGTAATTTTGGCCGTGGAAAGGGATGATCGAGACATTTCTTCAACTTCCTTCGATTCTTCTCCTACACCTTCAACACCCTTAGAAACTTCTAAGGAGACATCGGATGCTCCTCAAGGATCATTGGAAGCTCCGAAAGCGATGGAACTCAAACCACTTCCTACTCATCTATGGTACGCTTTCTTAGGACCTAATTCTACCTTTCCGGTTATTGTTAGTTCCGATCTAAGCATAGATGAACATAATCAGCTCATGATTGTCCTTAGGAAACATAGGAAAGCTTTAGGCTACACTATTGAGGACTTAGTAGGAATTAAACCCTCCCTATGCATGCATAAGATATTAATGGAGGAAGACTTTAGAACTTCAAGACAACCTCAAAGGCGGTTAAATCCGACCATGAAGGAGGTTGTCAAGAAGGAAATTCTTAAACTTCTTGATGCAGGTATCATCTATCCTATCTCCGATAGTAAGTGGGTGAGTCTGGTTCAAGTAGTTCCGAAGAAGGGAGGAATGACGGTCATCACCAACAAAAACAACGAACTCATTCCTACCCGAACCGTAACGGGATGGCGGATGTGCATTGACTACCGCAAGCTTAACAATGCAACGAGGAAGGATCACTTCCCATTGTCATTCATTGATCAAATGCTTGAAAGGTTAGCACAACATTCACATTTTTGCTACCTTGACGGTTATAGTGGTTCTTTCAGATTCCGATACACCCGGATGATCAAGAGAAGACCACATTCACGTGCCCGTGGGGTACGTTTGCCTATAGGAGAATGCCGTTCGGGCTTTGCAACGCCCCAGCCACCTTTCAAAGGTGCATGATGGCCATCTTCTCCGAATACATAGAGGAAATCATGGAGGTCTTCATGGACGATTTCTCCGTATACGGTTCCTCTTTTAGTGATTGCCTTTCTAACCTTTCTCTTGTTTTACAAAGGTGTGAAGACACTAACCTAGTTCTTAATTGGGAGAAGTGTCAATTTATGCTTCAGGAAGGAATTGTATTAGGAAACCTAATCTCTAGTAGAGGGATAGAGGTGGATAAGGCGAAAATAGAGACTATAGAGAAACTTCCTCCCCCAACTTCGGTGAAAGGGATAAGAAGT
Source organism: Fagopyrum esculentum (assembly GCA_033239045.1). Classification (NCBI taxonomy): domain Eukaryota; kingdom Viridiplantae; phylum Streptophyta; class Magnoliopsida; order Caryophyllales; family Polygonaceae; genus Fagopyrum; species Fagopyrum esculentum. Next base: position 97,402,531 of record BSUD01000006.1, on the reverse strand, counting down.
TTCCTAGGACATGCTGGATTTTATAGACGTTTCATTAAAGACTTCTCTAAAATATAAAAACCTCTCACTAATCTATTGATGAAGGATGCGGTTTTTGAGTTTTCGCAGGAATGTTTGGATGCGTTTAACACTATTCGGCAAGCTCTAATTTCAGCACCTATTATCCAACCTCCGGATTGGACTCTTCCCTTTGAGGTTATGTGCGATGCTAGTGACGTAGCTATAGGAGCTGTTCTTGGACAACAAAAGGAAGGGCGAACCCATGCCATATACTATGCTAGCAAGACGCTAGATGAAGCGCAACTCAATTACGCCACTACCGAAAAAGAGTTTTTAGCCATTGTCTATGCTATTGACAAGTTTCGCTCTTATCTTGTAGGTGCAAAGGTGATTGTCTACACGGATCATGCTGCGATCCGGTACCTCCTTGCGAAGAAAGATGCGAAGCCAAGGCTAATTAGATGGATTCTTCTCCTACAAGAATTCGATCTAGAGATCCGCGACAAGAAAGGTTCAGAAAATTCTGTTGTGGATCATTTGAGTCGCCTAACACATCTAGAGGACGACCATTTACCCATCGATGACTCCTTCCCGGACGAACACCTACACATTATAGAAGAGTGCATCGATGTGATATCCAAAGGTAACGAACCATGGTTTGCTGATTTTGTTAACTATTTGGTTTGTCAAGAGATACCGCCCGGATTATCCTATGCACAAAGGAAGAAGTTCTTTAAGGATGTCCGGGAATACTTTTGGAACGAGCCTCTCCTCTTTAAGAGAGGTCCGGATGGCATCATTCGGCGATGTGTGCCAGAAGATAAGATGCAAAGTGTCATCCGCCATTGTCATTCACTACCTTGTGGAGGACACGCTAGTTCGAACAAGACTAGCGCAAAGGTATTACAATCTGGATTCTTTTGGCCTACTTTATTTAGAGATGTGCAATCCTTTGTTTCTTGCTGCGATGCTTGTCAAAGAACAGGCAATATCTCTAGGAGGAATGAGATGCCCCTCAACAACATCCAAGAGGTGGAGATTTTTGATGTTTGGGGAGTAGATTTTATGGGACCATTCCCATCCTCTTGTGGAAACCAATACATACTATTGGCGGTAGATTACGTTTCTAGATGGGTGGAAGCAATTACCTCTCCCACCAATGATGCCATGGTGGTGGTTAAGTTCTTCAACAAGACCATTTTTCCTCGATTTGGGACGCCACGGACTATCATTAGTGATGGAGGTTCTCACTTCATTGCCCGGCGCTTTGAAGCTCTTCTAGCTAAGTATGGGGTTACTCACAAGATTGCTACCCCTTATCATCCACAAACAAGTGGACAAGTTGAGATCTCAAATAGGGAGATCAAAGGAATCTTAGAGAAGAGGGTTTCAAGGACTAGGAACGATTGGTCTTTGAAGCTTGACGATGCATTGTGGGCGTACCGGACTGCGTACAAGACTCCCATTGGAACCACACCATACAACCTTGTGTATGGGAAGTCTTGTCACTTGCCGGTAGAGTTGGAGCACAAGGCGTTTTGGGCTATCAAGTGGTTGAATTTCAGCATGAAGGAAGCGAGAGAGAAGCGTCTCCTAGACCTTAATGAGCTGGACGAACTCCGCTTGTACGCTTATGAAAACGCCAAGATCTATAAGGAGAGAGCAAAGCGTTGGCATGATAAGCATATCATTCCAAAGGACTTCAAAGAAGGAGATCAAGTTCTCCTCTTCAATTCAAGGCTTCGTCTCTTTCCAGGTAAGCTCAAATCCCGTTGGACCGGACCTTTTCTAATTAAGCGTATTTTCCCCCATGGTGCAGTTGAAGTATGGGGTGAAGCGGGCGGAAGCTTTAAGGTGAACGGCCAACGACTCAAGAAGTATACGCCGGAACTCCAAGCTGAAGAGTTCGCGCCTACCGCACTCGAATAAGTGCGAGATTGGTCTAGCTACGGACCTTAAACAAAGCGCTTCTTGGGAGGCAACCCAAGGTATTGCATTTTCGTTTTTGTTTTCGATTCATAGTTTAACTTAGTTTAGACGTTTTTGCTTTGTTTTGCCTCGATTTCTTCCGGTATGTTCGTGTTTTTGGATGTAGGAACGATGGAAAAGGGGAAGGGAAGGATAATGTTGAAGAAAAGTGACGAAACTTGGACTTTGGAGCATTATAGAGAGTTCCACGGCCTAAACCACGGTCGTGACAGCTACAGTGACCGTAATTTCCAAAAGCCTTTGAAAAATCACCAAAACCACGGTTCCGTACATTTCCACGGCCGTGGAACACCCCGACAGACCGTGATTTTCAAAATTTTGCTTGTGACTATATAAACCACGTTCTTCACAAAAACACCTCACAAAAACCCCTTCCACGACCCAAATCGCCGATTCCACGACCCTACTCCCAAATCTTCATTCCTTAATCGTTTTCGACGATTCTTCTTCCCAAATTGAAGCAAATTCAACCACCAACAAGATCCAAGCAACGAGTCGAGCGGAGATTCACCACGGAACGCACAATTAGGATTTTAAAAATCCAAAACCTAGGTGTTTCCCTCTTCTTGATCTTTGTCGATTTGGTTCGTTTTGCTAGAAATTTTAGGAAGAACTGATTGAAATTGGAAGGAACTAGACTAGGGCTGCCTGATTGCTGAGTTTGAGTGTTGATTTCTGAGATTTTCAAAAAAACCAGACGAACCACGGTCACTGACAGAACCACGGCCGTGGAATCACCAAGAACAGCCCGTAATTTTGAACAATAATGGACTTCGTGAGGAGAGTTTCTGGGAGGATTAAGGAGAAAAAGAATGACCAAAACAAGAAGAGGAAGGGTAATCCCTCTTCTTCTTCATCCTCTAGAGCACCACCACCCTCTTCCCCTTCACCTCCATCATCACCTTCATCACCCTCACCTCCTAGCCCTAGAGTACCGACCATTCATGAGGATCACCTTGATGCATTTGAGAGGATCCATGAGAGACATATGATTGGACCTAGGTACCTACTGTTAGAGGATCTAGCTCCTCTTAACATTGTAGATGACCTTACTTGGCTCTTGGATAGAGCCGGACTAGTTGTCTTCTCGGCTATCCGAGAAGACACCTATGAGGAGATTACGAGGGAGGTTGTGACGTCTTTCGAGCACAGCCATGTGGATAGGACTGTTTCTTTCCATCTTATGGAAAGAAACTATGATTTTACCATTCGTCAGTTCGGGACTTTCTTTGGGTTCCATGAGACCTTCAATGGTTGCTTTCCTAGTGGCGTTTACGCCAAAGACTTTTAGGAGGAGGTTGCTATGATATACGCCAGCGAGGACCGCTGGCAACCTGCTGACACCAAGGCTAAGTTGATGTACCACTTAGCCTTGAAGATTGCTCACCGTGTTCTTTCGGAGTGTCTCTTCCCTAGGACGGAGACGCCCCAAAAGATCAAGACGGATGAGCTCTTTCTGCTATACTCTATGCTGTATGGGCGCCGAGCTGACTATGCCACCCTCTTAGCTGCTACTATGAGCAAGCTTAAGAACAAGAGGAAGGGCAACATTGGATATGGTGGGATAGTTACCCACCTTGCTAGGGCGTTGGGAGTTGATTTTTCTGCTTGTACCCGCATACCAACCGTACCTTTAGGACTTCATGCCTTCATGACTAGAGGTCTCATCTTCCCCACACATAGAGGTCCGCCTTATGCGGCCATGCCTTGGGAGAGCAGGACGGGTAGGGGTATTGAGTGGCTACAAGAGTATTCCATTATGGCTGGACGCCATAATTGGAAGGAGACGTTCGCTGCTATGCATGTGAACAGGATTGCAGCTCCTCCGTATGTTCCACCACCGCCCATAGTTGAGGAGGAGGAGATGAGGGATCAGTTTGAGGGTGGAGGAGGAGCCGAGCAGGAGTTTGGCACGTTTCCGGATCAGCCGGATGCGGCCCCCGATGTGCCTAGACGTTCTCCACGTCCCGCCAGAGCTTCAGGCTCGTCTTCTCGCCGCGCCAGCGTGAGTGAGAGACCCACTTGGGCTGAGACATCTCCTGCATGGTATGGAGCTCCACCTCCATGGGCAACACAGACACCATCTGCACCAGCACCAGCACCAGCACCATCCGACGCTCCAGAGTGGTACAGTCATGCTCCGGGATGGTATGAGCAGATGCCGGATTGGGCTACCGGTCTTTCGGAGAGAGTAGGAGCATTGGAGATTCGAGCAGATGCTAGAGATGGACGCTTGGACGACCTCGATCACATGATGAGAGATGTCTACCGCCAGCAGTTTGGGCGGTTTTATGATCCTTGCTTCTCTCCATTCCCGCCTCCACCAGCGCCGTAGTGATTGATTGCATGACCGACAGTTTTAGCCGCTCCACCGCCATTTTGTGAGTTTTTTTTTCTTTTCTTTCTTTTATTTGAACATTAGGGACAATGTTCATCCTAAGTATGGGGTGGGGTGTGACTAAAAGTTTTAATAACTCTTACTCACTATGTTTGCTTCTATCGAGACTATCATTGCATGTTCATTATATTGTTGCACGTTTCATTATTGCATTGCATGAAAAAGAGTTTGAAAAACCATAAAAATTGAAAAATTTTGAAAAATTTTGTGCTTCTAAGGAATTGAGATGATTTCCATGATAATCGCTACTTGTGAATTGAGTTTGATGACAATTGCATGCTTAAACGAATAGTGAATTGAAAAGAAATTGACTGAGTTGATTATACCTCTTTTGCAAGTTTCATAATGTGATAAATGTTACCTAAATCATGTTGAAGAATTGAAGTTGAAATCACACTATAAGTTCTTATGCTTCTTGTTGAGATGATTAAGGCAATTCGATTTTTCTTTCTTCTTTTCTTTGATCATTTAGCCCCTCATTGAAATATTGACCTCCTTTACCTATCCGGGAATTTGGAGAAGTGAATGAAAAAGGCATGTTTGATGTGGGAGGGCCATGAGAGCAATTATTTGCAATCAAAAGAATAGAAAGAAATTGTAGGTTTGGGGAAGTCAATCATGATGATGAGTAACTCGGCACCATTCACATAGCCGGGTGTTTGTGTCTTGCCAAAGTCGGATTGAGCGATATTCCTAGCGGATTATGGTATGTGCGCTAAGGGTTTGAGGCATCTCATAAAAATTGAGAAACGCCAATCTCCTAGGCTTCGGTTTTTGTGCACCTCTATCCATAACTCCAAAAGTAAAGTCAAAAAATGAAAAGAAGAGAGTGAAGCTCTATGTTGAAGGTGTTGCGGAAACCGCAAGTAAAGAAGAAAAGAGTAGTTGTCCACTTTCCCGGATTCATGCACCACATTCCTTAAAGTTTCCTTCCCTTTCCACATTCTAGACCTTTTTCTTTGAAAGTCCTTAAGATCAAAAGAATGTTATATGACTTGGTGATCTAAATTGAAGTTCTTATGATTGATTTTGATAATGTTTAAAGGTTATGATGTTTGTATGGAAGTTTGATTGATTCATGAGTTTTCTTTACTCTTTACTCTTTGTATAAGTGTATGAAAGTCCTATAAACGATTGAAGCAAGATTTGAGAATGATCTATTGTTTAGAAGGTACATTCATCCAAAAGAGGTATAGCTTTGAGACGGGACACATATTTCATCCTAACTCTTGTTTTAAAGCTTTTGAAAGACCTTGCTTAGGGACAAGCAAGTGGCAAGTATGGGATTATTTGTTAGCATGAAATATTGTGATATTTTAGGCACATTTTCTAAGTGTATTTGATTCATATTGATAGTCATTGATTGAGCATAGATGCATTTGTGAGCTAGTTTGTCTATAATGTCGATATAGAGATCTACACAAGCTTTATGTTGATTATAGGTGATTGAGAGCTATTTCCGAATGAAATTGAGCAAGATGGAGTTGTTGAGCAATGTCCATGGATTGAGGGCATTCTTAGGAGCAAAAGGAGTGTTAACTTGAGGAATGCATGAAGCTAGGGAAGAATCACGTTCTTGCCCTAAACCACGCTCTAAAATACGGCCGTACTACTTTCCACGTTCAGTTCCACGGCCGTGGAACCATGGCTAAGGAAACGTGGTTCATTCCAGCAACTTCTACGACCGTGGAGAAGATGGTTCAAACCGTGTTGATTTCCACGCTCTAAATTACGGTCGTGGCCACGATCTTTTAAAGGATTGGGTCGGGCCGCTACTTCATCATACACTATAAAAGGACGGACGAAGGGAGATTCCGTCACCTCGGCTTAGACCTCGCTTTAGACCTTCGCTTACACCTCGTTTTAGGTTTTACCTTAGACGCATTTACGCTTGCGTTTGGAATTGCTCTAATCTCGCTTTTGGTGAAAGTTGTGTTGGGAGATTTGGCGCAGCGCTATTGGTGATTTCCGGATTGACGGAAGATCGAAGATTCGGAAGGTTATTTGCAAGAAGATTCCTCTTCTTGTTTAGGTTTGATTTAGAAGACGGATTGACATCCTGTTCTTCCTTCTTATCTAAGATTGTGTTTGTGTGTTCTATTCCGAATCTAGTGACGATACTTGTTCTTGATTGTGACTTTGAGATTGGTTTGAAGTTTATTGAAAGTTTTCGGAAGTTTTCATCTTTCAATCTTTTAAACCTTGAATTTGATATCATTATGACTATTGTTGGCTAAAAACCCTTAACAATTCTAAGGTGAAGGGTTGATAGTTGTGGCTTAGATGATGATAGATCGATCGTAAACAGATTGGACCCTGAGAGTTAGAGAGAATCGCCGACGAACCCTAAATTACGACCTGTTCTTGAGTCCACGGCCGTGGAAACTCAAGAACTAACCGTGATTTCCCTTAAGTTTACGAACTTGCTTTTACTTTAATCCAAAGTTAAAGATTTGCTTTAACTTAGTTTAGGCTTGCCTTTTCTAGGTGGTAGTGAAGCCTCAACAACCTCTACCTCGATTGTGAGTGTCACAACCGTAATCGGTTTAGTTAGTCTTGATCCTTGGATTACAAGTTTGGGTATTTGACATTAATTCTTATCTTTAGAACCTTTCTATATTGAAGCCTCAACAACCTTTATAGAGAGTGTCTTGTAGGTGAGTCATATAAGGTTTTTGGAACTTCACCGTACGATTACTTTACATTAGCATACCTTTGCATATCTTAACTCTGTCCTTATATCATTAGTATATCTTGAATCGATAGCCACAGCTGAATACTTGGATCTTTAGGATTGTTGTTTTCCCAATAATTTGCAAAGCTCTTACAATTACCTGCTTGATAATCTGAAATTGAATTTGTTCCCCCCAAATCCATGTGTTCGATACTCTGGAATTCTTGCTCATCTATATCGATCCGTACACTGCGGGTTCGCTTGCTTGATTCTAGTTTTATAAATTTAAAGCTTATTTGCACGCACGCTAAGTGGCGAACAGTGTGTGCTTAGATTTTGTTTATAATCATGAAACCGGATTATGATGACTTGGAAATATTGTTGGCCCATTGGTATATTATTATTGGATGATATATTTTAGAAGATATGGATATATTTTCTAGGAAAATATCTTTTTAAGATATCTTATCTTTGGAAGATAGTTCTCCTATATAAAGGGTTGGATTTTCTACAATTCAACCATCTTCGGATCACCAATTCTCCGATTCAAGATTTAAAGGATTTTGAAGGAAGTTTGAAGAAAGTTTTGAAGGTTGAAGATCAAGGAAGGAAGGAATCTTGTTGAAGTTGGCTTTGAAGGAAGTTTGTAAAATTTTGTTAGTTGGTTTGGTTTTGTTGTCTTTTTTGATTTGTGATTGAGGAACGCTGATTGTTTGTTTGTTTGTTTATTTGTTTGATTCAGTTATTGAGACCTTTGTGTTAAGATTTTCTTTTTTTATTATTGATTCCTTTCTTATAAATTTGATTATTATTATCATGATGATTGTTGGCTAAGTTCTTTATGCGATTCTAGGGTGATTGGCTGAAAGTTGTGGGAAAGAGGATAGAATGATCTTTATCCTAGTGGACCCTAAAAGCTCGAGCCTTTACCTTAACCAACAAACACCTTGGTCAGTCATTGAACATCTCGGTCGGGATAGAATATAACTGAAGATGAACCTTTCCTGAACCTTATATGAGTTTGAGGTTTCTGTTTGCCAAATCCTATCCTTGTTATACCTTTCGTGGTTCAACGCAAGCCTATGATGAGACTTACCCGATGATTCCTTTGTTTGTTTACCCAAGATCATGTGTGTAGGTAATAAAGGTTTATCCTTTACTGGGGTTTGAGTGGGCCTTCATCCCATCTTTGAGAGTTAGCCTGAGACTTACCCGGTAAAGATTTAATCTATCCCCTTGGGTGGTGTGTTGGTTTAAGATTATAGTTCCTTTCCTTAGTACCTTGAGACTTACCCGGTGAGAGGATCTTTGGTTTGGGATAGTGAGTAGTGAGACTTACCCGATGATCTATTCCCACCTTAGAAACACCTTCCCCTTTCAAACATCAGCTTTATCCGCGTTATGCTTTGAGATCTTGAGTCGGAACCACAACTGGATGCTTTAATCTCTAGAATCCGCATTCTCTTTATTTAACTTTTATATCATCATTGATTGCTTTGATTTGCTGCTTGTTTGTTAATTGACAACCTGAATTACCGATCTTTGTTTCACCATAGTCCTTGTGTTCGATCGTGGAATTCTTACTTTTATTACAATCAATCCGTACACTGCGGGTTTGCTATTTGCAATTATTCTTGGTATAAATATTAAAGCTCGCACACACACTTTTTGGAGTGAACAGGCGGGCTTCTTCACCACTCCACATGGTATACGGGGAGAGCGCCACACCACTCCTGTTGGTTGCACAGGGACAAGGGCCAGAGTTATAAGACTTCTCGTGTCACAATATGAATGAATAGAACTAGTAATGGAATGACGTAAGCAAGTGTATGAGTCCAACCTAGAGAGGACCACAAGAGTCACTCGTTATAAAGTGGCGTATGCGAGAGTAGCGGTAGGAACATCCATCCAGAACTGCATATGCCTACTCAACTCACAAGCGAGATCTCTTCGGAAACGAATGTATTCATGTTGCTTGTAACACAATAGCGCATCAAGTGATCGATATCCGCATTGTCCATCGCCCACAACATCTATCACATGATCGAGGTAAGATACCATAAAGGTTCGGATGTTCGTTGTAGATCCTTGCGTTCTCGTACGCATTCAGGTGGATCTACTCTAGCTCATTGATGTCCAATAGCCGCTTCTCTCCGGCTTCTTTCATGCTGAAGTTGAGCCACTTGACGGCCCAATATGCTTTATGCTCTAGCTCTACAGGAAGGTGACAAGACTTCCCATACACAAGGTTGTATGTTGTTGTACCTATGGGTGTCTTAAAAGCGGTCATGTACGCCCATAATGCATCATCTAGCTTCATTGCCTAGTCCTTTCTTGTTCTAGAGATTGTCTTCTCTAGAATTCCTTTGATCTCCCTGTTAGATATCTCAACTTGTCCGCTTGTTTGCGGATGGTATGGTGTGGCAATCTTATGGGTTACCCCATACTTAGGTAATAAAGCCTCAAGTCGACGGGCTGTGAAGTGCGTTCCTCCATCACTAATGATGGTTCGGGGAGTCCCGAACCTTGGGAAGATCGTTCTATTGAATAACTTCACCACTACCATTGCATCATTAGTAGGAGAAGCGATTGCTTCTACTTGTTAGCATGAAATATTACGATATTCTAGGCATTCATTCTAGTTGTTTTTCATTCATTATAGTGTTCATGGATAAGGTATTGAAGCATTTGTTTGCTTGTTTATCTATATTTTCGATATGGAGGTATACATTAGTTTATGATTGATTATAGGTGAATAAGAGCTGAAACCAGACCATTTGAGAGAGATAAGAGAGGATTTGAACATATCCAAGGATTAGGAACACATCAAGGAAGTCAAAGAAGGAGCTAAGATGGAGAATGTCACGATACAAAGGAAACCACAAGCAATCTAAACTTCCACACCCTAAAATACGGCCGTAGAAGAGTCCACGCCCTAAACCACGGCCGTGGATCTTGGCATCATGAGCGTGGAGCGTTCAAGTGAGTTACACGGTCTAAAGTACGGTCATGGAAGATGAGAGACACCGTAATCCAACTCCACGCCCTAAACAACGGTCGTGGAATCCCTTGAGACCGTGATTTAGGCAATCCTTTGACGAATCATTTGTTGCCACAGCATCTACGTATTTGGGCTGAGAGATATCTCTTACTCTACGTATAAAAAGGCGGGAGGAGAGAGTTTTCAGCAACCTCGCTTTGGGAGAGTTAGCCTTAGGGTTTTCGCGAGGAACTTTGCGGAAGTGCCGGAAATTTGGATTCCTGAAGATTGTGTGTGGCGGAAGTTGCGCCCTTTCTCTTAGGTTTTGATATTGAAGACGGATTGACAACCTGTTCTTCGTGTTTGCCTAAGATCATTGTGAGGTTTTGTGTTATATTCTGAATCCATTGAGTATTCCATTTGTGTTTTGGATTTGAGATTGACTTTGAGTTATATTCGAGTTTTCGAGGGTTTTCAGCTTTCATTCTTCTTAAATTGATTTTTGATATCATGACAATGGTTATTGGCTAAAATCCTTTAGCAATTCTAAGGTGACGGGTTGATAGTTGTGGCTTAGATGATGATAGATCGATCATAAACATATTGGACCCTGAGAGTTAGAGAGATCTCGTCGACAACCAAGATCACGGTCTGTTCTTGGACTTCCATGGCTGTGGAACTCAAGATCTGCCCATGATTTACCCTAGTTTACGAACTTTGCTTTTACTTTGATCCAAGGTTAAAGATTACCTTTAATCTAGTCTTGGCTTGCCCTTTTCTAGGTAGTAGTGAGACTCATCACCCTCTATTTCGATTTCGAGTGTCACAACCTTAATCGTTTTAGTTAGTTTTGATCCTTGGGTTACAAGTTTGGGTATTTGAGATTAATTCTTGTCCATAGATCCTTTCTATACTGAAGCCTCAACAACCTTTATAGAGAGTGTCTTTAGATAAGTCATAAAAGGTTTTGGAACTTCACCGTACATTACCTTGCTTTAGCATACCTTTGTAATTCTTAACTATGTCCTTATATCTATAGTATATCTTGAATCGATTGCCACAATTTGATACCTGGATCTTTAGGGTTGCTGTTTTCCCAATATTTGCAAAGCTTATTACATTTACTTGCTTGACGATTTGCGAACTAAATTTGTTCCCCCCAAATCCCTGAGTTCGACACTTTGGAATTCTTGCTTTACTACGCCTATCCGTACACTGCGGGTTCGCTTGCTTGATTCTAGTTTTATAAATTTAAAGCTTATTTGCATGCACACTTAGGAGCGAACAAGTTTTTGGCGCCGTTGCCAGGGATTTGGTTTAGGCCGAATTTGGTTATCGGTTGTCAAGCTTGGGAGCTTTGCTCTTGTCATTTGATATCTCTTGTGAGTGATACTTGCAGGTTATCTTAGGTATATGCGAAGGTCTAGCACCAACAAAGACCTCTTACCTCTTGATCAAGAACTTGAGAACACTTTGAGAAAGAAGCTCAAAGAAAGAAATATGGCTGAAAATAAAGAGAGGGATGTCCAAGCAGAGTTGGATGATTCCGAAGCTCGACTTAGATGGAGCGAGAAGACTCGTATGGGAGAATCGGAGCGTCATCAATTGCAAGTTGATGAGCTCAAGGACATGATGCTTCAAATGAGGCTGGAGATGAGTGATTCCAAGAAGAAGAAGAGAAGGAAACCGACAAGATCGGTTAGAACCAACTCATCCGATGAAGATAGCGCTTCCCATGCCATCGCTAGAGGACATTGATCCAACAATCAATGCGAACCAGAATAATCCAAGACCGGCCGCCAATTGTCGTATCCCGGCTGGGGGTGCGCGAGCCGCTCGTGTAGTTGAAGAGCCAAGAACTCTTGGCCAAAGAATGGATCCGATTCAGCAACCACGCCGTCTAGGTGTGAACTTTGATGCTGACGATATTCAGGGGTTTAGCTTCAACCCACAAGTTATCATCATCGTTCGCCAAAGTCAGTTTGGAGGAACGAGTGTCGAATCTCCACCCCAACATTTACAGAATTTTGAGATCTTGATGGAGACAATGAAGCCAAATAATGCAACCACCAACAATTACAAGATCAAGCCATTCTTTTTCTCTTTGAAAGGGAAAGCTTTATCTTAGTATCAAGCTCTTCCAAATGGAAGAGTCAACACATGGGAGGATCTTTCTTCGGAGTTCCTAACCAAATTCTTTCCGCCATCCAAGACGGCGGAGTTGAGAGGTAAAATAAAAACGCTTTTTCTATGAGATCTAATGAAAGTTTGTTTAAGTCTTGGGAAAGATTTCAGGATTTATTATTGGATTGCCCACACCATGGCATTTCCAAATTGGAGTTATTGGAGATATACTACAAGGGGCTGGATGTGGAAACACAATTCAAGCTCCAATCCCTTTCATGTGGCACATTCATGGACATGAGGTAAGATGACGCTTGAGACTTCATTAAGAAGCAAGCCCAAGTCATTGATAAGTATTCTCACCGGAAAGTAGAAGCTAATCGAGTGGAGCAAGGAGCAAAGCTAACACAAGCTGCTCAAACTCAAATCTTCTCTCTCAACACCGATATTAAAGAATTGAAGGAAGTCATTAAGGCTAGCTTTCCAAAGCCTAAGGAGCAAGATGTTGGTTATTTAGGAAACAACAATAACCACAATGGGAATGAGAACACCAATCACAACATCCGGAACAACAACCGGAACAATTGGAACAACAACAACCGGAATAACAACTGGAACAACAATAGGGGTTCAAACAACAACAATTGGCGTTCCAACCAACAACAAAACTCCGGTAATTCTTATCCCAATTTAGGAAATTCACTAACTCCACCATCTTCTTCTTCCATTCCTTTGAAAAGCCAGGGACAACCATCTAATAGTGGAAGCACTTCGGGGAAAGAGAAGCCCGATCCCATGTTGGAAACGATCTTAGGAAAGCTTCAAGGATTGGAGAGTCACATCACTAAGGTTGATAAAGCCCAAACGGTTTTAGAAAACCAAATGTTTAGCAATGTTGAGGAAGTTCCTAGAAATCAAGGAAAACTTCCAAGAAAGACGGAAGATAACCCGAAAGGAAGGGGGATGGCTATCACAACTAGGAGCGGAGCAACAACCACCGACCCGCAGCCCAAGTTTGTGGAAGTTCTCATCGAAAAGGAGAAGGAAAGGGGAAGGAGAAGGAAGACATCTACATCCCTCCTCCAGCTTACAAACCTCCCCTACCATTCCCACAATCTAGAGCAAGAGCGCGTCTAGACAAGCAATTCGGTAAGTTCATTGAACTCATGAGCAAACTGCATATTAATATACCTTTCATTGATGCAATTGTAGGTATGCCAACATATGGAAAGTTCTTAAAGGATATCCTCTCCAACAAGAGGAAACTAGAAGACTTTGGAGAAGTCAAGATGAGTTCGGATTCGTCGGATCTCATCAAGACGATGAAGGAAAAGATGCCCCCAAAGCTGAAGGATCCGGGGTCATTTTGTGTTCCAATCGGAGTAGGAGATGTCACATATGATGCATTATGTGATTTAGGAGCAAGCGTTAGCATCATTCCGCTTGCCTTATGTAGGAAGATCGGTCTAGGCGAACCTAAACCGGTGAAGATGACGTTATATATGGCGGATCGATCCATAACTCATCCCGTCAGTATCGTTGAAGACGTCCCGGTCAAGCTTGGTAAGTTCTATGTTCCAATAGATTTTGTTGTGCTTGACATTCCTACAGATAGTCCGGTCCCAAACATACTCGGAAGACCGTTTCTTGCAACATCCGGTTGTATGGTGGATTGCAAGAATGCTAGACTCGCCATCGACATAGGAGCGGAAAAGGTAGAGTTCGTTCTTTCCACCTTGATGAAAGAACCAGCTCTTGAAGAGGATATATTTAACATCCATGACGAAGAGACATCTAGAGAGGAAGTAAGTTCGATTCTCTTCAAAGATCCTTTGCAAAAGGTGATTACTATGAGCATTATGGACATAGGAGAGGAAGAGGAATGCAATGAGGAAATTGAAGCTTTAGAGGAGCAAAAGGAAGTGCATGAAGAAGAGTTTGAAAAACTCTACGATGGGTCAGAAAACGTGAGGAATCACGGCCAGTCGTGCTATTCCACAGCAGTGGTTCCCACCAACATTACCGTAATTAGCTATTCAGAGGACTCCAGTAAGTTACACGACCAAAACCACGGCCGTGCAACTATCAGAGGTGCCGTAATTGATTTCCACGCCTTAAACCACGGCCGTGGAGGAAACAGAGGTGCCGTGATTTTGGGAAAATGTGAGGACAATTACGTTCTTTCTACCACTTCTCTTGATTCTTCTTCAACAACTTCTATACCCTTAGAGACTTCTAAGGAAGCATTAGACACTCCTCAAGAGCCACTAGAGACTCCAATAGTGATGGAATTGAAGCCACTTCCCACACATCTAAGGTACGCATTTCTAGGATCTAATTCTACCTTTTCGGTAATTGTTAGTTCCGATCTAAGTGAAGATGAACATAGTAAGCTTATGGTTATTCTAAAGAAACATAGGAAAGCCTTAGGTTATACTATAGAGGATCTAGTAGGAATTAAGCCTTCACTATGCATGCATAAGATCCTAATGGAAGAAGACTTTAGAACTTCACGACAACCTCAAAGGCGGTTAAATCCAACTATGAAGGAGGATGTCAAGAAGGAAATTCTTAAACTACTTGATGCAGGTATCATCTACCCTATCTCCGATAGCAAGTGGGTGAGTCCTATACAGATTGTTCCAAATAAGGGAGGAATGACGGTCATCACCAATAAGAACAATGAGCTCATTCCTACACGAACCGTGACGGGACGGAGGATGTGCATAGACTACCGCAAGCTAAACAACTCAACGAGGAAGGACCACTTCCCATTACCATTCATCGATTAAATGCTTGAGAGGTTGGCACAACACTCACATTTCTGTTATCTTGACGGTTATAGTGGTTTCTTTCAGATCCTGAAACATCCGGACGATCAAGAGAAGACCATATTCACGTGTCCGTGGGGTACGTTTGCTTATAGGAGAATGCCGTTTTGGCTTTGCAACGCCCCAGCCTCCTTCCAAAGGTGCATGATGGCTATCTTCTCGGAGTACATAGAGGAAATCATAGAGGTTTTCGTGGATGACTTTTCTGTTTATGGTTCCTCTTTCGATAATTGTCTTTCTAACCTTTCTCTTGTCCTACAAAGGTGTGAAGACACTAACCTAGTTCTTAATTGGGAGAAGTGTCAATTTATGGTGAAAGAAGGCATTGTACTAGGACACTTGATCTCTAGTAGAGGGATTGAAGTAGATAAGGTTAAGATAGAAACTATTGAAAAGCTCCCTCCTCCATCTTCGGTGAAGGGAACAAGAAGCTTTCTAGGACATGCTGGATTTTATAGATGTTTTATAAAGGATTTCTCTAAGATATCAAAACCGCTTACTAATCTATTGATGAAGGATGCAGTTTTTGATTTCTCGCAGGAGTGCTTAGATGCGTTTCATAAGATTCGGGAAGCTCTAATCTCAGCCCCGATCATTCAACCTCCGGATTGGAATCTTCCATTCGAGGTCATGTGTGATGCAAGTGATGTAGCTATAGGATCTGTGCTTGGGCAAAAGAAGGAAGGACGAACCCATGCTATCTACTATGCTAGCAAGACGCTAGACGAAGCGCAGCTTAACTACGCCACTACTGAAAAAGAATTTCTAGCTATTGTTTATGCATTTGAAAAGTTTCGTTCTTATCTTGTAGGTGCAAAGGTGATTGTATACACAGATCATGCTGCGATCTGGTATCTACTTGCAAAGAAGGATGCGAAACCAAGGCTGATTAGATGGATTCTTCTCTTATAAGAATTCGATCTAGAGATCCGTCACAAGAAGGGTTCGGAAAATTATGTTGCGGACCATTTGAGTCGTCTACCACATCTAGAGGACGACAATCTACCTATAGATGAATCCTTTCCGGATGAGCATTTACACATCATAGAGGAGTGCATCGACAAGATTACTTAAGGTAACGAACCATGGTTTGCTGATTTTGTTAACTATTTAGTTTGCTAGGAAATACCACCCGGATTATCCTATGCACAAAGGAAGAAGTTCTTTAAGGATGTCCGGGAATACTTTTGGAATGAACCTCTCCTCTTTAAGAGAGGTCCTGACGGCATCATTCGACGATGTGTGCCGGAAGACGAGATGCAAAGTGTCACCCGTCATTGTCATTCACTACCTTGTGGAGGAAACGCTAGCTCAGACAATACTAGCGCTAAGGTATTGCAATCTGGATTCTTTTGGCCTACTTTATTTTAAGATGTGCAAACCTTTGTTTCCTGCTGCGATGCTTGTCAAAGAACAGGGAACATATCTAGGAGAAACGAAATGCCTCTTAACAACATTCAGGAGGTAGAGATCTTTGACGTTTGGGGAGTAGATTTCATGGGACCTTTCGCATCATCTTGTGGAAACCAATACATACTTCTAGCTGTAGATTATGTTTCGAGATGGGTTGAAGCAATTGCCTCTCCCACTAATGATGCCATGGTTGTGGTTAAGTTCTTTAACAAGACTATTTTCCCACCATTTGGGACACCACAGACTATCATTAGTGATGAAGGCTCTCACTTCATTGCCCAACGATTCGAAGCTTTACTAGCTAAGTATGGGGTGACTCACAAGATCGCCACCCCTTACCATCCACAAATGAGTGGACAAGTGGAGATTTCGAACCGGGAGATTAAAGGAATCCTAGAGAAAACAGTTTCGAAGACAAGGAAAGATTGGTCTTTGAAGTTAGATGACGCATTGTGGGCATACCGGACTGCTTACAAGACTCCCATAGAAACGACGCCATACAACCTTGTGTATGGGAAGTCTTGTCACTTACCGGTATAGCTAGAACATAAGGCGTATTGGGCGGTAAAATGGTTGAACTTCAGCATGAAGGAAGCGGGCGAGAAGCGCCTCTTGGACCTTAACAAGCTTGAAGAACTTCGCTTAAACGCCTACGAGAACGCCAAGATCTACAAAGAGAGAGCGAAGCGTTGGCATGATAAGCATATCATTCCAAAGGACCTCCAAGAAGGAGATCAAGTTCTCCTCTTTAATTCAAGACTTCGTCTCTTTCCAGGTAAGCTTAAATCTCGTTGGACTGGACCTTATCTAACAAAACATGTTTTTCCCCATGACGCAGTTGAAGTATGGGGTGACAAGGGCGGAAGCTTCAAGGTGAACGGTCAACGACTCAAGAAGTACTCATCGGAACTCCAAGCTGAGGAGTTCGCGCCTACCGCACTCGAATAAGTGCAAGTACGGTCTAGATACGGACCTTAAACAATCACTTCTTGGGAGGCAACCCAAGGTATTGCACTTATGCTTTTATTTGTCATTCGTAGATTAGATTAGTTTAGACGTTTTTATTTTGTTTTGCTCTCGATTCCTTCCGGTATGTTGTGTTTTTGGATGTAGGAGCAATGGAATAGGCAATGGGAAAGAAAAAAGTTGGAAGAAATTGACGAAACTCGGATTTTGGCATATTACAAAGAGTTCCACGCCCTAAACCCCGGTCGTGGAGGCTACAGTGACCGTAATTCTTCAAAATCTGAGAAAAATCACCAAAAACCACGGGTCCGTACAAAACCACGGCCGTGGAAACCCCCGAGTGACCGTGATTTTCAAAAAATTTTACGGCCACTATATAAACCACCTTCCTTCACAAAAACACCCGTATTCCCTCTTCCACACCCCTTTCCTCGCCCTAAACTCCGAAAAATCTCCACCTCTCGCAACTCCTCATTCGGTAATCGTTTCGAACGATTCTTGGTGCTAAAGTGGAGCATTTTCATTCCTCTACAAGATCCAATCGACAAAACAAGTGAACAATCCCTCCAGAAGGCAGAATTTGGATTCAAAGATCCAAAAACCTAGGTTTTTACTCTTCTTCTCTTCTTTGTCATTTCGGGTTAAATTTTTGCAAGAACTTAGAGAAATTGCATAGGATTGAGATTGGAATTAGCATAGGACAGGTTCTGCTGAGTTTGTTGTTGATTTGGTTGAGATTTGAGCAAATCAGAGATGAATCACGGTCTCTGAAACTTCCACGGCCGTGGAAACCTAAGAACAGACCGTGGTTTTTTCTGGAATTGAGAAAATGTTCACGAGAAGTGCAGGAAAGAAAAAGAAGAGAAAGGAT
The DNA here is from genome assembly GCA_033239045.1 of Fagopyrum esculentum. Classification (NCBI taxonomy): domain Eukaryota; kingdom Viridiplantae; phylum Streptophyta; class Magnoliopsida; order Caryophyllales; family Polygonaceae; genus Fagopyrum; species Fagopyrum esculentum. The sequence goes on along the minus strand of BSUD01000006.1, from coordinate 97,384,285 downwards.
GATAGTTCCTCTTCTTCCCAAGCCCCTCCTAGTGAACCACCATCACCTCCACTGGCACCAAGGCTAAGCTCATCTACCACTTAGTCTTGAAGATAGCTCATAGGGTCCTTTCCGAGTGCCTATTCCCTAGGACCGAGACCCCCCAAAATATTAAGACCGATGAGTTGTTCCTTCTCTACGGTATGTTGCACGGTAGACCTGCCGATTGTGCCACCCTCTTAGCCTCCACCATTAGTAAGCTTAAGAACAAGAGGGCCGGGAACATTGGGTATGGTGGGATGGTTACCCACATAGCTACGCAGCTTAGGATTGATTGCTCCGCATGCATTAGGATAGCGGCGAGACCTTTGGGTCGTAAGAACCTTATGACTAGGGGTATGATCTTTCCTAGACACCGAGGTCCACCTACTGCTGCTATGCCATGAGAGGATAGAGGAGGTAGATGCATTCCATGGCTTCCCGAGTATTCCATTATGGCTGGACGCCATAATTGGAAGGAGACTTTCGCTGCTATGCATGCGAATAGGTCAGCAGCACCTCCCTACATCCCTAATGAGATTCCAGCTGCTGATGTTGATGAGGATTTAGGAGGAGGTGATGAGTAGGATTTTGGTACCTTTCCGGATCAGCCGGACATCTTCCCGGACCTACCTAGACAGTCTCCCCACCCTTCTAGACCCTCCGGTGCTTCTTCCTCTTACCGTGCTAGTGTGAGCGAGAGACCGACATGGATGGATACTCCTCACTCTTGGTATGGAGCACAGCCGGAGTGGATGGGAGCCCGCCACCATGGTATACACAGCCACCAGCAGCACCACAGGATGCACCAGCGTGGTACGGCGAGGCACCGGCATGATATGAGCAACTACCGGAGTGGGCTACCGACCTCTCCAAGAGAGTCGGCAATTTGGAGATCCGCCAGGATGCTCGGGATGTACGGGCTGATGAGCATGAACGGATGATGAGGGACATCGCCAGCAGTTTGGGCAGAACTTCATCTCCGACTTCTACCCGTTTCCACCACCGCCTCCACCGTAGTGATGAGCTATGCCGATTGACAGTTTCAGCCGCCCCAACCCCGTCTAGTGAGTTCATTTTTCTTTTCTTTCTTTTCCTTATTTCTTTTGGAACATTGGGGACAATGTTTGTCTCAAGTATGGGGTGGGGTGTGACTATCGTTTGTAATAACTCTACTCACTTTGCTTGCCTTAATCGATGACACTTTGCATGTTTCATTTCATAGTCACACGTTTCATTATTGCATTGCATGAAAAAGCTTTTGAAAAACACATAAAAATGTGAAAAATTTTGAAAAATTCTATAAAGGTTTTGTGCTTCTAAGAGTTGAGATGATTTCTATGATAGTTACCACTTGCGGATTGAGCTTTTGATGACAATTGTATGCCTAAACGAATAATGAATTGAAAAGGAATTGAATGTGTTAATTGTCCTTTCTTGCAAGTTTCATAATGTGAAGAGTTTTATCTAAAATCATATTGAGAAATCGAGGTTAAAATCACATGATGAGTTCTTATTCTTCTTTATGAAATGATTAAGACAATTCGATCTTTCTTTCTCCTTTCTTTGTTCATTTAGCCCCTCAATGAAATAATTGTCTCCCTTACTTATCTGGGAATTTGGAGGAGTTGTGTTTTGACATGTTTGATGTGGGAGGGCCATGAAAGCAATTGTTTGCATTCAAAGAATAGAAATAATAGGTTTGGGGAAGTCAATCATGACGATGAGTAACTCGGCACCATTTACATAGCCGGGTGTTTGTGTCTTGCCAAAGTCGGATTGAGCGATATTCCTAGCGGATTATGGTATGTGCATCAAGGGTTTGAGGCATCTCGAAATTGAGAAACGCCAATCTCCTAGGCTTCGGTTTTTGTGCACCGCTGTTCATAACTCCAAAAGTAAAGTCGAAAAATAATGTGAAAAAGAAGAGAGCAAAGCTCAAAGTTGATGGTGTTGCAAAGCAAAATAAAAAGAAAAAGAGTTGGGTTATCCACTTTCCCAGATTCATGCACCACATCCTTTATAAGTTTCACTCCCTTCCGCATTCTAGACCTTACTTAGAAGTCCTTTAGATCAAAAGAATGTTATTTGACTTGGTGATCTAAATTGAAGTTTCTTATACTTGATTTTGATAATACTTGAAGGTTATGATGTTTGCCTTAAAGTTTAACCAATTCATGATGTTTCTTTACTTTACATTCTTTGGTTTATGTATATAAGCGTTTAAAGAGTGAATGAAGCAAGGTTTGAAAATGATCTATTGACTAGAAGCACACTTGCCTAAAAGATGTTTTGTTTTTGAGTTTGCATGCATATTTCATCCTAACTTGTGTTCTAAGCTTCCAAAGACCTTGCTTGGGGACAAGCAAATAGCATGAATTATAGTCTATATTTTGGGGTTTGTTTGGACGTTTTATCTTTCATAATCTGCATGTTTGTATGTACATTATGCGATTTTACTACCATTTCATCTACCTTTGCGAGAATCGAGGTCTACACCTAGTTTCGTTGTAATTGCAGGTAATATGGTACGTTTTGCATCAAAAAGGAGCAAAAGGAGTCAAGAGTCATTTGGAGCTACACTCAGGAAGCACAACCATGGATTAAAGATTTACTTTGGACCAGTTTTGAGAGATTCTACACTCAGTTATGAATCACCTCGGTTGCCCAGAGATTCATCTCGACCGAGGCGATCCAGAGACGCCGACTCGACCGAGGCGAACACCTAGGACGCGGCGAGAATATTTTATTCTTGGCTGAGATCTTTTAAAATTGGAAAGTGATCTTATATTTTTGGGCTGAGCTTCTAGAAGGAAGGAGATATGCAGAATCATATATTTTACCTATATTTATGGGATAATATCTTCTTAAGATTTATTATCTTTGGAGGTTTATTTTTCCTATAAAAAGGGTTGATTTTCTACAATTTAATCATCACGCTATACCACCGATCAGGGTTTACAAGCGCAGCAGCCGCATCCTACTCCAATTTGGGAGAGAGTTGAAGAACCTTTTTTGAAGGTTGAAGGAAGATTGAAGACTATAGCTTTATAGCTTTTTAGAGGGTTTTGTAAGATTGTCTTCAATTCCTTTCCTTGTTGTCTTGTCTTGTTGGATTATTATCCAAGGAACGATTTTGTGTGATATTTGATTCAGTTATTGAAGTGTTTTCATTAAATTCTTCTTTGTTCAAATATTCACCTTCTTCCCATATATTTAATACTTTCATTATGATGATGAGTGGCTAATTTCCTCGTGTGATTCTAGGGTGATTGGCTGAAGGTTGTGGGAAAAACAATGATAGAATAATCTTAGATTCCAGTAGGATCCTGAAAGTTCGAGTCTTTACCTTAACCCTAAGCATCTCGTTCAGTCGATGAACATCTCGGCCGGGGTGGAAACTGGCTGACCGAGGTGACTTATCCGATCCTTAACTGAGAGTTAAGTGTTAGAGTTTGCCAAATCCTATTCTTATTACACCTTTCTGGTTCAAAGCAAGCCTAGGATGAGACTTACCCGGTAATTCCTTAGTTTGTATACTAACGATCATAAGTGTAGGTAATAAAGGCTTGTCCTTTATTGGGGTTTGAGTGTGCTTCCATCCCATCTTTGTGAGTTAGCCTGAGACTTACCCGGTAAAGGTTGATTCTATTCCCTTAGATGGTGTGTTAGTTTGAGGTTATAGTTCTTTATCTTGATTCCTTGAGACTTACCCGGTAATAGGAGTTACGGTTTGGGATTAGTGTGTAGTGAGACTTACCCGGTGATCTACTCCACTTTAGAAACACCTTCCCCATGCAAAAATCTCAGCTTTGTCCGCTTATCTATAGATCTTGAGTTGGAACCACAACTAGATGCTTTAATCCCTAGAATTGCATGTTTGCTTTATTTGACATCTTATTCATCTTTGATTGTGATACTTGCTCTTGTGGTTAGCATTAACATTAGCATACCGTATTGGACTTTGTTTCACCAAGTCCCTGTGATCGACCCCTGGAATTTTCTTGCTTTTACTACGATTGACCCGTACACTGCGGGTTCGCATCCTTGTTTTAAGCTTAAGTCTAGGGTTATAAATTTAAAGCTTGCACACACCGTTTGGAGCGAACAAATTTTGATAGCATGAATTATAGTCTATATTTTGGGGTTTGTTTGGACGTTTTATCTTTCATAATCTGCATGTTTGTATGTACATTATGTGATTTTACTACCATTTCATCTACCTTTGCGAGAATCGAGGTCTACACCTAGTTTCGTTGTAATTGCAGGTAATATGGTACGTTTTGCATCAAAAAGGAGCAAAAGGAGTCAAGAGTCATTTGGAGCTACATTCAGGAAGCACAACCATGGATTAAAGATTTACTTTGGACCAGTTTTGAGAGATTCTACACTCAGTTATGAATCACCTCGGTTGCCCAGAGATTCATCTCGACCGAGGCGATCCAGAGACGCCGACTCGACCGAGGCGAACACCTAGGACGCGGCGAGAATATTTTATTCTTGGCTGAGATCTTTTAAAATTGGAAAGTGATCTTATATTTTTGGGCTGAGCTTCTAGAAGGAAGGAGATATGCAGAATCATATATTTTACCTATATTTATGGGATAATATCTTCTTAAGATTTCTTATCTTTGGAGGGTTATTTTTCCTATAAAAAGGGTTGGATTTTCCACAAATTGAAGGAGTGCTTACACCCCGCTGGGGCTGCATAGACCGCATACAATCCGATTACAGCTGAGAATACGCAGCAGCCACATCCTACTCCAATTTAGGGAGAGAGTTGAAGAACCTTTTTTGAAGGTCGAAGGAAGATTTGAAGACTATAGCTTTATAGCTTTTTGGAGGGTTTTGTAAGATTGTCTTCAATTCCTTTCCTTGTTGTCTTGTCTTGTTGGATTATTATCCAAGGAACGATTTTGTGTGATATTTGATTCAGTTATTGAAGTGTTTTCATTAAATTCTTCTTTGTTCAAATATTCACCTTCTTCCCATATATTTAATACTTTCATTATGATGATGAGTGGCTAATTTCCTCGTGTGATTCTAGGGTGATTGGCTGAAGGTTGTGGGAAAAACAATGATAGAATAATCTTAGATTCCAGTAGGATCCTGAAAGTTCGAGTCTTTACCTTAACCCTAAGCATCTCGTTCAGTCGATGAACATCTCGGCCGGGGTGGAAACTGGCTGACCGAGGTGACTTATCCGATCCTTAACTGAGAGTTAAGTGTTAGAGTTTGCCAAATCCTATTCTTATTACACCTTTCTGGTTCAAAGCAAGCCTAGGATGAGACTTACCCGGTAATTCCTTAGTTTGTATACTAACGATCATAAGTGTAGGTAATAAAGGCTTGTCCTTTATTGGGGTTTGAGTGTGCTTCCATCCCATCTTTGTGAGTTAGCCTGAGACTTACCCGGTAAAGGTTGATTCTATTCCCTTAGATGGTGTGTTAGTTTGAGGTTATAGTTCTTTATCTTGATTCCTTGAGACTTACCCGGTAATAGGAGTTACGGTTTTGGATTAGTGAGTAGTGAGACTTACCCGGTGATCTACTCCACTTTAGAAACACCTTCCCCTTGCAAAAACCTCAGCTTTGTCCGCTTATCTATAGATCTTGAGTTGGAACCACAACTAGATGCTTTAATCCCTAGAATTGCATGTTTGCTTTATTTGACATCTTATTCATCTTTGATTGTGTTACTTGCTCTTGTGGTTAGCATTAACATTAGCATACCGTATTGGACTTTGTTTCACCAAGTCCCTGTGATCGACCCCTGGAATTTTCTTGCTTTTACTACGATTGACCCGTACACTGCGGGTTCGCATCCTTGTTTTAAGCTTAAGTCTAGGGTTATAAATTTAAAGCTTGCACACACCGTTTGGAGCGAACAAGTTTTTGGCGCCGTTGCCGGGGACTTGGTCTAGACCGAGCCGGTTGCGGTTTGCTTTCGGGGCACTTGCCCCTGTTGCTACTAACTACTCTTTCTATGAGTTTTGTTGTTTTCAGGATTTCCGATGACTACATTTGATCCAGCCTGGATAGCAAGGCAAATTGCTAGGGCGGACCATTATGAATACTTGGAGGAGAAGTACTCCTTCTATTGGTTCAACAATGAATGGGAAAGAGAAGAGGCCATTCAACATGAACTTGCGATATGGGATGAGAAGAATGTCCCCAAAAACATTTATGAGCAACCTTTTGAAGACTCTCTCGAATCAAGATTGGAGAAGTTGATGAAGAAGGTGGAGGAGCTCAAGGAAAGCACCCTATCCTATGCTAAGCCGGAAGAAGAGCATAAGGAAGTGTTGCACGTTCCAAGCATTCCCCCAATCAAACCAGAAATTTCTCCTGAAACTTCTGAAGAAGAGGAGGATATGGAAGGTCTCGATCCAACTGTTGAGACCTCGGCCGAGGTAGAAGAGATTTCGGCCGAGATGGAAGAATCTGCAAAATCAGAAGTGGAAGATGCAGAGAACCTTGGCCAAATTACTGAGATTGTGGTCAAGGTGGAGGAAAGACCAGCGGAACTGAGAGAGGTTTCGTGGGTGAATTATCAACCCAACACGAAACTTGTCTCAAGCTTTGGAGAACTTTACAAGGTAAGTTCTCTTACTCCATTCGAAATCCCTATTAAAATTTCTGAATTTTTCAGGAAAGCACCGGAGAGTTGGAGGTCCCTTCCAAAAGAACCTCCAAAGATCAAGATGAAGTCTTTCTTGAAATTGTTGGAGGAAGATGCTCCTTGGATTATAAGGAGTGAAGTTAACAAGCGCTTCACCGCTAAGGCAACGAAGTGTTATTTGTTCAAGTATGGGGTCCCTCGCATGCTCAGGACCCTGTACCATCCCCAAGCCATAGATGGGGAAGCTGCTATGATTCTCGAGAAACTGTTTTCTCGATCAAGGAAAGGATGGGACGCAGAGCTAGATTATGTCCCATTGAAGTGCAGGAAGTCTAGAAGAATTCCAGTGAGAATCAAACCGTACAAGCTTGTACGTGGGAGATCTTACCATTTGCCGGTGAAGTTAGGAACCGGAACCTTCTTGGAAGATTTTTACGGATGTGATGGGCACTCCACGACATTCGAAGTGCATTGAGTAATCTCATGCCGCATGGTCCAGCTAGCGACCTTAAACCAAGCGCTTCTTGGGAGGCAACCCAAGGTATTGCTTTCTTCTCCCTTATCTAGTTTAGTTTAGATAGTTGCTTTGTTTTTGTTTTCTTCTAGACAAGAACCAGGTATTCCAAAAGGAAGGATCACAGTTCAGGAGCTACACTGGAAGAACAAAACTTTGAGAAGTTGAGGAAACGAGCTTTACTGAGATACATCTCGCGTACTGTCAGAACACCTCGATCGAGATGTGCTTCGCCAACCGAGATGGCTTTATCTGGGAGCTATTTCTAACTTCTTCATACAGTTTAGCTATGTTCGGTGAATATCCTGTCCTTAGACTTATTCTGACCCACTGGGACAGTGTGTCCCAAGTATGGGGTATGCGGATATGTTATTTGACTATGGATGATTGTATGCTACTTTGATGGATATTTATGATCTTATTATGCTTCACTTCTGCATTTATATGTTTATCTGATATTACATGCATTACCTACAGGTTATTTGATTGAGAAAAACGTCGAAACCGAAAAAAAAAAAAAATGGTTTTAAAAAAAAATTTTCGACCTCGACCGGGGACATTCTGGCAAAACGAGGTGTTTCACCTCGGTTGAACCAAGAACATTTCGACCGAGGTGTGTTAACTGAGAGTTTTCGAAAACGATTTTTGTGTTACTTATCTGGATATGATCTCAGTGAAGATCTTGTTTACTGACTGGTTTTAAATTCTTTATGTGTTTGAAAGGTTTTATAATATGTTTAAGTTGCTAAATGCTTTGTTTGAAATTATTGGCATGTTTAATACTTTGTTTTTATCCAAATTATGTTGAATTTGAAGGTTGACACCGCAGGTTAAGTTCTCTCACATTCTTCTTGGAAAGACCAAGGCAATTCATTCTCTTCTCCCTTCTTCTTCTTGATCATGCTTAGCCCCTCATATACATTTTGCCTCCCTTTACCTATCCGGGAATTTGGAAGCAAGCGAAGTGGTGAAAGCAAGTTAAAGTTGAAGATGGCTGAAAGTGAAAGTGCTAGAAAGCAATAATAGGTTCGGGGAAGTCAATCATGAAGATGAGTAACTCGGCACCATTCACATAGCCGGGTGTTTGTGTCTTGCTAAAGTCGGATTGAGCGATATTCCTAACGGGTCATGGTATGTGCATCAAGGGTTTGATGCATCTCAAGAAATTGATGATTGCGGATTTCCTAGGCTTCGGTTATTGTGCACCTCTGTCCATGCATCCCAAAAAGTAAAGTAAAAGAGAAAAAGTGTGAAATAAGCAAAGCTTATTGGTGGAAGATGTTGCAAGTCAAAGTGAAAGTGAAGTTTATCCTTCTCCCGGATTCTAGCACCACATTACCTTACATACATCCCTACCCTACACGTTTCTTGACCTTTCTTTTGGGAAGCCCTTGAGACCTTGAGCTTGTTGATTGACTTAGCGGTTTAAACTGGATTTTACATGATTAATTTTGATAATTATGATTTATTATGCATTCTATGATTTTATGCAAAGATGAACAACTTTTCTATATTTATAAAATGTTTTGAGCATATTGAGTTTTTAAATTCCATGAAGTATTCCCTTAGAGTGATCTATGATAGTTACACACCATAAAATGTTTTTGAAAGACTTTTCATTGATTTTTTTTGACGTATAATCCATTCTATCTTGTCTTCTATATAAGGAACTTGCTTGGGGACAAGCAAGGGCTAAGTATGGGGTATTTTGATAGCATGAATTATAGTCTATATTTTGGGGTTTGTTTGGACGTTTTATCTTTCATAATCTGCATGTTTGTATGTACATTATGCGATTTTACTACCATTTCATCTACCTTTGCGAGAATCGAGGTCTACACCTAGTTTCGTTGTAATTGCAGGTAATATGGTACGTTTTGCATCAAAAAGGAGCAAAAGGAGTCAAGAGTCATTTGGAGCTACACTCAGGAAGCACAACCATGGATTAAAGATTTACTTTGGACCAGTTTTGAGAGATTCTACACTCAGTTATGAATCACCTCGGTTGCCCAGAGATTCATCTCGACCGAGGCGATCCAGAGACGCCGACTCGACCGAGGCGAACACCTAGGACGCGGCGAGAATATTTTATTCTTGGCTGAGATCTTTTAAAATTGGAAAGTGATCTTATATTTTTGGGCTGAGCTTCTAGAAGGAAGGAGATATGCAGAATCATATATTTTACCTATATTTATGGGATAATATCTTCTCAAGATTTATTATCTTTGGAGGTTTATTTTTCCTATAAAAAGGGTTGATTTTCTACAATTTAATCATCACGCTATACCACCGATCAAGGTTTACAAGCGCAGCAGCCGCATCCTACTCCAATTTGGGAGAGAATTGAAGAGCCTTTTTGAAGGTTGAAGGAAGATTGAAGACTATAGCTTTATAGCTTTTTGGAGGGTTTTGTAAGATTGTCTTCAATTCCTTTCCTTGTTGTCTTGTCTTGTTGGATTATTATCCAAGGAACGATTTTGTGTGATATTTGATTCAGTTATTGAAGTGTTTTCATTAAATTCTTCTTTGTTCAAATATTCACCTTCTTCCCATATATTTAATACTTTCATTATGATGATGAGTGGCTAATTTCCTTGTGTGATTCTAGGGTGATTGGCTGAAGGTTGTGGGAAAAACAATGATAGAATGATCTTAGATCACAGTAGGATCCTGAAAGTTCGAGTCTTTAACCTTAACCCTAAGCATCTCGTTCAGTCGATGAACATCTCGGCCGGGGTGGAAACTGGCTGACCGAGGTGACTTATCCGATCCTTAACTGAGAGTTAAGTGTTAGAGTTTGCCAAATCCTATTCTTATTACACCTTTCTGGTTCAAAGCAAGCCTAGGATGAGACTTACCCGGTAATTCCTTAGTTTGTATACTAACGATCATAAGTGTAGGTAATAAAGGCTTGTCCTTTATTGGGGTTTGAGTGTGCTTCCATCCCATCTTTGTGAGTTAGCCTGAGACTTACCCGGTAAAGGTTGATTCTATTCCCTTAGATGGTGTGTTAGTTTGAGGTTATAGTTCTTTATCTTGATTCCTTGAGACTTACCCGGTAATAGGAGTTACGGTTTGGGATTAGTGTGTAGTGAGACTTACCCGGTGATCTACTCCACTTTAGAAACACCTTCCCCATGCAAAAATCTCAGCTTTGTCCGCTTATCTATAGATCTTGAGTTGGAACCACAACTAGATGCTTTAATCCCTAGAATTGCATGTTTGCTTTATTTGACATCTTATTCATCTTTGATTGTGATACTTGCTCTTATGGTTAGCATTAACATTAGCATACCGTATTGGACTTTGTTTCACCAAGTCCCTGTGATCGACCCCTGGAATTTTCTTGCTTTTACTACGATTGACCCGTACACTGCGGGTTCGCATCCTTGTTTTAAGCTTAAGTCTAGGGTTATAAATTTAAAGCTTGCACACACCGTTTGGAGCGAACAAATTTTGATAGCATGAATTATAGTCTATATTTTGGGGTTTGTTTGGACGTTTTATCTTTCATAATCTGCATGTTTGTATGTACATTATGTGATTTTACTACCATTTCATCTACCTTTGCGAGAATCGAGGTCTACACCTAGTTTCGTTGTAATTGCAGGTAATATGGTACGTTTTGCATCAAAAAGGAGCAAAAGGAGTCAAGAGTCATTTGGAGCTACATTCAGGAAGCACAACCATGGATTAAAGATTTACTTTGGACCAGTTTTGAGAGATTCTACACTCAGTTATGAATCACCTCGGTTGCCCAGAGATTCATCTCGACCGAGGCGATCCAGAGACGCCGACTCGACCGAGGCGAACACCTAGGACGCGGCGAGAATATTTTATTCTTGGCTGAGATCTTTTAAAATTGGAAAGTGATCTTATATTTTTGGGCTGAGCTTCTAGAAGGAAGGAGATATGCAGAATCATATATTTTACCTATATTTATGGGATAATATCTTCTTAAGATTTCTTATCTTTGGAGGGTTATTTTTCCTATAAAAAGGGTTGGATTTTCCACAAATTGAAGGAGTGCTTACACCCCGCTGGGGCTGCATAGACCGCATACAATCCGATTACAGCTGAGAATACGCAGCAGCCACATCCTACTCCAATTTAGGGAGAGAGTTGAAGAACCTTTTTTGAAGGTCGAAGGAAGATTTGAAGACTATAGCTTTATAGCTTTTTGGAGGGTTTTGTAAGATTGTCTTCAATTCCTTTCCTTGTTGTCTTGTCTTGTTGGATTATTATCCAAGGAACGATTTTGTGTGATATTTGATTCAGTTATTGAAGTGTTTTCATTAAATTCTTCTTTGTTCAAATATTCACCTTCTTCCCATATATTTAATACTTTCATTATGATGATGAGTGGCTAATTTCCTCGTGTGATTCTAGGGTGATTGGCTGAAGGTTGTGGGAAAAACAATGATAGAATAATCTTAGATTCCAGTAGGATCCTGAAAGTTCGAGTCTTTACCTTAACCCTAAGCATCTCGTTCAGTCGATGAACATCTCGGCCGGGGTGGAAACTGGCTGACCGAGGTGACTTATCCGATCCTTAACTGAGAGTTAAGTGTTAGAGTTTGCCAAATCCTATTCTTATTACACCTTTCTGGTTCAAAGCAAGCCTAGGATGAGACTTACCCGGTAATTCCTTAGTTTGTATACTAACGATCATAAGTGTAGGTAATAAAGGCTTGTCCTTTATTGGGGTTTGAGTGTGCTTCCATCCCATCTTTGTGAGTTAGCCTGAGACTTACCCGGTAAAGGTTGATTCTATTCCCTTAGATGGTGTGTTAGTTTGAGGTTATAGTTCTTTATCTTGATTCCTTGAGACTTACCCGGTAATAGGAGTTACGGTTTTGGATTAGTGAGTAGTGAGACTTACCCGGTGATCTACTCCACTTTAGAAACACCTTCCCCTTGCAAAAACCTCAGCTTTGTCCGCTTATCTATAGATCTTGAGTTGGAACCACAACTAGATGCTTTAATCCCTAGAATTGCATGTTTGCTTTATTTGACATCTTATTCATCTTTGATTGTGTTACTTGCTCTTATGGTTAGCATTAACATTAGCATACCGTATTGGACTTTGTTTCACCAAGTCCCTGTGATCGACCCCTGGAATTTTCTTGCTTTTACTACGATTGACCCGTACACTGCGGGTTCGCATCCTTGTTTTAAGCTTAAGTCTAGGGTTATAAATTTAAAGCTTGCACACACCGTTTGGAGCGAACAAGTTTTTGGCGCCGTTGCCGGGGACTTGGTCTAGACCGAGCCGGTTGCGGTTTGCTTTCGGGGCACTTGCCCCTGTTGATACTAACTACTCTTTCTATGAGTTTTGTAGTTTTCAGGATTTCCGATGACTACATTTGATCCAGCCTGGATAGCAAGACAAAGTGCTAGGGCGGACCATTATGAATACTTGGAGGAAAAGTACTCCTTCTATTGGTTCAACAATGAATGGGAAAGAGAAGAGGCCATTCAACATGAACTTGCGATATGGGATGAGAAGAATGTCCCTAAAAACATTTATGAGCAACCTTTTGAAGACTCTCTCGAATCAAGATTGGAGAAGTTGATGAAGAAGGTGGAGGAGCTCAAGGAAAGCACCCTATCCTATGCTAAGCCGGAAGAAGAGCATAAGGAAGTGTTGCACGTTCCAAGCATTCCCCCAATCAAACCAGAAATTTCTCCTGAAACTTCTGAAGAAGAGGAGGATATGGAAGGTCTCGATCCAACTGTTGAGACCTCGGCCGAGGTAGAAGAGATTTCGGCCGAGATGGAAGAATCTGCAAAATCAGAAGTGGAAGATGCAGAGAACCTTGGCCAAATTACTGAGATTGTGGTCAAGGTGGAGGAAAGACCAGCGGAACTGAGAGAGGTTTCGTGGGTGAATTATCAACCCAACACGAAACTTGTCTCAAGCTTTGGAGAACTTTACAAGGTAAGTTCTCTTACTCCATTCGAAATCCCTATTAAAATTTCTGAATTTTTCAGGAAAGCACCGGAGAGTTGGAGGTCCCTTCCAAAAGAACCTCCAAAGATCAAGATGAAGTCTTTCTTGAAATTGTTGGAGGAAGATGCTCCTTGGATTATAAGGAGTGAAGTTAACAAGCGCTTCACCGCTAAGGCAACGAAGTGTTATTTGTTCAAGTATGGGGTCCCTCGCATGCTCAGGACCCTGTACCATCCCCAAGCCATAGATGGGGAAGCTGCTATGATTCTCGAGAAACTGTTTTCTCGATCAAGGAAAGGATGGGACGCAAAGCTAGATTATGTCCCATTGAAGTGCAGGAAGTCTAGAAGAATTCCAGTGAGAATCAAACCGTACAAGCTTGTACGTGGGAGATCTTACCATTTGCCGGTGAAGTTAGGAACCGGAACCTTCTTGGAAGATTTTTACGGATGTGATGGGCACTCCACGACATTCGAAGTGCATTGAGTAATCTCATGCCGCATGGTCCAGCTAGCGACCTTAAACCAAGCGCTTCTTGGGAGGCAACCCAAGGTATTGCTTTCTTCTCCCTTATCTAGTTTAGTTTAGATAGTTGCTTTGTTTTTGTTTTCTTCTAGACAAGAACCAGGTATTCCAAAAGGAAGGATCACAGTTCAGGAGCTACACTGGAAGAACAAAACTTTGAGAAGTTGAGGAAACGAGCTTTACTGAGATACATCTCGCGTACTGTCAGAACACCTCGATCGAGATGTGCTTCGCCAACCGAGATGGCTTTATCTGGGAGCTATTTCTAACTTCTTCATACAGTTTAGCTATGTTCGGTGAATATCCTGTCCTTAGACTTATTCTGACCCACTGGGACAGTGTGTCCCAAGTATGGGGTATTTGATGTACTTATTTGATGACTTTGATGTATGACTCACGCTTTATCGGATATTTTATATTTATGCTTCACTTCTGCATTTATATGATTATCTGATATTACATGCATTACCTACAGGTTATTTGATTGAGAAAAACGTCGAAACCGAAAAAAAAAAAAAAAAAAAATGGTTTTAAA
>BSUD01000006.1:97283066-97362706 GCA_033239045.1 Fagopyrum esculentum | reverse complement strand
CCAGAGATTCATCTCGACCGAGGCGATCCAGAGACACCGACTCGACCGAGGCGAACACCTAGGACGCGGCGAGAATATTTTATTCTTGGCTGAGATCTTTTAAAATTGGAAAGTGATCTTATATTTTTGGGCTGAGCTTCTAGAAGGAAGGAGATATGCAGAATCATATATTTTACCTATATTTATGGGATAATATCTTCTCAAGATTTATTATCTTTGGAGGTTTATTTTTCCTATAAAAAGGGTTGATTTTCTACAATTTAATCATCACGCTATACCACCGATCAAGGTTTACAAGCGCAGCAGCCGCATCCTACTCCAATTTGGGAGAGAATTGAAGAGCCTTTTTGAAGGTTGAAGGAAGATTGAAGACTATAGCTTTATAGCTTTTTGGAGGGTTTTGTAAGATTGTCTTCAATTCCTTTCCTTGTTGTCTTGTCTTGTTGGATTATTATCCAAGGAACGATTTTGTGTGATATTTGATTCAGTTATTGAAGTGTTTTCATTAAATTCTTCTTTGTTCAAATATTCACCTTCTTCCCATATATTTAATACTTTCATTATGATGATGAGTGGCTAATTTCCTTGTGTGATTCTAGGGTGATTGGCTGAAGGTTGTGGGAAAAACAATGATAGAATGATCTTAATCACAGTAGGATCCTGAAAGTTCGAGTCTTTAACCTTAACCCTAAGCATCTCGTTCAGTCGATGAACATCTCGGCCGGGGTGGAAACTGGCTGACCGAGGTGGCTTATCCGATCCTTAACTGAGAGTTAATGTGTTAGAGTTTGCCAAATCCTATTCTTATTATACCTTTCTGGTTCAAAGCAAGCTTAGGATGAGACTTACCCGGTAATTCCTTAGTTTGTATACCAACGATCATAAGTGTAGGTAATAAAGGCTTGTCCTTTATTGGGGTTTGAGTGTGCTTCCATCCCATCTTTGTGAGTTAGCCTGAGACTTACCCGGTAAAGGTTGATTCTATTCCCTTAGATGGTGTGTTAGTTTGAGGTTATAGTTCTTTATCTTGATTCCTTGAGACTTACCCGGTAATAGGAGTTACGGTTTGGGATTAGTGTGTAGTGAGACTTACCCGGTGATCTACTCCACTTTAGAAACACCTTCCCCATGCAAAAATCTCAGCTTTGTCCGCTTATCTATAGATCTTGAGTTGGAACCACAACTAGATGCTTTAATCCCTAGAATTGCATGTTTGCTTTATTTGACATCTTATTCATCTTTGATTGTATACTTGCTCTTATGGTTAGCATCAACATTAGCATACCGTATTGGACTTTGTTTCACTAAGTCCCTGTGATCGACCCCTGGAATTTTCTTGCTTTTACTACGATTGACCCGTACACTGCGGGTTCGCATCCTTGTTTTAAGCTTAAGTCTAGGGTTATAAATTTAAAGCTTGCACACACCGTTTGGAGCGAACAAATTTTGATAGCATGAATTATAGTCTATATTTTGGGGTTTGTTTGGACGTTTTATCTTTCATAATCTGCATGTTTGTATGTACATTATGCGATTTTACTACCATTTCATCTACCTTTGCGAGAATCGAGGTCTACACCTAGTTTCGTTGTAATTGCAGGTAATATGGTACGTTTTGCATCAAAAAGGAGCAAAAGGAGTCAAGAGTCATTTGGAGCTACACTCAGGAAGCACAACCATGGATTAAAGATTTACTTTGGACCAGTTTTGAGAGATTCTACACTCAGTTATGAATCACCTCGGTTGCCCAGAGATTCATCTCGACCGAGGCGATCCAGAGACGCCGACTCGACCGAGGCGAACACCTAGGACGCGGCGAGAATATTTTATTCTTGGCTGAGATCTTTTAAAATTGGAAAGTGATCTTATATTTTTGGGCTGAGCTTCTAGAAGGAAGGAGATATGCAGAATCATATATTTTACCTATATTTATGGGATAATATCTTCTTAAGATTTCTTATCTTTGGAGGGTTATTTTTCCTATAAAAAGGGTTGGATTTTCCACAAATTGAAGGAGTGCTTACACCCCGCTGGGGCTGCATAGACCGCATACAATCCGATTACAGCTGAGAATACGCAGCAGCCACATCCTACTCCAATTTAGGGAGAGAGTTGAAGAACCTTTTTTGAAGGTCGAAGGAAGATTTGAAGACTATAGCTTTATAGCTTTTTGGAGGGTTTTGTAAGATTGTCTTCAATTCCTTTCCTTGTTGTCTTGTCTTGTTGGATTATTATCCAAGGAACGATTTTGTGTGATATTTGATTCAGTTATTGAAGTGTTTTCATTAAATTCTTCTTTGTTCAAATATTCACCTTCTTCCCATATATTTAATACTTTCATTATGATGATGAGTGGCTAATTTCCTCGTGTGATTCTAGGGTGATTGGCTGAAGGTTGTGGGAAAAACAATGATAGAATAATCTTAGATTCCAGTAGGATCCTGAAAGTTCGAGTCTTTACCTTAACCCTAAGCATCTCGTTCAGTCGATGAACATCTCGGCCGGGGTGGAAACTGGCTGACCGAGGTGACTTATCCGATCCTTAACTGAGAGTTAAGTGTTAGAGTTTGCCAAATCCTATTCTTATTACACCTTTCTGGTTCAAAGCAAGCCTAGGATGAGACTTACCCGGTAATTCCTTAGTTTGTATACTAACGATCATAAGTGTAGGTAATAAAGGCTTGTCCTTTATTGGGGTTTGAGTGTGCTTCCATCCCATCTTTGTGAGTTAGCCTGAGACTTACCCGGTAAAGGTTGATTCTATTCCCTTAGATGGTGTGTTAGTTTGAGGTTATAGTTCTTTATCTTGATTCCTTGAGACTTACCCGGTAATAGGAGTTACGGTTTTGGATTAGTGAGTAGTGAGACTTACCCGGTGATCTACTCCACTTTAGAAACACCTTCCCCTTGCAAAAACCTCAGCTTTGTCCGCTTATCTATAGATCTTGAGTTGGAACCACAACTAGATGCTTTAATCCCTAGAATTGCATGTTTGCTTTATTTGACATCTTATTCATCTTTGATTGTGTTACTTGCTCTTATGGTTAGCATTAACATTAGCATACCGTATTGGACTTTGTTTCACCAAGTCCCTGTGATCGACCCCTGGAATTTTCTTGCTTTTACTACGATTGACCCGTACACTGCGGGTTCGCATCCTTGTTTTAAGCTTAAGTCTAGGGTTATAAATTTAAAGCTTGCACACACCGTTTGGAGCGAACACAAGTATGGGATATTTTGTTAGCATGAAATATTGCGATATTCTAGGCATTCATTCTAGTTGTTTTTCATTCATTATAGTGTTCATGGATAAGGTATTGAAGCATTTGTTAGCTTGTTTATCTATATTTTCGATATGGAGGTCTACATTAGTTTATGATTGATTATAGGTGAATAAGAGCTGAAACCGGACCATTTGAGAGAGATAAGAGAGGATTTGAGCATATCCAAGAATTAGGAACACATCAAGGAAGTCAAAGAAGGAGCTAAGATGGAGAATGTCACGTTACAAAGGAAACCACAAGCAATCTACACTTCCACGCCCTAAAATACGGCCGTAGAAGAGTCCACGCCCTAAACCACGGCCGCGGATCTTGGCATCATGAGCGTGGAGCATTCCAGTGAGTTACACGGCCTAAAGTACGGTCGTAGAAGATGAGAGACACCGTAATCCAACTCCACGCCCTAAACCACGGTCGTGGAATCCCTTGAGACTGTGATTTAGAAAATCCTTTGACGAATCATTTATGCCACATCATCTACGTATTTGGGCTGAGAGATATCTCTTACTCTACGTATAAAAAGGCGGGAGGAGAGAGTTTTCAGCAACCTCGCTTTGGGAGAGTTAGCCTTAGGGTTTTTGCAAGGAACTTTGCGGAAGCGCCGACAATTTGGATTCCCGAAGATTGTGTGTGGCGGAAGTTGCGCCCTTTCTCTTAGGTTTTAATATTGAAGACGGGTTGACAACCTGCTCTTCGTGTTTGCCTAAGATCATTGTGAGGTTTTGTGTTATATTCTGAATCCATTGAGTATTCCATTTGTGTTTTGGATTTGAGATTGACTTTGAGTTATATTCGAGTTTTCGAGAGTTTTCATCTTTCATTCTGCTTAAATTGATTTTTGATATCATGAAAATGGTTATTGGCTAAAACCCTTTAGAAATTCTAAGGTGAAGGGTTGATAGTTGTGGCTTAGATGATGATAGATCGATCATAAACATATTGGACCATGAGAGTTAAAGAGATCTCGTCGACAACCAAGATCACGGTCTGTTCTTGGACCTCCGCGGCCGTGGAACTCAAGATCTGCCCGTGATTTACCCTAGTTTACGAACTTTGCTTTTACTTTGATCCAAGGTTAAAGATTAGCTTTAATCTACTCTTGTCTTGCCCTTTTCTAGGTAGTAGTGAGACTCATCACCCTCTATTTCGATTTCGAGTATCACAACCTTAATCGTTTTAGTTAGTTTTGATCCTTGGGTTACAAGTTTGGGTATTTGAGATTAATTCTTGTCCATAGATCCTTTCTATACTGAAGCCTCAACAACCTTTATTGAGAGTGTCTTTAGATAAGTCATATAAGGTTTTGGAACTTCACCGTACATTAACTTGCTTTAGCATACCTTTGCAATTCTTAACTCTGTACTTATATCTATAGTATATCTTGAATCGATTGCCACATTTTGATACCTGGATCTTTAGGGTTGCTGTTTTCCCAATAATTGCAAAGCTTATTACATTTACTTGCTTGACGATTTGGGTTATCTTCCGTCTTTCCGGGAAGCTTCCCTTGATCTCTAGGAACTTTTCCGGCCTTGCTGAATACTTGATTCTCTAAGGCTTTTTGTGCCTTATCAATCGAAGTAATGTGACTCTCCATTCCTTGGAGCTTCCCAAAGATGTTCTCCATCATTACATTGAACTTGTCCTTCTCCGGCTTGCTCGAGCCATTCCACGTTTGACCCTGGCTTTTCAAAGGAGTAGAAGAAGATGGAGATGTTAGTGCATTTTCAGCATGTGAATAGGGATTACCGGGGTTTTGTTGGTTGGATCTCCAATTGTTGTTATTGGAGTTCCTGTTGTTGTTGTTGTTCCAGTTATTATTCCGGTAGTTGTTCCTATTGCCTTGGTTATTGTCCCTTCTAGGTAGCCAGCATCTTGCTCCTCCGTCCTTTGAAGGCTAGTTTTTATGACTTCCTTCAACTCCTTGATCTCGTTGTTGAGGGAGAATATTTGAGTTTGTGTAGCATGAGTTAACTTTGCTCCTGGGTCTCCCGAATTTTGATTCCCAACATCAATCTTCCTATGGGAATACTTCTCAATCACTTGGGCTTGCTTCTCAATGAAGTCACAAGCGTCGTCTTCTCTCATATCCATGAATGTACCACAAGAAAGAGATTGGTGTTTGAATCGTGTCTCCACATCCAATCCCTTGTAGTAGATCTCCAACAATTCCAGGTTTGAAATGCCATGGTGTGGGCAATCCAATAGAAGATCTTGAAACCTTTCCCAAGATTGAAATAAACTTTCGTTAGGTTTCATAGAAAAAGCATTTATCTTACCTCTCAATTCCGCCATTTTGGATGGTGGAAAGAACTTAGTGAGAAATTCCGAAGTCAAGTCCTCCCATGTGTTGAGCTTTGCAGCTGAAGAGCTTGATACCAAGCTAAAGCTTTGTCCTTCAAAGAGAAGAAGAACAGTCTCAACTTGTAATTGTTGTTGTTAACCCTTTGAGGTTTCAAAGTTTCCATGAGAATCTCAAGATTTTGCAAGTGTTGATGCAAAGATTCAGCTTCCGTTCTATCAAATTGGTTTTGGCGGATCATAGTGATGACTTGTGGACGCATCCCAAAGTCATGATCATCTTGCTCTCCAAGATTCACACCAAGACGGCGTGGTTGTTGAATTGGGTCCATTTGTTTCCCAAGGGTTCGTGGTTCAGCCACGACACCAGCAGCTCTCACATCTCTAGCACAAGGGCGAGGATCAACATTAGCACGAGGATTAAATGGTGGTATGTCCTCTAGTTCCGGCATCTCATCATTTTCGGATAATTCAGCTATAGATGCCTTAGCTTTCTTCTTCTTCTTAGCGTCATTCCTCTCTAGTTTCATTTCTAGAATCATCGCCCTAAGCTCATCTATGAAACTGATTACGCTCTTTTTCTTCCAAGCGAGCCTTCTCACTCAATTAGAGTTGAGCTCGAGTTTTATCCAACTCCTCTTGGATGTTCCTCTCATTATTTTTAGCCATCTTTTTTTTAGCTTTCTCCGCAAAGTTTTCTCTAATTCGGGATCAAGAGGGACGAGATCTTTGGTAGATCTAGTCCTTCGCATATACCTAAAGAATCTCCAAAAATCACTCAAGTAGACAAATCAAATCACAAGAGAAAAAGCTCCCAAGCTAGACAACCGAAAACCGAATTTGGTCTAGACCAAATCCCCGGCAACGGCGCCAAAAACTTGTTCGCTTAAAAGTGTGTGCGTCAAAGTCTTAAATTTATATCTAGAACCTATGCAAACGCGAACCCGCAGTGTACGGATCAGCTGTAGTAAGGCAAGAAATTCCAGAGTCGAACTCAGGGATTTGGTGAGAATAAAATCGATTTCAAATTATCTGGCAAAGTGCAAAAGCTTTTGTAATTAGTAAGGAGACAAATGATTCCAAGGATTCAAGCATCCGACTGCAGCTTTCGATTCAAGACACTTCTAAAGATCAAAGGACCGAGTTGGCGTTGCCAAGGTTATATGTTTCGAAGAAAGGTATTGTATGGCGAAGTTCCAAAACCTATATGTCTAACCCAAAGGCTCTCTCTATAAAAGATGTTGAGGCTGCAATATAGAAACGTCTAAGGATAAGATTTACACTCAAACTAACCACCCAAGGATATGACCCTCAAAGGTAAAGATGGAAAGCACACTCAAACCTTAATAGAGGATGTTGAGTCTCTCTATTACCCAAATATTATAAACTTTAGTTATCAAATGAAGAATCAATGATGAAGTCTCTTCTCACACTTGAATAAGGGTTAAAAAGGTTAAGCAAGGTTAGGATTTAGGCAAGGGTTAACTTTGGTTAAAGGATAAATCAATTAAAGATCGTCAGGAGAATAAATCGGGTTGTTCTTCACTAAATCGGTCGATTTCCTTTAGAACAGATCGATTTATCTGTTGTCGCAAAGTTAAATCTCAACTCTCAGGGTCCAAATGGTTAAAACGAGTTCAGTCTATCATCATCTAAGCCTCAATCATCAACTATACTCCCTAGAATCACAAGGTTTTTAGCCAACCATTTTCATATTCAAATCAAAATCAAGATTGAATGAATAAAACCAAATAAAACTCGAACTTTGAATAAAAACCAAATAATCTCCGAATCTGTAATCAAACCTTAAAATCTTTCAAAGAATCTCTCAAAACACTCAATAATGTATTCACAAATCACAAGAATCAGAAGGGAAACAAAAGATCTCACAAACTTTTTGAATATTGACTTCTTGTTTCTTTCCTTCAATCCTCTTTCCAAGAACCTTCAATTCCGCAAAATCATGTAAATCTTCCACGCTGCGAACCCCCGATTTTCGATCCCAGGGTTCCAATGTATACTTTCTTGCCAATAGGCCGCTTGGCATATCACTTCTCAGGCCCACAAGTGATGGGCTTTGGATCATAATATTTTTAGGCGAAAGCTGAAGGAAAATCGTTCGATTAAATGAAATAAAAACCGTCCGATTTTTGTGTGGAAAATCGTACGATTCCTCATGTAAATGACTCGATTTTCATCAACAGAAAGTGCTGGTCTCTTGGCTTGGTTCCTCAAGCTTCCTTGTTGACCTTAGATACTCTTTGCTCCACTTTTGCTTCCAATTGTACCAAATTCACCTATAATTCAACCAAAACTCGTGCAGACCTCTATTTTTGGAATATAAATGAAATCAACCTTAAAGGTACACAAATCTATCCAAATACAAGGTAAATTGAGGTAAAATCTCCACAATATGCAAGATTATAATGGCATATAATTCATGTCATCACACTCCTGTTCACCTAATAGAGGGGTTTGAATCCTCTATCACCTAGAGCTTGTAAACACTCACAATCAACAAAGCAAAGGCCAGAAAAGGTTAACAAAGGTAGGATTTATGCAATCTTGAACTTTGGATAAAGGCAAAAGCGAAACGTGCAAGATAAAGAAAACCACGGCCAGATCTTGGGAACCCACGGTCGTGGTTCCTTAAGAACAACCCGAGGGAATCCTCGTTCGAGGGTTTCGTCTTAGAACTCTTAGTGTCCAATCTGTTAAGTCTCAATCTATCATCATGTGTACCACAGCCATAAACCCTTTACTCTAGAATCACAGGGGGTTTAGCCAACAATTATCATCATAATCAATTCAAGATTAAGAATCGAAATCAAGAAGGATATGCAACCAATAATACGAAGAAGAATAAAACCAATCTTCAAAGAATCAATATTTCAATCAATCAATCAAACAATATAATCTCACAATGTGTTCTCAAAGACAAGAACCAAAGACTAGAACAATCTCACAAATCTCTAAGGTAGAATCAAGAACTTCTTCAATCTCCTCCAATGGTAAAGCAATCATTTCCGATGTGCGGAAAATGGAATCCAAGAGTGCCGTCCTTCCGGCCTAAAGCGTGATCTTCGTCTAAAGCGAGATCTCCGTCTCTGATGTGATAAAGTGCGGTTCCTCAATGGGAGTCCCCCCTTAATGTTGAAGGATCTTGGACATTTATAAGAATATATTTAGGGTTTACAAGCATGGGTTAAAGATAGATCGCCTCTAAAAAAAATAACCCTAGCTTAAAGATAAAACCCTAAATATTTGGTTCAAAAAGAAATTGAGCCCGCTGATATCAGAGCGCACTCCGTGTGATATCAAAAAATACTTTGCAGCGTCAGACGGTATCAGAAAATACTTTAGCGCGTCAGACGGTATCAGAAAATACTCCAGCTCTTTCCTAGCTCCCTCTTATGCACCTTTTTGTTCCGCATCAAGGCTTGATCCTTAAATGTGCCATTTTTCTCCATAATTCATCAAATTACTACAATTGCAAATAAAACTCTAGGTAGATCTCTATTCTAACAATATAGGTGAATATAACCATAATTGCCATGGATGTATGTATATGCTTGTAAAATAAAGGGAAAATCTGCATAAAAGCATACCTAAATATAGGCCATAATTCATGTCATCAAAATACTCCATACATGCCTCTTACTTATCCCCAAACAAGGTTCAAACTTAAGATACAAGATGATATGGATTATGAATATGCAAAAACAAAGAAAAACCAATATATTTTTTGTTGTGCTTCTATTCATAGATCACCCTCCAAAAATTTGTTCATAGCTAATGAAAATCATCATATGATCAAATTGAAATATGGCATGGAAAGGATAATCACACTTTGCAAGAAAATCATGACATGCATCATAACTTGCAAAATATCAAAATCAATTATGAAGAATCTAATTTAAACCACCAAGCCAAACAACATACTCAAAGATCTTAAGGTCTTTCAAATGAAGGTCAAGAAACGCGTTAGGGTGGGATATGTATAGGATATGTGGTGTAAAATCCGAGAAAAAGGATCGTAACATCACAACTTCTTTAAGCACACTTAAACTTCCACCAATAGGAGCTTTGCTCTTCTTTTTCAACATAATTTTTTGACTTTACTTTTGAGGTCAAAGACAGAGGTGCACAATAAACGAAGCCTAGGAAATCAACATTGACTCAATTTTTCGAGTTGCCTCAAACCGTAATGCACATGCAATGACTCGTTAGGAATATCGCTCAATCTGACTTTGACAAGACACAAACACCCGGCTATGTGAATGGTGCCGAGTTACTCATCATCATGATTGACTTCCCTAAACCTATTTTCTAACACACTTCATCACTTTCAACTTCAAACTTCACAACTTTTACACAATTGCATCCTAATTCCTAGATAGGTAAGAAGGGACAATATACAGATATACATGAGGAGCTAAAAGGTGATCAAGAAGAAGAATGGAATGGAAACGAAACGCCTTAATCATATCAATAAGAAGTGTAAGAACTTATCATGTGGTTTCAATCTTCAATACTCAACATGATTTTGAATGAAAGCAAATTATCATACATGCATGAAATTCTAACAAAGTATTCAAATCCCACATATGTCATGAATCAATTCAAGCATATCAAAATCATCATAACTATTCCACAAAACAATTATTATCTTAAAGATCATGTCCATCCTAGAAGCACAAAATTTTTAAAATTTCACAAATTTTTGGATTTTTCAAAATCATGCATGATGCAAGACATAAAACATGCAAATGGTATTTGCAAATACCTCCACCCCATACTTAAAACTCACATTTTCCCCAATGTGAACAAAAGAAAAGGCGGAAAAAAAATACTCACAATGTAAGAAGGCAAATCAGGCAAGGCAAATCATTAATCGGGCAGTGGTGGTGGGAATCTATAGAAGCTCAATAGGAAACTATGAATACTTCAATCGGTGTCAAAGAATGTTGTTGAATGAAGAAAGGGGAACGTCTCTTGGGTGAAAAAATTTCCGTAAATTTTTTTTTTCGGAAAAACCACGACCCCCTGGCAAAACCACGGCTGTGGAACCATCCGTTGTGCCTCTCGACTTGTGCTTCCACGGTCAAAAACAGGAACAACGGCCGTGTAAACCTATTTATGCCCGTGCCCCTTTTTACGTCCTTTTCGACAATTCCGACTTTGCTATTCTTTCTCACATCTTTTTGAAGATTTCGCAGTTCCTGTCATCCAAGACACAAGAAAAACCGGGAACGAACCAACAAAAACGACAAAAACAAACTAACTAAGCTAATCTAGAAAGCAAGAAGAACGCAATCCTTGAGATGCCTCCCAAGAAGCGCTTGGTTTAACATTGCTAGCTGGACCTATCTCCATAGATGACTCAATACACCTTGAACATCTTGGATTGCTCATCAAACTCATCATAAAATTCTTTCGAAAAGGTTCCGTTTCCTAATTTCACCGGCACATGGTAAGATCTCCTACGTACAAGCTTGTGCGGTTTGATTCTCACCGGAATCCTTCTAGCTTTCCTGCACTTTAATGGGACATAATCTAGCCTTGCATCCCATCTTTTCCTGGATCGAGAAATCAGTTTCTTGAGATTCCACTTAGATCCCCCATCTCCAGCTTGGGGATGACGTATGGTCTTTGTCACGTGAATGACCGACACTTGAACAAAAGACACTTTATCGCCTTAGCGGTGAAGTGCTCGCTAGCTTCACTCCTTGTAATCCAAGAGCATCTTCTTTCAGCAAATTTAGGGGAGATTTCATCTTGAACTTTGGAGGTTCTTTCGGAAGAGACCTCCAACTCTCCGGTGCATTCTTGAAAAAGTTAGAAATTTTAATAGGAATTTCAAAGGGAGTAAGAGAAAGTACCTTGTAAAGCATTTCAAAACTTGGGACGAGATTTGTGTTAGGATGACAATCCACACATAAAACTTCTCCCAACTCAGGTGATCTTTCTTTAACCATGGCCACAATTTCAGTAATTTTTCCAAGGTTCTCCACATCTTTCTCTTCTTCCAACTCAGAAGATTCTTCTTCAATCTCGACCCCAGTTTCAGCAGTTGGGTAGAGGTTTTCCACTTTTTCCTCTTTTCTTCTTCTTCTTCTTTTTCTTCAAGAACTTCTAGAGGAACATCGGGTTCGACAGGAGGAATGCTCAATACATGAAATTCTTGTTTGTTGGATAAATGGTTTTCCAAGGCTTTCTTAGATTCATAAATAGCGTTCATGTCGTCTTCCAGCTTGTCCATCACTTTTAACATCTTTTCCAGCATCATTTGTATCCGATCCTCGGAGGTTTGTTGTGCAGGTTGCATTTGAGGCATATAAGAGATGTCTCCTTGCTCATAAAACCTATGAAGGGGATTAAGCTCATCCCAATAGGCAAGCTCATCCTCAATGAATTAATCTCTTTCTCTTTCACTGTCAAACCAACTGAAGGTGTATTTCTCTTCCAAATACTTATAATGGTCCACTCTAGCCATTTGTCTCGCTCTCCATATTGGATCGAATGCAAGCTCATAGCTCTTAAAAGCCATTGGTGGCTTTAAAAGGTAAAAAACTCATAGAAATAAAAATAGATCTGCAAGAACAATCAAGTATAGTGATTAGTAACAAAGCAAGAAACTTCCAAGTTAGACAACCGTGCACTCGATTGATCTTGACTAACTCCCCAACAACGGCGCCAAAAACTTGTTCTTTGACAAAACTTTGTTCTGTTCCCAGAATAAGAACTTCGTATGTACCTACGAACACAAATATGCAAGAACACTAAAAAAAGATCAATAGAAAAAGCAAAAATCTAGTCCCCGGCAACGGCGCAAAAAACTTTGTTCGCTCCAAAAGGTGTGTGCGCAAATAAGCTTTAAATTTATATCCAAGAATTAAGCCTAATGATAGCAAACCCACAATGTACGGATCAATCATAGTATAGGCTAATACTCCGGAGTTGATCTCCGGGAATCAGTGAGAACAAAGCACTAAAGGTAATCTAACTTGGGTAGCATGCAATGCAATGATCACAATAAAGAATATAGAAGCAAGAATAATGGGAATGCGGATTCTAAAGATCCAAGTATCCGGCTGCGGTATTCGATTCAAGATGTCTAAGGATATGTTCGGACAGAGCTGGATAGCAAGGTATGTATATCTTTGATAGGAATGTCGTCCGGTTTAAGACCCGACTTCCCTTTATCCCACCCAAAGGATTCTACTTAACGGATGTTGAGTCTCGTTAAGAAGAGGTCACAAGGATAGGATTAAGCTCTCATAACAACCAAAACCCAAGGAAAATAAAGATAAAGGATAAAGGGCATGATACTCCTCTTCACCTAATAGATGGGATTGAATCCTCTATCACCTAGAGTTTGTAAACACTCACAATAAGCAAAGGAAAGGCCAAAAAAGGTTAACAAAGGTAGGATTTATGCAATCTTGAACTTTAGATAAAGGCAAAAGCGAAACGTGCAAGATAAAGGTAACCATGGCCAAACCTTCGGAAACCACGGTCGTGGTTCCTTAAGAACAACCCGTGGAAATCCTCGTTCGAGGGTGTCGTCTCACAACTCTCCGGTTCCGATCTGTTAAGGCTCAAATCTATCATCATTTGTACCACAACCATCAACCCTTCACCCTAGAATTGCAGGGGGTTTAACCAACAACCATCATCATAATTAATTCAAGATTAAGAATAGAAATCAAGAAGGATTTGCAAACAAGAATACAAAGAAGAATGAAACCAATCTTCAAAGAATCAATAACTCAATCAATCAAATAATATAATCCCAGAATGTGTTCTCAAAGACAAGAATCAAAGACTAGAACAATCTCACAAATCTCAAACGTAGAATCAAGAACTTCTTCAATCTCCTCAATTGGTAAAGCAGTCCTTTCTGATGTGCGGAAAATGGAATCCAAGAGAGCCGTCCCTCCGGCCTAAAGCGTGATCTTCAGCCAAAGTGAGATCTCCTTCTCTGTCGTGATAAAGCGTGGTCCCTCAATGGGAGTGCCCCCATAACATTGAAGGCTCTTGGACATTTATAAGAATAAATCTAGGGTTTACAAGTATGGGTTAAAGATAGATCGGCTCTAAAAAATAAACCCTATCTTAAAGATAAAACCCTAAATATTTAGGTCGAAAAGAAATTGAGCCCGCTGGTAACAGAGCCCACTCCGTGTGGTATGAGAAAATACTTTGGTGCGTCAGACGGTATCAAAAAATACTTTGGCGAGTCACACGCTATCAGAAAATACTCCAACTCTTTCCTAGCTCCCTTTTATGCTCCTTTTTGTTCCGCATCAAGGCTTAATCCTTAAATGTGCCATTTTGCTCCATAATTCATCAAATTACTACAATTGCAAATAAAACTCTGTGTTGATCTCTATTCTAACAATATAAGTGAGTATAACCATAAATGCCATGAATGTATGTCTATGCATGTAAAATAAAGGGAAATCTACATAAAAACATGCTTAAATATAGGTCATAATTCATGTCATTTGGGAGGTAGATCCCCATGCAAGACCTATGTTAAAGGGGGAAGAGGCGAGGTCCTAAAGACTCCTCGTACCACAAAAGAAGTTGAATTAGTAATGAAATTGAAAACATGTATTATAGTCTATATTTTGGGATTGGTTTAGACGTTTTATCTTCATAAATCTGCATGTATGAATGAATATTCTTTGATTATTATGTTGTTTTGTCTACCTTTGCGGGAATCGAGGTCTACACCTAGTTTCGTTGTAATAGTAGGTTAATGACACGTTTTGCATCGAAATGGAGGTAAGGAAGCTAAGGAGTCATTGGAGCCACGTTCTGGAGCTTTGAAAAGATCTCGGAAGCATGGAAATGATTTAGAAGATTGATTTGTACCAGATTCGAGATGATTCACATTCAGTTGAGATTCACCTCGGCCAGCTACAGTTCCACCTCGACCGAGGTGATCTTGAGGAGCGTCACGACCGAGGAGAACACCTTGTCGCCGGCGAGATCTTTATTTTTGGCTGAGATCTTCTATTTTTGGAAGGAGGATATCTTATATTTTTGGCTGGATTTCTGGAAGAAAGATATTATATTTGGCTGATTGTTTTTGAGAGATATGGATATATTTTCTAGGAAATTATCTTTTTAAGATATCTTATCTTTGGAAGATAATTCTCCTATATAGAGGGCTGATTTTCTACAATTCAACCATCCTGAAATCTTCGGATCATTGATTTCTGAAGGGTTTTCTGGAGTTTTGAAGGAAGAGTTGAAGGAAGTTTTGAAGGTTGGAGTTTAATGAAGGAAGGAATCATAGTTGGAGTTGGGTTTTGAAGAAGTTTGTAAAACTTTCTTAGATTGCTTTTGGTTTGTTGTCTTTTCTAATTGTGATTTGAGAAACGCTGATTTGTTACTTGATTCATTCAGTTATTGAGACCTTTGTGGTATGGTTTTCTTGTTTGAATATTGATTCCTTTCCTATTAATTTGAATATTGTCATCATGATGATTGTTGGCTAAGTTTCTTATGCGATTCTAGGGTGATTGGCTGAAAGTTGTGGGAAAGAGGATGATAGAATGATCTTAATCTTAGTAGGGCCCTGAAAGCTCGAGTCTTTACCTTAACCGTAGAACACCTCGGTCAGTCATTGAACATCTCGGCCAGGATGGAATATAAGTGAACGAGGTGAACCTTTCCTGAACCTTATCTGAGTTAAGAGTTTAAGTTTGCCAAATCCTATCCTTGTTACACCTTTCGTGGTTCAGTGCAAGCCTAGGATGAGACTTACCCGGTAATTTCTTTGTTTGTTTACCTATGATCGTGAGTGTAGGTAATAAAGGTTTATCCTTTATTGGGGTTCGAGTGTGCCTTCATCTCATCTTTGTGAGTTAGCTTGAGACTTACCCAGTAAGGGCTGATTCTATTCCCTTAGATGGTGTGTTGGTTTGAGATTATAGTTCCTTTCCTTAGTACCTTGAGACTTACCCGGTAATAGGAGCTTTGGTTTGGGATAATGAGCAGTGACACTTACCCGGTGATCTATTCCCACCTTAGAAACACCTTTCCTTTGCAAACCTCAGCTTTGTCAACGTTATATTTTGAGATCTTGAATCAGAACCACAACTAGATGCTTTAATCCCTAGAATCCGCATTCCCTTTATCTGACGTTATATCATCTTGATTGCTTTAATTTATGGTCATTAACATATTTGACAACCTGATTCCGTGCTTTGTTTTACCATAGTCCCTGTGTTCGACCCTTGGAATTCTTGCTTTTATTACAACTGATCCATACACTGTGGGTTCGCATATTGTTCAAGCATACTTCTTGGATTATAAATTTTAAAGCTTGCACACACCTTTTGGAGGGAACAAGTTTTTGGCGCCATTGGCCGGGACTTGGTCTAGACCAAGCCGGTTTCGGTAGTCTTTCGGGGCTATTGCCCTTGTTGCTTTTGACTATTTTACATGAGTGTTTTCGCATGATCTTTTATTAGGTTTATGTGAAGAACTCGTGTTGGAAAGGAAATCGTTCCCTACGATCCTGAACCAAAAAAGGCATACAAGAGAAGATTGAAAGAAACTAAGATGGCCAATCAAGACAATCGCGATCTTGAAGCCGAATTGAAGGAGGCGTTGGAACAACTACGCCACATTAAGGAATAGCTGTAGCGAGAGAAGGACGAGACTCGCGCCTGAACAGAAGGAATTGAAGTAGATATGGCCGCTCTAAGGGCCCAGTTTCTGCCTCGACCGATCCCAGATCCTTGCCCGAGGCAAGACCTAGTTCATGTTTCCCCGGCCGAGGTACACTTACCACCTCGGATGCCTATCCGAGATGTTCTTTTTGCTGGAGTTCCATAAACCCTAGGACAGAGGATGAACCCTAATCAGCAAGTCAGACGTCTATTAGCATGAAATATTGTGATATTTTAGGCACGTTTTCTAGATGTTTTTCATCCATTATAGTGTTCATCGATAAAGCATTGAAGCAATTGTGAGCTAGTTTGTCTATATTGTCGATATAGAGGTCTACATAAGCTTTGTGTTGTTTGTAGGCGGATAAGAGCTAAAACCGAACAAATTAAGAGAGGATGAAGAGGAATTGAGCACATCCAAGGATTGAGGACACCACAAAGAAGCCAAGGAAGATGCTAGGATGAAGAATGGCACAAAACAAAGGGAATTACGAGCAGCCTACGCTTCCACGCGCTAAAATATGGCCGTAATGAAGTTTACGCTCTAAACCACGGCCGTGGAACTTGGCAACATGAGCGTGGAGCATTCCAGAGAGTTACACGGTATAAAGTACGGTCGTGGAAGTTGTGAAGAACCGTAATCCAATTCCACGCTCTAAACCACGGGTGTGGAATTCCATAAAACCGTGATTTAGGCAATCTTTTGACAAATAAAATATAGACACATTGTCTACGCACATAGGCCGGACGATTATTCTATCTTTCCCTATAAAAGGACGGAAGGAGGGAGATTTCGGCACCTCCGCTTACGCTTGCTTGCACGTGCCTAGGGTTTCATTGGACGTGCGGAGGATTGCCATTTTTGCAACGGAGATTTGCAAAGGCTTGAAGATTTGGAAGTTGCGCTTTGTCCTTAGGTTTGATTAGAAGACGGATTGACATCCCGCTCTTCGTTCTTATCAAGGATTGTGATTGGTTTGTGTTATTCCAAACCTGATATACATTATACTCTTGTTTGTGGATTTGAGATTGATTTGAAATTTATTGAAGGTTTTCAAAGGTTTTCATCTTTCATTCTTCTAATTCTTGAATTTGATATCATAATGAATGTTGTTGTGGCTTAGATGATGATAGATCGATCGTAAACAGATTGGACCCTGAGAGTTAGAGAGATTTCGCCGACGAGCCAGAATCACAGCCTGTTCTTGAGGTTCCACGGCCGTGGAACTCAAGATCCACCCGTAATTTGTGTTAATTCACGAACCTTGCTTTTACTTTAATCCAAAGTTAAAGATTTGCTTTAACTTAGTCTTGGCTTGCCTTTTCTAGGTAGTAGTGAAGCCTCAACAACCTCTACTTCGATTTCGAGTGTCATAACCTTAATCGGTTTAGTTAGTCTTGATCCTTGGGTTACAAGTTTGGGTATTTGACATTAATTCTTGTCTTTAGATCCTTTCTATACTGAAGCCTCAACAACCTTTATAGAGAGTGCCTTTAGATAAGTCATATAAAGCCTTCGAACTTCACCGTACATTGCTTTACCTTAGCATACCTTTGCAACTCTTGACTCTGTCCTTAGTTCTATAGTATATCTTGAATCGATCACCACAATTAGATACCTGGATCTTTAGGGTTGCTGTTTTCCCAATATTTTCAAAGCTCATACATTTACTTGCTTGACAACTTACAAACTGAATTTGTTCCCCCCAAATCCATGTGTTCGATACTCTGGAATACTTGCTAATCTACGCCGATCCGTACACTGCGGGTTCACTCGCTTTTATTCTAGTTTTATAAATTTAAAGCTTGATTGCACGCACGCTAAGTGGCGAACAAGTTTTTGGCGCCGTTGCCGGGGATTTGGTCTAGGCCGAATTCGGTTGCCGGTTGTCAAGCTTGGGAGCTTAGCTCTTGTTATTTGATACCTCTTGTGAGTGATATTTGCAGGTTACTTTAGGTTTATGCGCAGGTCTATGAACAACACGGACCTTTTACCTCTTGATCAAGAACTTGAGAAGACTTTGAGGAAGAAGCTCAAGGAAAGAAAGATGGCTGAAGAAAGAGAACGAGAATGCCAAACGGAGTTAGCGGAATCCGAAGCTCAACTTAGATGGAGCGAGAGGACTCACAAGGAGGAATTGGAGCGTTATCAATCGAAAGTTGACGATCTTACGGATATGATATTTTAAATGAGGGTGGAATTAAGCGATCTTAAGAAGAAGAAGAGCAGGAAATCGTCAAGATCGGTTAGAGCCCATTCACCCGACGAGGATAGCGAGTCTTCCATGCCACCACTAGAAGACATTGATCCGACGATCAATGCGAACCCATTTGCTCCAAGACCGGCTGCAAATCGTCGTGTTCCGGCTAGGGATGCGAGAGCTGCTCGTGTAGATGGAGAGCCAAGGACTATTGGCCAAAGGATGGATCCCATTCAACAACCACGCCGTTTAGGTGTGAACTTTGATGCTGATGATATGCAAGGGTTTAGCTTCAACCCACAAGTTATCACCATCGTTCGCCAAAATCATTTTAGAGGAATGAGTGCTGAATCTCCACATCAACATTTACAAAATTTTGAGTTCATGATGGAGACAATGAAGCCAAAGATCGCAACCACTAACAACTACAATCAAGCCATTCTTCTTCTATTTGAAAGGGAAGGCTTTATCTTGGTATCAAGCTCTTCCAAATGGGAGACTTAACACATGGGAAGACCTTTCCGCGGAATTCCTCACCAAATTATTTCCGCCATCCAAGACGGCGGAGTTGAGAGGTAAGATTAATGCGTTTTCTATGAGATCTAACGAAAGTTTGTTTTAATCTTGGGAAAGATTTCAGGACTTATTATTGGATTGCCCACACCATGGAATTTCAAAGTTGGGTTTATTGGAGATATACTATAAGGGGCTGGATGTGGAAACACAATTCAAGCTCCAATCCCTTTCATGTGGTACATTCATGGACATGAGGGAAGATGACGCTTGGGACTTCATTGAGAAGCAAGCCCGAGTCATAGAAAAATATTCTCACCGGAAAGTAGAAGCAAATCAAGTGGAGCAAGGACCAAATTATCACAAGCCGCTCAAACTCAAATCTTTTCTCTCAATACCGAGATTACAGAGTTGAAGGAAACCATTAAAACAAACTTCCCAAGGCAAAAGGGACAAGATTTGGGTTATTTGGGAAACAACAATAACCACAATGGGAATGAGAATACAAATCGCAACAACCGGAACAACAACCGGAATAATTGGAACAACAACAACAACCGGAATAACGGCTGGAACAACAATAGGGGTTCAAACAACAACAATTGGCGGTCCAACCAACAACACAATTCCGGTAATTCTTATCTCAATTCAGGAAATTCACTAACTCTACCTTCTTCTTCTTCCATTCCCTTGAAAATCCAGGAACAAGCATCTAATAGCGGAAGCACTTCGAGGAAAGAAAAGTCCGATCTCATGTTGGAAACAATCTTGGGAAAGCTTCAAGGATTGGAGACTCGCATCATCAAGGTCGATGATCACATTACTAAGGTTGATAAAGCCCAAAATGTCTTAGAAAACCAAATGTTTAGTCAAGCTGAAGAAGTTCCTAGGAATCAAGGAAAACTTCCAGGAAAGACGGCGGATAACCCAAAGGGAAAGGTGATGGCAATCACCACTAGGAGCGGATCAACAACCATCAACCCGCAGCCTAAGTTTGTAGAAGTCCCCGCCGAAAATGAGAAAGAAAAGGGGAAGGAGAAGGAAGATGTCTACGTTCCTCGTCCAGCTTTCAAACCTTCCCTACCATTCCCGCAATCTAGAGCAAGAGCGCATCTAGACAAGCAATTCGGTAAGTTTATTGAACTCATGAGCAAACTACATATTAATATACCTTTCATTGATGCAATTGCAGGTATGCCAGCTTATGGAAAGTTCCTAAAGGAGATCCTCTCTAACAAAAGAAAATTAGAGGATTTTGGAGAGGTTAAGATGAGTTCGGATTTATCGGATCTCATCAAGACAATGAAGGAGAAGATGCCCCCAAAATTGAAGGATCCGGGGTCATTTTGTATTCCCATAGGAGTGGGAGATGTCACATATGATGCATTATGTGATTTAGGAGCAAGCGTGAGCATCATTCCGCTTGCCTTATGCAGGAAGATCGGCTTAGGCGAACCTAAGCCGGTGAAGATGACGTTGTACATGGCGGATCGATCCATAACTCGACCCGTCGGTATAGTTGAAGACATCCCGGTCAAGCTTGGTAAGTTCTATGTTCCTATATACTTTGTTGTGCTTGACATTCCTGCAGATAGTCCGGTCCCGATCATACTCGGAAGACCGTTTATTGCAACATCCGGTTGTATAGTTGATTACAAGAATACTAGACTTCCCTTCGACATAGGAGAAGAAAAGGTGGAATTCGTTCTCTCCACTTTGGTGAAGGAACCAGTTTTCGATGAGGATATATTCAATATCCATGACGAAGAGCTATCTAGAGAGGAGGTAAGTTCGATTCTCTTCAAAGACCCCTTACAAAAAGTTATTTCTATGAGCATTATGGATATAGGGGAAGAAGAGGAATGCAATGAAGAAATTGAAGCTTTAGAGAAGCAGAAAGAAGTGTATGAAGAAGAATTTGAGAAACTCTACGACGGGTCAGAGAATGTACAAAATCACGGCCAGTCGTGCTATTCCATGGCCGTGGAATCTACCAACATGACCGTAATCAGCTATTCAGAGGATTCCAGTAAGTTACACGGCCAAAACCACGGTCGTGGAACAAACAGAGGCCCCGTAATTGATTTCCACGCCCAAAACCACGGCCGTGGAGGAAACAGGGGAGCCGTAATTTTGGGTGAATCTGAAAGAGATTGTATCTTCTCCAACACTTCTCTTGACTCTTCTCCAACACCTTCTACATCCTTAAACACTTCTAAGGAAGCATCGGATACTCCTCAAGAGACATTAGAGACTGCTATAGTGATGGAATTGAAGCCACTTCCTACACATCTAAGGTATGCATTTCTAGGACCTAATTTTACCTTTCCGGTAATTGTTAGTTCCGATTTGAGTATTGATGAACATAGTAAGCTCATGGTTGTTCTTAAGAAACATAGGAAAGCCTTAGGGTATACTATAGAGGATCTAGTAGGAATCAAACCTTCACTATGCATGCATAAGATCCTAATGGAAGAAGACTTTAGAACTTCGTGACAACCTCAAAGGCGGTTAAATCCGACCATGAAGGAGGTTGTCAAGAAGGAAATTCTTAAACTAGTTGATGCAGGTATCATCTACCCTATCTCCGATAGCAAGTGGGTGAGTCCCGTACAGGTGGTTCCAAATAAGGGAGGAATGACGGTCATCACCAATAAAAACAATGAACTCATACCCACACGAACCGTAACTGGATGGAGGATGTGCATAGATTACCGGAAGCTAAACAACGCAACGAGGAAGGATCACTTCCCACTACCCTTCATCGACCAAATGCTTGAGAGGTTAGCACAACACTCACACTTTTGCTATCTTGACGGTTATAGTGGTTTCTTTCAGATCCCGATACATCCGGACGATCAAGAGAAGACCACATTCACGTGTCCGTGGGGAACGTTTGCGTATAGGAGGATGCCGTTTGGGCTTTGCAACGCCCC
This sequence comes from Fagopyrum esculentum, assembly GCA_033239045.1. NCBI lineage: Eukaryota > Viridiplantae > Streptophyta > Magnoliopsida > Caryophyllales > Polygonaceae > Fagopyrum > Fagopyrum esculentum. The sequence goes on along the minus strand of BSUD01000006.1, from coordinate 97,340,783 downwards.
AACCACCTTCCAAAGATGAATGATGGCTATCTTTTCGGAGTACATAGAGGAGATCATGGAGGTCTTTATGGATGATTTCTCCGTTTATGGTTCTTCTTTTGATAATTGTCTTTCTAACCTTGCTCTTGTATTACAAAGGTGTGAAGACACTAACCTAGTTCTTAATTGAGAGAAGTGTCAATTTATGGTGAAAGAGGGCATTGTATTAGGACACTTAGTCTCTAGTAGAGGGATTGAGGTGGATAAGGCTAAGATAGAGATAATAGAAAGGCTTCCTCCCCCAACTTCGGTGAAAGGGATAAGAAGTTTTCTAGGACATGCTGGATTCTATAGGCGCTTCATAAAGGATTTTTCCAAGATATCAAAACCGCTCACTAATTTATTAATGAAGGATGCAGTTTTTGATTTCTCGCACGAATGCTTAGATGCGTTTAATATGATTCGGGGAGCTCTAATCTCAGCCCCGATTATCCAACCTCCGGATTGGAATCTCCCATTCGAGGTTATGTGTGACGCAAGTGACGTAGCCATAGGGGTTATGCTTGGGCAAAGAAAGGAAGGATGAACCCATGCTATCTACTACGCTAGCAAGACGCTAGATGAAGCGCAGCTCAACTACGCCACTACCGAAAAGGAATTTTTAGCAATTGTATATGCATTTGAAAAGTTTCGCTCTTATCTTGTAGGTGCTAAGGTGATTGTGTACACGGATCATGCTGCGATCCGGTATTTGCTTGCAAAGAAAGATGCGAAACCAAGGCTGATTAGATGGATTCTTCTCCTACAAGAATTCGATCTAGAGATCCGTGACAAGAAGGGTTCGGAAAATTTTGTTGCGGATCATTTGAGTCGTCTACGACATCTAGAGGACGACCATCTACCTATAGATGACTCCTGGATGAGCATTTACATATCATAAAGGAGTGCATCGATGTGATCACCAAAGGTAACGAACCATGGTTTCCTGATTATGTTAACTATTTGGTTTGCCAGGAATTACCACCCGGATTATCCTACGCACAAAGAAAGAAGTTCTTTAAGGATGTTCGTGAATACTTTTGGAACGAACCTCTCCTCTTTAAGAGAGGTCCAGACGGCATCATTCGGCGATGTGTACCGGAAGATGAGATGCAAAGTGTCATCCGTCATTGTCATTCACTACCTTGTGGAGGACACGCTAGTTCGAACAAGACTAGCGCTAAGGTATTGTAATCTGGATTCTTTTGGCCTACTTTATTTAATGATGTGCAAACCTTTGTTTCCTGCTGCGATGCTTGTCAAAGAACAGGGAACATATCTAGGAGGAACGAGATGCTTCTTAACAACATCCAAGAAGTGGAGATCTTTGACGTTTGGGGAGTAGACTTCATGGGACCTTTCCCATCATCTTGTGGAAACCAATACATACTTTTAGCCGTGGATTATGTTTCGAGATGGGTTGAAGCAATTGCCTCTCCCACTAATGATGCCATGGTAGTGATTAAGTTCTTGAACAAGACCATCTTCCCACGATTTGGGACACCACAGACTATCATTAGTGATGGAGGTTCTCACTTCATTGCCCGACGTTTTGAAGCTTTCTTAGCTAAGTATGGGGTGACTCACAAGATCGCCACCCCCTACCATCCACAAACTAGTGGGCAAGTGGAGATCTTGAACCGGGAGATTAAAGGGATCCTGGAGAAGACGGTTTCAAGGACAAGGAAGGATTGGTCTTTGAAGCTAGATGACGCATTATGGGCATACCGGACTGCATATAAGACTCCCATCGGAACAACACCATACAACCTTGTGTATGGGAAGTCTTGTCACTTGCCGGTAGAATTGGAGCATAAGGCGTATTGGGCAATAAAGTGGTTGAACTTCAGCATGAAGGAAGCGGGAGAGAAGCGTCTCTTGGACCTCAATGAGCTTGAAGAACTTCGCTTGAACGCCTACGAAAACGCCAAGATCTATAAAGAAAGAGCGAAGCGTTGGCATGATAAGCATATCATCCCAAAGGACCTCAAAGAAGGAGATCAAGTTATCCTCTTCAATTCAAGGCTTCGTCTCTTTCCAGGTAAGCTTAAATCTCGTTGGACTGGACCTTATCTAATCAAACGTGTTTTTCCCCATGGTGCAGTTGAAGTATGGGGTGAAAAGGGCGGAAGCTTTAAGGTGAACGGTCAACGACTCAAGAAATATACACCGGAACTCCAAGCTGAGGAATTCGCACCCACCGAACTCGAATAAGTGCGAATATGGTCTAGATACGGACCCTAAACAAGCGCTTCTTGGGAGGCAACCCAAGGTATTGCACTTATGTTTTTGTTTTTGATTCATAGATTAGAATAGTTTAGACGTTTTTGTTTTGTTTTGCCTTCGATACCTTCCGGTATGTTTGTGTTTTTGGATGTAGGATCAGTGGAAGAGAAAGGGAGAAGGAAAGGTCTGAAGAAAGTTTACCAAACTTGGACTTTTACACATTACAGAGAGTTCCACGGCCAAAACCACGGCCGTGACAGCTACAGTGACCGTAATTTGTAAAAGCCTGAGAAAAATCACCAAAACCACGGTTCTGTACATTTCCACGGCCGTGGAAACCCCCGAGTGACCATAATTTTCGAAAAAATTTACGGGCACTATAAAAACCACGTTTCTTCACAAAACACACTAAAACCCCCAATTCCACGCCCAAGAACGCCGAAATCGTCCCCCTCTCTCAAATTCCCGTTCGTTAATCGTTTCGAACGATTCTTTGACCAAAAGTGAAGCAAGTTCAATCACCTACAAGATACAAGCAACGATTCGAGCGGCAAATCACCGGAGAAGACAGAATTCGGATTTCAAAACCCGAAAACCTAGGTTTTTATCTCTTCTCTCACTTTGTCGATTTGCCTCAGTTTTTGCAAGAATTTTTAGGAGAACTGATTGGAATTAGATTGGAATTAGTCTAGGGCTGCCATCTGTTGAGTTTGGTGTGAATCTGTTGAATTTTGAGAAATTCAGAGCCGAACCACGGTCTCTGGAAGAACCACGGCCTTGGAATTGTTAGAACAGGCCGTAATTTTTGAACTGAGGTGGATTTGGTTAGGAGAATGTCAGCTAGGAACAAGAAGAGGAAAGGTAATGCTTCCTCCTCCTCCCAGGCACCCCCTACTAAGCCACCATCACCACCCTCACCACCATCCCCTACAGTCCCTAAGATTCATTAGGACTATCTTGATGCTTTAGAAAGGATCGAGAAGAGAGCGGTCATAGGACCAAGATATTTACTGCTTGAAGAATTAGAGCCACTGAATGTGGTAGGGGATCTCACTCGGTTGTTGGATAGAGCAGGGTTGATCATCTTCTCTGCTATTCGTGAAGATGCATATGAGGAGATCACTAGAGAGTTTGTGATCTCATTCGAGCATAGTCATGTTGATAGGACGGTTTCTTTCCGGATGATGGAGAGAAACTATGAGTTCTCGATTCGGGAGTTTGGAGCCTTTTTTGGGTTCCAAGAGACCTTCAATGATCGATTCCCTAGTGGCGTGTACGCCAAAGATTTTTAGGAGGACATTGCTATGGTATACGCCAGCGAGGACCGCTGGCAACCTGCTGATACCAAGGCTAAGTTGATTTACCACTTAGCCTTGAAGATTTCCCACCGAGTGCTTTCTGAGTGTCTCTTCTCTAGGACAGAGACTTCTCAGAAAATCAAGACTGACGAGCTGTTTTTGCTTTATTGTATGCTGCATGGTAGGCCGGCTGACTGTGCCACCCTCTTAGCTTCTACTATGAGTAAGCTAAAGAATAAGAGGGCCGGAAATATTGGATACGGTGGGATGGTCACCCACCTTGCTAGGCAGCTTGGTATCGACTTCTCCGCATGCACCAGGATAGCTGCTAGACCTCTAGGACTCCAGAGCCTCATGACTCGAGGCATTATCTTTCCTAGACATAGAGGTACACCTACTGCTACCATGCCTTGGGAGGGTAGAGGAGGTAGAGGGGTTACATGGCTTCCCGAGTATTACATTATGGCTGGACGCCATAATTGGAAGGAGACATTCGCTACTATGCATGCGAATAGATTAGTAGTACCCCCTTATGTTCCCCCTGATCCACCCGTTGTAGAGGAGGAGGAGATGAGAGGAGATGATGAGTTTAAGGGAGGATTAGAGGAGCACGATTATGGTACCTTCCCGGATCAGCCGGATGCAGTTCCCGACCTCCCTAGACACTCCCCCCCGCCCCGCTAGAGCTTCTGGTTCTTCCCTCGCCGCGCCAGCGTGAGTGAGAGGCCGACATGGATGGCGACCCCTCCTGAGTGGTATAGCACTCAGCCGGATTGGATGGGAGCTCCACCAGCTTGGCATGCCCAGCCACCACCTGCACCAACACCGTGAGATGCACCAGCGTGGTATAGCCAGCCGCCGGGATGGTACGAGCAGCTGTCGGATTGGGCCACCGACCTTTCCAGTAGGGTTGAAGCCTTGGAGATCCGCGCGGATGCTAGGGATGCACGAGCCACTGCGCATGACCGGATGATGAGAGACATTTACCGCCAGCAATTTGGGCGGAACTATGATCCCGGCTTCTTCCCGTTTCTACCACCACCGGCACCCTAGTGAGGATGATGATGATCTACCACTTTAGCCACTCCACCACCGTCTTGTGAGTTCTTTTTCTTTCTTTCTTTTCTTTATTTTTCTTTTTGAACATTAGGGACAATGTTTGTCTCAAGTATGGGGTGGGGGTGTGACTATTCGTTTGTAATAACTCTACTCACTTTGCTTGCTTTGATCGAGAACACCTTGCATGTTTCATTCTATTGTTACATGTTTCATCATCGCATTGGATGAAAAAGCTTTTGAAAAACCCATAAAAATCGAAAAATTTTGAAAATTTTGTGCTTCTAAGGATTGAGATGATTTCTATGATAATCACTACTTGTGAATTGAGTTTTGATGACAATCGCATGCTTAAACAAATAGTGAATTGAAAAGAAATTGAATGAGTTAATTATTCCTCTTTTGCAAGTTTCATAATGTGAAGAATGTTACCTAAATCATATTGAGAAATCAAGGTTGACATCACATGATAAGTTCTTATACTTCTTGTTGAAATGATTAAGGCAATTCGATTTTCTTTCTTGTTTCTTTGATCATTTAGCCTCTCAATGAAATAATAGTCTCCCTTACCTATCCGGGAATTTGGAGGAGTTGATATTTGGCATGTTTGATGTGGGAGGGCCATGAAAGCAAAATTTTTGCATTCAAAGAATAGAAAGAACTTATAGGTTTGGGGAAGTTAATCATGACGATGAGTAACTCGGCACCATTCACATAGCCAGGTGTTTGTGTCTTGCCAAAAGTCGGATTGAGCGATATTCCTAGCGGATTATGGTATGTGCATCAAGGGTTTGAGGCATCTCGCAAAATTGAGAATCGCCAATCTCCTAGGCGTCGGTTTTTGTGCACCTCTATCCATAACTCCAAAAGTAAAGTCGAAAAATTAAGTGCAAAAGAAGAGAGCAAAGCTCTAAGTTGAAAGTGTTGCAAAACCGCAAGAGAAAAAGAAAAGAGTTAGTTATCCACTTTCCCGGATTCATACACCACACTCCTTATAATTTCCTCTCCCTTTCCGCATTCTAGACCTTACTTGAAAGCCCTTAAGATAAAGAGTTATGACTTTGTGATCTAAATTGAAGTTTCTTATGATTGATTTTAATAATGTTTGAAGGTTATGATGCTTACATTGAAGTTTGATCAATTCATGAGTTTTCTTCCTCTTTATTTTTTGGTTATGTATATGAGAGTCTTTTGAATGAATGAAGCAAGATTTGAGAATGATCTATCGACTAGAAGCACATTTACTTAAAATATGTTTTGTTTTTGAGAGCGCATCCATATTTCATCCTAACTTGAGTTTTAAGGCTTTTGAAAGACCTTGCTTGGGGACAAGCAAGTGGCAAGTATGGGGTATTTTGTTAGCATGAAATATTGTGATATTTTAGGCACGTTTTCTAGATGTTTTTCATCCATTTAAGTGTTCATCAATAAAGTATTGAAGCAATTGTGAGCTAGTTTGTCTATATTGTCGATATAGAGTTTTACATAAGCTTTGTGTTTTTTGTAGGAGGATAAGAGCTAAAACCGAACAAATTAAGAGAGGATGGAGATGAATTGAGCACATCCAAGGATTGAGGACACCACAAAGAAGCCAAGGAAGATGCTAGGATGAAGAATGGCACAAAACAAAGGGAATTACGAGCAACCTATGCTTCCACGCTCTAAAATACGGACGTAATGAAGTTCACGCTCTAAACCACGGCCGTGGAACTTAGCAACATGAGCGTGGAGCATTCCAGAGAGTTACACGGTATAAAGTACGGTCGTGTAAGTTGTGAAAAACCGTAATCCAATTCCACGCTCTAAACCACGGGCGTGGAATTCCATAAAGCCGTGATTTAGGCAATTTTTTGACGAATAAAATATAGATACATTGTCTACGCACATGGGCCGGACGGTTATTTTATCTTTCCCTATAAAAGGACGGAAGGAGGGAGATTTCAGCACCTTCGCTTACGCTTGCTTGCACGTGGCTAGGGTTTCATTGGACGTGCGGAGGATTTCCATTTTTGCAAAGGCTTGAAGATTTGGAAGTTGCGCTTTGTCCTTAGGTTTGATTAGAAGACGGATTGACATCCCGCTCTTCGTTCTTATCAAGGATTGTGATTGGTTTGTGTTATTCCAAACCTAATATACATTATACTCTTGTTTGTGGATTTGAGATTGATTTAAAGTTTATTGAAGGCTTTCGAATGTTTTCATCTTTCATTCTTCTAATGACTGTTGTTGGCTAAAACCCTTTAGCAATTATAAGGTGAAGGGTTGATAGTTGTGGCTTAGATGATGATAGATCGATCGTAAACAGATTGAACCCTGAGAGTTAGAGAGATTTCGCCGATGAGCCAGAATCACGGCCTGTTCTTGAGGTTCCACGGCCGTGGAACTCAAGATTCACCCGTAATTTGTGTTAATTGACAAACCTTGCTTTTACTTTTATCCAAAGTTAAAGATTTGCTTTAACTTAGTCTTGGCTTGCCTTTTCTAGGTAGTAGTGAAGCCTCAACAACCTCTACTTCGATTTCGAGTGTCACAACCTTAATTGGTTTAGTTAGTCTTGATCATTGGGTTACAAGTTTGGGTATTTGACATTAATTCTTGTCTTTAGATCCTTTTTATACTGAAGCCTCAACAACCTTTATAGAGAGTGCCTTTAGATAAGTCATATAAAGCCTTGGAACTTCACCGTACATTGCTTTACCTTAGCATACCTTTGCAACTCTTGACTCTGTCCTTAGTTCTATAGTATATCTTGAATCGATCGCCACAATTAGATACCTGGATCTTTAGGGTTGCTGTTTTCCCAATATTTGCAAAGCTCATACATTTACTTGCTTGACAATTTACAAACTGAATTTGTTCCGCCCAAATCCCTGTGTTCGATACTCTGGAATACTTGCTAATCTACGCCGATCCGTACACTGCGGGTTCGCTTGCTTTTATTCTAGTTTTATAAATTTAAAGCTTGATTGCACGCACGCTAAGTGGCGAACAGCGTTCAGGAGTCAACCTAGTTGATCCAACTGAGCATGATTATGAACTTCGACCGCAAGTTCTAACCATGATTCGACAATGTCAATTCGGAGGTTTGGAGAGATAATCTTCGCATCAACATTTGCAAAACTATGAGATTCTGATGGAGACTTTGAGACCTTTAAAAGGGGAGAATAACAACCACAAGTTGAGGCCTTTCTATTTCTCTTTGAAAGACTAGGCGCTTGCTTGGTTTCAATCTCTTCCGGCCGGAAAAATCAACACTTGGGAAGAGATGACAACGGAGTTTCTAACTAAGTTCTTTCCTCCCTCTAAGACCGTTGGATTGTGGGGAAAGATCAATGCTTATATTATGAAGGACAAGGAGACTTTGTCCAAGTCATGAGAGAGATTCAAGGATCTTCTATTGGATTGCCCACATCATGGGATTCCAAAGATCGAGTTGCTGGAAATTTATTTCAAAGGTTTGGATGGAGCTACTCAATTTAATCTTCAACTACTTTCCGCCGGCACATTCATGGACATGCAAATACATGAAGCTTGAGATTTCAGTGAAAAGCAAGTTTTACACATGGCGAAGTTCTCCCATCAAGGAACTGAAAATGGAGCAAGGAGAGTTAGCTTCCAAGACACATCATCAAATGGAGCTCAACTCACCTCTCTTAGCAATGGGGTATTCATGCATGACTTTTCGGTATATGGTTCCTCTTTTGATGATTGTTTAGCTAATCTTTCTCTAGTTCTACAACGTTGTGAATACACTAATCTTGTTCTAAATTGGGAGAAGTGTCACTTTATGGTTAGTGAAGGAATTGTTCTAGGACACCTCGTTTCCAACCGAGGTATTGAGGTCGATCGAGCAAAGATCGAGACTATTGAGAAACTTCCTCCCCCTTGTTCTTTTAAGGGTGTGCGGAGTTTTCTCGGGCATGCATGTTTCTATAGGAGGTTCATCAAGGATTTCTCAAAAATCTCTAAATCACTCACTAATCTTTTGAATAAAGATGTTGTTTTTGAGTTTTTGCAGGAATGCCTTGATGCTTTTTACAAGATAAAGGAAGCATTAATTACCGCTCCCATCATTCAACCTCCCACTTGGACCTTGCCCTTTGAGATCATGTGTGATGCTAGTGATGTGGCCGTAGGAGCGGTACTTGGACAAAAGAAGGATTGCCGGACCAACGCCATTTACTATGCTAGAAAGACACTAGATGAAGCTCAACTGAACTATGCCACCACCGAAAAGGAGCTCTTGGCGGTTGTTTATGCCTTTGAGAAGTTTCGCTCTTACTTAGTGGGAGCGAAATTTATTGTTTACACTGATCATGCAGCTATTCGTTACTTGCTTGCTAAGAAAGATGCGAAGCCACGTCTTATTTGTTGGATTCTCTTGCTTCAAGAGTTTGACCTAGAGATTCGCGATAAGAAGAGATCCGAGAGTTCTGTTGCAGATCACCTCAGCCGGCTACCTCCCTCCTCGCTCGAGAAGGATGACCTACCCATAGATGATTCGTTTCCGGATGAGCACTTTCATTTGTTGGAACGTTAGATAGATTTCTTTGTCTCACCCCATGATGAAGGTGAAGTATGGGGTGAGGACACCTTCCAGCAGGTTTAATGATGATGTACGGTCTAGCTAGCAACCTTAAATCAAGCGCTTCTTGGGAGGCAACCCAAGGTATTACTTTCTTTTCCCCTTTCTAGCTTAGTTTTAGATAGTTTGCTTCACTTTGTTTTTGCGTCCTCTAGACAAGAACCAGGAACTTTCTGAGGAAGGATTACAACTCAGGAGCTAAACTGGAAGGACAAAGTTCGAGAAATTGAGAAGACGAAGCTTGACTGAGACACATCTCAGTTGCTATCCCAACACCTCGACCGAGATGTTCTTCGGGAAACCAAGGCGACTAGATCTGACATCCAGTCAGACACCTCGATCCGGTCGGGACCCCCTCGACCAAGGTGAAATCAAATTTAGCGAGGGGTATAAAAGGCGAGACGATTTTCTCTCTCCTCACTTTTCCCTCCCAACAACCGAACGTCGACCGCGGCGGTGCCCTAGAATCAAATCTTCGTTCCTTGCTCGCTTTCTACGATTTTTGGCTCGATTACACCGGAGGAAGCAAGAGGATCGGTTTTCAAGCATCAAACAACAAGGAAGACGCTCCAAATCTGCAGAATCTAGGTATTTCGTTCCGAAACCCTTACCTCTTCTTCTTTTACTAATTTAGCACAAAATTGGCTTTGGTTGCCACTGTCTATTGTTGAAAAGGATATAAGTACCCCTTAGGAAGCCTTTGGTAGTGATTTGGGGGAAAATAACTTACAAATTTTAGAGTTGCGAATGAACAACCCTTCGCCTCGGCCAGGTCGGCTATGTCTCGGCCGAGGTGTTCTTCAGACAACCGAGGTGACCTGTCAGAAATCATGAGTAGCAGATCTGATTGCCAGCTGGTCTTGAGAGACAGACCTAGTAGTTCCTCTCCTTCTTCTTCACAGTATTCGATTCCGGTGATCCACGAGCGACACCAGGCTGATTATGACCGTATCTGCGGGCGTCCTATCGTTGCCCCGCGCTTTCTTGACGTTGTTGCCTTCGAGTGCCTCCATTTGGCTGAGGACTTGAGGAAGATGATCTCCATGGTAGTACTGGAGGAGTTCATGGAGGTTCGAGCGTCATCTTATCTGGAGCCGACTACGGAGTTCGTGAGTTCCGTCACTTACATGCCGGAGTGCAGTAATATCAAGTACCGGTTACTGAACCGGAACTATATCATGCCTATGGACTAGTTTAGGGATATTTTCTGCTTTCCTACCCGCACAATTTCTGACTTTCCTTCCCGAGCTGTAGCTCGAGATTTCTGGGGCGAGATAGCCCACGTGGTTGAGCATAGTGATAGGTGGAGACCCGGAGATTCCCGGGAGCACATCATATTCCATTTGGCGTTCCGCCTAGCTCACAGGATATTCAGTGAGACTCTTTTGGTGCACACTGAGACGCCCCAAAAGGTCCGACAGGGGGAGTTGTTGAGCTTGTTTTGTATGGTCATAGGGGGAGTTCCTGATTTTGCTGGGATGTTAGTAGAGGACTTGTATAGGATCAAGGGCAAGTCGAAGGGAGATATCTTTTGTGGAGGGTTGGTGACCCACATTTCTACTACCATGGGTCTGGATCTGTTTGCATGTACATTTTTCGCGGCTGCGAAGCCGCTAGGGTTGCAGGATATGATCACGAGGCGTATTCTCGTTCCTCGTGGTCTTAGCACGCCTTACGTCGCCATGCCATGGGAGACGACAGGTCCACAAGGCATTTTGTGGTCATCTCAGTTTTATGTCTTTGACCGGCAGTTCTGCTCCCCTGCCTGGTTTCCTTACATGGAGGATGCTAGAGATGCTGCTACTAATGATGGGGGAGGAGATTCCATGGAGACCGGTACTGATACCGGCGGTCCTAGTGTTCCCGTTGTTGATCTAGATGATGAGGCGACAGAGGAGGAGAAACCAACACCACGACCACCACCTCAACGCATATCCCGCAGACGCAGAGATCCCGAGGCCCACCGACGGATTGATGAGCTGACTGAGTAGATGATTGACTCTTATGCGGCCATGAAAGTAGACATGTCCCAACGTTTCGATGGTTAGCGCCACCACACTGATGGATGGATGCATCAGATAGGGGAAAGCCAGCATTACCAGCGTAGGATGATGGAGATCCAGTTCCAATAGATGATGGGTGATAGCATGAATTATAGTCTATATTTTGGGGTTTGTTTGGACGTTTTATCTTTCATAATCTGCATGTTTGTATGTATAATATGTGATTATATTACCATTTCATCTACCTTTGTGAGAATCGAGGTCTACACCTAGTTTTGTTGTAATTGTAGGTAAAATGGTACGTTTTGCATCAAAAAGGAGCAAAAGGAGTCATGAGTCATTTGGAGCTACATCCAGGAAGCATAGCCATGGATTAAAGATTTACTTTGGACCAATTTTGAGAGATTTCACATTCAGTTGTGACTCACCTCGGTTGACCAGAGATTCATCTCGACCGAGGTGATCCAGAGACGCCGACTCGACCGAGGCGAACACCTAGGACGCGGCGAGAATATTTTATTCATGGATGAGATCTTTTAAATTTGGAAAGTGATCTTATATTTTTGGGCTTGGCTCCTGGTAGGAAGGAGATATGCAGAATCATATATTTTACCTATATTTATGGGAAAATATCTTTCTAAGATTTATTATCTTTGGAGGGTTATTTTCCTATAAAAAGGGTTGGATTTCCACAATTCCGACATCTCGCATACAGCCCGCTTACACCGAAAAAGACGCAGCAGCAGCACCCTACTCCAGTTGGGAGTTTCGAAGAACCTTTTTGAAGGTTGAAGGAAGATTGAAGTCCATAGCTTTTATAGCTTTTTGGAGGGTTTTTGTAAGATTGTCTTCAATTTCCCTCACTTGTTGTCTTGTCTTGTTGGATTGCTATCCAAGGAACGCTTTGTTGTGATATTTGATTCAGTTATTGAAGTCTTTTTCATTAAATTCTTCCTTGTTCAAATATTCACTTTCTTCCCATATATTTTAATACTTTCATTATGATGATGAGTGGCTAATTTCCTTGTGTGATTCTAGGGTGATTGGCTGAAGGTTGTGGGAAAAACAATGATAGAATAATCTTAGATTCCAGTAGGATCCTAAAAGTTCGAGTCTTTAACCTTAACCCTAAGCATCTCGTTCGGTTGATGAACATCTCGGCCGGGGTGGAATTCTTCTGATCGAGGTGACTTATCCGACCTAAAACAGAAAGTTAAGTGTTAGAGTTTGCTAAATCCTATTCTTATTACACCTTCCTGGTTCAATGCAAGCTTAGGATGAGACTTACCCGGTAATTCCTTAGTTTGTGTACCAACGATCATAAGTGTAGGTAATAAAGGTTTATCCTTTATTGGGGTTTGAGTGTGCTTCCATCCCATCTTTGTGAGTTAGCTTGAGACTTACCCGGTAAAGGTTGATTCTATTCCCTTAGATGGTATGTTAGTTTGAGGTTATAATTCTTTATCTTGATTCCTTGAGACTTACCCGGTAATAGGAGTTGTGGTTCAGGATTAGTGTGTAGTGAGACTTACCCGGTGATCTACTCCACTTTAGAAACACCTTCCCCACGCAAAAATCTCAGCTTTGTCCGCCTATCTATAGATCTTGAGTTGGAACCACAACTAGATGCTTTAATCCTTAGAATTGCATGTTTGCTTTATTGACTTCTTATTCATCTTTGATTGTGTTAATCGCTCTTGTGGTTAGTATTGACATAAGCACACCGTATTGACTTTGTTTCACCGAGTCCCTGTGATCGACCCCTGGAATTTTCTTGCTTTTACTACGATTGACCCGTACACTGCGGGTTCGCATCCTTGTTTTAAGCTTAAGTCTAGGGTTATAAATTTAAAGCTTGCACACACCTTTTGGAGCGAACAAGTTTTTGGCGCCGTTGCCGGGGACTTGGTCTAGACCGAGCCGGTTGCGGTTTGCTTTCGGGGCACTTGCCCCTGTTGCTACTAACTACTCTTTCTATGAGTTTTGTAGTTTTTAGGATTTCCGATGACTACGTTTGATCCAGCCTAGATAGCAAGACAAAGTGCTAGGGCGGACCATTATGAATACTTAGAGGAGAAGTACTCCTTCTATTGGTTCAACAATGAATGGGAAAGAGAAGAGGTCATTCAGCGTGAGCTTATGATGTGGGATGAACTGAATGTCCCTAAAAAGATTTGTGAGCAACCTCTTGAAGATTCTCTTGAATCAAGATGGGAGAGGTTGATGAAGAAGGTGGAGGAGCTCAAGGAAAGCACCCTATCCAATGCTAAGCCGGAAGAGGAGCATAAGGAAGTGCTGAAAGTTCCAAGCACCCCTCCAATCAAACCAGAAGTTTCTCCTGAACCTTTTGAAGGAGAAGAAGATCTGGAAGATTTCGATCTAACTATCGAGACCTCGGCCGAGGTGAAAGAGAGATCGGCCGAGGTGGAGGAAAAATCTGTAGAACTGCAAGATACGGAGAACCTTGGCCAAATTACCGAGACTGTGGTCAAGGTGGAAGAAAGATCAGCTGAGTTGGGAGGGATTTCGTGGGTGGATTATCAACCCAACACAAAACTTGTCTCAAGCTTTGGAGAACTTTGCAAGGTACATTCTCCTACTTCATTTGAATTCCCTATTAAAATTTCTGAATTTTTGAGGAATGCACCGGAGAGTTGGAGGTCTCTTCCGAAAGAACCTCCTAAAATCAAGATGAAACCTCCCATGAAACTGTTGGAAGAAGATGCTCCTTGGATTATAAGGTTTGAAGTTTGCAAGCACTACACCGTTAAGGCGATGAAGTGTCTGTTGTTCATGTATGGGGTCTCTCGCATGCTAAGGACCTTGTACCATCCCCAAGCTAAAGATGGGGAAGCTACTAGGATTCTCGAGAAGTTGTTTTCTCGATCAAGGAAAGGATGGGACGCAAGGCTAGATTATGTCCCATTGAAGTGCAGGAAGGCTAGAAGGATTCCGGTGAGAATCAAACCGTACAAGCTTGTACGTGGGAGATCTTACCATTTGCCGGTGAAACTAGGAACCGAAACCTTTTTGGAAGAATTTTTGATGGATGTGATGAGCACTCCATGGTGTTCAAGGTACATTGAGTAATTCTATGTAGAAGGGTCCAGCTAGCGACCTTAAACAAAGCGCTTCTTGGGAGGCAACCCAAGGTATTGCTTTCTTCTCCCTTTTCTAGTTTAGTTTAGATAGTTGCTTTGTTTTTGTTTTCCTCTAGACAACAACCAGGTATTCCAAAAGGAAGGATCACAGTTCAGGAGCTACACTAGAAGAACGAAATTTCGAGAAGTTGAGGAAACGAGCTTTACTGAGATACATCTCGGGTACTGTCAGAACATCTCGACCGAGATGTACTTCGCCAACCGAGATGGTCTTATCTGGGAGCTGTTTCTTACTTCTTCATGCGGTTTAGCTATGTTCGGTGAGTATCCTGTCCTTAGACTTATTTTAACCCACTGGGACAGTGTGTCTCAAGGATGGGGTATTTGTGTATTATTTGACACTTATGTGATGGATGACTCTATCTTATCGGATATTTTATTTATGCTTCACTTCTGCATTTATATGATTATCTGATATTACATGCATACCTACAGGTTATTTGATTTAGAAAAACGTCGAAACCGGAAAAAAAAATGGTTTTAAAAATTTTTTGACCTCGACCGGGGAGATTCTGGCCAAACGAGGCATTTCACCTCGGTTGAACCAAGAACACCTCGACCGAGGTGGGTTACTGAGAGTTTTCATAAACGATTTTTTGTGTTACTTATCTGGATATGATCTCAGTGAAGATTATGTTTACCTACTAGTTTTAAATTCTTTATGTGTTTGAAAGGTTTTATAATATGTTTAAGTTGCTAAATTCTTTGTTTGAAATTAGTGGCATGTTTAATACTTTGTTTTTATCCAAATTATGTTGAATTTGAAGGTTGACACCGCAGGTTAAGTTCTCTCACTTTCTTCTTGGAAAGACCAAGGCAATTCATTCTCTTCTTCTTCTTCTTCTTGATCATGCTTAGCCCCTCATATACATTTTGCCTCCCTTTACCTATCCGGGAATTTGGAAGCAAGCGAAGTGGTGAAAGCAAGTGGAGTTAAAGTTGAGAAGTGGCTGGAAGTGAAAGTGTTAGAAAACAATAATAGGTTTGGGGAAGTCAATCATGAAGATGAGTAACTCGGCACCATTCACATAGCCGGGTGTTTGTGTCTTGCCAAAGTCGGATTGAGCGATATTCCTAACGGGTCATGGTATGTGCATCAAGGGTTTGATGCATCTCGAGAAATTGATGATTGCAGATTTCCTAGGCTTCGGTTATTGTGCACCTCTGTCCATGCATCCCAAAAAGTAAAGTAAAAGAAAAAGTGTTAAATAAGCAAATCTTATTGGTGGAAGATGTTGCAAGTCAAAGTGAAAGTGAAGTTCATCCTTTTCCCGGATTCTAGCACCACATTACTTTACATACATCCCTACCCTACACGTTTCTTGACTTTTCTTTTGGGAAGCCCTTGAGACCTTGAGCTTGTTGATTGACTTAGCGGTTTAAACTGGATTATACATGATTAATTTTGATAATTATGATTTATTATGCATTCTATGATTTTATGCAAAGATGAACAACTTTCCTATATTTATAAAATGTTTTGAGCATATTGAGTTTTTAATTCCATGAAGTATTCTCTTAGAGTGATCTATGATAGTTGCACACCATAAAATGTTTTTGAAAGACTTTTTCATTGATTTTCATGATTTATAATCCATTCTATCTTGATTTCTATATAAGGAACTTGCTTGGGGACAAGCAAGGGCTAAGTATGGGGTATTTTGATAGCATGAATTATAGTCTATATTTTGGGGTTTGTTTGGACGTTTTATCTTTCATAATCTGCATGTTTGTATGTATAATATGTGATTATATTACCATTTCATCTACCTTTGTGAGAATCGAGGTCTACACCTAGTTTTGTTGTAATTGCAGGTAAAATGGTACGTTTTGCATCAAAAAGGAGCAAAAGGAGTCATGAGTCATTTGGAGCTACATCCAGGAAGCATAGCCATGGATTAAAGATTTACTTTGGACCAGTTTTGAGAGATTTCACATTCAGTTGTGACTCACCTCGGTTGACCAGAGATTCATCTCGACCGAGGTGATCCAGAGACGCCGACTCGACCGAGGCGAACACCTAGGACGCGGCGAGAATATTTTATTCATGGATGAGATCTTTTAAATTTGGAAAGTGATCTTATATTTTTGGGCTTGGCTCCTGGAAGGAAGGAGATATGCAGAATCATATATTTTACCTATATTTATGGGAAAATATCTTTCTAAGATTTATTATCTTTGGAGGGTTATTTTCCTATAAAAAGGGTTGGATTTCCACAATTCCGACATCTCGCATAGAGCCCGCTTACACCGAAAAATACGCAGCAGCAGCACCCTACTCCAGTTGGGAGTTTCGAAGAACCTTTTTGAAGGTTGAAGGAAGATTGAAGTCCATAGCTTTTATAGCTTTTTGGAGGGTTTTTGTAAGATTGTCTTCAATTTCCCTCACTTGTTGTCTTGTCTTGTTGGATTGCTATCCAAGGAACGCTTTGTTGTGATATTTGATTCAGTTATTGAAGTCTTTTTCATTAAATTCTTCCTTGTTCAAATATTCACTTTCTTCCCATATATTTTAATACTTTCATTATGATGATGAGTGGCTAATTTCCTTGTGTGATTCTAGGGTGATTGGCTGAAGGTTGTGGGAAAAACAATGATAGAATAATCTTAGATTCCAGTAGGATCCTGAAAGTTCGAGTCTTTAACCTTAACCCTAAGCATCTCGTTCGGTTGATGAACATCTCGGCCGGGGTGGAATTCTTCTGATCGAGGTGACTTATCCGACCTAAAACAGAAAGTTAAGTGTTAGAGTTTGCTAAATCCTATTCTTATTACACCTTCCTGGTTCAATGCAAGCTTAGGATGAGACTTACCCGGTAATTCCTTAGTTTGTGTACCAACGATCATAAGTGTAGGTAATAAAGGTTTATCCTTTATTGGGGTTTGAGTGTGCTTCCATCCCATCTTTGTGAGTTAGCCTGAGACTTACCCGGTAAAGGTTGATTCTATTCCCTTAGATGGTATGTTAGTTTGAGGTTATAATTCTTTATCTTGATTCCTTGAGACTTACCCGGTAATAGGAGTTGCGGTTCAGGATTAGTGTGTAGTGAGACTTACCCGGTGATCTACTCCACTTTAGAAACACCTTCCCCACGCAAAAATCTCAGCTTTGTCCGCCTATCTATAGATCTTGAGTTGGAACCACAACTAGATGCTTTAATCCCTAGAATTGCATGTTTGCTTTATTGACTTCTTATTCATCTTTGATTGTGTTAATCGCTCTTGTGGTTAGTATTGACATAAGCACACCGTATTGACTTTGTTTCACCGAGTCCCTGTGATCGACCCCTGGAATTTTCTTGCTTTTACTACGATTGACCCGTACACTGCGGGTTCGCATCCTTGTTTTAAGCTTAAGTCTAGGGTTATAAATTTAAAGCTTGCACACACCTTTTGGAGCGAACAAGTTTTTGGCGCCGTTGCCGGGGACTTGGTCTAGACCGAGCCGGTTGCGGTTTGCTTTCGGGGCACTTGCCCCTGTTGCTACTAACTACTCTTTCTATGAGTTTTGTAGTTTTTAGGATTTCCGATGACTACGTTTGATCCAGCCTAGATAGCAAGACAAAGTGCTAGGGCGGACCATTATGAATACTTAGAGGAGAAGTACTCCTTCTATTGGTTCAACAATGAATGGGAAAGAGAAGAGGTCATTCAGCGTGAGCTTATGATGTGGGATGAACTGAATGTCCCTAAAAAGATTTGTGAGCAACCTCTTGAAGATTCTCTTGAATCAAGATGGGAGAGGTTGATGAAGAAGGTGGAGGAGCTCAAGGAAAGCACCCTATCCAATGCTAAGCCGGAAGAGGAGCATAAGGAAGTGCTGAAAGTTCCAAGCACCCCTCCAATCAAACCAGAAGTTTCTCCTGAACCTTTTGAAGGAGAAGAAGATCTGGAAGATTTCGATCTAACTATCGAGACCTCGGCCGAGGTGAAAGAGAGATCGGCCGAGGTGGAGGAAAAATCTGTAGAACTGCAAGATACGGAGAACCTTGGCCAAATTACCGAGACTGTGGTCAAGGTGGAAGAAAGGAATGCACCGGAGAGTTGGAGGTCTCTTCCGAAAGAACCTCCTAAAATCAAGATGAAACCTCCCATGAAACTGTTGGAAGAAGATGCTCCTTGGATTATAAGGTTTGAAGTTTGCAAGCACTACACCGTTAAGGCGATGAAGTGTCTGTTGTTCATGTATGGGGTCTCTCGCATGCTAAGGACCTTGTACCATCCCCAAGCTAAAGATGGGGAAGCTACTAGGATTCTCGAGAAGTTGTTTTCTCGATCAAGGAAAGGATGGGACGCAAGGCTAGATTATGTCCCATTGAAGTGCAGGAAGGCTAGAAGGATTCCGGTGAGAATCAAACCGTACAAGCTTGTACGTGGGAGATCTTACCATTTGCCGGTGAAACTAGGAACCGAAACCTTTTTGGAAGAATTTTTGATGGATGTGATGAGCACTCCATGGTGTTCAAGGTACATTGAGTAATTCTATGTAGAAGGGTCCAGCTAGCGACCTTAAACAAAGCGCTTCTTGGGAGGCAACCCAAGGTATTGCTTTCTTCTCCCTTTTCTAGTTTAGTTTAGATAGTTGCTTTGTTTTTGTTTTCCTCTAGACAACAACCAGGTATTCCAAAAGGAAGGATCACAGTTCAGGAGCTACACTAGAAGAACGAAATTTCGAGAAGTTGAGGAAACGAGCTTTACTGAGATACATCTCGGGTACTGTCAGAACATCTCGACCGAGATGTACTTCGCCAACCGAGATGGTCTTATCTGGGAGCTGTTTCTTACTTCTTCATGCGGTTTAGCTATGTTCGGTGAGTATCCTGTCCTTAGACTTATTTTAACCCACTGGGACAGTGTGTCTCAAGGATGGGGTATTTGTGTATTATTTGACACTTATGTGATGGATGACTCTATCTTATCGGATATTTTATTTATGCTTCACTTCTGCATTTATATGATTATCTGATATTACATGCATACCTACAGGTTATTTGATTTAGAAAAACGTCGAAACCGGAAAAAAAAATGGTTTTAAAAATTTTTTGACCTCGACCGGGGAGATTCTGGCCAAACGAGGCATTTCACCTCGGTTGAACCAAGAACACCTCGACCGAGGTGGGTTACTGAGAGTTTTCATAAACGATTTTTTGTGTTACTTATCTGGATATGATCTCAGTGAAGATTATGTTTACCTACTAGTTTTAAATTCTTTATGTGTTTGAAAGGTTTTATAATATGTTTAAGTTGCTAAATTCTTTGTTTGAAATTAGTGGCATGTTTAATACTTTGTTTTTATCCAAATTATGTTGAATTTGAAGGTTGACACCGCAGGTTAAGTTCTCTCACTTTCTTCTTGGAAAGACCAAGGCAATTCATTCTCTTCTTCTTCTTCTTCTTGATCATGCTTAGCCCCTCATATACATTTTGCCTCCCTTTACCTATCCGGGAATTTGGAAGCAAGCGAAGTGGTGAAAGCAAGTGGAGTTAAAGTTGAGAAGTGGCTGGAAGTGAAAGTGTTAGAAAACAATAATAGGTTTGGGGAAGTCAATCATGAAGATGAGTAACTCGGCACCATTCACATAGCCGGGTGTTTGTGTCTTGCCAAAGTCGGATTGAGCGATATTCCTAACGGGTCATGGTATGTGCATCAAGGGTTTGATGCATCTCGAGAAATTGATGATTGCAGATTTCCTAGGCTTCGGTTATTGTGCACCTCTGTCCATGCATCCCAAAAAGTAAAGTAAAAGAAAAAGTGTTAAATAAGCAAATCTTATTGGTGGAAGATGTTGCAAGTCAAAGTGAAAGTGAAGTTCATCCTTTTCCCGGATTCTAGCACCACATTACTTTACATACATCCCTACCCTACACGTTTCTTGACTTTTCTTTTGGGAAGCCCTTGAGACCTTGAGCTTGTTGATTGACTTAGCGGTTTAAACTGGATTATACATGATTAATTTTGATAATTATGATTTATTATGCATTCTATGATTTTATGCAAAGATGAACAACTTTCCTATATTTATAAAATGTTTTGAGCATATTGAGTTTTTAATTCCATGAAGTATTCTCTTAGAGTGATCTATGATAGTTGCACACCATAAAATGTTTTTGAAAGACTTTTTCATTGATTTTCATGATTTATAATCCATTCTATCTTGATTTCTATATAAGGAACTTGCTTGGGGACAAGCAAGGGCTAAGTATGGGGTATTTTGATAGCATGAATTATAGTCTATATTTTGGGGTTTGTTTGGACGTTTTATCTTTCATAATCTGCATGTTTGTATGTATAATATGTGATTATATTACCATTTCATCTACCTTTGTGAGAATCGAGGTCTACACCTAGTTTAGTTGTAATTGCAGGTAAAATGGTACGTTTTGCATCAAAAAGGAGCAAAAGGAGTCATGAGTCATTTGGAGCTACATTCAGGAAGCATAGCCATGGATTAAAGATTTACTTTGGACCAGTTTTGAGAGATTTCGCATTCAGTTGTGACTCACCTCGGTTGACCAGAGATTCATCTCGACCGAGGTGATCCAGAGACGCCGACTCGACCGAGGCGAACACCTAGGACGCGGCGAGAATATTTTATTCATGGATGAGATCTTTTAAATTTGGAAAGTGATCTTATATTTTTGGGCTTGGCTCCTGGAAGGAAGGAGATATGCAGAATCATATATTTTACCTATATTTATGGGAAAATATCTTTCTAAGATTTATTATCTTTGGAGGGTTATTTTCCTATAAAAAGGGTTGGATTTCCACAATTCCGACATCTCGCATACAGCCCGCTTACATCGAAAAATACGCAGCAGCAGCACCCTACTCCAGTTGGGAGTTTCGAAGAACCTTTTTGAAGGTTGAAGGAAGATTGAAGTCCATAGCTTTTATAGCTTTTTGGAGGGTTTTTGTAAGATTGTCTTCAATTTCCCTCACTTGTTGTCTTGTCTTGTTGGATTGCTATCCAAGGAACGCTTTGTTGTGATATTTGATTCAGTTATTGAAGTCTTTTTCATTAAATTCTTCCTTGTTCAAAAATTCACTTTCTTCCCATATATTTTAATACTTTCATTATGATGATGAGTGGCTATATTCCTTGTGTGATTCTAGGGTGATTGGCTGAAGGTTGTGGGAAAAACAATGATAGAATAGTCTTAGATTCCAGTAGGATCCTGAAAGTTCGAGTCTTTAACCTTAACCCTAAGCATCTCGTTCGGTTGATGAACATCTCGGCCGGGGTGGAATTCTTCTGATCGAGGTGACTTATCCGACCTAAAACAGAAAGTTAAGTGTTAGAGTTTGCTAAATCCTATTCTTATTACACCTTCCTGGTTCAATGCAAGCTTAGGATGAGACTTACCCGGTAATTCCTTAGTTTGTGCACCAACGATCATAAGTGTAGGTAATAAAGGTTTATCCTTTATTGGGGTTTGAGTGTGCTTCATCCCATCTTTGTGAGTTAGCCTGAGACTTACCCGGTAAAGGTTGATTCTATTCCCTTAGATGGTATGTTAGTTTGAGGTTATAATTCTTTATCTTGATTCCTTGAGACTTACCCGGTAATAGGAGTTGCGGTTCTGGATTAGTGTGTAGTGAGACTTACTCGGTGATCTACTCCACTTTAGAAACACCTTCCCCACGCAAAAATCTCAGCTTTGTCCGCCTATCTATAGATCTTGAGTTGGAACCACAACTAGATGCTTTAATCCCTAGAATTGCATGTTTGCTTTATTGATTTCTTATTCATCTTTGATTGTGTTAATCGCTCTTGTGGTTAGTATTGACATAAGCACACCGTATTGACTTTGTTTCACCGAGTCACTGTGATCGACCCCTGGAATTTTCTTGCTTTTACTACGATTGACCCGTACACTGCGGGTTCGCATCCTTGTTTTAAGCTTAAGTCTAGGGTTATAAATTTAAAGCTTGCACACACCGTTTGGAGCGAACAATGGGCTATCCTTTTGACCCATCCCAGCATCTTTACATTCCACATCCACCACCACCAGCTGACGAGGATTAGAGCTGCATGGATTTTATTTCTTTATTTATTATATAGTTCAGCTAGGTCCGGTGAGTATTCTGATTTCTAAACTTATATTTGACCCATTGGGACAATGTGTCCCAAGTATGGGGTATTGTGGATGTATTACTTGACTTAATTGCATGTATGCTTGTATGACTCTTCGGATTATTATTGTTTATTTGGCTTTATATGCTTATCTGTCATTACATGCATACATATAGGTTTTTGTTTGAGAAAAACGTCGAAAAATGGTTTGAAAAAAAAATTTTATGACCTCGACCGGGATTTTCATGGCCGATCGAGGTAGAACACCTCGGATGACGCTAGAACACCTCGACCGAGGTAGGTTCTTAACTGAGAGTTTTCGAAACGTTTTGTGCTTCTTCTTTGGATATGACCTCAATGATGATTCTATTTGCAGATTGGTTTTGAAATCTTTATATGCTCGAAAGGTTTTATGATATGTTTAAGTTGCAAAATGCTTTGTTTGAAGTTTTAGCATGTTTAGTACTTTGTTTTTATCAAAATTATGTTGGATTTGAAGGTTGACACCACATGATGAGTTCTATCACATTCTTCATGGGATGACTAAGGTAATTCATTCTCTTCTCTTCTTCTTCTTGATCACGCTTTAGCCCCTCATATACATATTTGCCTCCCTTTACCTATCCAGGAATTTGGAAGCAAGCAAAGAAAAGCAAGTGAAAGTGAAGTTGAGATGTTGGCTGAAAGTGTTAGAAAGAAACAATTAAGTTTGGGGAAGTGAATCATGATGATGAGTAACTCGGCACCATTCACATAGCCGGGTGTTTGTGTCTTGCCAAAGTCGGATTGAGCGATATTCTTAACGGGTCATGGTATGTGCATCAAGGGTTTGAGGCATCTCGAGAAATTGATGATCGTTGATCTCCTAGGCTTCGGTTATTGTCCACCTTTGTCCATGCATCCCAAAAAATAAAGTAAAATAAGCAAAGCTTATTGGTGGAAGATGTTGAGTTTCAAAGAAAGTGAAGTAAGATCCTTTTCCCGGATTCTAGCACCACATACCCTATATACATCCCACCCTAACACGTTTCTTGACCTCTTTTGGGAAGTCCTTGAGACCTCGAGCTTGTTGGTTGACTTGGTGGTTTAAACTGGATTGTACATGATTGATTTCGATAATTATGATTTATTATGCATTCTATGATTTTATGGAAAGATGAACAGCTTTCTTATATTCATAAAATGTTTTGATCATGTCTTGATTTTATTTGCCATAAAGCATTCTCTTAGAGTGATCTTTGAGTGAAGCACACCACACAAATGTTTTGAGACACTTTTCATTGATCTTTCTGACTTATAATCCAATCTATCTTGTATCTAAGATTTGGAACTTGCATGGGGACAAGCAAGGGACAAGTATGGGGTATTTTAATAGCATGTATTATAGTCTATATTTTGGGATTGGTTTAGACGTTTTATCTTCATAAATCTGCATGTATGAATGTTCTTTGATTATATTGTTGTTTTTTATACCTTTGCGAGAATCGAGGTCTACACCTAGTTTCGTTGTAATTGTAGGAAAATGACATGTTTTGCATCGAAATGGAGCTAAGGAAGCTAAGGAGTCATTGGAGCCACGTTTTGGAGCTTTGAAAAGATCTCAGGAAGCATGGAAATGATTTTGAAGATTGATTTTAGACCATATTCGAGATGATTCACATTCATTTGAGATTCACCTCGGTCAGCTACAGTACCACCTCGACAGTGGTGATCTTGAGGAGCGTTCCGACCGAGGCGAACACCCTGTCGCCGGCGAGATCTTTATTTTTGGATGAGATCTTCTATTTTTGGAAGGAGGATATCTTATATTTTGGGATTGATTTCTGGAAGGAAGATATTATATTTGGCTGATTTATTTTGAGAGATATGGATATATTTTTTAGGAAATTATCTTTCTAAGATATCTTATATTTGGAAGATAATTCTCCTATATAAAGGGCTGATTTTTTACAATTCAGCCATCCTAAAATCTTCGGATCATTTATTTCTGAAGGGTTTTTCTGGAGTTTTGAAGGAAGAATTGAGTGAAGTATTGAAGGATTGAAGTTCAAGGAAGGAAGGAATCATAGTTGTAGTTGGCTTTTGAAGGAGTTTGTAAGATCTTCTTAGATCTCTTTTGGTTATTGTCTTTTCTGATTTGTTGACTGAAGAACGCTTGTTTGTTGATTGATTGATTCAGTTATTGAGACCTTTTTCTTAAGGTTTTCTTGTTCGAACATTGATTCCTTTCCCTTTAAATTGATTATTGTTATCATGATGATTGTTGGCTAAGTTTCTTGTGCAATTCTAGGGTGATTGGCTGAAAGTTGTGGGAAAGAAGATGACAAAATGATCTTAATCCCAGCAGGACCTTGAAAGATCGAGTTTTTATCTTAACCCTAGAACACCTCGCTCAGTCGTTGAACATCTCGGCCGGGGTGGAATCTGACTGAACGAGGTGACCTTTCCTGAACCTTATCTGAGTTAAGAGTTTAAGTTTGCCAAATCCTATCCTTATTACACCTTTCCGGGTTCAATGCAACCTAGGATGAGACTTACCCGGTGATTCCTTTGTTTGTTTACCTAAGATCATGAGTGTAGGTTATAAAGGTTTATCCTTTATTGGGGTTTGAGTGTGCCTTCATCCCATCTTTGTGAGTTAGCCTGAGACTTACCCGATAAAGGTTGATTCTATTCCCTTGGTTGGTGTGTTGGTTTGAGATTATAGTTCCTTTCCTTAGTACCTTGAGACTTACCCGGTAATAGGAGCTTTGGTTTGGGATAGTGAGTAGTGAGACTTACCCAGTGATCTATTCCCACCCTAGAAACACCTTCCTTTTGCAAACCTCAACTTTGTTCGTGTTATCTTTTGAGTTCTTGAGTTAGAACCACAACTAGATGCTTTAATCCCTAGAATCCGCATTCCCTTTATCTGACATTATATCATCTTGATTGATATAATTTGTGGTCCTGAACATATTTGACAACATGATTTTGTACTTTGTTTCACCATAGTCCCTGTGTTCGACCCTTGAAATTCTTGCTTTTATTACAATTGATCCGTACACTGCGGGTTCGCATATTGTTCAAGCATACTTCTTGGGTTATAAATTTTAAAGCTTGCACACACTTTTTGGAGTGAACATAAATAACGTAATTGAATATAAGAAACGGGTGTTTGTGTGGCATTACATATTATGATGTGTTGATATGATTATATGTGACATTGCTTCATTCTTATTCATTTATGTTAGCTAACGGTTTATACCTTGTTGTAGATATTCTACAAGATAGGAGAACTGCACAGTGAGCCAAATGGGTGATCCGCTGAGGGCTTCCGTACACTAAGGTTGGGCGAGGGTTATGGGATGTTCTGTACATGTTTGGATATGTGTGGTTGTTCTGCACTCAACGGTCTTTTGTAAACCTTCTAATTGTATATATTTATACAATTTGATGTATTTGGTTTTAATCTATCTGTGCCTTGTTATAAGATCCACTGAACTTGTTGTCAAGTTAGGGTCAAGATCCATTATGAGATCCTATCCCAGTAACGCCCCGAGTCCCGCGAATTCAGGGTGTTACAAAATTGGTTTCAAAGCATTAGGTTGACAACAATGACACTTGCAATCTGCAATAAAGGTCGAGTAGATAAATAAACAGAACCCGAAAGGGGTCTGACTTTTCAAAAAGGTTTTTGGTTTTGAATTGAGTACAGCTGTTTTGGGATAGAGTGTATGGGAAGCCATCACCCTTATGAGAATCTCGACAGTATAAATATATATATAGCCTTATAAGTTAGGTGTGCATACCCCGCAGATGGCTTGGACTAGAGAGACATTTGTAGTTGGACGAGGTAGGGGTAGACCCCCTCTTCCTCCAGCAGTGATAGGACACGGACAGTTTCCCATTACTAATCTGCCTGCCGCGGAGGATGTCCATAAGGAGGTTGTTGAGAGTGTCGTTCCTGAGAGCGGTATGGTTGGGAGACACCGATCATAGCGAGTCTAGACAAATGTCTCGGATCATGTCTCTATTAGGGGACCAAAGTTCCACTCTTACATCCGCAAAGTCGAGGAGGCTTCCAGAGCGGGTAGACATGCCCTGGATCTGCCACCACAAGAGGGATCTTTTGAGATGTCCCAAGGAGCTACCGAGGTGCCAATTATACCGACACATGTTGCTGAGGTTGTTAGAGCTCTAGAGGAGTCGAGAGGGCCTCCACCAGACAATTGGTTGAAGGCATTTCACCTGATGGGAGTACCCCCATTCTCTGGAAAGGTGGGGTTAGAGGTTGAGGTATGGATTGTGCATGTAGACTCAACCCTTGTGTCTATTAGATGTCTAGAAGATAGACGGATAGAGTTAGTACAAACTCTATTACGTGACCTAGCTCAATAGTGGTGGAGGACCATGTGGATTCGAGCTACCAATAATGACCAGATGAGGAGCATGAATAGAGAGCGTTTCTGCCCTTCCTCTTTGAGTTGGGAGAAACTGTAGGATTTTGTCGAGGTAGGCTTTGAGGATGTGCCGATAGTAGAGGCGATTAGCTGATTTCAAAATGAGCTGGAATTATTGGGTCCAATTACACCTCTAGAGGACTAGCACGTGTATCTGTTCTCCCGTCGGCTGAGGGAGAGTACACGTTCTTACATGGCGGGTTTCCATTGCGAGTCTTTGACAAACTACCAGGATAGAGCTTCGGCTTTTGAGCGTGAGTGGGCCAGCCAGAGGAGGAATTGTCAGTTGGGACGGTCTGAGAAGAGACAACGTACTGGGCAAATTGATGTAGGCGCATCAGGGTATGGGCGAGGCCAGAATCAAGGTCACTCGAGTTATTCAGAAGAAAAAATCGGATGAATATATATAAAGATCAATCGATCTCCTTCACAGATCATCCGATTTTTATCTTATATAATCCGATTGGTTGTAGGATTGTAACCATAAGATCACATCTCACACACTATAAAAAGAGGGCGTCTCACCACCTTCAAAGGCATCCAATACCACAAAATATACAATCAAAGGCGCTAGGAGAGCATTCGGAGATGAAGATTGAAGGAAGATTTGGAGTTCTAGTCCAAGAATAGAGTTCTTGGAAGTTTGTGAGTTTTGATTTGTTATTTTGTCTTTGTAATCGTGATTTAGAGTTGTCTTTTGATTTTTTCTTTGAATTTTGAAGGATTGAAACATTGTTCATACGTTCTTAGTTTGGTTTTATTCAAGATTCAAAGTTCTCTCAAATTGTTTACTTTCTTGATTAAATATCTCTTTCGATTTTGATAATGTGTATTCCTGGATAAAACCCTTGTAATTCTAGGGTGATTGGTTGAAGATTGTGGTTGAGATGATGATAGGTTGACCTTCATAAACAGATTGGACCTTGAGAGTTGAGATTAACCATCGCAAAAAGCAAAATCAGGGTGTTCGTTGAGTAAATCGGACGATTTCTAGTGATGAACAACCCGATTTTTCCTTTTTTCGTACCTATCGTGCCTTATCCTTTGTTTTTGGTTAAAGATTTCTTAAACCCTAGCCTTGTTGAAACTTTCTAACCTATATCCGAGTGTGGGAAGAGACTTACCCGGTAATTCTCTTGGGTTTGTGTTTGGTTTTGAGAATATTATCCATCCCTCCCTTAGATCCTCTATCTTATCGAGACTCAACATCCTTTATTTAGAGTCTTTGGGTTTGGATGTGGGTGGTGGATACTTCACCGTACATCATTCCGCTTTAGAACACATACCTTAACAATCCCAACTATGTCCTTATAACCTTTAGAAGTCTTGAATTGAAAACCACAATCGGATTCCTTGATCTTTAAAATCCTTTTTCCCAAATATTACACAAAATCTTTGTCTTTTCTTGACAACAATTGCATCTTTCCTTGTTAGATATCTTATTCTGATTTTGATTTCACCAAATCCCTGAGTTTGATCCTGGAATTCTTGCTTTTTCTGTGATCGATCCGTACACTACGGGTTCGCTTATTTCATATATTCTCAGTATAAATATTAAAGCTTGCACATACCCTTTGGAGCGAAAAGTTTTTGGCGGCGTTGTCGGGGATTTGGCTTAGACCAAATTCGGTTTCAGTTATCTAACTTGGAAACTCCTTGCTTTTACTATTGATCGCTTTTCTTGAAGTGTTCTTGCAGGATCTTGTAGTAGGTTTATGTGAAAAACTCGAGCGAGTAAAGAAATCATACCTTATGATCCCGAACCAGAAAAGACATACAAAAGGAGATTGAAAGAAGCTAAAAGAATGGCTGCTGCAAATAACGAAGGAGAAGTTGACCTTAGAGCTGAATTGTATGAGGCTCTAGATCAAGTGAGAGAACAAGATGAAACTCTCATTATGATAAGGAATGAAGGAATAGCTAAGGAAGAGAAGCATCAAGCTAACATGACCGAGATGAGAGAAGCTATTCGACTACTAAAGGAGCAAACGAAAGGAATGCTAGAGCTGCAGGAAATCCGCCAGCACCTCTCATTGTGCCACCAGCTGCACCCAACCGTATACCAAGGGTTGAGATAGAAGACCCGCTGACAGGAATACTACAAACATTGGGTGAAAGAATGGATCCCTTTCAACAAACACGTTGTTCGGTTGTGATGATTGATCCAATGGAGCAAAATATTGGATTTTCGCCCCAAGCTATTACTATGATCCGCCAAAGTCAATTTGGAGGATTGAAGAGGGAATCTCCACATCACCTCTTGCAGAATTATGAAATTCTCATTGGGAATATGAAACCTGCAGGAGCAACTAACAACAAATATAAATTGGGACCGTTTTATTTTCCTTTGAAGGATAGGGCGCTCGCTTGGTATCAATCACTTCCAGCCGCAAGATTGATTACTTGGGAGGAGATGACTTCAAAATTCCTCACCAAATTCTTTCCGCCATCAAAAACGGCGGAGTTGAGAGGCAAGATAAATGCCTTTGTCATGAAGGACATCGAGAGCTTGCATAAATCATTGGAAAGGTTTGATGACCTTCTATTGAATTGCCCTCATCATGGCATTCCGAATTTTGAGCTGCTGGAAATTTATTTCAAAGGTTTGGATGGAGAAATCAAGTTCAAACTCCAATCTCTTTCTGCTGGAAAATTCATGGATATTAGAGTCGACGAAGCTTGGGAGTTCGTTGAAAAACAAACTCAAATTGTTGAGAAATACTCCCAACAAGGACCCGACACTAGAAGGCAAAGTTCAAGAACTCCAGGGTTGAATCTTACTACCGATAGCGTGAATCAAATCAACGCTCTCAACACTGAGATAAAGACTTTGAAAGATCACGTGAAGAATCAAACGAAAGCATCGAAACAAAATACTAGCTACACTAGAAGAGGAAATAATCAAGGAAATAGGAACAACAACTACAATAACTATAACAACAACAACCGGAATCGCAACAACCATTGGAGATCCAACCAAAATAATTCCGGTAACCCTTATTCCCATGCTTAAAAGGCTCTTAATCCCCCTTCTTCCTCTACTTCTACTCCTTTGAAGAGCCAGGAACCGTCTTCGAGTTCAGCACCCAAGGATCGACTTGAAGGAATGATCGAAGCCTTGGCCGGAATGAGTAGAATGGAAAGTGCAATTACTTCTATTACTAAGGCACAAAAAGCCTTGGAATATCAAATATTCACCAATGCCGGAGAAGTTCCAAGGGATCAAGGGAAGCTTCCTGTAAAACAATCCCAAGGGCCAAGTGAATGTTATCACTACAAGAAGCGGAATCACAACCAACGATCCGCTACCAAACAATGTGGATAAAGGAAAGCAACCAGTGGTTGATGAGCTGGAGCCTAGCAATAAGGACAAAGAACTGGTCTATGTTCCCCCTCCAGCATACAAACCTCCACTACCTTTTCCAAAGTCTCGTGCTAGAGAAAGGATCGACAAATAGTTCGGTAAGTTCATTGACCTTATGAGCAAATTACATTTTAATATCCCTTTCCGAACTTATCCAAAAGATGAAAGAAGAAATGCCTAAGAAGTTGAGAGATCCTGGATCTTTCCGCGCTCCTATTAGCATCGGGAAAGTCACATACAAAGCTCTTTGTGATCTTGTAGCAAGCGTTAGTATCATACCACTTGCTTTGTGTGAAAAGGCTGGACATGGAACGCCACAACCCGTCAAGATGACTCTATATATGGCAGATAGGTCCATCACACATCCCGTGGGATTTCTAGAAGACATCCCCGTCTTGCTAGGTAAATTTTACATTCCCATAGATTTTGTTATTCTTGACATTCCTGCAGGTCATCCCGTTCCAATCATACTTGGGTGGCCTTTCCTTGCAACTACGGGTTGCATCGTTGATGTCAAGAACGGAATAATCTCCTTCAACCTTGGAGAAGAGCATGTGCAATCCCACCTTCCCTCAATGCTCAAAGCGCCAACTACGGGAGATGACACATGCAACACTTACGATGATGAAGAGGAATCAAGAGAAGAGGTAAGTTCGATACTAATCAAAGATCCTCTTGAGAAAGTCATTAGTTTGTGTATTTTAGATGAAGGGGAAGAGGAGGAATGCAACATCGAGGTTCGAGGACTAAGAACCTTGGAGGAAGATCCCACAAATGAATTTGAAGAACTAGAAGAATGCACGAAAAAAGATGAAGAAATCGGATCATCATAGAAAAATCGGCTGATTTCTGGAAATAAAATAATTAATTCAGTCAATTTTTCAAAAGTCATAGCTGGAGATCGAATGAAAAATCGGGTGAACAGGGCCAAATCGACCAATTTTCCCGTAGCTTCTGTGAATTTTCAAAAATCGATTGAAAGCGTTTCCGCTTGCAACAACGCATCTTCTTCGACTCCAAATTCTTCTCCAAGCTCCTCTACTGGCCAGGACACACCTTCTAGAGGTCCTCCCATCTTAGATTTGAAACCCTTCCCATCTCATCTAAGGTACGCTTTCTTAGGACCGAGTTCTACTTAACCGGTTATTGTAAGTTCTAAATTGACTGAAATTGAACTTGATAAATTAATGGCTGAACTAAGAAAGCACAAGAATGCTATTGGTTATACTATTAATGATCTTGTTGGCATTAAACCTTCTTTGTATATGCCCAAAATATTGATGGAAGATGACCACAAACCTTCACGAGAACCTCAACGACGGTTTAACCCGATCATGAAAGAGGTTGTGAAGAAGGAGATTCTTAAGCTTCTCGATGCAGGAATCATCTTCCCTATTTCTGATAGCAAATGGGTTAGTCCAGTCCATGTAGTTACGAAGAAAGGAGGAATGACCGTTATAACAAATAAGAACAACGAACTCATTCTTACGAGAACAGTGACAGGAAGTGAGGATGTGCATCGACTATCACAAGCTGAACGTTGCAACGAGGAAGGACCATTTCCCTCTTCTTTTCATCGATCAAATGCTTGAAAGGTTAGAACAACACTCCCGCTTTTGCTATTTAGATGGTTATAGTGGCTTCTGTCTGATCCCCATTCATCCCGATGATCGAGAGAAGACCACGTTCACATGTCCGTGGGGAACGTTTGCCTATAGACGAATGCCATTCGGACTTTGTAACGCTCCAGCCACCTTTCAAAGGTTTATGATGGCCATATTATCCGAATACATCGAGACTATAATGGATGTTTTAATAGATGAATTTTTTGTTTCCGGTTCTTCCTTTGATGAATGTCTTGCTAACCTTTCACTAGTCCTTTAAAGATGTGAAGACGCTAATCTTGTCTTAAGTTGGGAAAAGAGTCACTTTATGGTTAGTGATGGCATTTTCCTTCGACATATGGTATCCAGCCGCAGCATCGAAGTTGATAGAGAAAAGATCAAGACCATCGAAAGACTAGCTCCTCCAATATCGGTGAAAGGAGTAAGAAGTTTTCTTGGTCACGCATGTTTTTATAGACGCTTCATTAAAGAATTTTCTAAGATTTCTAAACCATTGACTAACCTACTAATGAAAGACATGGTTTTGTGAGTTTTCAAAGGATTGTCTAGATGCCTTCCACACGATAAAAGAGGCGTTAATCTCAGCTCCCATAATTCAGCCACCAGATTGGAACTTACCTTTTGAGATCATGTGCGATGCTAGTGATGTAGCCGTAGGAGCTGTTCTTGGCCAAAAGAAAGATGGACGGACATATTCCATCTACTATGCTAGTAAGACGCTAGACGAGGCCCAACTAACTAAGCTATGACGGAGAAGTAACTATTAGCCTTCATTTATGCTTTCGAGAAGTTTCGTTCTTACCTTGTGGGAGCGACTATGATCGTTTACACCGACCACGTAGCAGTCCGCTACTTGCTCACAAAGAAAGACGCGAAGCTAAGGCTTATAAGATTGATTCTCCTTCTATAAGAGTTTGATCTAGAGATCCTTGACAAGAAAGGATCCGAGAACTTGGTAGCGGACCATTTTAGTCGACTTCCACACATCACGAGTAAGGAGGACGATTTATCCATAGATGACTCCTTTCCGGATAAGCAACTACATGAAATCGAGGAATGCCTTCAACAAAGCAGGAGGTAACGAACCTTGATTTGCTGATTTTGTTAATTACTTAGTTTGCAATGAGATGCCTCCAGAATTATAATATGCTCAACGAAAGAAGTTCTTCAAAGAAGTCAAACAATACTATTGGAACGAACCTCTCCTTTTCAATAGAGGACCGGATGGAATGATTAGAAGATGCATTCCGGAAGATGAGGTTGAAAGCGTTATCCGCCATTGACATTCACTCCCTTACGGTGGACACGTTAATTCGCACAAAACTAGCGCGAAGGTATTACAATCAGGATTCTTTTGGCCAACTCTATTCAAAGATGTGCAGAATTTTGTTGTTCCTTGTGATGCATGTCAAAGAACATGAATTATATCAAGAAGGAATGAAATGCCTCTCAACAACATTTAAGAGGCTGAGATTTTTTATGTATGGGGAGTAGACTTCATGGGACTGTAACACCCCGAATCCGCGGGACTCGGAGTGCCACATTGGGCTAGGTTCTCACAATGGATCCTAACCCGATCCTGACAACAAATTTACTAGACCTTACAACATGGCACTAATAGATATAAAAACAAATGCATAAAACTGTATAAACTGTACATCCAAAAGGTAAGACAACATAGCCGAGTAGAAACAATAACATCCTCACATAGGAGGTAACAAAAGATCATCCTCACGCAGGAGGAAAAGGTAAACAAACCCAACAACCCACAACATCCTATGTACGAGAGGTCCTCGGCCTGCCACTCTGCTAGAGCACTCAGCAGCACGCCCACCCTGTGGGGCATCTACTACATGGTAATAAACCATTAGCTCACCATACATATATAGAGTAATGCATAAGCACAAACACAATCATGGAAAGATAAACACATCAACATGCTATCACACATTTACCCAGTTATCATCTTTATATAATGGTCATTCACTCCAAATCGTATATATATATATATATATATATATATATATATATATATATATATATATATATATATATATATATATATATATATATATATATATATATATATATATATATATATATATATATATATATATATATATAAATGAAAGTATGTGACACAAGGACCGATACATCCTTGCCTCTGAGCCTACTAGCCAGCCGTACGAGTATTGATGACACAATCCGTGTACCCTATGGGAGTGGATTGCGCCCTTCCTGTAAACCGGTCTGGCCTGACATCCGAGAACCTCCCAGACTCCACGGCGGGATGAAAGGGAAAGGTTATCACAACCACGCATACGGGGCAATCAATAAAACATAGGTCGGTATAAACTACATCTCATGCTATCATAGCAACATATAAAGCACACACAACTAATGCAAACAACCAATATAAGGATGGAAGCTAAGTAAGTCCAACGGACTTACCTCAACCTCGTACACAGCTCAATCTCAAACAACCTCCAATCCTAAGAGAGGGGCACTGCCTAATAACAAGGCATAGAAAGATAACAACCTTTATTCATCAAAGGGGTCACACCTAGACCCAAAGGGATCCATAAGGATCATACTCAACCTCAAGACCCTAACCAACAACAACCTAAGTCCTTAAAGCCGTACAAGGCGTATACCGATCATAACCTCATCAAAACTCATCCTCACACGTCTAGCATGATCCTATACACTCATACTAGGAAAGGAGGGAGCAATGGTATCCTAAGTTAAGTCTATAAGCAACACACACCTGCAGAACCTAGTGCAGGACCTTGCTAATGCAGGTGGCCACTGGGGTGGATCCCAGGTGGCGCAGGGGAGGCTCTGGCCGGCGCTGGGGCGGCTGCAAGGTGGCGCATGGGCGGTTGGACAGTAGAGACACCACTTCAGCCCCTTTCTTCACTTCCACCTTTGATCCTTTTAATCCTTCTTCACTCTAACATCAATATACATACATAATATACTTATATACATCAACACAAGCCAAAACATGGCTGAAGCAAGATCCAACCCTAGGAATCTAAGCTAGCCTAAAGAAAGATATGAAAAGAGGTAAGAAGATGAAAGAATTAAGAAAGAAGGGATGAAAGCCATGAAAGCTTACCAAGCTGAAGGTGGAGAAGCTCAACACATCACCAAAACGTCCTCAAGGTGGCTCATAAGGCTCAACAACCATACACATCATCAAATCCAAGCACAACTCTCACAACTCAACCAAAACTCAAGAGAAGATCGAGCAAAGATCCAAAGGAGAAGAGAGGAGAAGAAGACGTACGTAAGAGAGAGAGAGAGAGATGAGCTGTGGAAAAGGATACCCTCATCAGAAGAAAGAAGATGAAGGTTATAAAGGGTGAAAGGGTAAAGCACGGGTCAACGGATCAAAGAAGACGGCTGCAGCACACAAAGCCGTAGGGGCGGCCCAGGCAAACCGCAGGGGCGCCTACAGGGTCACGCAGGGGCGGTCTAGGCATAAACCTGGCCCTCAGCTCACTCTCTCAGCAACTCAGCAACTAGGCTCTTACATCTCACCCCCCTAAAAACAAGTTTCGTCCCGAAACTTGTAGAATCGCAAATCCTCTAGGACCCATAAGCCGACGTACAACTCTCTCTCTCTCTCTCTCCCTCTCTCTCTCTCTCTATCGGATGTATCACATCTCCGCTCAGAAGGTCATAACCTATACAAATCTATAACCTCAAACGTCACCATGGAGGAATCATCATCTCCAGAAAATAGGGTCATAACGCCACCCAAAGGCGTAGAGGAATCACATCTCTCGCCATACCACAATACAAGGCATAGAGGAAGCACATCTCTAACCAAACAACATCACATGCATAGAGGAAATACGTCTCTAGCCAGACCATAAACATATATACCGCATGGAGGAATCACATCTCGACTGAAACTATGTCCATCAAAGTAGCATGGAGGTAAGAACCATCTCCAGCTAAATCCTAATCAAGTAAAAAAGCATGGAGGAAAGAACCATCTCCAGCTATAAACATATATCATACTCAAATAGAATGGAGTGAATAATCATCTCCAGCTATAACATACATCATGCTAGCATATCAAGATTTAATAAGATCATAAAGCATATCATAACCAGCATGGAGGAAACATATCAAGGCATATAAGCACATAATCACATACTCACCAATATAGCACTAAGATCTACTCATCGACCCTAGGTGTATCTATTTTAGCATAACACTTTGGATAGTTCCTCTGGATACTATCCTCAGTCTCCCATGTAGCCTCCTCAGGTCCACGTCTCGACCATTGTATCCTCATCATAGGAATGTCCTTCGAATGAAGGCGTCTCACCCCTCGTTCTAAGAATGCAATAGGATGCTCAACAAAGGTGTGGTATGGCTCCACCACCAAATCATCATAACTCACAATGTGCCTCGGATCTGGTATATACTCTCTTAGTTGAGACACATGAAAAAAAAAGGTAAACACCCTCTAATCTCGGAGGCAAAGCTAATCTGTAGGTTGCCCTCACAACTCTATCCAGTATCTCGAAAGGACTGACATATAGGGGACTGAGCTTCCCCTTTATGCCAAAGCATCTGACGCCTTGCGTCGGAAATACTCTCAACCAGACATGAGCTCCTACCCTGAACTCTAGAAGTCGACACCTCTTGCCTGCATATGACTTCTGGTGACTTTGTGCAGCCAACATCCTCTCTCTGATCAGCGTTACTCGAGCCATATCATCTTGAATCTGCTTTAGCCCTATCCCACTGATACTGCTAGGCTCATCCCAGCATAAAGGTGTATGGCACCTACGTCGTACAATACCTCATATTGTTGTTGTATTAAAAGTCAACAAGTGGGAGGTAATCAGACCATCCTTGTCCCCAATCCAATACACAAGCTCATAGCATATCCTCCAGGATCTAAATAGTCCTCTCTGATTGACTATCTGTCTGGGGGTGAAACACAGTCGTGAAGTGTA
Source organism: Fagopyrum esculentum (assembly GCA_033239045.1). NCBI lineage: Eukaryota > Viridiplantae > Streptophyta > Magnoliopsida > Caryophyllales > Polygonaceae > Fagopyrum > Fagopyrum esculentum. The sequence goes on along the minus strand of BSUD01000006.1, from coordinate 97,303,948 downwards.
GACTCGTCCCCAAAGTAGTCTGAATCTGCTGCCAAAATCTTGAGGTAAACCGTCCATCTCGATCAGAGACGATCTTCCTTGGTACACCATAGAGTCTCTCTATCTATCTAGTGTACTCCTCAGCTAATCTGCTCACTAGCCACGTCTCTCTGATAGGAATGAAACATGCCGTCTTTGTCAATCTGTCAACCACAACCAGATAGTATCAAAAGACCTACTAGGTCTCAATCCCGTCACAAAGTCCATGGAAACGTTCTCCCACTTCCACTGCGGCACTGACAGTGAATGGAGCTCACCTCCAGGTCTGTAATGCTCTATCTTGACCCGCTGACAAGTCGCACATTGAGCCACAAATCTGGCTACATTGGGCTTCAGCCCTCCCCACCAATATAAAAGTCTCACATCATGGTACATCTTACTCGTACCTGGATGTACATAGTAAGGTGTACAATAAGCCTCCTGTAAGATCCTCTGTCTCAAATCTGCATCGACAGGTACATAAATGCGGTCATGTCGCTTCATCCCTCCATCAGCTCCAATGGAAAACTGTGGTGCCTCTCCATGAGACATCCTCTCTCTGATCCTTATCAAGGTCGGGCAGGCCCCCTTCTTCTGTTGGATCTCATTCAACAAACCAGGTAAAACCTCTAAATCATGTAACTAGACATCCTCATTGGGAAAGTGGATGTCCATCTCTAGCCAGGCTAGGTCCCTTTGAAGCTGAGGTTGTACTGTCAATCTGGCAATCGCCTTCTCTCGAGGCGTCTTCCTGCTCAAGGTGTCAGCTACAACATTTGCCTTTCCAGGATGATACAAAATCTCAAGGCCAAAGTCCTTGATCAACTCAAGCCATCGACGATGGCCGATATTCAACTCCCGCTGCGTAAAAATGTACTTTAGACTCTTATGGTCTGTGAAGATCTTACATGTAGCACCAGACAAATAATATCTCCAGATCTTCAAAGCATGAACTACCGTTGCCAAATCCAAATCAGGAGTCGGGTAGTTCTCCTCATACGTCTTCAGCTGTCTAGACGCATAAGCAATCACTCAGCCTCTCTGCATCAACACACATCCCAAGCCTAGCTTGGATGCATCACTGTAGACCACAAAATCATCAGAACCCTCTGGTTGTGCCAAGATAGGAGCAGAAGTGAAACGTCTCTTCAACTACTCAAAACACAAGGCACACGGGTCGGTCCACACAAACCTTGTAGTCTTCCTCAGAAGACTCGTCAGTGGAAGGGCAATCACAGAAAATCCCTCCACGAAGCGTCTGTAATAACCGGCTAGGCCAAGAAGATACGCACTTCCTTGTTGTTCGTCGGTGTCGTCCATGCAGCAACAGACTCAATCTTCGTCGGGTCAACCATAATACCGTCGGCGGAGACGATATGCCGAAGGAAAGCAACCTCAGACATCCAAAACTCGCACTTAGAGAGCTTGACATACAACTCTCTATCCCTCAGAATCTGCAAAATTTTCCTCAAATGACCCGCATGCTCCTCTTTGCTACGAGAGTATACCATAATGTCATCAATGAAGACCACCACAAACAAATCCATGAAGTCGATGAAAATGCTGTTCATAAACTCCATGAAAACTGTTGGGGCATTCGTCAACCCGAATGACATCACTACAAACTTGTATTGTCCATAACGGGTATGAAATGTCGTCTTGTGCACGTCCTGCTCCCTCACCCTCAACTAGTGATATCTGAACACAAGTCAATCCGGGAGAAAACTGCCGCTCCCTGAAGCTGATCAAGTAGATCATCAATACGAGGTAGTGGATTTCCTATTCTTGATGGTCACCTTGTTCAGCTCTCTGTAATCAATACACATTCTCAACGATCTGTCCTTCTTCCACACAAAGAGGATAGGTGCCATACAATATGGGGTCTTCGAGATGGGTCTTGTACCAGGCTCCAACTCAATACTAAAATCCACACTCCTCTGAGGCGGCAAGGTCGACGGCTCAACAAATACGTTTGCAAACTCGTAGACAACTAGAATGTCCTCCAAAGCTGAACTATCTCCATCCTTCATGGTGTAGCACCAGAAGGCATCACATCCCTGTGCAATCAGTCTAGTTGCTTGTACGGCATTGATGACAGAACCTGTCTTCCCAAGGTCCCAACCTCGGAAGACCTCAATTTGACAAACCTCGGTAGAGACTGTAACAGTCTGTCTACCAACATCCGAAACTGCACGGTGTCTACGCATCCAATACATACCTAATATGACTTCTTCATGCATCAATGGGATGACTAAGAAGTCAACAAGTAAAACACGAGTCCCTAAACGAAGGGGACAACTACGTATCTCACGGGTACCTCTGACCCGACTACCATCACGTAACCCTATAGTAAAGGGTATCCCCTTTATGGCAGCTAAACTCAAATGCTCAACACATGTATTAGAAATAAATGAATGCATAACACCAGTATCAAACAAAACTCTAATAGGTAAACCAAGAAGTAAAATGGTACCTGTAGAAGCCGGTGCAGGTGGATTCTCTGCACTCCTCAACTCAATGTCCCTGTCTACCACTGGCAGGGGAAGAACCCTGCTGAGATTCAACTCCATCCTGCCTATAGAAGGCAACTCGATGTCCCTGTTTGTCATAGGTAAAGCAAGTCACAACTAGTCTGGGACAATCTAGCCTCAGATGGCCAGGGTCACCACAATTGTAACACTATCGTCCCTTATCTGCAGTCAGTGCAGACGAGGGGTAACTCTGACGTCTCTGGTCTCGTCTAAAACTAGATGCTCCTCTAACTCCACTGGTTTGCCCAGTGTGCTGCCTTTTCTCAGACTGTCCCGTCTGAGAAGCTCTCCTCTGACTAGCTCGCTCCCTCTCAAAAGCATAAGCCCGGTTCTGATAATCAGTTGGGGACTCACAATGGAATCCCGCCATGTATGAACGCGTGCTCTCCCTCAGACAACGAGAGAAAAGATACACATGCTAGTCCTCAGATGGTGCAGCTGGACCCAACAAAGCTAACTTAGTCTAGAAGCGGCGGATGGCATCTGCAATAGGTACATCCTCAAAACCAGCCTCCACGAAGTCCTGCAGTTTCTCCATCCTCAATAAGGCAGGGCAGAACTACTCTCGAACCAGGCTCCTCATGTGGTCATAAATGGTGGCTCTGGTCCGTACAGTCCTCCACCACTGATGTGCAAGGTCACGGAATAGAGACTGAACTAGCTCTATCCATCTGTCCTCACGACGTCTAATAGACTCTAAAGTTGAGTCTACATGTCCTATCCATACCTCATTTTGTAACCCTATCTCTCCTAAGAAGGGTGGTACTCCCTGCTGATGAAATTCCTTGAACTAGGTATCTGGTTGAGGCCCTCTGGTCTCCTCTACAGCTCAAACAGTTTCAGCAGCACGTGCCGGCATAGCCGGCACCTATGTGGCTCCATGAGACATCTTAGAAGATCCCTCATGCCCAGGTAAATCTGGTGCTCATTTGCCCGCTCTTACAGCCTCCTCAAAACGTCTAAGGTACTCTCTAAACTCCGGTCCTCTCATGGAGACACGATCTGCGTCATTAGACTAGGCTCGATGTGATTGATGTCTCCTAGATCCACCACTCCCCGTCTCTAGGACGACAATCTTTGCAACCTCCTCATGTATCTCCTCCACCACTGATGGATCAGCAGCGGGAACTGGTCCCTCACCTACCACATCCAGAGGAAGGGGTGGTCTACCTCTCCCCTCTAGTCCGAGCCATCTGCTGGGCATGCACACCTAACTTATAAGGCTCTATATAGGCCATATGTATATATACATATATATATACTTAACACATACACATACATAATCCATAATACATATATATATATATGTATACTGCAGAGATCCATAGCAGAAGTGGCGACTTCTCGTACACTCTAACACAACTCTATAACACCCCGAATCTGCCGGACTCGGAGTGCCACATTGGGCTAGGATCTCACAATGGATCCTGACCCTATCCTGACAACAACTTCAGTGGACCTTACAACATGGCACTGACAGATATAAAAACAAATGCATAAAACTGTATAAACTGTACATCCAAAAGGTAAGACAACATAGCCGAGTACAAACAACAACGTCCTCACACAGGAGGTAACAAAAGATCATCCTCATGAGGAGGGAAAGGTAAACAAACCCAACAACCCACAACATCCTATGTACAAGAGGTCCTCGGTCTGCCACTCTGCTAGATCTTTCAGCAGCACGCCTACCCTGTGGGGCATCTAGAACATGGTAATAAACCATTAGCTAACCATGCATATATAGAGTAATGCATAAGCACAAACATAATCATGGAAAGATAAACACATCAACATGCTATCACACATTTACCCAGTTATCATCTTAATATAATGGTCATCCACTCCTAATCGTATATATATATATATATATATATATATATATATATATATATATATATATATATATATAAATAAATGAAAGTATGTGACACAAGGACCGATACATCCTCGCCTCTGAGCCTGCTAGCCAGCCGTACGAGTATCAGTCACACAATCCGTGTACCTTATGGGAGTGGATTGCACCCTTCCTGTAAACCGGTCTGGCCTGACATCAGAGAACCTCCCAGACTCCATGGCGGGATGAAAGGGAAAGGTTATCATAGCCATGCATACGGGGCAATCAATAAAACATAGGTCGGTATAAACAACATCACATTCTATCATAGCAACATATAAAGCACACACCACTCATGCAAACACCCAATATAAGGATGGAAGCTAAGTAAGTCTTACGGAATTACCTCAACCTCGTACACAGCTCAATCACAAACAACCTCCAATCCTGAGAGAGGGTCACTCCCTAATAACAAGGCATAGAAAGATATCAACCTCTATTCATCAAAGGGGTCACACCTCGACCCAAAGGGATCCATAGGGATCATACTCAACCTCAAAACCCCAACCAACAACAACCTAAGTCCTTAAAGCCGTACAAGGAATATACCGATCATAACCACATCAAAACTCATCCTCACACGACTAGCATGATCCTATACACTTAAACTAGGAAAGGAAGGAACAAAGGCATCCTAAGGTAAACCTAGAAGCAACACACACCTGCAGAACCAAGTGCAGAACCTTGATGATGCAGGTGGCCGCAAGGGCGGATCCCAGGTAGCGCAGGGGCGGCTCTGGCCGGCGTTGGGGCGGCTGCAAGGTGGCGTTGGGGTGGCTGGACAGTAAAGGCACCAATCAGCCCCTTTCTTCACTTCTTCCTTCGATACTTTTACTCTTTCTTCACTCCAACATAAACATACATAAAGAACATACTTATATACATCAGCACAAGACAAAACATGGTTGAAGCAAGATCTAACCCTAGGAATCTAAGCTAGCCTATGGAAAGATAGGCAAAGAGGTAAGAAGATGAAGAATGAAGAAAGAAGGGATGAAAGCCATGAAAGCTTACCAAGCTGAAGGTCCAGAAGCTTAACACATCACTAAAACGTCCTCAAGTTGGCTCACAAGGCTAAGCAACCATAAACATCATCAAATCCAAGCACAACTCTCACAACTCAACCAAAACTCAAGAGAAGATCAAGCAAAGATCCAAAGGAGAAGAGAGGAGAAGAAGATGTACGTAGGAGAGAGAGATGAGATGTGGAGAAGGATACCCTCATAAGAAGAAAGAAGATGAAGGTTATAAAGGGTGAAAGGGTAAAGCAAGGGTCAACGGGTCAAAGAAGACGGCTGCAGCACACAGATCCGCAGGAGCGGACACTATGAGCCGTAGGGGTGGCCTAGGCAAACCGCAGGGGCGCCTATAGGGTCACACAGGGGCGGTCTAGGCATAAATCTGGCCCTCAACTCACTCTCTCAGCAACTCAGCAACTAGGCTCTTATAGGGACCTTTTCAATCATCTTGTGGAAACCAATACATACTTCTAAATGTGGATTATGTTTCTAGATGGTCAAAGCAATCGTTTCTCCCGCTAATGATGCTATGGTGGTAGTGAAGTTCTTCAATAGAACGATCTTCCCACAATTCAGGACCCCCCGAACTATCATTAGTGACGGAGGGACGCACTTCACAACCCATAAGTTCGAAACTCTATTGTCTAAGTATGAGGTTACCCACAAGATCGCCACTCCTTACCATCCTCAAACAAGCAGACAAGTAGAGATCTCGAATAGAGAAATCAAGAGCATCCTAGAGAAGACCGTTTCTAGAACGATGAAGGATTGGTCACTCAAGTTAAATGATACACTTTGGGTATACAAAACCGCTTTCAAGACTCCCATAGGAACGACACCATAAAATCTCGTCTATGGAAAGTCTTGCCATCTTCCGGTAGAGTTGGAATACAAAGCACATTGGGCAATCAAATGGCTCAACTTTGATTTGAAAGAGGTTAAGAGAAACGCCTCCTGGACAATAATGAGCTTGAAGAGCTCCGTGTCAACGCATACTAGAATGAGAAGATCTATAATGAAAGGATGAAGTGATGGCACGGTAAACATATCGTTCCAAAGGAGATGAAAGACGCAAATCTCGTCGTTCTTTTCAACTTCAGACTTTGTCTATTTCTAAATAAACTCAAATCCCGTTGGTGTGGACCTTTTCTAATCAAACATATCTATCCTCATGGTGTAGTTGACATATGGAGCGAGAATAGGTCTAGCTAGAAACCTTAAATGAAGCGCTTCTTGGGAGGCAACCCAAGGTATTTCTACATCCTTTTCCTTTTTCTTGGTTAGAGTAGATTAGTTTTGTTTGTTTTTTCTTGGTAATCTCCGGGTTTTCTCGTGTTGTGATGACAGAAAATAGGTACAAACCACAAGGAAGGAAGTTTTGATCAAGGTTTTGGAGGAAGCAATCGACAAAAGTTCGTTAAAGGAGAAAAAAGAGAAAAGTCGGATGAAATTCCAAAGAGATCGGTCGATCTAGATTAATTAAATAATTTAATTGAGTCGATTTGACAAAAGTCGTAGATTGGAATCGGATGAAAAATCGGATCACCTAAAAAATCGACCGATTTTCTTTTATTCATGACGGATTACACTGAGATCAACCTGGAAAAAAAACCGACCCCTAAAAATCGTCCGATTTTCTTCAGAAAAATCCGAAAGCTTAATGGTTCTTCTTTCTTCTTCTTCCTCACAAACCCTCACTCTCATTTTCACTCTTCCACGACCAAGAACGGCGATTTGCCTCCCTCTCCCTCAAATCTTCATTTCATAAGCGTTTTCAATCGTTCATGATCCAAAACCGTAGCCCTCGAAGAGATAAAGAAGATTGAAGCAACATCCAGCTTGGCAAAACAACGGAACTCTCAGATTTCAGGTTTTAAATTCGAAAACCATAAGTTTTCAATTCTCTCAAATCTGCTCTTTTGAGGAATTTATTTGCTGAAATTGTTGAGTTAAAAGGTTTAGAAATTGTTTGTGCAGTGTTTTGGTGCTATTGCATTGAAAACATTGTTACAGAATCGATCGATTGATTGAAACAAGGAAAAATCGAGTGAATACCCAGAAAATCGGTCGATCTATGGCAAGAACAACCCGATTATTCCCCAGTTTTGATGGATAAGATCCTTAGATCTGGCAGAAATTTGTTTTCTTGTAGGGGATCTTCATCCCAACCTTCCCAAGCTCCTCAACCACCTCCCCAAGCTCCTCAACCACCTCCTCCAAGGCTCCCCATCATCCAAGATAAGCACAAACGCAAGTATGAACATTTTCTCGCTCGCTCTATTATTGCACCTCATTATATTGAGTTAGATGAACTTAATGTGCTGCATATTAGGGAAGACATTGATTGGATCATTGAGAAAACTGGATTTACTGTGTTTGGGCAGATTAGGGAGAATGCTTATGTCGAAATCACCTTAGAATTCCTTAGTTCTTTTTCCCATGACCCGAACACAAGGAATGCCACCTTTAGGTTGATGAACAAGAATTATAACTTTGATATCGGAGTATTTGTGAATTTCTTTGGCTTTCCTGTCTCACATACAGGCACTTCCCCTCACGGAGTTAAGGCCGATGATTTTTGGGAAAGGATTTCCATTGGACATGTCAAAGGGGACAAACGGCGGCCCGGAAACTCTAAGGAAAAGAGTATATACAATCTTACCTTCAAGATAGCTCATCGGATCTTGAGCGAGTTGATGTTTGCAACAACGGAGACTCCATAGAAGGTACAAGCAAATGAACTATTTATCCTTAGTTGCATGTTTGAGGGAACGATTCCGGATTATGCTACTATGCTTTCGGACTACTTGGCAAAGATTACCAACAAATCCGGCGGCCACATTTCTGTTGGAGGCCTTGTAACCTATGTGGCCAAGGCATTGGGAGTCGACATTTCGGCGTGTACTCTTGCTTCAGAGGCACAAACGTTGGGCATTTAGAGATTGGTTTCTAGAGGCGTTATTGTTCTTAGAGGGCGATGAGAGCAACATATGTCTATGCCTTGGGATAGACAGCCCCAGGAGATTTTGTGGAAGGCGCGCTACACGTTCAAGGATGTTTACTACTAGAAGGAAGGATTTGAGTGTTTCAGTGATGTGGAGTTCACTGAGGATGAGGGTGCAAATGCTGAGGATATAGGAGGCGACATTGAGGGGTATCCCACCGATACACAAGCTCTAGGTGGGGGCATGCTTGAGTTAGGCAGTGGAGGAGATACCGAGGTTTTGGATACTGACCAGGAGGGAGGTCCAAGTAGGCCAGTTGATGACGAGGCTACGGGGGATGACCACATGACGGAGGCTGACCCATTCTTCCCTCCTCCGTAGGAGATGCCAACTAGACTGCCTCGCCGGTCATTCTGACGTCGATGTCGGACTCAACGACGTAACGACAACTCAAGCTTCAGCACCCAGATGTCCACTTTGACGAGAGAGTTCTAGGAGTTCCGGATCGAGGTACGGGGCCACCATTCTTCCTAAGACGGCCAATGGAACGACCTCTACTATCATACCTTTGGCCATTTCTATGATTCTACAACTCCGATGTACCCACCACCGCCACCACCACCGCAGGATTAAGATACTCATCTTTTACATTGTAAGTATTTTTCTCCATTCTATACTTGAGTTTTCACATTGGGGACAATGTGAGATTTAAGTATGGGGTGGGGGTACTTACAATCTTTTATCATCTTGTCAGACATCTACTTTTATTGCGTTTGCATTTTCAAATTTTGGGTTTGTAATACCTTTGGTCACACGTTTCATTTCGGACATTTGCATTGCATTTTCATCCATTATCAAAACTCCAAAAAAAATAGAAATATTTCAAAAATTATGTGCTTCTAAGAAAGGATATGACCTCGATGATGACAATTGTGTTTGTAAAAATGGCAAAGAAAGTCTGGTATGATGGTGTTTTTTTTGAAGGGTTAGAAGTAACACCCGGTTCGATCGGCTTTGCCGCTCTACATCCGGGTAAGTTATAAGTCTAGCACCACAACCACTAGACCAACTGAGTATTGGTTCTATGTTGGGGTTTAGTTATGACGTATATGAACATTTACCCTTTATTTGAAAAACATATATAATTTGTATGCCACTTGATGTCTTGATCAAATTAAGGAATAATAATCGAAACCAACAAATAAGTTCTGATGCATCATATTGGAATGACTAAGGCGCTTCAATCTTTCATCTTTTTCGTATCCACGTTAAACACCTCATATGTATTATTGCCTTTGATAGCATGAAATATGACTATATTTTAGGCACTTGGTTTGATTGTTTTTCCCTCTTAGATGTGTACATGGTTATGAGTTTGAAGCATTTATGAGCACATTCACCTATTTTGTCGATATAGATATCTACACAAGCTTTGTTATGTTTATAGGTGAATAAAGGCTTGAATTGGAGCTTAATGCGGAGGGATAGGAGTATTTGATCATGCTAGATGTCAAGGAGATGCGTTGGAGAAGCTAAGGAAGGAGCATGAGTGGAGAAGTTTGCAAAACAAAGGTTTTAACGAAGGCCAGAGAGTTCCACGACCTAAACCACGACCATGGTTATGCATTGAGTTCGTGGAAAGTGATTTTGGAGCATATCAGAGAATTCCACACCCTAAACCACGGCCGTGGTTTATTGCACTAGACCGTAATTTCCATGAAGTCACCACATGTCATATTTTGCCACGTCAGCGACGGTTATTGTGTTGTTCTCGTAACCCTATTTTTCCCTATAAGAAGGCTTAAGTAGCATTCCGAGTGAAATTGTTGTAAGATCCAGTGAACTTATTGTCAGGCTAGGGTCAGGATCCATTGTGAGATCCTAGCCCAATGTAGCATTCCGAGTCCCGCGGATTCGGGGTGTTACAATGATGTCGCCACATGTCATATTTTGCCACGTCAGAGACGGTTATTGGGCTTTTCTCGTAACCCTACTTTTCTCTATAAGAAGGCAGAAGACGGGAGAAAAAGGGGACCTTGGCTTACATTTTGCAGACGGTTGCATACACTTGCATTTACGGCGGTTTATACCGGAAGAGAGAGATTTTGGATCGTGGCTTGAGAAAGACGCGATTTGAAGATTGTGTACTTCGAGATTATCTTAGGGTTTACCTTTGAAGACGGATTGACACTCCGTTTTTCATTGTTCCTTAAGATTATTGTGAGGATTTCTATTCCCTATTCCGCATTGATTAAACACATACTTTGGTTGTTCGGATTTGAGATTGATTTCGATTGTTATTGAGTTTTTGAGGGTTTTACATTTTTCTCTTTTATATTTGATATTTGATTCAATGACAATGATTGTTGGCTAAAACTCTTTAGGAATTCTAAGGTGAAGGGTTGATAGTTGTGGCTTAGATAATGATAGATCGATCGTAAACAGATTGCACCCTGAGAGTGCGAGAAACCTCGTCGACAACCTTTTTTCACGGTCTGTTCTTGATAACCACGGCCGTGGTTCTTCAAGATCTAGCCGTGATTTCCTCTATTGTACTTCTTTTGCTTTTGTTTTGATCCAAAGTTAAAGATTTGCTTTAACCTAGCCTTGGCTTGCCTTTTCTGGGTAGTAGTGAGACTTAACATCCTCTATTTCGGTTTTGAGTGTCACAACCTTTACCGTTTTTGCTTATCTTTGATTCCTTGGGTTTGGGCATGGGTATTTGAGATTAAATCTTGTCCTTTAGACCCTTTCTATACTGCAGCCTCAACAACCTTTATAGAGAGAATTCTTTGGATGAGACATATTGAGTTTTGGAACTTCCCTGTACCTAACCTTACATTAGTTATTTCTTTACAATCCCGACTTTGTCCTTACATCTATAGAATATCTTGAATCGATTGCCACAATTGAATACCTCGATCTTTAGGATTGTTGTTTTCCCAATATTTGCAAAGCTTTTATACTTTACTTGCTCGATAATTTGTGAACTGAATTTGATCCCCTAAATCCTTGAGTTCGATACTCTGGCTTTCTTGCTTTACTACGCCGATCCGTACACTGCGGGTTCGCTTGCTTTGATTTTAGTTTTATAATTTAAAACTTATTTGCACGTACACTTTGAGGCGAACAAGTTTTTGGCGCCGTTGTCGGGGATTTGGTTTAGACCAAATTCGGCTCTCGGTTGTCGAGCTTGGGAGCTTTTGCTCTTGTGATTTGATTAGTCTTTTTGAGTGATTTTTGCAGGAATTCTTTTAGGTACATGCGAAAGACTAGATCTACCAAAGATCTAGTTCCTTTTGATCCCGTACTTGAGAAAACTTTGAGAAGAAAGTTGAAAGAGAAAAAGATGGCTGAAAATAATGAGAGGAACATCCAAGAGGAGTTGGATGAGGCTCGAACTCAACTTCTTTTGAGTGAGAAGGCTCGCTAGGAAGAGAAGGAACGAAATCAGTTTCAAATAGATGAGCTTCGAGCAATGATTCTAGACATGAAACTAGAGAGGAATGATGCTAAGGAAAAGAAGAAGAAAGCTAAGGAATCCATTGCTGAATCATCCGACGATGATGACATGCCGGACCTAGAGGATATTTCACCGATAATCCATCCAATTTGTGATAATCCTAGACCACAAGCTGATCCTCGCGTTCCCGCTGGAGATGTGAAAGTCACTGATAGAGGGGATGAACCACGAACCCTTGGACAAAGGATGGATCCAATTCAGCAACCACATCGTTTAGGTGTGAATTTCGGAGGTGAAGACGTCAAGGATTTCGGGTTTAGCCCGCAAGTTATTACCATGGTTCGCCAAAGCCAATTTGGTGGAACGATTGGTGAATCTCCACACCAACACTCATAGAATTTCGAGATTCTTATGGAGACATTGAAGCCGAAGAGGGCTGTCAACAACAACTACAAGATCAAACCCTTCTTCTTCTCTTTGAAGGACAAGGCTTTGTCTTGGTATCAAGCTCTTCCGGCTGGAAGACTTAACACATGGGAGGATCTATCTTCAGAGTTCCTCGCCAAGTTCTTTCCGCCATCCAAGACGGCGGAATTGAAGGTAAGATTAATGCATTTTCTATAAAACCTAACGAAAGTTTGTTTCAATCTTGGGAAAGGTTTTAGGATCTTCTATTGGATTGCCCACACCATGGCATTTCAAAGCCGGAATTATTGGAGATCTACTACAAGGGGCTGGAGGTGAAAATACAATTCAAGCTCCAATCTCTTTCTTGTGGTACATTTATGGACATGAGAGAAGATGACGCTTGGGACTTCATTGAGAAGCAAGCCCAAGTGATTGAGAAGTATTCCCAAAGGAAGATGGATAATGGGAATCGGGGTTAGGGAGAACCGGGAGTTAAACTAACTCACGCTGCACAAACTCAAATATTCTCCCTCAACACCGAGATCAAAGAGTTGAAGGAAATCATAAGAGGTGGCCTTCAAAAGCCAAAGGAGCAAGATGTTGGCTACCTAGGAAGGGATAACAACCAAGGCAATAGGAACGACTACCGGAACAATAACCGGAACAACAACTAGACAACAACAATAGGAACTCCAACAACAACAATTGGAGATCCAACCAACAAAACTCCGGTAATTCCTATTCCCAAAATCAAAATTCTCTAACACGACCATCTTCTTCTACTCCTTTGAAAAGACAGGGTCAAACATTGAATTGCTCGGGAAAACTGGAGAAGGACAAGAATGATGTTATGGTAGAGATAATCTTAGGAAAGCTCCAAGGACTAAAGAATCACATCACTTCGGTTGATAAGGCACAAAAACCATTAGAAAACCAAGTGTTAAGCAAGGCCGGATAAGTTCCTAGAGATCAAGGAAAGCTTCCCGGAAAGACGGAGGACAACCCGAAGGGAAGGGTGATGGCGATTACTACTAGGAGTGGTATAACAACCACCGATCCACAACCCAAGTTTGTAGAAGTCCCCGTTGAGAAAGGAAAAGATAAGGAGAAGGAGAAGGAAGACGTCTATGTTCCTCCTCCAACTTACAAACCTCCTCTACCGTTCCTGCAATCTAGAGCAAGAGCACGTCTAGACAAGCAATTCGGTAAGTTCATTCATCTAATGAGCAAACTGCATATTAACATACCTTTTATTGATGCAATTGTAGGTATGCCCGCTTACGGGAAGTTATTAAAAGAGATCCTCTCTAACAAGAAGAAGCTTGAAGACTTTGGAGAAGTCAAGATGAGTTCGGAATCTTCGAAGCTCATCAAAATGATGACGGAGAAGATGCCCCCAAAGTTGAGAGATCCGGGGTCATTTTGTATTCCAATAGGAGTTGGAGAATTCACATATGATGCTCTTTGTGACTTAGGAGCAAGCGTAAGCATCATCCCGCTTGCTTTGTGTAGGAAAGTCGCTTTAGGTGAACCTAAACCGGTGAAGATGACGTTGTACATGGCAGATCGATCCATAACTCGACCCATAGGTATCATTGAAGACGTCCCAATCAAGATCGGTAAGTTTTATATTCCTATAGATTTCATTGTGCTTGACATTCCTGCAGATTCTCCGGTCCCGATCATACTCAGGAGGCCATTTCTTGCAACCTCCGGTTGTATGGTGGATTGAAAGAACGCCAAACTAGCCTTCGATATAGGAGAAGAGAAGGTTGAATTTGTTCTCTCAACCTTGGTGAAAGAGCCTGCACTTGGGGAGGACATGTTCAACATCTATGACGAAGAGGCATCTAGAGAAGAAGTGAGTTCGATCTTATTTAAAGATCCATTGCAAAAGGTCATAACCATGAGCATCATGGAAAAAGGAGAAGAAGAGGATTGCAATGCTAAGGTTGAAGCTTTAGAGGAACTAAAAGAGGTACAAGATTAAGAGTTCGAAAATTTTTATGATGGCTCGGAAAACAGAAGAAACCACGGCCAATCGTGCTATTCTACGGCCGTGGTTTTACCAAAACAACCCGTAGAGTGTTATTTTGAGAACATCAGTGACTTCCACATCCTAAACCACGGCCGTGGAAGTAACAGGTGTGCCGTAATTTTGGGAAATTCAGAAAGCAATTCCGTTTTTCCTACAACCACTCTTGAGTCTTCTTCCACTACTCCCACACCCTTAGAGACTTCTAAGGAAGCACCAACTGCTTTGGAATTGAAGCGGCTTTCCACACATCTTTGGTATGCTTTTCTTGGAACTAATTCTACATTTCCCGTTATTGTTAGTTCCGAGTCAAAGAAAGATGAACATGAGAAACTTATGAATGTGTTGAGGAAACATAGGAAAGCTTTAGGCTATACCGTAGATGATATTGTAGGAATTAAACCATCTTTATATACGCACAAGATTCTAATGGAGGAGGATTACAAGCCTTCACGACAACCTCAAAGACAGTTAAACCCTGTCATGAAAGAGGTCGTGAAGAAGGAAATCCTTAAGTTACTTGACGCAGGTATCATTTATCCTTTCTCCGATAGCAAGTGGGTGAGCCCCGTTCAAGTCATTCCCAAGAAGGGAGGAATGACCATTGTGACCAACAAGAACAATGAACTTATCCCAATGAGAACCGTGACGGGTTGGAGGATGTGCATTGACTACCGCAAGTTGAACAATGACACTAGGAAGGATCACTTCCCACTACCATTCATAGATTAAATGCTTGAAAGGTTAGCACAACACTCCTACTTTTGTTATCTTGATGGTTATAGTGATTTCTTTCAGATTCCGATTAATCCGGACGATCAAGAGAAGACCATATTCACATTCCCATAGGGTACATTTGCTTATAGGAGGATGCCATTCGGACTTTGCAACGCTCCAACAACCTTTCAAAGGTGTATGATGGCCATCTTCTCAGAATATATTGAGGAAATAATGGAGTTTTTTATGGATGATTTTTCAGTTTATGGTTCCTCATTTGATAATTGTTTAGCTAACCTTTCTCTTGTTTTGTAAAGATGTGAAGACACTAACCTTGTTCTAAATTGGGAGAAGTGTCAATTCATGGTTAAAGAAGGCATTGTGTTAGGACATTTGATCTCTAATAGAGGGATCGAAGTTGACAAGGCCAAGATAGAGACGATAGAGAAGCTTCCTACTCCATCTTCGGTGAAGGGGATAAAAGGTTTCCTAGGACATGCAGGGTTTTATAGGAGATTCATCAAAGACTTCTCGAAAATTTCGAAACCTCTAACTAATCTATTGATGAAGGATGTTGTTTTTAATTTTTTGCAGGAATGTTTAGATGCTTTCTATAAGATTAGAGAAGCTCTCATCTCAGCCCCGATAATCCAAACGCCGGATTGGAATCTCCCATTCGAGGTTATGTGTGATGCAAGTTACGTAGCTGTAGGAGCGGTGCTTGGACAATAAAAAGAAGGCCGCACTCATGCCATCTACTATGCTAGCAAGACGCTAGACGAAGCGCAGCTGAACTACGCCACAACTGAAAAAGAATTTTTAGCCGTTGTATATGCTTATGAAATGTTTCGTTCTTATCTTGTTGGAGAGAAGGTGATTGTATACACGGACCACTCAGCAATACGGTATTTGCTCGGCAAGAAGGATGCAAGGTGAAGCCTGATTAGATGGATTCTTCTTCTTCTTCAAGAATTCGATCTAGAGATTCGTGACAAGAAAGGTTCCGAAAATTTTGTTGCGGATTATCTAAGTCGTCGACCACACACCGACGGCGAAGACCTACCCATTGATGACTCCTTCCCGGATGAGCACTTACACATCATGGAAGAGTGCATCGATAAGATTTCTAGAGGTAACGAACCTTGGTTTGCTGATTTTGTGAATTACTTGTTTTGTTAGGAAATACCTCCTGGACAGAATCATTAGGAGATGTGTGCCGGAAGACGAAATGCAAAGTGTCATTCGTCATTGTCATTCACTTCCTTGTGGAGGACACGCTAGTTCCCATAAAACTAGCGCTAAGGTATTGCAATCTGGATTCTTTTGACCTACTTTATTTAAGGATGTGCAAACCTTTGTTTCTTGTTGCGATGCTTGTCAAAGAATAGGAAATATCTCTAGGAGAAACGAGATGCCTCTCAACAACATTCAAGAGGTGGAAATCTTTGACGTTTGGGGAGTTGATTCCATGGGACCATTCCCATCATCTTGCGGAAACTAATACATACTTCTCGCTGTTGATTATATTTCGAGATGGGTAGAAGTTATTGCCTCTCCAACTAACGATGCTATGGTGGTTGTCAAGTTCTTTAATAGAACTATTTTCCCAAGGTTTGGGACACCACAAACCATCATTAGTGACGGAGGTTCACACTTCATAGCCCGACGATTTGAAGCTCTACTAGCTAAGTATGGGGTGACTCACAAGATCGCCACTCCCTACCATCCGCAAACAATTGGACAAGTGGAGATCTCAAATAGAGATATCAAAAGAATCCTTGAGAAGACGGTGTCAAAGACAAGGAAGGATTGGTCTTTGAAACTAGATGACGCATTATGGGCGTATAGGACAGCTTACAAGACTCCCATAGGTACAACACCATACAACCTTGTGAATAGGAAGACTTGTCAGCTTACAAGGCGTATTGGGCTGTAAATTTGTTGAACTTCAGCATGAAAGAAGCAGGCGAGAAGTGCCTCTTAGACCTTAACGAGCTAGAAGAACTCCGCTTGAAGCTTATGAGAACGCCAAGATTTACAAGGAAAGGGCGAAGCGTTGGCATGATAAGCATATCATTCCAAAAGACCTCAAAGAGGGAGATCAAGTTCTCATCTTCAATTCTCGACTTCGACTCTTCCCACGTAAGCTTAAATCTTGTTGGACTGGACCTTATGTAATTAAACGTGTTTTTTCCCATAGTGCAGTTGAAGTATGTGGTGAGAAGTGTGGAAGTTTCAAGGTGAATGGTCAACGACTTAAGAAGTACTCACCGGAGCTCCAAGATGAGGAAATCCCTCCGATTTTCCTCAATTGACCATTGGAACGATCTAGCTACGGACCCAAAACAAAGCGCTTCTTGGGAGGCAACCCAAGGTATTGCATTATCGTTTTTGTTTTTTCTTTCTTTCTTGGTTTAGCTTAGGTTAGATGTCATTTTCGTTTGTTTTCCCCTCGACACCTTCCGGTATGTTGTGTTTTTGGATGTCAGGAATAAGGAATGAGCAAAGGACGGAAGAAAAAGTAAAAAAGAATGACGAAACTTGAATTTTTGGCACAAATCAGAGAGTTCCACGGTTGTCCGTACAAAACCACGGCCGTGGAACACCCTGACTGGCCGTGATTTTCCAATTTTTTTACACAAATCAGAGAGTTCCATGGATGTCCATACAAAACCACAGCCGTGGAACACCCCGACTGGGAAAGGAAATGCAAAATTTTAACGCCACTATATATTTCCTTCTCCTTCACAAATACTCACTCTTCTCACCAAAACCACGCCCTAAATTGCCGAAAATCACTCCTTCCCGCAATTCTTCATCCGAAAACCAATTCGAACGATTCTTCAACCAAAAGTGGAGCAAACCGAACCCTCTAAAAGATCCCATCAACAAACAGAGTAAACAATCAACAATTGGGAAGGATTTTGGATTTTTTCAAATCCAAACCGTACGTTTTGTCTCTTCCTCTTCTTGGTTGATTTGGTTTAATTTTCTTGAAATTTTCTAGGAGAACTGGACGAAATTGGAATTAGAAGTAGTTTAGGACTGAAATTGCTAAGTTTGTTGTGAATTTGCTGAGTTTTTGAGGAATTTCATAGAATTCCACAGGTCCGTACAAAATCTCGACCGTAGTTTTGCAAAAACAGACCGTGGTTTTTTCTGTTTGAGTGAAAATGTTTAGGAGGAAGTCTAGTTAAATAAGAAGCAAAAGGGTGATGGTTCTTATTCTTCCCAACCCCCTCCTAGTGAACTACCATCACCACCATCCCCTAGAGTCCCTACAATCCATGAGGATTATGAAAGGGCCATGGATAAAATTATTAAGAGAGCTGTGATAGGACCTCGGTGCATTGTTTTAGAGGAGCTTGAAGAGCTGAAGGTTATGAATGATTTGACTTGGCTATTAGAAAGAGCCGGATTGATCATCTTTTCCGCCATTAGGGAAGATGCTTATGAGGAGATCACAAGGGAGTTCATAACTTCCTTTGAACATAGTGCCGTTAACCGAACGGTGTCATTCAGGCTGATGGAGCGCAACTATGAGTTCTCTATAGTGCAGTTTGGAAGCTTCTTTTGGTTTCATGAGAGTTTCAATGGAAGGTTCCCTAGGGGAGTGAATGCCGAATACTTTTGGAGAGAGATTGCTATGATTTATGGTTCCGAGGATCGTTGGCAAGCGGCCGACACTAAGGCTAAACTCGTATACCACTTAGCCTTAAAGATAGACCATAGAGTCCTATCGGAATGCCTTTTCCCTAGGACCGAAACACCACAAAAGATCAAGGCCGATGAACTCTTCATCCTCTATTGCATGCTTACGGGTCATCCTGTAGATTTTGCCACTTTGCTTGTCTCTACCCTAAGTCAGTAAAGAATAAGTCGCTGGAAACATAGGATATGGGGGTATAGTGACTCACATTGCTAGCCAGTTGGGCGTTGACTACTCTGCTTGCACTAGGATATCTGCGAGACCTTTGGGTCTTAATGGACTTATGACTAGAGGGCTCATCTTTCCCCGCCACCGTGCTCCACCTACTGCAGCCATGCCTTGAGAGAAGAGAGGTGGTAGGGGCATTGCATGGCTTCCGGAGTACTCTCTGATGCTGGGCCGTCACAACTGGAAGAAAACTTTCGTACCGATGCACACAAACAGATTAGTAGCTCCCCCCTATGTGCCTGATGAGGTCCCTGTTGAGGTTGCGGTTGATGATGATGAGGGGATGAGAGGGGGAGACTACGAGGATGTAGGAGAGGCTGAGCATGACTTTGGCTCATTCCCGGACCAGCCGGCTGACTTCCTGGAGCTGCCTAGGAGATCTCCCCACTAGTCTAGACCTGCCGGTTCTTCTTCCTCATGCCGAGCTAGCGTGAGTGAGCGCCCGACATGAATGGATGCACCACCCGCTTGGTATGGACAGCAGCCATCTTGGATGGGAGCTCCACCTCCTTGGTATGATCAGCCACCAGTTGCCCGGACACCTATTCAGCAGCAGCAGCCGGAGTTGTTACAGCAGCCTCCCGCTTGGTATGGACAACAACTGGCATGGGCGAGTGACCTTTCCAGGAGGGTGGGAGACTTGGATATTCACCAGCAAGCGCATGATTTGGAGCGACAAGAGAATGTCAGGATCTTACGTGACGTGTACCGCCAGTAGTTTGGGCATCCCTTCAGCTCTGACTGCTTCCCATATCCGCCACCTCATTCACAGTGATCGTTGATGGATGCTTTGAGCCACTCTACCACCATTAGTGAGTTTTTCTTTGTTTCTTTTCTTTTCTTTATTTTTCTTGAACATTGAGGACAACGTGTATGTCAAGTATGGTGTGGGGTGTGACTCTTATTGTAATAACTCGATACACTTGCTTGCTTTTAATTCCATGGACACTTATGTAACACCCCAAATCCGCGGGACTTGGAGTATCACATTGGGTTAGGATCTCACAATCGATCCTGACCCTAGCGTGACAACAAGTTCACTGGATCTTAGAACAAGGCACAGGTAGATTAAAATCAAATACATAAAAGCTGAGTATGATACATGTTACGCTAGAAAGTGTACGCAATAAGCCTTAAATTTTACTTGTTATATTTATCCTAATTCTAAGCGCACCCGCAGTGTACGGGACGTATGTAGAAAGATAAGTACTCCAAGGTCGAACACAAAGACTACGGTGAAATCGAACTAAGTTGTGATTGAATTTAGCAAGGTCTAATCTAAGCAAGGAAAGGGGAAATCGAAAATTGTGTTTGTTGGTTTTAGATGATCAAAATCGAAAATCACAGCTTATGCAAACAACCAAATCAAACTCAATCGAAAAGATCGGCACAAATAAACAAATAGAACAAGATGTGATCAAGAGAGAAGGAAAATGGATTCTAGGGGTTGGAAATTCCGGTTATGGCATAATCTCAAGTTATCTATTCATACTTTGGATTGATGATGATATACTTGGGATTTAATGTTTCTAAAATGGGATCAATTACCGGGTAGGTCTCATGATCCAACTAGTCCACACCTAAGGTCTCATTACCGGTTAAGTCTCTAAGAACCTAAGGATAGGATTTTAACACAAACCGGATTGTTACCTAGAGGTCTAGCCTATCCTTACCGGGTAAGTCTCGGAAAGGGAAGTTCTAAGCAACTATCCTAGCACACTTAATCCAATGGCGGCTTATTAGGCTCACCATTACCTAAGGCTTTGCTATTTTGGGGTCTAAGGGCAAGGATTACCGGGTAAGTCTCTCCTAACTCTTAGTCTCTACACTAGGACACCCTAGGGTAGGTTAAACTCAGCCAAAAACTTAGGGTTTCAACAATTTTATGAACCTAAGGTAAGATCCTTCGAAT
>BSUD01000006.1:97045697-97280707 GCA_033239045.1 Fagopyrum esculentum | reverse complement strand
GCTAGCCGTCCAAGTTCCGCGTCCGCTCCACCCATAGTTGGTGAGGGTTTCATCATCGTCAATTCCAAGAAAGGCTTCCAATGCCACTAATGTTCTAGCACACAAAATAGAGAAAACACACAAAGCACATAAAAACAGAAAAATCTATGCTAAAAATGAAGGAAAAATGTTACCGATGGGTTGCCTCCCACCAAGCGCTTCTTTAAGGTCATTAGCTTGACCAAACTCGGGAGTGTTTATGCAAGGTGAAGCGGGGCAATCATGTCTATCGGTGCTCCCGGAATGTATTTCTTCAAGCGATGCCCATTCACTTTGAAATCTCCACAATGCTCCCCTCCTATTTCAATTGCTCCATGGGGGAAAATCTTCTTCACCACATATGGCCCGGTCCATCTTGATTTGAGTTTCCCGGGAAAGAGTCTTAGCCTTGAGTTGAAGAGGAGGACGAGATCTCCTTCACTCAATTCCTTTGGGATGATCCTCTTGTCATGCCACCTTTTGGTTCTCTCCTTGTAAATCCGGGCATTCTCATAAGCTTCCAATCGGAGTTCCTCAAGGGCATTGATATCGAGCAATCTCTTTTCTCCCGCCTCCTTGAGGTCAAAGTTTAGCCACTTAATAACCCAATAAGCTCTATGCTCCATTTCCACCGGAAGATGGCAAGACTTGCCATAGACCAACTTGTAGGGGGTGGTGCCAATAGGTGTCTTGAAGGCGGTTCTATATGCCCATAGTGCGTCATTGAGCTTCATGGCCCAATCCTTCCTAGTCCTAGACACCGTCTTCTCGAGAATGGCCTTGATCTCCCGGTTGGAGATCTCCACTTGGCCACTTGTTTGGGGATGGTAAGGTGTTGCCACTTTATGAGTCACCCCATACTTAGCCAAAAGTGCTCCAAAGTTCCTATTTGTGAAGTGCTTCCCTCCATCACTAATGATCACCCTTGGTGTCCCAAACCTAGGGAAGATCACTCGGTTGAAAAACCGCACCACCACCTTGGCATCATTCGTAGGAGAGGCGATTGCCTCTACCCATCTTGACACATAGTCCACCGCCAATAGGATGAATAGATTGCCACATGAAGAAGGGAATGGCCCCATGAAGTCTACACCCCACACATCAAAAATCTCAACTTCTTGGATGTTGTTCAAGGGCATTTCATTCCTCCTTGAGATGTTTCCCGTTCTTTGGCAAGCATCACATGCCGCTACAAAACCTTGCACATCTCTAAACAAGTTAGGCCAATAAAAACCGGATTGCAATACCTTGGCACACGTTTTGTGTGAGCTAGCATGGCCTCCACATGGTAAGGAGTGACAATGCCGGATCACACTCTCCATTTCATCTTCCGGTATGCATCTCCTAAGCACCCCATCCGGGCCTCTCTTGAATAGAAGTGGCTCGCTCCAATAGTAATGCCTTACATCGTTGAAGAACTTCTTCCTTTGTGCATACGTTAGTCCGGGAGGTACCTCCTCACACACCAAGTAATTCACAATGTCGGCATACCACGGTTCATTTCCTCTAGCCACTTGGAATAAGCATTCTTCCACCAATTGCAATTGCTCGTCCCGAAATGAATCATCTATCGGGATGTTGTCTTCCCCAAGCTTCAATGGTGGGAGTCTACTAAGGTGATCCGCTACCGAGTTCTCGGATCCCTTCTTGTCTCTTATCTCCAAATCAAACTCTTGAAGAAGGAGGATCCACCGAATCAACCTTGGCTTGGCATCCTTCTTTGTAAGTAGATAACGGATCGCCGCATGATCCGTGTAAACTATGACCTTCGCTCCAACAAGGTATGAACGGAACTTCTCAAATGCATACACTACCGCTAACAATTCCTTCTCGGTAGTAGCATAATTGAGCTGGGCATCATCTAGCGTCTTGCTAGCATAGTAAATGGCATGAGTGCGCCCTTCCTTCCTTTGCCCCAAAACAGCCCCTACGGCCACATCACTTGCATCGCACATGATCTCAAATGGTAGACTCCAATCCGGAGGTTGCATGATAGGTGCGGAGATCAAGGCGTTCTTCAACCTACAAAATGCTTCAAGACAATCCTTGGAAAACACAAAATCAACATCTTTCATTAGTAGGTTAGTAAGAGGCTTAGAAATTTTAGAGAAATCTTGGATGAACCTCCGGTAAAAACCGGCATGCCCTAAGAAACTCCTTACCCCCTTCACCGAGGTAGGTGGTGGCAACTTCTCTATTGTTTCAATCTTAGCCCTATCAACCTCAATGCCACGGTTAGACACCAAGTGTCCTAACACAATACCTTCACTTACCATGAAGTGGCATTTTTCCCAATTTAAGACAAGATTTGTCTCCTCACATCTTTGCAATACTAATGACAAGTTAGCTAAGCAATCATCAAAAGAAGAACCATAAACAGAGAAATCATCCATGAACACCTCCATGATATTTTCTATGTATTCCGAAAAGATAGCCATCATGCACCTTTGGAAGGTGGCGGGTGCATTACACAACCCAAATGGCATTCTCCTATATGCAAATGTTCCCCATGGACATGTAAAAGTTGTTTTCTCTTGGTCATCGGGGTGGATAGGGATTTGGAAAAATCCGCTATACCCATCTAGATAGCAAAAGTGAGAGTGTTGAGCTAATCTTTCTAACATTTGGTCAATGAAGGGGAGGGGAAAGTGATCTTTCCTAGAGGCCATGTTCAATTTCCTATAATCTATACACATTCTCCATCCCGTGACCGTTCTAGTTGGTATTAGTTCATTGTTCTCATTAGTTACTACCGTCATTCCACCCTTCTTAGGTACTACATGAACGGGGCTAACCCACTTACTATCCGAGATAGGGTAGATAATTCCCGCATCTAGCAATTTAATGATTTCCTTTTTGACCACCTCTTTCATTATAGGGTTCAATCTCCTTTGATGCTCTATAGAGGGTTTGTGGTTATCTTCCATCATTATCTTATGCATGCATAAAGATGGCTTAATGCCAACCAAATCATCAATAGTATAACCAATGGCTTTCCTATGCAATCTCAATTCATGTAGCAATTTAGCAAGTTCATCATCACTCAAGCACGCATTAACAATCACCGGATATGTAGAATTATCACCAAGGAATGCATACTTTAAATGAGAGGGGAGGGGTTTGAGTTCAAGTGAGGGAGGACCTTTTTCGGTTGAAGATGATCCAAATAAGATTGGGTGAGATGAATCCAAAGCAAAGGAAGACTCCCCTTGGCTCCTAGAAGCTTGATCGTCATTAAGAGCTGATGCAGGGGAAACCACGGTTGGAATCACGGTTGGCTCAACTTCCACGACCGTGGTTCCTTCCAGGCTTGTTTTTCGGAGTTGTCCAGAGAGTTTGACGGCCGTGGTTCCTGGATCTCGACCGTGGAACTTACAGCTGTTCACAATTTCTTCATGGCTCCCAAATCCAACTCTTGGCTCTTCTTCTAATGCCTCCAAGGCTTTGATCTCTTCATTGCAATCCTCCTCAATGTCTTCCTCCATTATACTCAAGGTGAGAACCTTTTCCAAGGGATCCTTGATCAAAATCGAGCTCACCATTTCTCTAGATTCCTCTTGCTCGACTATGTTGAAGATGTCTTCATCAAGGGTCGGCCCTTTCATCATAGTGGACAGCTTGAACTTGATGTTCTCCTCTCCAATGTTGAAGGAGAGAGTCCCGTTCTTGCAATCCACTAAACATCCGGATGTGGCTAGGAAAGGTCTTCCTAGGATGATGGGAACCGGGTAATCCGCCGGAATGTCCAACACTACAAAGTCGATAGGTACATAGAATCCTCCCAATTGCACCGGAATGTCTTCAAGAATCCCAACCGGGTGAGTGATGGATCGGTCCGCCATATAGAGGGTCATCTTGACCGGTTTTGGCTCTCCTAGCCCGACCTTGTTACTAAGTGCAAGCGGTATGATGCTTACACTCGCCCCAAGATCACAAAGGGCTTCGTACTTCACATCTCCTACTCCAATTGGAACACAAAAAGAGCCCGGATCCCTTAGCTTAGGAGGCATCTCCTCCTTCATCGTTTGGATCAACTCCGAGGATCTCTTGGTCATCCTAATCTCCCCATACTCTTCCAACTTCCTTTTGTTGGAGAGTATTTCCTTCAAGAACTTTCCGTATGCCGGCATTCCTAAGATGGCATCCATGAACGGAATGTTAATATGTAACTTGGACATTAGTTCAAGGAACTTACCAAAGTGATTGTCCAAGCGAGCTCTTGCTCTTGATTGCGGGAACGGTAGTGGTGGCTTGTATGGAGGCGGTGCCACATAGGTTGGTTCTACATCCTTGCTCTTGCCTCCATCATCTTGCTTTCTTCCCTCTTCCACCACTACTTGACTCCCCTTAGCTTGGTCCTTGGGCAAAGGATCCTTCATACTCAACCCACTCCTTGTTGTGATAGCCAAAACTTGACCTCTTGGGTTGTCTTCGGTTCTCCCGGGAAGCTTTCCCGGATCTCTATGTGCTTCACCCGCCTTTTGGAAGACTTGTGCTTCCAAGACCTTTTGAGCCTTAGAAATTGAAGTGACGGTGCTCTCAAGTCCACTCAACCTTCCTAGCAATTGCTCAAACATGATTTCGGTTCTATCCTTTGAAGATTGAGTAAAACCGGGTGGAGGTTCTTGTGAAGCTCTTTGTGGTGGAGTTGCACTTGTGGAGGCGGGAGGGTTCAAGGCCCCATCCGGATTCGAGTAAGAAAAGCCGGGATGGTTATGGTTTGGCCGGTAATTATTGAATTGCCGGTTGTTGTTGAAGTTTCTTGAGCCTTGGTAATTGTTGAAGTTGCCTCTTCCCATGTAGTTGACATCCACCTCCTTGGAAGACAAGTTTGCTTGTGGAGGTGCTTGAGGAGTTGCTTGGCTCTTTAAGGTTGTGGTGCATAACTCTCTCAAGGATTTCAACTCGTTGTTGATGGCGTCAAGCTTGAAATTGCTCATGGTGACTTCACTCACCTCATATGCTCCCGCCTTCCTCCCTTCACTCTTCCTATGCGAGTACTTCTCAATCACTAGAGCTTGCTTCTCCACAAACTCCCAAGCATCATCCACATGTTTCTCCATAAATGTCCCACCGGAAAGAGATTGAAGCTTGAATTGGCTATCTTCATCGAGCCCTTTGAAATAGATCTCTAATAGCTCAATCTTTGGTATGCCATGGTGCGGACAATCTAGAAGAAGGTCTTTGAATCTCTCCCAAGACTTGAACAAGCTTTCTCTATCCCTCATCACAAAGGCATTGATCTTCCCTCTTAACTCGGTGGTTTTGGAAGGTGGGAAGAACTTGGTCAAGAACTCGGTTGTCATCTCTTCCCATGTTCCAACTCTTCCTTGTGGAATAGATTGATACCAAGCTAAGGCTTTGTCCTTAAGAGAGAAGGAAAAGGCCCTTAGCTTATGGTTGTTGCTCTCCAATCTTGGTGGTCTAAGAGTCTCCATCAAGATCTCATAATTCATCAAGTGTTGATGAGGGGACTCTCCTTCCATCCCTCCAAATTGATTGTGCCGGATCATTTGTAGAACTTGAGGGCGGAGCTCATAGTTGTGGGTTGCGGGATCTCCTAGATTCACACCCGGTCGGTGTGCTCTTTGTGCCGGATCCATACGTCTCCCTAGGGTTTGTGGCTCCTCAATAGCAATGGGAACACCCCTAACATTAGCCGCCGGTTGCGGTTGTGGTGGAGGAGGTTGTCGGCGATTAAGCTCTCCTTGAACAAGGGCTTGCCTAATCTCTTCAATCTCCCTTCTTGTTTCCTCTTGCCTCTCATTGGCAAGTCTCCTCTCTTCCTCTAAGAGCTCATCTCTTAGCCTTATTTGCTCTAAAGCTTCATCCAATTCAGCTTGAAGATTTCTACCGGCCATCTCTCTCTCTTTTCGAATGTTCTTAGATCTAGATCGAAGGGTTTTCTCCGGTTCGGGATCGAATGGAGCTAGATCCTTGCCACGAGATCTTCGCATACACCTAAAGAGAAGTAGATGTCCTGAAAAGCAAAGACACTAACCAAAAAGAAATCAAAAGAAACAAGAAAGATCTACACTAGAATCAATCACAAAATAGACTCAATCTAGACCTAGTCCCCGGCAACGGCGCCAAAAACTTGTTACGCTAGAAAGTGTACGCAATAAGCCTTAAATTTTACTTGTTATATTTATCCTAATTCTAAGCGCACCCGCAGTGTACGGGACGTATGTAGAAAGATAAGTACTCCAAGGTCGAACACAAAGACTACGGTGAAATCGAACTAAGTTGTGATTGAATTTAGCAAGGTCTAATCTAAGCAAGGAAAGGGGAAATCGAAAATTGTGTTTGTTGGTTTTAGATGATCAAAATCGAAAATCACAGCTTATGCAAACAACCAAATCAAACTCAATCGAAAAGATCGGCACAAATAAACAAATAGAACAAGATGTGATCAAGAGAGAAGGAAAATGGATTCTAGGGGTTGGAAATTCCGGTTATGGCATAATCTCAAGTTATCTATTCATACTTTGGATTGATGATGATATACTTGGGATTTAATGTTTCTAAAATGGGATCAATTACCGGGTAGGTCTCATGATCCAACTAGTCCACACCTAAGGTCTCATTACCGGTTAAGTCTCTAAGAACCTAAGGATAGGATTTTAACACAAACCGGATTGTTACCTAGAGGTCTAGCCTATCCTTACCGGGTAAGTCTCGGAAAGGGAAGTTCTAAGCAACTATCCTAGCACACTTAATCCAATGGCGGCTTATTAGGCTCACCATTACCTAAGGCTTTGCTATTTTGGGGTCTAAGGGCAAGGATTACCGGGTAAGTCTCTCCTAACTCTTAGTCTCTACACTAGGACACCCTAGGGTAGGTTAAACTCAGCCAAAAACTTAGGGTTTCAACAATTTTATGAACCTAAGGTAAGATCCTTCGAATCAGGAAAATCACGGTTCGTTCTACAGAAACCACGGCCGTGGTTCTTCAAGAACTACCCGTGATTCCTAACAGTAGCTACGTCCATAAACAAACATCATCCAAAGGTACATCTAAGTTCATCCTATCATAGATCTAGCCATAACCTTCCTCACCTAACCCTAGAATCACATCAATCTAGCCTACAACATTCATATGGGAAATCAAAACAAACAAGCATAGATTTATGGTCTCCATAGCAAGAATAACAAGAGAAGGAAGATGAACAAATAACTCCAAATAGAATCCAAATCTGAAGATCGAATTTAGGATGACTTACAACCCTTCCAAAGGAAGGTTTAAGGGTTCAAAAACTTCAAGAAATAAATCCGAAATACAAGATTAGGGTGTGCCTTCTCCTCTTTTCTTCAATGGCAATAGCTCCTTTCTTCTTCTTCTTGTACTTTCCTTCCTAGAAAAATCCCTCTTCTTCTTGGAATATATTTTGTGAAGGCAAATGGAGAATGTGTGAGCTGCTACTCCCAAACTACCCCCAAATCCCACTGCCTCTAACAACATTCAAGGACCACTTTTATAACCAATTTCTTCATGAGCTGGCCATGAGAGTCGTGGCACAGCTGTCACGAGAATCTGGCAAAAACCACGGCCATTTCCACGGCCGTGATTCTCCAGGAAACCGTGATTTCTAACAGAAACTTTGTTTACGCTCAATAGGCTGTGGTTTGGTGTATGGCCTGTGTTGGCAAGGTTCCTTGAGTCCTCTTTGGCTCTTGGCTTGCGTTCCAATGAGTTTGGAAACATGTCTCTTAATGAGCGACCCTCAAACGCCTCGTTTAAGCTCGAAACTTCCCGAAATACCTACAAAACGCACACAAGTCCGTGTAGACGTCTATCTCGGCAAATTACATGTTTTGAGTGCAAAACGCATTGGACTAGTGCTAGATAATGCATGATTGAGCGGGAATTCTACCTAAATGTGCACTTAAAACTATACTATAAATCGTGTTATCAATACATCAAAAGAGTTTACAAACTCATAGCCGAGTACAAAACAACAACATAAACCACAACCACAAAAGGTCCCACATCCCACGCATCCTAATGTACAAAAGTCCTCGGCTTGTCACACCATCTAGCTCACTCTGCAGTATTCTTAACCTGCAGAACACTACAACACGGTATGAAACCGTTAGCTACAGCAATGAAAAGCATGAAGGTAATAGCACAACCACACATCAACATCTCAAACATGCAATGCCACACACATTCATTTATTATCTTTCATTACGTTATTCCATTACTAATTCAACTTCTTTTGTAAAACGAGGAGCCTCAAGAACCCCGTCCCATCCAACGTAACACAGGAGTTTTGCATGGGAGTGACCTTCACTCGTCCCCTCCTGTGAGATCATCTTCAGGGCACCTCCTCCTAACCAGCAGGCGGAGACCGGCGGTTACCGCCCATTATAATACACTTGGGACAAATAAATGTAATGAATGGTCATCCTAATTTGGTTTAGGTTATAAATGCACAATCATATGAACACACACAACCATCACAATCATACAATCCACAACTACACGGTATGTAAGTCCTATGGACTTACCTCATATACTCGTAACCTGTACCACGTCACAGCTTCCCCATGGGGAAGTAATCAACGCCTGCAATAGCAAGGCACACACAATCACATACTGCAAAGGTTAGGAGACTCGTCTCACTAACCACAACCAACCTATATCTCAAATCTAAACCTCAGATCCTCAACACATTCATAAATGCCTAAGGCATATCCTCAACATAACATCTCATAATCCTCAACTCATTCTGACACCTAGCATGCATCTAATCAGGATTCCTCCATCTCAAATTTAATCCTAATTTAATTAATTAACCTTTAATTAATTAATTAAATTTTTCCAGAATAACATTTTGCCCGCAAGTCATTTCTAAACCCACCTGTCATCAGATTTCATTAAACAAACAACCCATAAACACCAGAATAATATAATGATCATAATGGAATTTCTAATTATCCATTTTGAAAAGCCTAAGGTCAATTTAGGCCAAATCGTAGTACGGAAAACGAATAAATTCATAACTTTTTCGTTACTAACCAGATTGACGATCTGAAAGAAGATTCGAAATCATAACGACGCAGGCTACGCATGTACAACATCAAATTCACCGGAATCTGAGCGACGGAACCATCCTGGTGACACATATGCTCGACCAGGTCTTCATCTGCTCGGAAATGCAGAAACTCGGTACCGATATGAAGAGAATGAAGAGAGGAATCCAGAAACTCAAACGGAATTGAAATCGGATTAGAAACGGAGAGTAGATATGAGTTTGAAGTTTGAGAGAAATCAGAGCTTTTACGAGGATACGTGAAAGGAAATGAATTAATAAACGATTTTCCGCTATTTATAGTGAAGTCGCTAACTATCCTTTAGCAAAGTCGATAATTATCCTTTAACAGATCCAATGGCGGGTTTAACCCCCTTTTCCAAATTCCTCAAAATTGGAACAATAAATCTTGAATATTGTAGGGATAATTATTCCACAATTTCCTCGGAAAACGTGTATTCCTAAGCCGTCTTTCTTAGCCGTTAAGAAACGAAATAGCGACTCTTTTGGCCGTTTTGCCTTTCCATGTTATTTCATATCTAGGACGTGTCCGATGTCCTTATCATTTCCTCAACTGCATTTTTATTATTTGGAGCTTCCAAATGCTCCAAATAATACCGGAGGGTAAAAATAATTACCCGGGGGAAAAAGTGAAAATTTCACCATAAGCCCAAAATTATGCCAGGAACATAACGGTGTGACTTATACTCATCACTTACGCAATCTTCGCGAGTTATATGTCAATTACTATCACTGATTAAGTTAATCAACATTAATTAGAATTCGAAAATCCTAGTTATTACAACTTACATCTTTCAATTCTTTGTCACACGTTTCATTATTGCATTGAATCGAAAAGCTTTGAAAAACCCATAAAAATTTTGAAAATTTGAAAATTACTGTGCTTCTAAAATTTGAAAATCATTATGAGATGATTAAGGCACCTCGATTTTCTTACTTCTTTCATTGATCATTTAGCCCCTCAATGAAAATATTTGCCTCCTTTACCTATCCGGGATTTAGCAAGAGTTGATTTTGGCATGTTTGATGTGGGAGGGCCATGAAAGCAATTATTTGGAATCAAATTGTAGGAAAATAGGTTTGGGGAAGTCAATCAAGATGATGAGTAACTCGGCACCATTCACATAGCCGGGTGTTTGTGTGTTGCCAAAGTCGGATTGAGCGATATTCCTAACGGATTATGGTATGTGCATCAAGGGTTTGAGGCATCTCGAAGTTGAGAAACGCTAATCTCCTAGGCTTCGGTTTTTGTGCATCACTATCCATATTTCCAAAAGTGAAGTCGAAAAATTATGTGCAAAAAAGGTATAGAGCAAGCTCTAAGTTGGTGGTTAGTTCGTTTAGTGAAAAGAAAAGAGTTTTTGTTGTTCCTTTTTCCGGGATTCATACACCACATTCCCTTACAAGTTTCCCACCCTTTTCATATTCTTGACCTTACTAGAAAGTCCTTGAGATCATAAGAATGTTATTTGACTTGGTAATCTAAATTGAAGTTTCACATTTTTGATTTTGACAATGCTTGAAGGTTATGATGTTTGTCTTGAAGTTTATGCAATTTATGATGTTTCCTTTACTTTGCATATTTTGGTTTATGTGTATGAACGTTTTCAAGGATGAATGAAGCAAGATTTGAGGATGATCTATTGATTAGAAGCACATTACCAAAAATATTGTTTTTTTTTGTTTTGCATTCATATTTCATTCTACCTTATGTTCTAACCTTTTGAAAACCTTGCTTGGGGACAAGCAAGTGACAAGTATGGGGTATTTTGATGGCATGAAATATGACTATATTTTAGGCACTGGTTTTGATTGTTTTTCCCTCTTAGAAGTCTACATAGATATGAGTTTGAAGCATTTATGAGCACATTCACCTATTTTGTCGATATAGAGATCTTCACAAGCTTTGTTATGTTTATAGGTGAATAAAGGCTTGAATTGGAGCTTAATATGGAGGGATAGGAGTATTTGATCATGCTAGATGTCAAGGAGATGTTTTGGAGAAGCTAAGGAAGGGGCATGAGTGGAGAAGCTTGCAAAACAAAGGCTTCACGAAGGCAGAGAGTTCCACGACCTAAACCACGACCGTGGTTCTGCATTGAGTTCGTGGAAAGTGATTTTGGAGCATATCAAAGGATTCCACGCCCTAAACCACCGCCGTGGTTTATTGCACTAGACCGTGATTTCCATGACTGTAAGAGCTTTAGTCTTTGGAGCCTAGATGAGCTAGAGTGTCTTAGCCTTGACCAGTCAACCGTCCTTGCGCATATCTTGGGCCGCCCCTGCGTCACAGAGGAGCTGCCCCTGCACCTAGGCTGGCCGCCCCTGCGGCTCTGTGGCAGGTGCAACCGCTTTTGTTGACTCTTTACTTATGCTTTACGGCTGACTTCCCTTATAAGCTTCCTTAGACTTCAAATGAGAGGTTTCTTCATCTCTCCAGCCACTCTCTTCTTCCTCACGTTCTTCTTCTTCTTCTTCTTCTTCTTCTTCTTCTTCTTCTTCTTCTTCTTCTTCTTCTCCTTTAATCCTCTTTGATCTTCTTTTTCTTGTGTGAGTGAGTTCTTGAGAGTTTGAGGGTGTTCTCGGCTTTGGATGCTCTTGGAGTTATTGTTGAGAGTTGTTGCTGTTGTGTTGACTTTGAGAGTGGTGTTGCTGCTCCTTAATTGTAAGCTAGGGTGGAGTGGTAAGTTCTTTCTCTTCTTCTCTCTTCTTCCTTCATTCTTGCTCCTTTCTTCTTCTTTCTAGCCTAGGATCACAAGTTGGACTTGTGATTGGATCCTTTCTGGATGTTGTGATGATCACATGTGTGTATATATGCATGTGTGTTGCTGTGGGGTGTTGGAGACGTGAAGAGAATCGAGAAAGGAGTCGAAGAGAAGTCGGGACCAACTCTCTGCACAGTTGGCCGCCCCTGCGCCTGGTGTAGAACCTCCCCTGCGCCTTTGGTGAGCCGCCCCTGCGCCTCACTGGGCTGGCTGGTGTGTTCTTGCTTTTGTTGGTGCATACCTTCTTGGTATATCTTCCTCCCTTCCTTTCGTTTGGCCTTGGCTTAGTTGATAGCTAGGTTAGGATGGATAGGATGAGTTGTATGTTAGAGTTGTGCCTTAGGCACTTGTGTTGATGTTGAGAGTATGCTATAGGCATATGCGAGCTTGTGATGATCTTTAGGTTGTAGGTTGGTGCTGGTTATGGAGACGAGTCTCCTAACCCCTTTCAAGTTGTGATGTGGTGTGCCTTGCTCTTTCAGGCGTTGGTTTCTTCCTCGAGGGGAAGCTGTGACGTGGTAGAGGATACGAGTGTATCAGGTAAGTCCATAGGACTTACTTAGCGTGCAGTTGTGGAGTGTATGATTGTATGGTTATGTGCGTTCATATGATTGTGCATTTACAACTTAAACCGGAATAGGACGACCATTCATTACATTTATATGGCCTAAGTGTATTATAACGGGTGGTAACCACCGGTCTCCGCCTGCTGGGTTAGGAGGAGGTGCCCTGAAGATGATCTCACAAGAGGGGATGAGTGACAGTCACCCCCATGCAAAACTCCTGTGTTACGTTGAATGGGGCGGGGTTCTTGAGGCTCTTCGTGTTACAAAAGAAGTTGAATTAGTAATGGTATAACCTAATTAAAGATAATAAATGAATGTGTGTGGCATTGCATGTATGAGATGTTATGGTGTGTTTGTGCTATTACTATCATGCTTATCTATTGCTCTAGCTAAAGGTGTTTACCGTGTTGTAGATGATTTGCCGGTTAGGAAGACTCCAGAGTGAGCCAGATGGTGTGACCAGCCGAGGACTTCTGTACATTAGGATGCGTGGGTTGGGGATCTTTTGTACCTATTGATGTTGTTGTTATGGTTTTGTACTCGGTTTTGAGTTTGTAAACTCTTTTGTTGTATCATATAGCTTTTATGTATTTGTTTTACTCTACTTGTGCCTTGTTGTAAGATCCAGTGAACTTGTTGTCTGGCTAGGGTCAGGATCCATTATAATCCTAGCCTATTGTAGCATTCCGAGTCCCACAGATTCGGGGTGTTACAGAGTTGGTATCAGAGCCTTAGGTTGACAACAATGGCACTTGCTATCTGCAATAAAGATAGAGTGTATAAATAAACAGAACCCACATGGGGTCTGACGTTTTAAAGAGTTTTGGTTTAAAGCGAGTACAAATGTTTTAGGATAGTGTTTATAGAAGTCGTCACCCATTTGAGGATCTCTATATATATATATATATCTATATATATATATATATATACCTTTTATGTGATGATATATGTGCATGTATTAATAAGTATTGTATATATATACACATATGGCCTATACAAAGTCTTATACGTTAGATGTGCATACCCCGCAGATGGCTCGGACTAGAGCTACTGCTGCAGGAAGAGGTAGAGGTAGACCACCTCTTCCTCCAAGAGAGAGGAGACAGGGACCAGCTCCCACTGCAGATCCACCAGTGGTGGAGGTGGCTCATGAGGAGGTTGTTGAGAGCTTTGTTCCAGCTACGAGGAGTGGTGGGTCCAGGAGACAGTAGACCCATCCAGGCCAGTCTAATAGTTCAGACCGTGTCTCCATGGACGGATCAGAGTTCAAAGAGTATCTCAGGTAGTTTGAGGAGGCCATTAGAGCGGGTCGACGAGCCCCAGACTTACCAGGGCAGGAGGGATAATTTGAGGAGTCCCATGGAGCTACGCAGGTGCCAACTACACCAGTTCTTGTAGCTGAGCCAGCATGAGTTGTGGAGTAGACTAGAGGGCCTCGACCAGATACCTAGTTGAAAGCATTCTACCAACAAGGAGTAACACACTTCTCTAGGGAGATTGGCATAGAGACTGAGGTGTGGATTGGGCATGTATACTCAACTTTAGAGTCTATTCGTTGCCCATAGGACAGACGGATAGAGTTAGTACAGTCTCTATTTCGTGACCTAGCACATCAGTGGTGGAGGACAATTAGAGCACGGGTCACTACCTATGAGCAGATGAGGACTTTGTTGAGGGAGCAGTTTTTCCCTACCTCACTAACGAGGGAGAAGCTGCAGGATTTTGTGGAAGGAGGCTTTGAGGATGTGCCCATTACAGATTCCATTCGCCGCTTCCTGACTGAGTTAGATTTGCTGGGTCCAAATGTACCTTTTGAGGACCAGCACGTATACCTATTCTCCCGACGTCTGAGGGAGAGTACGCGTTCATATATGGCGGGATTTCATTGTGACTCATTGGCAGACTACCAGGATCGGGCCTCTGCTTGTGAGAGAAAGAGGACTAGCCAGATGAGGACTTCTCAGACCGGACAATCTGAGAAGAGACAGCGTACAACACCGACTGGTGCAGGAGCATCTGGATTCGGGCAAGGTCAGACTCAGGGTCGCTCGAGTATTCCAATGTCTGCACAGACTACTAATAGAGGTCGGCAGTGTTACAACTGCATGGCCTATGGGCATACGAGGGCTGATTGCCCTAAAGTACCGTTGACTTGCTTCTCGTGCGGGAAGCCAGGACATATAGCTACGTTTTGCTGTCAGGGCAAGGCGCCATCACAGCAGGGTTCTTCCCCTGTAGGTGCAACAAGAGGTAGGCAGAGACCGCCTCAGCATTAAGGACAACAGAGGGTCCCAAGGACACTTGCTACTCAGGGTTCAGCTCCTCGACCGAGTAGGGGTAGAGGTAGAGAGGCTAGTACTAGTGATGCCCGAGGAGTTCGAGGCCATGCTTTTGAGTTGAGGAGTGTTGAGGAGCCGCCAGCAACAGTTGCTATAGGTACCATTCTGTTACATGGTTTACCTGTTAGAGTTTTATTTGATACAGGTGCT
Organism: Fagopyrum esculentum; assembly: GCA_033239045.1. Lineage (NCBI taxonomy): Eukaryota > Viridiplantae > Streptophyta > Magnoliopsida > Caryophyllales > Polygonaceae > Fagopyrum > Fagopyrum esculentum. The sequence goes on along the minus strand of BSUD01000006.1, from coordinate 97,265,813 downwards.
ACACATTCATTTATTTCTACTTCTTGTGTTGAGCGTTTGAGTTTGTCTACCATAGAGGGGGCACCCTTTACTATAGGGTTACCTGATGGCAGTAGGGTTAGAGGTAACCAAGAGATATGTAGTTGTCCCCTACGCTTAGGGACTCGTGTACTAATTGTTGACTTCTTAGTCATGCCTTTGATGCATGAAGAAGTCATATTAGGTATGGATTGGATGTGTAGAGACCGTGCGGTGTTAGATGTTAGTAAGAGGACTGTTACTGTCTCCACCGATTTAGGTCCGATAGAGGTGTTCCGGGGTTGGGACCTTGGGAAGACATGATTTGTTATCAGTATTGTACGAGCAGCTAGACTGATTGCCCAGGAATGTGATGCCTTCTGGTGCTACGATGAAGGATGGAGAGAGTCTAGCTTTAGAGGACAAACCGGTGGTTTGTGAGTTTACAAACGTTTTTGCAGAGCCGTCTAGCTTGCCACCTCGGAGGAGCGTAGATTTTGGCATTGATTTAGAGCCTGGCACGAGACCCATCTCGAAGGCCCCATACCGTATGACACCTGTCGAGATGTTGGAGCTGAAGAAGCAACTCGAGGATTTGGCTGATAAGGGCTTCATACGCCCTAACGTTTCACCACGGGGTGCACCGGTCCTCTTCGTGCGGAAGAAGGATGGATCGTTGAGACTGTGCATAGATTACAAAGAGCTAAACAAGGTGACCATCAAGAACAGGTACCCACTACCTCGTATTGATGATCTACTTGATCAGCTGCAGGGAGCAACAGTTTTCTCCAGGATTGACTTGCGTTCAGGATATCACCAACTGAGGGTGAGAGAGAAGGATGTGCACAGGACGGCATTTCGTACCCGTTATGGACACTACGAGTTTGTAGTGATGCCATTTGGGCTGACGAATGCCCCAGTAGTATTCATGGAGTTGATGAAACATATCTTCATTGACTTCCTGGACCAGTTTGTGGTGGTCTTCATTGACGACATTATGGTATACTCTCGTAGTAGAGAAGAGCATATGGGGCACGGAGGATGGTATTGCAGATTTTGAGGGATAGAGAGTTGTACGCCAAACTCTCTAAGTGCGAGTTTTGGATGTCTGAGGTTGCTTTCCTTGGACATATTATCTCCGCCGATGGGATCATGGTTGACCCGGCGAAGATCGAGTCTGTTGCTGCATGGACGACACCGACGAACGTCAAGGAGGTGCGTAGCTTTCTTGGCTTAGCCGGTTATTATAGACGCTTTGTGGAGGGATTTTCTGTGATTGCCCGCCCTTTGACTAGTCTTTTGAGGAAGACTACTAGATTTGTATGGACCGACCAGTGTGCTCAGAGTTTTGAGGAGTTGAAGAGGCGTTTGACTTCTACTCCTGTCTTAGCACAGCCAGAGGGTTTTGAGGATTTTGTGGTCTACAATGATGCATCCAAGCTAGGCTTGGGATGTGTTTTGATGCAGAGGGTCAGAGTGATTGCATATGCATCTAGGGAGCTGAAGACATATGAGGAGAACTACCCGACTCATGATCTGGAGTTAGCAGCGGTAGTTCATGCTTTGAAGATCTGGAGACATTACATGTATGGTGCTACATGCCAGATCTTCACAAACCATAAGAGTCTGAAGTATATTTTCACGCAGCGGGAATTGAATAACTGCCAGCGTCGATGGCTTGAGTTGATCAAGGACTTTGACCTTGAGATTTTGTATCATCATGGCAAGGTGAATGTGGTAGTTGACGCCTTGAGCAGGAAGACGCCTCGGGAGAAGGCGATTGCCAGACTTACTGTACAACCCCAACTTCAGAGGGATCTAGCCTGGCTAGAGATGGACATTCAGTTTCCTGATGAGGATGCCCAGTTGTTTACCTTAGAGGATTTACCTGGTATGTTGGATGAGATCCAACAGAAGCAGGGGAACAATCCGACCTTGGTGAGGATCAGAGATAAGATGTCTCGTGGAGAGGCACCCTAGTTCACTATTGGAGCAGATGGAGTTATGAGGCGACATGATCGTATTTGTGTCCCTACAGATAAAGAGCTGAGACAACGGATATTGCAGGAGGCTCACTGTACACCTTACTCAGTACACCCTGGTACGAGTAAGATGTACCATGATGTGAGACATTAATTTTGGTAGAGAGGGTTGAAGCCCGATGTAGCCAGATTTGTGGCTCAGTGTGCGACTTGTCAACAGGTCAAGATAGAGCATTTTAGGCCTAGAGGTGAGCTCCATCCACTGCCAGTGCCGCAGTGGAAGTGGGAGGACGTCTCCATGGATTTTGTGACTGGGTTGAAGACCAGTAGGAGCTTTGATGCCATATGGGTGATCGTTGATAGATTGACGAAGACGGCACGTTTCATCCCTATCAGAGAGACGTGGCCCGTGAGCAGACTAGCCGAGGAGTACACTAGACAGATAGTGAGACTCCATGGAGTACCGAGGACGATCGTTTCTGATCGTGATGGACGATTCACATCGAGATTCTGGTAGCAGATTCAGACTGCTTTGGGGACGAGTCTACACTTCACGACTGCGTTTCACCCCCAGATAGATGGTCAGTCAGAGAGGACCATCCAGACCTTAGAAGACATGTTGCGAGCCTGTGTGTTGGATTGGGGACAGGGATGATCTGATTACCTCCCACTCGTTGAGTTCTCCTACAACAACAGCTGGCATGCTTCTATAGGAATGGCTCCTTATGAGGCATTGTATGGATGTAGATGTCGTACACCCTTATTCTGGGATGAGCCTAGCAGTATCAGTGGGATATCGCCATAGCAAATTCAGGATGATATGGCTCGAGTAGCGCTGATCATAGAGAGGATGTTGGCTGCACAAAGTCACTAGAAGTCGTATGTAGACAAGAGGCGTCGACATCTAGAGTTCAGTGTAGGAGCTCATGTCTGGTTGAGAGTATCTCCGACGCGAGGCGTCAGACATTTTGGCATAAAAGGGGAAGTTGAGTCCCCGATATGTCGGTCCTTTTGAGATACTAGATAGAGTTGGACGAGCAGCTTACAGATTAGCCTTGCCTCCGAGGTTAGAGGGTGTTCATCCGGTGTTTCATGTGTGTCAGCTGAGGGAGTATATACCAAATCCGAGGCACATCGTGAGTTATGATGATCTGGTGGTTGAGCCAGACCACACGTTTGCAGAGCACCCTATCGTAGTCCTAGAGCGAGGTGTGAGACGCCTGCGTTCGAAGGACATTCCTATGTTGAGGATACAGTGGTCTAGACGAGGACCAGATGAGGCTACCTAAGAGACAGAGGATAGTATCTAGAGGAACTATCAGAGTTTTATGCGGAGTTAGAGGTACCAGTAGGGTCTATGAGTAGATCTTAGCACCTTTTTGGTGAGTGCTTGTATGTTATGTGCTTATATGATATGTGATGTTTCCGTGCTAGTTGTGTGTGCATACGATCTGTTAGATCCTATTTGCTAGCACGAAATAGGTATAGCTGGAGATGGTTCTTTCTTCCATGCTATGGTTTATGTGTTAGGATTAGCGGGATATGGTTTTCCTCCATACAGTAGTGTTACATGTACGTGGTGGCTGGAGACGGTTTTCCTCCATGCCAGTGTGTTATGGTTAGTGTTTGGATAGAGATGATCTTCCTCTAGACCTTGTGTAGAGTTGTGATATTGGAGTTGTGATACCTCCATGCTGTGTCGAGGATATAGAATGTTATAGGTTTTGACCTAATGTTTTTGAGGAGAGGGTGTTACCTCGGCTTACAGGTCCGAGAGGTTTTTTGATCCTGCAAGTTTCAGGACAAAACTTGTTTTTAGGGGGGTGAGATGTAAGAGCCTTAGTCTTTGGAGCCTACATGAGCTAGAGTGTCTTAGCCTTGACCAGTCAGCCGCCCCTGCAGCTCTATGGCTGGTGCAACCGCTTTTGTTGCCTCTTGACTTATGCTTTGCGGCTGGCTTCCCTTATAAGCTTCTTTAGACTTCAGATGAGAGGTTTCTTCATCTCTCCAGCCTCTCTCTTCCTCCTCACGTTCTTCTTCTTCTTCTTCTTCTTCTCCTTTAATTCTCTTTGATCTTCTTTTGCTTGTGTGAGTGAGTTCTTGAGAGTTTGAGGGTGTTCTTGGCTTTGGATGCTCTTGGAATTGTTGTTGAGAGTTGTTGCTATTGTGTTGAGGCTGAGAGTGCTGTTGCTGCTCCTTAATTGCAGCCTAGGGTGGAGTGGTAAGTTCTTTCTCTTCTTCTCTCTTCTTCCTTCATTCTTGCTCTTTTCTTCTTCTTTTATAGCCTAGGATCAAAAGTTGGACTTGTGATTGGATCCTTTCTGGATGTTATGATGATGACATGTGTGTATATATGCATGTGTGTTGTTGTGGTGTGTTGGAGACGTGAAGAGAATCGAGAAAGGAGTCAAAGAGAAGTCGGGACCAACTCTCTCACAGTTGGCCGCCCCTGCGCCTGGTGTGGAGCCGCCCCTGCGCCTTTGGTGAGCCGCCCCTGTGCCTCATTGGGCTGGCTGGTGTGTTCTTGCTTCTGTTGGTGCATACCTTGTTGGTATGTCTTCCTCCCTTCCTTTCCTTTGGCCTTGGATTAGTTGATAGCTAGGTTAGGATGGATAGGATGAGCTGTATGTTAGAGTTGTGCCTTAGGCACTTGTGTTGATGTTGAGAGTAGGCATATGCGAGCTTGTGATGATCTTTAGGTTGTAGGTTAGTATTGGTTATGAAGACGAGTCTCCTAACCCCTTTCAGGTTGTGATGTGGTGTGCCTTGCTCTTGCAAGCGTTGGTTTCTTCCTCGAGGGGAAGCTGTGACGTGGTAGAGGATACAGGTGTATCAAGTAAGTCCATAGGACTTACTTAGCGTGCAGTTGTGGAGTGTATGATTGTATGGTTGTGTGTGTTCATATGATTGTGCATTTACAACTTAAACCGGACTAGGACAACCATTCGTTACATTTATATGGCCCAAGTGTATTATAACGGGCGGTAACCACCGGTCTCCGCCTGCTGGGTTAGGAGGAGGTGCCCTGAAGATGATCTTACATGAGGGAACGAGTGACGGTCACCCCCATGCAAAACTCCTGTGTTACGTTGGATGGGGCGGGGTTCTTGAGGCTCGTCGTGTTACAAAAGAAGTTCAATTAGTAATGGTATAACGTAATTAAAGATAACAAATGAATGTGTGTGGCATTGCATGTATGATATGTTGTGGTGTGTTTGTGCTATTACTATCATGCTTATCTATTGCTGTAGCTAACAGTGTTTACCGTATTGTTGATGATCTGCAGGTTAGGAAGACTACAGAGTGAGCTAGATGGTGTGACCAGCCGAGGACTTCTGTACATTAGGACGCGTGGGTTGGGGATCTTTTGTACCAGATGATGTTGTTGTTATGGTTTTGTACTAGGCTTTGAGTTTGTAAACTCTTTTGTTGTATCATACAGCTTTTATGTATTTGTTTTACTCTACTTGTGCCTTGTTGTAAGATCCAGTGAACTTGTTGTCAGGCCAGGGTCAGGATCCATTGTGAGATCCTAGCCCAATGTAGCATTCCGAGTCCCGCGGATTCGGGGTGTTACAATGACGTCGCCACATGTCATATTTTGCCATTTCAGTGACGGTTATTGGGCTTTTCTCATAACCCTATTTTTCCCTATAAGAAGGAAGAAGATGGGAGAAAAAGTGGACCTTGGCTTACATTTCGCACATAGTTGCATACGCTTGCATTTATGGCGGTTTATACCGGAAGAGAGAGATTTTGGATCGTGGCTTGAGAAAGACGCGATTTGAAGATTGTGTACTTCGAGATTATCTTAGGGTTTACCTTTTGAGACGGTTTGCCACTCCATTCTTCGTTGTTCTTTAAGATTGTTGTGAGGATTTCTATTCCTTATTCCGCATTCATCAAACACATACTTTGGTTGTTCGGATTTCAGATTGATTTCAATTGTTATTGAGTTTTCGAGGGTTTTACATTTTTCTCTTTTATATTTGATTTTGATTCAATCACAATGATTGTTGGCTAAAACCCTTTAGCAATTCTAAGGTGAAGGGTTGATAGTTGTGGCTTAGATAATGATAGATCAATCATAAACAGACCTTGAGAGTGCGAGAAACCTCGTCGACAGCCTTTTTCCACGGTCTGTTCTTGAAAACCACAGCCGTGGTTCTTCAAGATCTAGCCGTGATTTCCTCTGTTGTATGTCTTTTGCTTTTGTTTTGATTCAAAGTTAAAGATTTGCTTTAACCTAGCCTTGGCTTGCCTTTTCTAGGTAGTAGTGAGACTTAACATCCTGTATTTCGGTTTCGAGTGTCACAACCATAACCGTTTTGGCTTATCTTTGATTCCTTGGGTTTGAGCATGGGTATTTGAGATTAATTCTTGTCCTTTAGATCCTTTCTAAACTACAGCCTCAACAACCTTTATAGAGAGAATTCTTTAGGTGAGACATATAGGGTTTTGGAACTTCACCGTACTTAACCTCACATTAGTTATACCTTTGCAATCCCGACTCTGTCCTTACATCTATAGAATATCTTGAATCGATTGCCACAATTGAATTCCTGGATCTTTAGGATTGTTGTTTTCCCAATATTTGCAAAGCTTCTATACTTTACTTGCTCCATAATTTCTGAAATGAATTTGATCCCCCAAATCCCTGAGTTCGATACTTTGAAATTCTTACTTTACTACGCCGATCCGTACACTGCGGGTTCGCTTGCTTTGATTTTAGTTTTATAATTTAAAACTTATTTGCAGGTACACTTTGAGGCGAACAGCCTTCCCTTTACCTTTTCCGGGAATTAGGAAGCATGCTAGTGTGAAATGTGATACGTTGTAAAGGTTTTGCTAAAGTGAAATGTGTTGAAGTATAGAAAATAGGTTTGGGGACGTCAATCATGATGATGATTAACTCGGCACCATTCACATAGCTGGGTGTTTGTATCTTGCAAAATTCGGATTCAGCGATAGTCCTAACGAGTCATGGTATGTGCTTCACGGTTTGAGGTATCTCTAGAAATTGAGAATTGCTGATTTCCGAGGCTTCGGTTGTTGTGCACCTCTGTCCAAGTGATCAAAAGTGAAAAAAAGTGAAAATTGCAAAATGCAAAGTGAAGTTCTATTTTTGATGGTTGCAAAAGAGTTAAAAAATGGTGAAGTTTTATTCCTTTCTCCTTGAATTTACAACCACATATCCTTTATATCTTCCCACCCTTTAACGTGTTTCTTTGGCCTTTATATTTGAAAGTTCTTGAGACCTATATGCACATGTTTAAGGCTTATATGGTTTAGATTTGTTTTCTTATGATTATCTCTACATTTTATACCAAACATTTCATGTATATTATTTCGATAAAGTATATTTGCCCTTTCATGCCATAATTATATTGATGCATACATGGTCTTTCAATGCCTTATTACATCATGATGAGAGTGATCCATTATTAAGAAGCACATTACAAAAAAGAAAAGTTTTTGTTTTTAAGCATTATATAATCCATATCATCTTGTATTCTAGATTTGAACCTTGCTTGGGGACAAGCAAGAGGCAAGTATGACGTATTTTGATGACATGAATTATATACCAAAATATTCATGCATTATACGAGCCTATCACCTCAGTTTTACATACATTTGATGAAGATTGCATGACTTTTTGTCCATTTTTATATAATTTCAAGAATAGAGGTCTACACACTTTTATTTGTGAAATTGTAGGTAAAAGGTGATGATGTGGCACGAAAAGAGAGCATCATGGAGCATGACATCATTAAAGATCAGAAGTAGAGCTAAAAGATATGAGAAAAGATATGAGAAAAGATCACAAGAGAAGATTGAAGTCGGAACTAAAAGATATCACAAGAGTAGAAGCAAAAATCGGATGAATATATATAAAGATCGGTCAATCTCCATCACAGATGATCCGATTTTTATCTTATATAATCCGATTGGTTGTCAGATTGTAACCATAAGATCACATCTCATATACTATGAAAGGAGGATGTCTCATCACCTTCAGAGACATCCAGTACCGCAAAATATACAATCAAAGGCGTTGAGGAGAGCATTCGGAGTTGAAGATCAAAGGAAGATTTGGAGTTCTAGTCCAAGAATAGAGTTCTTGGAAGTTTGTGAGTTTTCATTTGTTATTCTGTCATTGTGATCGTGATTTGGAGTTGTCTTTGAGTTTTTCTTTGAATTTTGAAGGATTGAAACATTATTCATACGTTCTTGGTTTGGTTTTATTCAAGATTCAAAGTTATCTCAAATTCTTTACTTTCTTGATTAAATATCTCTTTTGATTTTGATAATGTGTATTCTTGGATAAAACTCTTGTAATTCTAGGGTGATTGGTTGAAGATTGTGGTTGAGATGATGATAGTGATAGCATGTATTATAGTCTATATTTTGGGACTTGTTTAGACGTTTTATCTTCAATAATCTGCATTTTTTATGTATATTAGGTGATTATATTTTCGTTTCAACTACCTTTACGGAAATCGAGGTCTACACCAAGTTTCGTTGTAATCGTAGGTAAAATGGCACATTTTGGATCGAAATGGATCTAAGGAGCTAAAGAGTTATTGGAGCTACATTCAGGAGCTTAAAAGAAAACAAAGGGAGCATGGAATTAATAAAGAAGATTTACATTGGACTAGATTTGAGAGATTTCACATTGAGCTGAGACTCACCTCGGTCAACTACAGTGTCACCTCGACCGAGGTGATCTTGAGGAGCATCCCGACCGAGGCGAACACTTGGTGCGGCGAGATCGTATCTTTTGGCTGAGATCTTTTATTTTTGGAAGGAAGAGATCATATATTTTTGGGGTGGATTTCTGGAAGGAAGATCATATATTTGGGAGATCTATTTTAGAGATATGAATATATTTTTATAGGAAATTATCTTTTTAAGATATTATTATCTTTAAAAGATAATTCTCGTATAAAAAGGGCTGGATTTTCCATAATTCAGCATCACCGTAGGCTAAAAGCCGACAATACACTACAGTTAGGAAGGATTTTTGGAAGTTTGAAGGAAGTTTGAAGATTGAAAGAAGGAAGTTCATAGATTTGAGATAGCTTTTGAGGGAGTTTGTAAGATTTTCGTAGATTCCCTTTGGTTTATTGTCTTTTGTGATTTATGATTTAAGGAACGCTGGTTTGTTTGATATTTGATTCAGTTATTGAAGCCTTGTTCTTAAGGTTTTTGTGTTTAAATATTCATTCCCTTCTCATATTTTTGATTATTATTATCATGATGATGAGTGGCTCATTTCCTTATGCGATTCTAGGGTGATTGGCTGAAAGTTGTGGGAAAAACGATGATAGAATGATCTTAATCCCAGTACGAACCTGAAAGCTCGAGTCTTTACCTTAACCTTAGAACATCTCGCTCAGTCGATGAACATCTCGGCCGGGGTGGAACTTGACTGAATGAGGTGACTTTTTCTGATCCGAAACTGAGAGTTAAGTGTTAGAGTTTGCAAAATCCTATTCTTATTACACCTTTCCTGGTTCAATGCAAGCCTAGGATGAGACTTACCCGGTGATTCCTTAGTTTGTTTACCCAAGATCATAAGTGTAGGTAATAAAGGTTTATCCTTTATTGGGGTTTGAGTGTCCCTTCATCCCATCTTTGTGAGTTAGCTTGAGACTTACACGGTAAAGGTTGATTCTCTTCCCTTAGTTGGTGTGTTGGTTTGAGATTATAGCTCCTTTCCTTAGTACCTTGAGACTTACACAGTGATAGGAGCTTTGGTTTGGGATTGTGAGTAGTGAAACTTACCCGATAATCTATTTCACTTTAGAAACACCTTCCCTTTGCAAAATCTCAGCTTTGTCCACTTTATCTTTAGATCTTGAGTTGGAACCACAACTAGATGCTTTAATCCCTAGAATTTGCATATTCCCCTTAATTGACCTTATTATCATCTTTTGATTGCTTTTATCGCTTTTTGTGGTTATTAGTTGCATTGACAACCTATATTTGCTTAGTTTCACCTAAGTCCCTGAGATCGACACCCCGTAATTCTTGCTTTTTACTATAATTGATCCGTACATTGCGGGTTCGCATCCTTGTTTTAAGCATATTTCTTGGGATATAAATTTAAATTTTACACACACCATTTGGAGCGAACAAGTTTTTGTCGCCGTTTCCGGGGACTTGCTCTAGACCAAGCCGGTTGCGGTTGTCTTTCGGGGCAATTGCCCCTGTTTCTACTAACCAATCTACTTGAGTGACTTTCGTAGGTTCTTTCTTTTAGGTTTAGGCGAAGAACCCGTGCTGGAAAGGAAATCGTTCCTTAAGATCCTGAACTAGAAAAGACATAGAAAAGACGCTTGAAAGAAGCGAAAATGGCCAACCAAGACAATCACGATCTTGAGGCTAAATTGAAGGAGGCGATGGAGTAGATGCGCCTCAATAGGGAAGAACTGCAGCACGAGAGGGAGCAGACTCGCACCAGAACTGCAGAGATTGAAGCAGATATGGCTGATCTACGAGCCCAGATTCTACATCGACCAAGGCGGGACCCAGTCCCAGTTGCCGCGGCCGAGATATATCCACCTCGGATGCCTATCCGAGATGTTCTTTTTGCAGGTATTCCACAAACCCTAGGATAGAGGATGGACCCGAACCAGCAAGTGAGGCGTCCAGGAGTCAACCTAGGTGATCCAGCGGAGCATGATTATGAACTTCGACCGCAACTACTTTCCATGATCCGCCAATGCCAGTTTGGAGGTTTAGAGAGGGAGTCTTCGCATCAACACTTGCAAAACTATGAGATTTTGATGGAGACCTTGAGACCTTCAAGGCTGAAAAATAATAATTACAAGCTAAGGCCTTTTCACTTTTCTTTGAAGGACAGGGCGCTTACTTGGTATCAGTCTCTTCCTCCCGAAAAGATCAACACTTGGGAGGAGATGACGACGGAGTTCTTAATAAAATTCTTTCCCCCCTCCACAACCGCTGGAATGAGAGGGAAGATTAATGCATTCATCATGAAGGACAAGGAGAGTTTGTCCAAGTCATGGGAGAGATTTAAAGATGTTCTCTTGGATTTCCCACATCATGGGATTCCAAAGATAGAGTTGTTGGAGATATACTTCAAGGGATTGGATGGAGCTACCCAATTCAGTCTTCAACTAGTCTCCGCCGGCGCATTCATGGACATGCCGATAGACGAAGCTTGGGAGTTCATTGAGAAACAAGCTTTGCACATGGAGAAATACTCCCACCAAGGAGCCGGAAATGGAGTTAAGAGAGTTAATTTCCAGGAAGCTCCATCAATTGATAATCAACTCATTTCCCTCAAGAATGATGTGAAGCAATTGAAAGACCTTTTAGTTGCTCACACAAAGAAGGAAGAAGGAGGATATCAAGGCTCAAGGAACAACAACCAAGGTTTCCGGAACAACAATTACAACAACAATAGAGGATCCAACAGAAACAATTATCTAATCAAAATTCGGGTAACCCTTATTCTAATTCAATTCTAATAATTCTTTTAACCCCTCTTCATCTTCTTCTACTCCATTGAAGAGCCAGGAACCTAGATCAAGTTCGTCCCAGCCAGAAAAGAAAGACGCAGTGCTGGAGGCCATCTTGATCAAGCTCAACGCTGTGGAGACATCCATGACTTCGTTTTCAAAGGCACAAAAAGCCTTAGAGCAACAATTCTTTGATAAGGCGAATGAAGCGCCAAGAGATCCATGGAAGCTCCCAGCAAGGACAGAGAGCAACCCTAAAGGACAGATTATGTCAATAACGACGAGAAGTGGACTGAAAACTGCAGATCCAATGCCTCGGTCGATGCTAGTGCAGACGAAGAACACCTCGGTCCAAGTATAGACGAGGAACACTTCGGTCGAGGTGCCACCCGAGGTGGAACCCAGAAATCGACGGACAAAACTGAAGTTTATGTCCCACCTCCTGCATATAAACCACCACTTCCATTCCCCCAGTCAAGGGCTAGAGCACATCTAGACAAGCACTTCGGTAAGTTCCTTGACTTGATGAATAAACTACATATTAACATCCCTTTCCTTGATGCTATTCTAGGGAGGCCTGCCTATGGGAAATTCTTAAAAGAGATTCTATCAAGGAAGAGGAAACTGGAAGATTTTGGTGAAGTAAGGATGACATCTAAATCCTCGGAGCTCATTCAAATCATGAAGGTGAAGATGTCACCCAAGTTGAGAGATCCCGGCTCATTTTGCATCCCCGTTAAAGTTGGGGATGTAACTTGTGAGGCGTTGTGTGATCTAGGAGCCAACGTGAGCATCATCCCGCTGGAGCTATGTGCGAAGATCAGACTTGGAGAGCCCAAGCCGGTGAAGATAAGGTTATACATGGCGGATCGCTCCATTACCCATCCCGTGGGCATTTTGGAAGATGTTCCGGTTAAGTTTGGTAACTTCTATTTACCTATAGACTTTGTTGTGCTTGATATACCCGCAGATTATCCCGTTCCTATCATTCTCGGGAGACCATTTCTAGCAACTTCGGGTTGCTATGTGGATTGTAAGAACGCCAAGTTGAAATTTTACATTGGCGGAGATCAAGTGGAGTTTGCATTGCTTGCTGCAATGAAAGGAGAGCCGCTGGAAGATGATATCTTCAATATCTATGATGAAGAAGAGTCAAGAGGATTGGTGAGCTCTATCCTTATTAATGACCCTCTTGAAGGAGTTATTAGTTTTAGCTTAATGGAGGAAGATATAGATGCTTCTTGTAATGCAGGTATACGGAGCTTAAAGGCACTGGAAGAAGATCGAAGAGCTAAGATTGAATAACTAATCCAGGAGAGCGAAACTCCATTTTTGGTCCTAGTTCCAGTACCTCGACCGAGGCACTTTCTGGACTAAGCGAGATGCTTTTATCTGAAGAAGATCTCGGTCACCCACCTCGGGCACCGACCGAGACAATAAGCGAGATGCTTTCAACTGAGAATAACAAACTTCTTATTCCCTTTTCTGAAATTCATTCACAGTTGGTGGAGCAATGGCTCTACCAAGCTTCTGATAATAAAGAACCTTGGTATGCCGACATTGTTAACTATCTTGTTTGCCAGGAAATACCGCCCGGATTGACGTACGCTCAAAGGAAGAAATTCTTTAAAGATGTACGCCACTACTACTGGGATGAACCTCTACTATTTAAGAGAGGTCCGGATAGGATGCTTCGAAGATGCATTTTGGAAGATGAAGTTACTAGTGTCATACGGAATTGCCACTCGCTTCCTTGTGGAGGACATGCTAGCGCTCACAAAACGTGCGCTAAGGTATTACGTTCTGGTTTCTTTTGACCTATATTATTTAAGGATGTGAAAATGTTTTTTATTTCTTGTGATGCATGCCAAAGAACAGGGAACTTATCTAGAAGGAACGAGATGCCACTCAACAACATCCAGGAAGTTGAGATTTTTGATGTATGGGGAGTTGATTTCATGGGACATTTCCCATCATTTGGAGGAAACCTCTACATTCTCTTAGCTGTTGACTACGTCTCTAGATGGATGGAAGCCATTGCCTCCCCCACTAATGACGTCATGGTGGTTGTGAAGTTCTTCAATAGGACTATCTTTCCCCGTTTTGGGACACCACGCATCATTATCAGCGATGGAGGGACACATTTCATCAACCGGAAGTTTAAAGCACTTCTATCAAAGTAGGGGGTAACCCACAAGGTAGCAACTCCTTATCACCCTCAAACTAGTGGACAGGTCGAGATCTCGAATAGTGAAATCTAGGCAATCTTGGAGAAGACCGTCTCTAGGACGAGGAAGGATTGGTCCATGAAGTTGGACGACGCTCTTTGGGCTTACAAGTCCGCATTCAAGACTCCAATTGGTACCACCCATTATACTTTGGTATATGGGAAGTCTTGCCATCTGCCCGTTGAGTTAGAACACAAGTCGTATTGGGCAATCAAATGGTTGAATTTCGATATCAAGGAAGCCGGTGTGAAGCGGCTATTGGACATCAATGAGCTAGAAGAGGTGCGTTTGAACGCTTATGAGAATGTCAAGATCTACAAGGAAAGGACAAAGAAATGGCATGACAAGCGTATCATTCCTAAGGAGTTCAAAGAAGGAGATTTAGTTTTACTCTTCAACTCCCGCCTTCGCCTCTTTCCAAGTAAGTTGAAATCTAGATCGACAGGACCTTACGTTGTGAAACATGTTTTCCCTTATGGTGCAATTGAGATCTGGGGAGAAACAAGTGGGAACTTCAAGGTCAATGGTCATAGACTTAAGAAATACCAACCGGAAGTCCAGGTTGAGGAGATTGCACCACTATACCTTGTTTAGGGATGGCGTACGGTCCAGCTAGGGACCTTAAATCAAGCGCTTCTTGGGAGGCAACCCAAAATAGTGCTTTCTTTTCCCTTTTTCTAGTCTAGTTAGAGATAGTTTGCTTTTTCTTTGCTTTGTTTTGTTTTTGGCGTCCTAGACAGAAACCAGGTACATTCTAAGGAAGAATTACAACTCAGGAGAAACACTGGAAGGACAGAAGTTCGAGAAATCGAGAAGACGGAGTTTGACTGAGACACATCTCGGTTGTTGTCACAACACCTCGACCGAGATGATTCTTCAGCAACCGAGGCGACTAGGGCTGACAAAGATCCACCTCGGTCCAGACACCTCGGTCCAGTCGGGACCACCTCAACCGAGGTGACAGCAGAATCGGCGAGGGGTATAAAAGAGGAAACATTTTCTCTCTCTTCCCTCTCATTTACCTTCTCGACCGCGGCAGTCTCCCGATCTTGTTTCTCCATTCTTCAATCGTTTTCTATGATTTTTGCTCCGATCTCGCAAGGACATTCTAGAGGATCAGATTACAAGCGAGAAATTGCGACAAAAACGCCTCAAATCTGCATATTTTTGGGTAAACCATTCGAAAAACCCAACTCTTCTATTTTCACCGATTTCAGAGATTAGTGGCTTTAGTTGCCATAGATTTGTGTTGGAAACGGTATAAGTACCCCATAGGAACAATTGGTAGTGATATTGGGGGAAAAGAACTGGAAATCGGAGAGTTGGAATCGAACAGTTTTTCGCCTCGGTACAATCGGGATGTGTCTCGCCGAGGTGTTCTTGAGGTTGTTAGACCGACCGAGGTGCCTTGTCAGCAGCAGTTATGAGTTTCAGATATGACCTCCAGCTTGTCCTGAGAGATACCCCCAGTGGTTCTTCCCCTTCCCCTAGACCTTCCATCCTGGTGATCCATGAGCGTCACCGGGCAGACTTCGACCGTATATGCGCGCGCCCTATCATTGTGCCGCGTTTCCTAGATATCCCAGCCTTCGAGTGCCTCCACGTGGTGGAGGACTTGAAGAAGATGATTTCCAAGGTTGGGCTGGAGCAGTTTATGGAGATCAGAGCTCCACCCTACCTCGAGCCCACCCTAGAGTTTGTGAGTTCTCTTACTCACTGATGACATGAATTACGACCTATTTTTAGGCATGTATTTATATAGATTTTCCCTTTATTTTGCATGCATAGACATACATTCATGGCATTTATGGTTATATTCACCTACTTTGCAAGAATAGAGGTCTACACAGAGTTTTATTGCATTTGTAGGTAATTTAGCGAATTATGGAGCAAAAATGGCACATTTAAGGATTAACCCTTGAAGCGGGACAAAAGGAGCATAAAAGGAATTTTGGACGCGCCAAAGTATTCTCTGATACCGTCGGACGCGGGCCAAAGTATTTTCTGATACCGTCGGACGCGCCCAAAGTATTCTCTGATACCGTCGGACGCGGCCCAAAGTATCTTCTGATACCGCCTAACGCGCCAAAGTATTCTCTGATACTTGCTGACGCGGCCCAGAGTATCTTCTGATACCAGCGGATTCGACTTCTTTTTAGCCCAAATATTTAGGGTTTTATCTTTAAACCCTAGGTTTATCCCTATATAAATCGAGGAGCCTTCAACATTGAAGGGAGTCAATTTCTCCAAAGGGAGAGTAGAAGGAGTTAATTTCTCCAAAGGGAGATTTAGGGGGAGCCAATTTCTACAAGGGGAGACTAGAAGGAGTCAATTTTCCGGAGGACGGTGACAGCCCCGGGACTTGGAGTTAAATTCTCCAAAGGATACTTAGAGAGGCAGACTTGGAGGTCTTGCTATTTGGAGGGAAGATTTGGGGAAGGACGCACTTCCCTTTTTGCAAAGTTGGAAGATTTTAGGGTTTCATTTGAAGGCGGATTGACATCTCGTTCTTCTTTGTTCCTTGAGATTTGTGAGAGATTCTTATTCTATCCTACATCTATTGAACGCAAGTTACGTTTGAGTTTTATTGACATTGGTTTTGTGTTTGTTATTGAGATTTCAAGGTTTTACCTTTTCTCCCTTTCATATTTAACTATTGATATCAACATGACTATTATTGGCTAAAAACCCTTAACAATTCTAAGGTGAAGGGTTGATAGTTGTGGCTTAGATGATGATAGATCGATCACAAACAGATTAGACCCTGAGAGTTAGAGAATTATCGCCGACAACCATAAATTACGGCCTGTTCTTGAGTCCACGGCCGTGGAACCTCAAGAACTAACCGTGATTTTCCTTAAGTCTACAAACTTGCTTTTACTTTAGTCTAAAGTTCAAGATTTGTTTTAGCTTAGTTTAGACTTGTCTTTTCTAGGTGGTAGTGAAGCCTCAACAACCTCTACCTCGATTGTGATCCTCAACAACCTCAATCGATTAAGTTAGTCTTGATCCTTGGATTATAAGTTTGGGTATTTGACACAAATTCTTGCCTCTAGAATCCTTCTATATTGAGCCTCAACAACCTGTATAGAGAGTGCCTTGTAGGTGAGTTATATAAGGTTTTTGGAACTTCACCGTACGATTACCTTACATTAGTATACCTTTGCATATCTCAACTCTGTCTTTATATCATTAAGTATATCTTGAATCGATTGCCACAGCTGGATACTTGGATCTTTAGGATTGTTGTTTTCCCAATAATTTGCAAAACTCCCATATTTACTTGCTTGATAACTTGCAATCGAGTTCGTTCCCCCCAAATCCCTGTGTTCGATACTCTGGAATTCTTGCTTAACTATATCGATCCGTACACTGCGGGTTCGCTGCTTGATTCTAGTTTTATAAATTTAAAACTTATTTGCACACACCTCTAGGGGCGAACAAGTTTTTGGCGCCGTTGCCGGGGATTTGGTTTAGGCCGAATTCGGTTATCGGTTATCAAGCTTGGGAGCTTTGCTCTTGTTATTTGATATCTTTTTTGAGTGTTCTTGCAGGTTTGTGTTCTTAGGTACATACGAAGTTCTTGTTCCGGCAACGGAATAGAGTTTTGCCAAAGAACAAGTTTTTTTTTTTTTGCTTTTTCTTTTAATCTTTTGGTATGAGTTCTTGAGTTTTCAGATTTTCCAATGGATGGAAGCAGCTTTGTAATGGCGAGGAACGAAATATGGAGCCTCAGAGCTGAACTTAATGAATCTTTGGAGCAACATAGACTTTGGAAAAAATCCTTGGAAAGAGAGAGATGGAGAAAGAAAGAGGTAGCTAAATGAAAGGAGAATAGACATTTGTTGGATTATTTTTCATTTTTTTTCAGTGAACAAAATGAAAGAGAGGAAGCTATTAAGAAGGAGCTTGAAATCTGGGAGGAGCTCTATACCGCTCGCGAGGTATATGAACAACCTCTTGAAGATCAACTTGAATCAAAGATCAAGCAATCAATGAAGGATCTCGATGACCTTGAAGGAAAATTGATCCTTGCTGAAATTGCTCGACTGGAGGAAGAAGCAGAACACCTAGACCCAATTGCTAATATTGTGGTCAAGATTGAAGAAGAGTCGATTGTGCTGGATAAAGAGGAAGAAGTGGAGAACCTTGTCCAAATTACCGAAACTATGGCCAAGGTTGAAGAAGATCCAGCTGAGTTGGGAGATATTTTATGTGTGGATCATCATCCCAACATGAAACTTGTCCCAAGCCTTGAAGAACCCTACAAGGTATATTCTCTTACTTCCTTTAAAATTCCTATTAAAATTTCAAATTTTTTTAGGAATGCACCGGAGAGTTGGAGGTCTCTTCCAAAAGAACCTCCTAAGGTGAAGATGAAACCTCCCTTAAAGCTGTTGAAAGTAGATGCTCCTTGGACTACAAGGAGTAAATTTGGCAAGCGCTTCAACGCCAATGCCAATAAGTGTTTTTTGTTCAAGTATGGGGTCATTCACATGGCGAAGACCATACATCATCCCCAAGCTGGAGATGGGGAAGCTAAGAGGATTCTCGAGAAACTGATTTCTCGGTCTAGGAAAGGATGGGATGCAAGGCTGAATTATGTCCCATTAAAGCATAGGAAAGCTAGGAGGATTCCGGTGAGAATCAAACCGTACAAGCTTGTACGTGGGAGATCTTACCACTTGCCGGTGAAATTAGGAACCGGAGATTTTTTGGAAGAGTTTAATGATGGATTTGAAGAGCAATCCAAGATGTTCAAGGTGCATTGAGTCATCTATGAACATAGGTCCAGCTAGCGACGTTAAACCAAGCGCTTCTTGGGAGGCAACCCAAGGTAATGAATCCTTTTCCCTTTTCTTTCTTAGATTAGAGTAGTTGTTTTTGCTTGTTTTTCTTCGATACCTTCCGGTATGTTTGTGTTTTTGGATGTCAGGAATAAGGAATAAGCAAGAGAAGATGAGAAAAGTCGAAAAGATTGACGGAACTTGGACTCTTGTCGAGAGCAACAGAAAGTTCCACAGCCGTGGTTTTGGCCGTGGAAATTCCCGACCTGAAAAAAAAAAAAAAAAAAAAAAATTTCGGTAAAATTTTCGGCGGAAAGACGTTCCCCTTCTTCATTCTTTGACGTCGATTGGAGTATTCGGAGTTCCCTATTAAGCTTCTAAAGATTTTCACCACCACCGCCCGATTGATGATTTGCCTTGCCTGATTCGCCATCTTACATTGTGAGTATCCTTTTCCATCTTTTCTTTTCTTCACATTGGGGACAATGTGAGTTTTAAGTATGGGGTGGAGGTATTTGCAATACCATTTGCATGTTTTATGTCTTGCATCATATGATTTTGAAAATTTTTAAAATTTTTAAAAGTTTTGTGCTTCTAGGATGGATATGATCTCTATGATAACATTTATTTTGTGGAATAGCTATGATAATTTTGATATGCTTGAATTGATTTATGACATATGTGGGATTTGAATACTTTGTTAGAACTTCATGCATGTTTGATAATTTGCTTTCATTCTAAATCATGTTGAGTGTTGAAGGTTGAAACCGCATACAAGTTCTGACACTTCTTTATGAAATGATTAAGGCAATTCGACCTTTCTTTCTTCTTCTTTATTCATCTAGCCCCTCAATGAAATAATTGCCCCCCTAACCTATCCGGGAATTAGGAGGAGTTGAGTATTTGGCATATTTGATGTGGGAGGGCCATGAAAGCAAAATTTTGCATTCAAAGAATAGAAAAAAAAATTTAGGTTTGGGGAAGTCAATCATGACGATGAGTAACTCGGCACCATTCACATAGCCGGGTGTTTGTGTCTTGCCAAAGTCGGATTGAGCGATATTCCTAGCGGATTATGGTATGTGCGCTAAGGGTTTGAGGCATCTCATGAAAATTGAGAAACGCCAATCTCCTAGGCTTCGGTTTTTGTGCACCTCTGTCCATAACTCCAAAAGTAAAATCGAAAAATGAAAAGAAGAGAGCGAAGCTCTAAGTTGGAAGTGCTGCGGGAACCGCAAAAGAAAAAGTAGAAGAGTTGGGTTATTCCTTTTCCCGGATTCATGCACCACATCCCTTATAAGTTTCCCTCCTTTCCGCATTCTTGACCTTACTTGAAAGTCCTTAAGATCATTGGAATGTGTTTGGCTTTGTGGTCTAAATTGGATTCCTCATGTTTGATTTTGATATATTGCAAGTTATGATGCATGTTATAATTTTCTTACAAAGTATGATTATCCTTTCCATGTTATATTTCCTTTCAACCATATGATGATTATCATTAGTTATGAAGCAACTATTTGAGGGTGATCTATGAATAGAAGCACAACCAAAATATTATGGTTTTTCTTTATTTTTGCATATTCATAATCCATATCATCTTGTATCTTAAGTTTAAACCTTGCTTGGGGACAAGCAAGAGGCAAGTATGGGTATTTTGATGACATGAATTATGACCTATGAATAGAAGCACAACCAAAATATTATGGTTTTTCTTTATTTTTGCATATTCATAATCCATATCATCTTGTATCTTAAGTTTAAACCTTGCTTGGGGACAAGCAAGAGGCAAGTATGGGGTATTTTGATGACATGAATTATGACCTATTTTTAGGCATGTATTTATATAGATTTTCCCTTTATTTTGCATGCATAGACATACATTCATGGCATTTATGGTTATATTCACCTACTTTGCAAGAATAGAGGTCTACACAGAGTTTTATTGCATTTGTTGGTAATTTGGCGAATTATGGAGCAAAAATGGCACATTTAAGGATTAACCCTTGAAGCGGGACAAAAGGAGCATAAAAGGAATTTTGGACGCGCCAAAGTATTCTCTGATACCGTCGGACGCGGGCCAAAGTATTTTCTGATACCGTCGGACGCGCCCAAAGTATTCTCTGATACCGTCGGACGCGGCCCAAAGTATCTTCTGATACCGCCTGATGCGCCAAAGTATTCTCTGATACCTGCTGACGCGGCCCAGAGTATCTTCTGATACCAGCGGATTCGACTTATTTTCAGCCCAAATATTTAGGGTTTTATCTTTAAACCCTAGGTTTATCCCTATATAAATCGAGGAGCCTTCAACATTGAAGGGAGTCAATTTCTCCAAAGGGAGAGTAGAAGGAGTTAATTTCTCCAAAGGGAGATTTAGGGGGAGCCAATTTCTCCAAAGGGAGACTAGAAGGAGTCAATTTTCCGGAGGACGGTGACAGCCCCGAGACTTGGAGTTAAATTCTCCAAAGGATACTTAGAGAGGCAGACTTGGAGGTCTTGCTATTTGGAGGGAAGATTTGGGGAAGGACGCACTTCCCTTTTTGCGAAGTTGGAAGATTTTAGGGTTTCATTTGAAGGCGGATTGACATCTCGTTCTTCTTTGTTCCTTGAGATTTGTGAGAGATTCTTATTCTATCCTACATCTATTGAACGCAAGTTACGTTTGAGTTTTATTGACATTGGTTTTGTGTTTGTTATTGAGATTTCAAGGTTTTACCTTTTCTCCCTTTCATATTTAATTATTGATATCAACATGACTGTTATTGGCTAAAAACCCTTAACAATTCTAAGGTGAAGGGTTGATAGTTGTGGCTTAGATGATGATAGATCGATCGCAAACAGATTAGACCCTGAGAGTTAGAGAATTATCGCCGACAACCCTAAATTACGGCCTGTTCTTGAGTCCACGGCCGTGGAACCTCAAGAACTAACCGTGATTTTCCTTAAGTCTACGAACCTGCTTTTACTTTAGTCTAAAGTTCAAGATTTGCTTTAGCTTAGTTTAGACTTGTCTTTTCTAGGTGGTAGTGAAGCCTCAACAACCTCTACCTCGATTGTGAGCCTCAACAACCTCAATCGGTTAAGTTAGTCTTGATCCTTGGATTATAAGTTTGGGTATTTGACACAAATTCTCGTCTCTATAATCCTTCTATATTGAGCCTCAACAACCTGTATAGAGAGTGCCTTGTAGGTGAGTTATATAAGGTTTTTGGAACTTCACCGTACGATTACCTTACATTAGTATACCTTTGCATATCTCAACTCTGTCTTTATATCATTAAGTATATCTTGAATCGATTGCCACAGCTAGATACTTGGATCTTTAGGATTGTTGTTTTTCCAATAATTTGCAAAACTCCCATATTTACTTGCTTGATAACCTGCAATCGAGTTCGTTCCCCCCAAATCCCTGTGTTCGATACTCTGGAATTCTTGCTTAACTATATCGATCCGTACACAGCGGGTTCGCTGCTTGATTCTAGTTTTATAAATTTAAAACTTATTTGCACACACCTCTAGGGGCGAACACTCACCTACCTAAGAGTAAAGCCATAAAGTACCGGTTGCTGAACTGGAACTATATTGTCCCCATGGACCAGTTTAGAGATATTTTTGGCTTCCCGACCCCTACAGTTCCCGACTTCCCTTCTCGAGCCGTAGCTCGACAGTTTTGGGGACAAATTCCTCATGTGGTGGAGCACACTGACAGATGGAGACCTGGAGACTCCAGGGAGCGCATCATTTTCCACCTTGCTTTCCGTCTTGTCCACCAGATCTATAGCGAGACCCTTCTGGCGCGTACTGAGACGCCCCAAAAGGTTAGACAGGGAGAGTTGCTGAGTCTCTTCTGTATGGTGACTGGAGGATTACCTGATTTTGGGGCCATGTTAGCTGAGGATCTGCATCGGATCAAGGCTAAGGGGAAGGGAGATATCTGTTGTGGAGGACTAGTGACTCACATCGCTACAGTCATGGATCTTGACTTGAGTGCTTGTACGTTGGTGGCATTTGCAAAGCCGCTTGGTCTACAGGAGATGATCACGAGGAGGATTATGGTTCCTCGTGGCCTTACTACACCATACGTGGCTATGTCTTGGGAGCAGACTACCCCTCAGGGTATTCCATGGTCAGATCAGTTCTCAATATTCGATCCTCAGTATTGGTCTACCACTTGGATACCCTACATAGAGGATGCTAGAGACGCTGCAGCAGCTCAAGTAGAGGAGGAGGCTGAGTATGACGATGGCGGTGCTACAATGGAGACAGGTACAGATAAAACCGGCCCCAGTAACCGCTTATGCGGAGTCGAGTGGAGAAGATTACAGTACACTCATATTATACCTTCTTTAGTGCATCCATGTACGAATAAGAGGTACCACAAAGTAGTAAATCAGGTTAAAGTTTTACTGACCTGGAGATGAGCTCATCCACTACCAGTGCTGTAGTGGAAGTGAGAGGACTTTTCTGTGGACTTATGATGGGATTGAGACCCAGTAAGAGTTTTGGTGTTATCCAGATTATTAGTAACAGATTTACGAAGGCGACACGTTCCATCTCTACAAAGAGACGTGACCAGTGAATGAAGTAACAAAGGAGTACACTTGACAGATGGTGGGACTCCATAAGTGTACCGAGGACGATCGACTATGATTGTAGTAGACTGTTTACTTTGAGGTTTTGATAGCCGATTCAGACTGCTTGGGGAACGCGTCCACATATCATGATTGAGTTTTACCTCAGACAGACGGTCAGTCTAAGAGAACCCTCCAGATCGTAGAGGACATGTTGTGAACTTGTGGGATGGATTGGGAACAGGGACGATCTGTTTATCTCCCACTCGTTGAGTTCTTATACCACCACCGTTGGTATGCATCTATAGGGATGGCCCCTATGAGGCGTTGTGTAGACATAGGTGTTGATAGCATGAATTATAGTCTATATTTTGGGGTTTGTTTAGATGTTTTATCTTTCATAATCTACATGTTTGTATGTATATTATGCGATTTTACTACCATTTCATCTACCTTTGCGAGAATCGAGGTCTACACCTAGGTTTGTTGTAATCGTAGGTAAAATGGCATGTTTTGCATCAAAAAGGAGCAAAAGGAGTCATGAGTCATTTGGAGCTACATCCAGGGAGCATAGTCATGGATTAAGGATTTACTTTGGACCAGTTTTGAGAGATTTCACATTCAGTTACAACTCACCTCGGTTGACCAGAGATTCATCTCGACCGAGGTGATCCAGAGACGCCGACTCGACCGAGGCGAACACCTAGGACGCGGCGAGAATATTTTATTCTTGGCTGAGATCTTTTAAGATTGGAAAGTGATCTTATACTTTTGGGCTTGGCTCCTGGAAGGAAGGAGATATGCATAATCATATATTTTACCTATATTTATGGGAAAATATCTTTCTAATATTTATTATCTTTGGAGGGTTATTTTCCTATAAAAAGGGTTGGATTTCCACAATTCCGATATCACGCTATACCGTCGATCACGCTATACCGTCCATCAGGGTTTATAGCACGCAGCAACAGCCTTCTCCACGTTGGGAGATTCGAAGAACCTTTTTGAAGGTAGAAGGAAGATCGAAGTCCATAGCTTTTATAGCTTTATTGAAGGGTTTTGTAAGATTGTCTTCAATTCCCTCAATTGTTGTCTTGTCTTTTTGGATTGTTATCCAAGGAACGCTTTGTTGTGATATTTGATTCAGTTATTGAAGTCTTTTCATTAAATTCTTCTTTGTTCAAATATTCACCTTCTTCCCATATATTTTAATACTTTCATTATGATGATGAGTGGCTAATTTCCTTGTGTGATTCTAGGGTGATTGGCTGAAGGTTGTGGGAAAAACAATGATAGAATAATCTTAGATTCCAGTAGGATCCTGAAAGTTCGAGTCTTTAACCTTAACCCTAAGCATCTCGTTCAGTCGCTGAACATTTCGGCCGAGGTGGAAACTGGCTGACCGAGGTGACTTATCTGATCCATAACTGAGAGTTAAGTGTTAGAGTTTGCCAAATCCTATTCTTATTACACCTTTCCTGGTTCAAAGCAAGCTTAGGATGAGACTTACCCGGTAATTCCTTAGTTTGTGTATTAACGATCATAAGTGTAGGTAATAAAGGTTTATCCTTTATTGGGGTTTGAGTGTGCTTCCATCCCATCTTTGTGAGTTAGCCTGAGACTTACCCGGTAAAGGTTGATTCTATTCCCTTAGATGGTGTGTTAGTTTGAGGTTATAGTTCTTATCTTGATTCCTTGAGACTTACCCGGTAATAGGAGTGAGACTTACCCGGTGATCTACTCCACTTTAGAAACACCTTCCCCTTGCAAAAATCTCAGCTTTGTCCGCTTATCTATAGATCTTGAGTTGGAACCACAACTAGATGCTTTAATCCCTAGAATTGCATGTTTGCTTTCTTGACTTCTTATTCATCTTTGATTGTGTTAATTGCTCTTGTGGTTAGTATTGACATAAGCACACCGTATTGACTTTGTTTCACCGAGTCCCTGTGATCGACCCCTGGAATTTTCTTTCTTTTACTACGATTGACCCGTACACTGCGGGTTCGCATCCTTGTTTTAAGCTTAAGTCTAGGGTTATAAATTTAAAGCTTGCACACACCGTTTGGAGCGAACAAGTTTTTGGCGCCGTTGCCGGGGACTTGGTCTAGACTGAGCCGGTACGGTTTGCTTTTGGGGCGCTTGCCCCGTTTCATCTAACCACTCTACTTGAGTGACGACTTTTGCAGGTTCTTTCTCAGGTATATGCGAAGAACCCGCGCTAGGAAGGAAATCGTTCCTTACGATCCCGAACCAGAAAAGACTTACAAGCGACGCTTAAGAGAAGCGAAGATGGCCCAACAAGACGATCGCGATCTTGCGGCCCAATTGAAAGAGGCGCTAGAGCTGCTACGCCTCAGCAAGGAAGAACTCAGGCAGGAGAAAGAAGAGAATCGCACCAAGACTGCAGCAATCGAAGCTGAGATTGCAGTCATACGAGACCAGATTCTACTTCGACCGAGGGAAGATCCTCCTGTTGATCCTCGACCGATGTAGGATCCAGTAGCTGATCCTTGACCGAGGCAGGTTCCAGTACTAGACGCCCCGGCCAATGTACTTCCACCTCGGATGCCAGTCCGAGATGTTCTTCTTGCAGGAATTCCACAAACCCTAGGTCAAAGGATGGACCCTAATCAACAACTGAGGCGTCCAGGAGTGAACCTAGGAGATCCAGCAGATCATGACTACGAACTTCAACCGTAAGTTCTAGCCATGATTCGCCAATGCCAATTCGGAGGGCTAGAGAAAGAGTCGCCGCATCAACATCTTCAAAACTACGAGATCTTGATGGAAACCTTGCGACCTCCCAGAATTGAGAATAACAACTACAAGCTAAGACCTTTTTACTTTTCTTTAAAAGATAGAGCTCTTACTTGGTATCAATCTCTTCCTCCAGGAAAAATCAGCACATGGGAGGAGATGACTACGGAATTCTTGACCAAATTCTTTCCACCCTCAAAGACCGCTGAAATGAGGAGGAAGATCAATGCTTTCATCATGAAGGACAAGGAGAGCTTGTCCAAATCTTGGGAGCGGTTCAAGGATATCCTTTTGGATTGCCCACATCATGGGATTCCAAAGATCGAGTTGTTGGAGATCTACTTCAAAGGGCTGGACGGAAGCACCCAGTTCAATCTCCAACTACTCTCCGCCGGTACCTTCATGGACATGGCGATTGATGAGGCTTGGGACTTCATTGAGAAGCAAGCCTTGCACATGGAGAAGTATACCCACCAAGGAGCTGAAGGTGGAATTAAAAGAGTCAACTTTCAAGAGACTCAACCCAACAACAATCAACTCACGTCATTGAAGAACGACGTGAAGCAATTGAAGGAGCTCTTGATGGCTCAAACTAAGAAGGAAGAGCAAGGGCAAAGGAGCAACAACAATAACGGGTACCGTAACAACAACAACAACGGTTCCCGAAACAACAACTACAACAACAACAATAGAGGATCCAATAGCAACAACTGGAGGGCGAATAACCAAAATCACGGTAACAATCATTCAAACCCCAATTCTAATGATTCCTCTAACCCTTTCCTCTCTCCCCCTTCTTCTTCTTCTTCTACTCCATTGAAAAGCCAAGGGCAAGGATCAAGTTCGTCTCAGCCAGAAAAGAAAGACGCAGTTCTGGAGGCAATCTTGATCAAGCTTAACGCTATGGAGAATTCTATGACTTTATTTTCGAGGGCCCAAAAGTCCTTCGAATAACAACTTGCTAATAGGGCGAATGAAACGCCAAGAGATCCAGGGAAGCTTCCAGCAAAGACGGAAACTAACCCTAAGGGCCAGTGCATGGCCATAACGACGAGGAGTGGACTCAAAACTGCAGATCCAGTACCTCGCTCGACGCAGACCACCTCGGTCCAGATCCAGTCGAAGAACACCTCGACCGAGATGCCAACCGAGGCGGAGCAACAGAAACTTATGTTCCACCTCCTGCATATAAGCCACCACTTCCATTCCCTCAGTCCAGAGCCAGAGCACATCTAGACAAGCACTTTGGTAAGTTTCTTGACTTGATGAATAAGCTACATATTAATATTCCTTTCCTTGATGCTATTTTAGGTATGCCCGCCTATGGGAAGTTCTTAAAAGAGATCTTATCAAGGAAAAGGAAGCTGGAGGATGTTGGTGAAGTTAGGATGACATCTAAATCTTCGGAGCTTATCAAGATCATGAAGGAAAAGATGCCACCTAAGTTGAGAGATCCCGGCTCATTTTGCATTCCCATTCAAGTTGGGGATGTAACTTGTGAAGCCCTTTGTGATCTAGGAGCCAGCGTGAGCATCATCCCGCTGGAGCTATGCACGAAGATCGGCCTTGGAGAGCCCAAGCCGGTCAAGATTCGACTTTACATGGCAGATCGCTCCATTACCCATCCCGTGGGCATTTTGGAAGACGTTCCGGTCAAGTTAGGTAACTTCTATCTACCTATAGACTTTGTCGTACTTGACATTCCCGCAGATTATCCTGTTCCTATTATTCTCGGGAGGCCATTTCTAGCAACTTCGGGTTGCAACGTGGATTGCAAGAACGCCAAGTTGAAATTCAACGTTGGTGGCGATGAGGTGGAGTTCGCACTACTTGCAGCCATGAAAGGGGAGCAACTAACTGATGATATCTTCAACATCTACGATGAAGAAGAATCAAGAGAATTGGTGAGCTCTATCCTTATTAACGATCCACTCGAAAGAGTTATTAGCTTCAGTTTGATGGAGGAAGGTATAGATGCTTCTTGTGATGCAGATATACGGAGCTTAAAGGCACTAGAAGAGGATCCAGGAGCTAAAACTGAGAAGCTAATCCAGGAGACGAAGATCTCCAGTCTCGGATCCAGTAGCAGTACCTCGACCGAGGCACTTTCTGGACTGAGCGAGGCGACCGAAGAACATCTCGGTCAACGCCTATGCGCCTCGACTGAGATCGATGGCGAGATGATGTCAACTGAGATTGCTAAGAATAACAAATTTCTTACTCCCTCCTCTGATACTCATCCACTGTTGGTGGATCATTCCATCCACCAACTTTCTAATAATAAAGGTCCTTGGTATGCTGATATTGTGAATTATCTTGTTTGCCAGGAAACACCACCCGGATTGACGTACTCTCAAAAGAAAAGATTCTTTAAGGAAGTACGACATTATTACTGGGATGAGCCGCTGCTATTCAAGCGCAGACCGGATGGGATGATTCAAAGATGCATTCCGGAGGATGAAGTTAATAGCGTCATAAGGCATTGTCATTCACTTCCTTGTTGGAGGCATGCTAGCACCGATAAAACATGCGCTAAGATATTGCGTTCCGGTTTTTTTTGGCCTATATTATTTAAGGACGTGAAATCTTTTGTTGTCTCTTGTGATGCATGTCAAAGAACAGGGAACTTATCAAGGAGGAACGAGATGCCACTTAATAACATCCAAGAAGTGGAAATCTTTGATGTATGGGGGATTGACTTCATGGGACCTTTCCCATCCTCCGGAGGAAACCTCTACATTCTCCTTGCAGTTGATTACATCTCTAGATGGGTTGAAGCCATCGCTTCTCCCACTAACGACGCCAAGGTGGTTGTGAAGTTCTTGACTAGAACTATCTTTCAACGATTTGGAACTCCACGCATCATCATTAGCGATGGAGGAACGCATTTCATCAACCGGAAGTTTAAAGCACTTCTATCGAAGTATGGGGTAACCCATAAGGTATCAACTGCTTATCACCCTCAAACTAGTGGACAGGTCGAGATCTCGAATAGAGAAATCAAGGCGATTTTGGAGAAGACCGTCTCTAGAACGAGGAAGGATTGGTCCATGAAGTTAGACGATGCTCTTTGGGCGTACATGACCGCATTTAAGACTCCCATAGGTACCACTCCTTATAATTTGGTATATGGGAAGTCTTGCCATTTTCCCGTTGAATTGGAACACAAGGCATATTGGGCGATCAAATGGCTGAATTTCGACATCAAGGAGGCTGGTGAGAAGCGACTATTGGAACTTAACGAGCTGGAGGAGCTGCGTTCGAACGCTTATGAGAATGCCAAAATCTACAAGGAAAGGACGAAGAGATGGCTGTTAGCATGAAATATTGTGGAATTTTAGGCACGTTTTCTAATCGTAATTGATTCATATTGATAGTCTTTGATTAAGCTTTGTGCATATATGAGCTAGTATTACCTACATTGTCGATATGGATGTCTACACGAGTTCTATGTTGATTATAGGTAATTTGGAGCTATTTCCGAACGAAATCGAGCAAAGGAGAGTTGAGTTGATATGTCCATAGACCAAGGACACTTTTTGGAAGCAAATTTGATTATTGGATTGAGGAATGCACGAATGAGAGCAAGAAACACGGTCTTACCCTAAATTACGGCCGTGGATTGTGAATCAGAATTCGATGTTCATTCCAGGGGATATTACGGCCGTGGAACTAACCGTAGTAGTTTCCACGCCTCCAAATTACGGTCGTGGAATCTTCCACGACCGTGATCTTGGCGAATCTTTTCGCCATATTTCGAAGCCATGATCTTTTGAAGGTTGGGCCGGGCCGACGCTTCGTCTTGCCCTATAAAAAGACGGCCAAAAAGAGATTTCATCATGCTCGCTTACACCTTTACACAAGCTCCTTACAATCAACGCTTAGTGACGTATAAACCCTCTTCTTGGAGGTGATTTGGAGATCTCATTGAAGATCAAAGTTCGTGATTGGAGAGTTGCTGTTTGTGATCTTCGTGTGGAAGATCGAAGTTCTTG
The DNA here is from genome assembly GCA_033239045.1 of Fagopyrum esculentum. NCBI lineage: Eukaryota > Viridiplantae > Streptophyta > Magnoliopsida > Caryophyllales > Polygonaceae > Fagopyrum > Fagopyrum esculentum. The sequence goes on along the minus strand of BSUD01000006.1, from coordinate 97,236,002 downwards.
GAGGATTTTTTGTAAGAAGATTCCTCTTCTTGCTTAGGTTTGATTTAGGATCGGATTGACATCCCGTTTCTTTTCTTTCCTAAGGTTGTGATTGTTTATTCAGTTTTGAATCTTTTGATAAACACTTGTTCTTGACTGTGATTCTGAGATTCAATTGAAGATTATTGATAGTTCTTGAAAGTTCCCATCTTTTACCTTTTAAATCTTGAATTAATATCAATATGACTGTTATTGGCTAAAAACCCTTAACAATTCTAAGGTGAAGGGTTGATAGTTGTGGCTTAGATGATGATAGATCGATCGCAAACAGATTAGACCCTGAGAGTTAGAGAATTATCGTCGACAACCCTAAATTACGGGCTGTTCTTGAGTTCCACGACCGTGGAATCTCAAGATCCAACCGTAATTTCCTTAAGTTTACGAGCTTGCTTTTACCTTAATCCAAAGTTAAAGATTTGCTTTAGCTTAGTTTAGACTTGTCTTTTCTAGGTGGTAGTGAAGCCTCAACAACCTCTACCTCGATTGTGAGCCTCAATAACCTCAATCGGATAAGTTAGTCTTGATCTTCAGATTATAGGTTTGGGTATTTGATGCTAATCCTTGTCTTTAGAATCCTTCTATATTGAGCCTCATCAACCTGTATAGGAAGAGTCTTTTAGGTGAGTTACATAAGGTTTTTGGAACCTCAACCGTACGATTACCTTACATTAGTGTACCTTTGCATATCTCGCTTTGTCTTTATATCATTAGTATATCTTGAATCGATTGCCACAGCTGGATACCTGGATCTTTAGGATTGTTGTTTTCCCAATATTTTCAAAACTCCCATATTCATCGCTTGATAACCTGCAATCGAGTTCGTTCCACCCAAATCCCTGTGTTCGATACTCTGGAATTCTTGCTTAACTATATCGATCCGTACACTGCGGGTTCGCTTGCTTGATTCTAGTTTTATAAATTTAAAGCTTATTTGCACACACCTCTAGGGGCGAACAAGTTTTTGGCGCCGTTGCCGGGGATTTGGCTTCGTCCGAATCCGGTAGCCGGTTGTCAAGCTTGGGAGCTTGCTCTCGTTATTTGATTTTTCTTTGAGTGCATGCGCAGGTCTAGGGACACCGAAGATCTCTTACCTCTTGATCAAGAGCTAGAGAAAACCTTGAGGCAAAAGCGCAAGGAAAGGAAGATGGCTGAAGAAAACGAGCACAATCTTCAAACAAAGTTGGCGGAGAAGGAAGCTCAACTCCGATGGAATGAGACTCTCCTCCAGGATGAGATGGATCGTCATTAAACTCAAGTTAACGGTCTACAAGACATGATCGTCCAAATGAAGATAAAGATGAGCGATCTTGAAGATAAGGTGGGCAAGAGGTCCTCGAGAAGGAGAACAAGGTCTAGAAGAAGAAACCACTCATCCACCGATGATAGTGATTCTTCCATGCCTCCGCTAGAAGAGATTGATCCCACGATCAATATAAATCCTTTCAATCAACAAGGAGCTGCTAACCGCCGCATTCCACCGAGGAATGCGAGGGTCGAACGTGTGGATAATGAGCCGAGAACTCTTGGCCAACGGATGGATCCAACACAACAACCACGCCGTTTAGGTGTGAACTTTGATGCTGAAGATGTACAAGGGTTTAGCTTCAACGGATGAATCTCCACACCATCACTTGCAAAACTTTGAGTGTATGATGGAGACGATGAGACCAAAGAGCGCTACTACCAACAGCTATAAGCTCAAACCTTTCTTTTTCTCTTTGAAAGGGAAAGCGCTATCTTGGTACCAAGCTGTTCCTAGTGGGAAACTAGAAACGTGGGAAGACCTCTCCGCAGAGTTTCTCACCAAGTTCTTTCCGCCCTCCAAAACGGCGGAACTTAGAGGTAAGATTAATGCTTTTTCTATGAGACCTAACGAAAGTTTGTTTCAATCTTGGGAAAGGTTTCAGGATTTGCTCTTGGATTGCCCTCATCACGGCATATCCAAGCTTGCCTTGCTGGAAATTTACTACAAGGGGCTGGATGCGGGAACGCAATTCAACCTTCAATCCCTCTCATGCGGAACGTTCATGGACATGAGAGAAGATGACGCTTGGGACTTCATTGAGAAGCAAGCAAGAGTCATAGAGAAGTATTCCCACCGGAAAGTGGAGGGAAATCGTGTGGAGCAAGGAGCAAAGCTCACACATGAAGCTCAAAATCAGATTTTCTCCCTCAACAATGAGATTAAAGAGTTGAAGGAGACTATCAAAACCAACTTTCCAAAGCAACAAGAGAAGGATGTTGGCTATTTGGGCAACAACAACGGCGGTGATAACACCAACCGCAACAACAATAACCGGAACAACAACCGGAACAACAATTGGAATGGAAACAACAACAACCGGAATAAAAACAATTGGAACAACAATCGGGGTTCGAACAACAACAATTGGCGCTCCAATCAACAAAATTCCGGTAACTCCTATCCTTCCAATTTCAATTCACTAACTCCACCCTCTTCTTCCTCTACTCCTTTGAAAAGCCAGGAGCAATCATCAAATGGAGGAAACAATACGGGAAAGGAGAAGCCGGATCCCATGCTGGAAACAATCTTGGGAAAGCTTCAAGGGTTGGAGAACCGCATCATCAAGGTTGATGATCAAATTTCTAAGGTTGACAAAGCTCAAAAGGTTTTGGAAAATCAAATGTTCAACCATGCGGAGGAAGTTCCTAGAAATCAAGGGAAACTTCCAGGAAAGACGGAGGACAACCCTAAGGGAAGGGTAATGGCGATTACAACCAGAAGCGGAGTGACTACCACCGATCCGCAGCCTACGTTCGTTGAAGTCCCCGTAGAGAAAGGCAAAGAAAAGGGGAAGGAGAAGGAGGACGTCTATGTTCCCCCTCCAGCTTTCAAACCTCCCCTACCGTTCCCTCAATCTAGAGCGTGAGCGCGCCTAGACAAGCAATTCGGTAAGTTCATAGAACTCATGAGCAAACTGCATATTAATATACCTTTCATTGATGCTATTGTAGGTATGCCGGCTTATGGCAAGTTCTTGAAGGAGCTCCTCTCTAACAAGAGGAAGCTAGAAGATTTTGGAGAGGTCAAGATGAGTTCGGATTCTTCGGACCTCATCAAGACTAAGAAGGAGAAAATGCCCCCAAAGCTGAAAGATCCGGGGTCATTTTGCATTCCCATTGGAGTGGGAGAGGTCACATATGACGCTTTATGTGACTTGGGAGCAAGTGTGAGCATCATACCACTTGCATTGTGCAGGAAGATCGGTTTAGGCGACCCTAAACCAGTGAAGATGACGTTATACATGGCGGATCGATCCATTACTCGTCCCGTCGGCATTGTAGAAGACGTCCCGGTCAAGCTAGGCAAGTTCTTTGTCCCCATTGATTTTGTCGTGCTTGACATTCCTGCAGATAGTCCGGTCCCGATCATACTCGGAAGACCGTTTCTTGCAACTTCCGGCTGCATGGTCGATTGCAAGAATGGGAGACTCGCTTTTGACATTGGGGAAGAGAAAGTAGAGTTCGTTCTTTCCACTCTAGTGAAGGAGCCAATCTTTGATGAGGATATTTACAATGTCCAAGACGAAGAAGGTTTATCTAGGGAGGAGGTAAGTGCGATTCTCTTAAACGACCCTTTGCAAAAGGTTATTACTATGAGTCTAACCGATGTAGGAGAAGAAGGAGAGTGCAAAGAGGAAATTGAAGCCTTAGAAGCACAAGAAGAGATGCATGAAGTGGAGTTTGAGAAACTCCACAATGAGGCTGAGAATACTCGAATCCACGGTCATACTCTGTATTCCACGACCGTGGATTCCACGACCAAAATCAACCTCCATTCCAGAGGATATTACGGCCGTGGAAAACCAGAGGAAACCGTAATTTTGACCGTGGAAAAAGGCGATCGGCATACTTCTTCAACTTCTTCTAATTCTTCTCCAAACCATTCAACATCCTTAGAAACTTCTAAGGAAACATCGGAAGCTCCTCAAGGATCATTGGAAGCTCCGAAAGCAATGGAACTTAAACCACTTCCTACTCATCTAAGGTACGCTTTTCTTGGATCTAATTCCACCTTCCCGGTTATCGTTAGTTCCGAATTAAGCATAGATGAACATGAACAGCTCATGATTGTCCTTAGGAAACATAGAAAAGCCATAGGCTATACTATTGAGGACTTAGTAGGAATTAAACCCTCCCTATGCATGCACAAAATACTAATGGAGGAGGACTTTAGAACTTCAAGACAACCTCAAAGGCGGTTGAATCCGACCATGAAGGAGGTTGTCAAGAAGGAAATTCTTAAACTTCTTGATGCAGGTATCATCTATCCTATCTCCGATAGCAAGTGGGTGAGCCCAGTTCAAGTAGTTCCAAAGAAGGGAGGAATGACGGTCATCACCAATAAAAACAACGAACTCATTCCTACCCGAACCGTAACTGGATGGCGAATGTGCATAGACTACCGCAAGCTCAACAATGCAACGCGGAAGGATCACTTTCCATTGCCATTCATCGATCAAATTCTCGAAAGGTTAGCACAACATTCATACTTTTGCTACCTTGACGGTTATAGTGGTTTCTTTCAGATCCCGATACATCCGGATGATCAAGAGAAGACCACATTCACGTGCCCTTGGGGTACGTTCGCTTATAGGAGAATGCCGTTCGGGCTTTGCAACGCCCCAGCCACCTTTCAACGGTGCATGATGGCCATCTTCTCCGAATACGTAGAGGAAATCATGGAAGTCTTCATGGACGACTTCTCCGTTTACGGTTCCTCTTTTAACGATTGTCTTTCTAACCTCTCTCTTGTTTTGCAAAGATGTGAAGACACTAACCTAGTTCTTAATTGGGAGAAGTGTCAATTCATGGTTAAGGAAGGAATCGTGTTAGGTCACTTAGTCTCTAGTAGAGGGATAGAGGTAGACAAAGCTAAAATAGAGACCATAGAGAAACTTCCTCCCCCAATTTCGGTGAAGGGAATAAGAAGTTTCCTAGGACATGCTGGATTTTATAGACGTTTCATTCAGGACTTTTCTAAGATATCAAAACCTCTCACTAATCTATTGATGAAGGATGCAGTTTTTGAGTTTTCACAGGAATGTCTAGATGCGTTCAACACCATTCGGCAAGCTCTAATTTCAGCACCCATCATCCAACCCCCGGATTGGACTCTCCCCTTCGAGATTATGTGTGATGCTAGTGACGTAGCCATTGGAGCTGTTCTTGGGCAACGAAAGGAAGGACGAACCCATGCCATATACTACGCTAGCAAGACGCTAGACGAAGCCCAGCTCAACTACGCCACTACGGAAAAAGAGTTTCTAGCCATTGTCTATGCTATTGACAAGTTTCGCTCTTATCTTGTAGGTGCAAAGGTGATTGTCTACACGGATCATGCTGCGATCCGATACCTCCTTGCAAAGAAAGATGCGAAGCCAAGGCTGATTAGATGGATTCTTCTCCTACAAGAATTCGATCTTGAGATCCGCGACAAGAAAGGCTCAGAAAATTCTGTTGCGGATCATTTGAGTCGTCTAACACATCTACAGGACGACCATTTACCCATTGATGACTCCTTTCCGGATGAACACCTACATATCATAGAGGAGTGTATCAAGGTAGTCTCCAAAGGTAACGAACCATGGTTTGCTGATTTTGTTAACTATTTGGTTTGCCAGGAGATACCACCCGGACTGTCATACGCACAAAGGAAGAAATTCTTCAAGGACGTCCGGGAATACCACTGGAACGAGCCTCTCCTCTTTAAGAGAGGTCCGGATGGCATCATCCGGCGATGTGTGCCGGAAGATGAGATGCAAAGTGTCATCCGTCATTGTCATTCACTACCTTGTGGAGGACACGCTAGTTCGAACAAAACTAGCGCAAAGGTATTGCAATCTGGATTCTATTGGCCTACTTTATTTAAAGATGTGCAATCCTTTGTTTCTTGTTGCGATGCTTGTCAAAGAACAGGCAATATCTCTAGAAGGAACGAGATGCCCCTCAACAACATCCAAGAGGTGGAGATTTTCGACGTTTGGGGAGTCGATTTCATGGGACCATTCCCTTCTTCTTGTGGAAACCAATACATACTATTGGCGGTAGATTACGTCTCTAGATGGGTCGAAGCAATTGCCTCTCCCACAAATGATGCCATGGTGGTGGTCAAGTTCTTCAACAAGACCATCTTTTCGCGATTCGGGACGCCAAGGACGATCATTAGTGATGGAGGTTCTCACTTCATAGCCCGTCGCTTTGAAGCTCTTCTAACCAAGTATGGGGTTACTCACAAGATCGCCACCCCTTACCATCCACAAACGAGTGGACAAGTTGAGATCTCAAATAGGGAGATCAAGGGAATTCTAGAGAAGACGGTTTCAAGGACTAGGAAGGATTGGTCCTTGAAACTAGATGATGCATTATGGGCATACCGGACCGTATACAAGACTCCCATAGGAACCACACCATACAACCTTGTGTATGGGAAGTCTTGTCATTTGCCGGTAGAGCTAGAGCACAAAGCGTTTTGGGCTATCAAATGGCTGAATTTCGGCATGAAGGAAGCGGGAGAGAAGCGTCTCCTAGACATCAACGAGCTGGATGAACTCCGTTTGAACGCCTATGAAAACGCTAAGATCTACAAGGAAAGAGCAAAGCGTTGGCATGATAAGCATATCATCCCAAAGGACTTCCAAGAAGGAGATCAAGTTCTCCTCTTCAATTCGAGACTTCGCCTCTTTCCAGGTAAGTTAAAATCTCGTTGGACTGGACCTTTTCTAATTAAGCGTATTTTCCCCCATGGTGCAGTTGAAGTATGGGGTGAAGCTAGCGGAAGTTTTAAGGTGAACGGTCAACGGCTCAAGAAGTACTCACCGGAACTCCAAGCAGAGGAGTTTGCACCTACCGCACTCGAATAAGTGCGAGATTGGTCTAGCTACGAACCTTAAACAAAGCGCTTCTTGGGAGGCAACCCAAGGTATTACATTCTCGTTTTTTTTGTTTTCGATTCATAGTTTAGCTTAGAATAGAAGTTTTTGCTTTATTTTGCCTCGATTTCTCCCGGTATGTTCGTGTTTTTGGTTGTAGGATCGATGGAAAAGGAGAAAGGAGGGATAATGTCGAGGAGAAGTGACGAAATTTGGACTTTGAAGCTTTACAGAAAGTTCCACGGTCTAAATTACGGTCGTCATAGCTACAGTGGCCGTAATTCTCAAAGGCCTCTGAAAAATCACCAAAATTACGGGTCCGTACATTTCCACGGCCGTGGAATGCCCCGATAGACCGTGATTTTTGAAATTTTGCCTGCGAGTATAAAAGCCACACTTCATCACAAAAACACCACAAATCCTCCCCAATTCCACGCCCTAAATACCGAAAACCCGCAGCTTCACCCAAATCTTCGTTCTTTAATCGTTTTTAACGATTCTTCTTCCTAAACTGAAGCAAATCCAACCACAAACAAGATCCAAGCGAAGAATCGAGCGGAAATTCATCAACGGAAGCACATTTCGGATTTTTCAATCCGAAAAATAGGTTTTTGCTCTCTTCTTGATTCTAGTCGTTTTTGTTCGTTTTTGTTAGAGATTTTTAGGAAGAACTGATTGAGATTGGAAGAAATTAGATTAGGACTGCTTGTTGTGGTGAAATTTGGTGAATTTGCTGAGATTCACAAAAATCTGTATCGAATTACGGTCTACAGAGGTTCCACGGCCGTGATTTAGGAAGAACAGACCGTAATTCTCAACAGAATGGACTTTGTGAGGAGAGTTTCGGGAAGGATTAAGGAAAAGAAAGGGGAGCAGAATAAGAAGAGAAAGGGAAACCCCTCCACATCTAGGGCACCACCACCCTCATCTCCCTCACCACCATCCTCACCTTCACCTCCATCTTCACCCCCTCCTCCTAGCATCCCGATCATACACGAAAACTACATAGCTGCACTTGAGAAAATAGAGAAGAGGACAGTGATAGGTCCTAGATATTTGTTGTTGGAGGATCTACATCCTCTTAACATAGTAGATGACCTTACATGGCTCTTGGATAGAGCCGGTTTGCTTGTCTTCACGAACATTCGTGAAGACGCTTATGAGGAGATCACCCGAGAGGTTATGACGTCTTTCGAGCACAGCCATGTTGATAGGACCGTCTCCTTCCGTCTCATGAACAGAGACTACCATCTGAGCATTGTTGAGTTCGGGACCATTTTTGGGTTCCATGAGACCTACAACGGTCGACTCCCTAGGAACGTTTCCGCCAAGGATTTTTGGGAGGAAGTGGCTATGATCTACGCCGACGAGGACCGTTGGCATCCGGCTGATACCAAGGCCAAATTGATGTACCATTTGGCCTTGAAGATAGCTCACCGTGTTCTTTCGGAGTGTCTCTTTCCTAGGACGGAGACGCCCCAAAAGATCAAGACGGATGAGCTATTCCTTCTTTACACTATGCTTCATGGATGCCGCGCAGATTGTGCTACTCTTTTGGCAGCGACAATGAGTAAGCTCAAGAACAAATCGAGAGGGAACATTGGATATGGTGGGATAGTGACCCACATAGCTAGGAGCTTTGGTGTAGATTTTTCAGCCTGCACCCGCATACCCGCCGTACCTCTAGGACTACATGCATTCATGGTTAGGGGACTCATCTTCCCCACACATAGAGGTCCGCCTTATGCGGGCATGCCCTTGGAGAGTAGGACATGCAGGGGTATTGAGTGGCTGCCAGAGTATTCCATTGTGGCGGGACGCCACAACTGGAAGGAGACGTTCGCTGCGATGCATGCGAACAGGCTTGTAGCTCCCCCTTACGTTCCACCACCAGCTGAGGATGAGGAGGACATGGGAGAGCAGTACGAGAGTGGTGGAGGAGCAGAGCAGGAGTTCGGCACGTTTCCGGATCAGCCGGATGCGGCCCAGGATGTACCTAGGCGCTCTCCACGCCCAGCTGGAGCTTCAGGCTCGTAATCTCGCCGCGCCAGCGTGAGTGAGAGACCCACGTGGATGACTACACCTCCCACTTGGTACAGCACACCTCCTCCTTGGTCCACGACGCAGCCAGCAGCACCACCGCCACCAGCACCAGCCGATGCTCCCGGATGGTATGATCACGCCCCGGGATGGTATGAGAGGATGCCGGATTGGGCTACCGGACTTTCAGAGAGAATCGGAGCATTAGAGATCCGGGCGGATGCTAGAGACGGACGTTTAGACGACCTTGACCACATGATGAGGGACGTCTACCGCCAGCAGTTTGGGCGGTTCTATGATCCGAGCTTCTCTCCATTCCCACCTCCACCGGCGCCGCAGTGATTGATGACCGGACCGCTCGTTTTTAGATATTCCCGCCACCATTTGTGAGTTTCTTTTTCTTTTCTTTCTTTTGTTCTTTCTTGTGAACATTAGGGACAATGTTCGTCCTAAGTATGGGGTGGGATGTACTAAATATCTGTAATAACTCTACTCTATATGTTGCTTTCATTCCGAGACTATCATTGCATGTTCATCATATGTTACACGTTTCATTCTCGCATTGCATGAAAAAGAACTTTAAAAACCCATAAAAATTGAAAAATTTTGAAAATTTGATGCTTCTAACGAATCGATATGATTTCCATGATAATCACTACTTGCGAATTGAGTTGATAACAATTGCATGCTTGAAAGGATGGTAATTCGAAAAGAAATTGAATGAATAAATTTTACCTCTTTTGCAAGTTGTATAATGTGAAAATGTTACCTAAATCATGTAAGAAATTGAAGTTGAAATCACATTATAAGTTCCTATACTTCTTGTTGAAATGATTAAGGCAATTCGATACTTTCTTTCTTCTTTCTTTGATCATCTAACTCCTCATTGAAATATTAGCCTCCCTTACCCATCCGGGAACTTGGAAAGTGAATGAGAAAAAGGCATGTTTGATGTGGGAGGGCCATGAGAGCAATTATTTTGCAATCAATTGAATAGAAAGAAATTATAGGTTTGGGGAAGTCAATCATGACGATAAGTAACTCGGCACCATTCACATAGCCGGGTGTTTGTGTCTTGCCAAAGTCGGATTGAGCGATATTCCTAGCGGATTATGGTATGTGCGCTAAGGGTTTGCGGCATCTCTTGCAATTTTGAGAAACGCCAATCTCCTAGGCTTCGGTTTTTGTGCACCTCTATCCATAACTCCAAAAGTAAAGTCGAAAAATGAAAAGGAGAGAGCGAAGCTCTAAGTGAAGTGTTGCGGAAACCGCAAAAGAAGAAGAAGGTAGTTGTCCACTTTCCCGGATTTATGCACCACTCTCCCTTAAAAGTTTCCCTTCCCTTCCATACTCTAGACCTTTTCTTTGAAAGTCCTTAAGATCAAAAGAATGTTATATGACTTGGTGATCTAAATTGAAGTTCTTATGATTGATTTTGATAATATTTGAAGGTTATAATGCTTGTTTGGAAGCTAAATTGATTCATGATTCTTCTTTGCCTCTTACTCTCTAATTAAGTGTGTGAAAGTTTGAAAACGATTGAAGCAAGGTTTGAGAATGATCTATTCTTTAGAAGTCACTTTCATCCAAAAGAAGGTACACATATTTCATCCTAACTCTTGTTTAAAACTTTTTGAAAGACCTTGCTTAGGGACAAGCAAGTGCTAAGTATGGGGTTATTTGTTAGCATGAAATATTGTGGTATTTTAGGCACGTTTTCTAATCGTAATTGATTCATATTGATAGTCTTTGATTAAGCTTTGTGCATATATGAGCTAGTATTACCTACATTGTCGATATGGATGTCTACACGAGTTCTATGTTGATTATAGGTAATTTGGAGCTATTTCCGAACGAAATCGAGCAAAGGAGAGTTGAGTTGATATGTCCATAGACCAAGGACACTTTTTGGAAGCAAATTTGAGTATTGTATTGAGGAATGCACGAATGAGAGCAAGAAACACGGTCTTACCCTAAATTACGGCCGTGGATTGTGAATCAGAATTCGATGTTCATTCCAAAGGATATTACGGCCGTGGAACTAACCGTAGTAGTTTCCACGCCTCAAAATTACGGTCGTGGAATCTTCCACGACCGTGATCTTGGCGAATCTTTTCGCCATATTTCGAAGCCATGATCTTTTGAAGGTTGGGCCGGGCCGACGCTTCGTCTTGCCCTATAAAAAGACGGCCGAAAAGAGATTTCATCATGCTCGCTTACACCTTTACACAAGCTCCTTACAATCAACGCTTAGTGACGTATAAACCCTCTTCTTGGAGGTGATTTGGAGATCTCATTGAAGATCAAAGTTCGTGATTGGAGAGTTGCTGTTTGTGATCTTCGTGTGGAAGATCGAAGTTCTTGGAGGATTTTTTGTAAGAAGATTCCTCTTCTTGCTTAGGTTTGATTTAGGATCGGATTGACATCCCGTTTCTTTTCTTTCCTAAGGTTGTGATTGTTTATTCAGTTTTGAATCTTTTGATAAACACTTGTTCTTGACTGTGATTCTGAGATTCAATTGAAGATTATTGATAGTTCTTGAAAGTTCCCATCTTTTACCTTTTAAATCTTGAATTAATATCAATATGACTGTTATTGGCTAAAAACCCTTAACAATTCTAAGGTGAAGGGTTGATAGTTGTGGCTTAGATGATGATAGATCGATCGCAAACAGATTAGACCCTGAGAGTTAGAGAATTATCGTCGACAACCCTAAATTACGGGCTGTTCTTGAGTTCCACGACCGTGGAATCTCAAGATCCAACCGTAATTTCCTTAAGTTTACGAGCTTGCTTTTACCTTAATCCAAAGTTAAAGATTTGCTTTAGCTTAGTTTAGACTTGTCTTTTCTAGGTGGTAGTGAAGCCTCAACAACCTCTACCTCGATTGTGAGCCTCAATAACCTCAATCGGATAAGTTAGTCTTGATCTTCAGATTATAAGTTTGGGTATTTGATGCTAATCCTTGTCTTTAGAATCCTTCTATATTGAGCCTCATCAACCTGTATAGGAAGAGTCTTTTAGGTGAGTTACATAAGGTTTTTGGAACCTCAACCGTACGATTACCTTACATTAGTGAACCTTTGCATATCTCGCTCTGTCTTTATATCATTAGTATATCTTGAATCGATTGCCACAACTGGATACCTGGATCTTTAGGATTGTTGTTTTCCCAATATTTGCAAAACTCCCATATTCATTGCTTGATAACCTGCAATCGAGTTCGTTCCACCCAAATCCCTGTGTTCGATACTCTGGAATTCTTGCTTAACTATATTGATCCGTACACTGCGGGTTCGCTTGCTTGATTCTAGTTTTATAAATTTAAAGCTTATTTGCACACACCTCTAGGGGCGAACAATGGCATGACAAGCGTATCGTCCCAAATGAGCTTAACGAAGGAGACTTAGTTCTACTCTTCAACTCCCGCCTCCGCCTTTTTCCAGGTAAGTTGAAATCTAGATGGACCGGGCCTTACGTTGTGAAACATGTTTTCCCTCATGGTGCAGTTGAGATATGGGGCGAAACGAGCGGAAACTTCAAGGTCAGCGGTCATAGACTTAAGAAATACCAACCGAAACGCCGGTTGAGGAGGTTGCACCAATATACCTCATTTGAGACGCATCATGGTCCAGCTAGCGACCTTAAATCAAGCGCTTCTTGGGAGGCAACCCAAGGTATTGCTTTCTTTTCCCGTTTTCTAGTCTAGATTAGATAGTTCTTGTTTTTGCCTTGCTTTGCTTTGTTTTTGGCGTTCTGGACAGACAACAGGGAATATCTAAGGAGGAGCACAACTGGAAGGACAGAAGTTCGAGATTTTGAGAAGACAGAAACACCTCGGTTACTGTCAGAGCACCTCGACCGAGTTGATTCTTGAGCAACCGAGGCGACTAGGGTTTCTGTAGAACCACCTCGGTCCGTACCACCTCGGTCCAGTCGAGACCGTCTCGACCGAGGTGACAGCAGATCCAGTAACAGTATAAAAGGGGGAAAAAAAATTACTTTTCACTTTTTTATCCTCCTCGACCGCGGCGAACAGACACACCTCGCTCATCTCAGATCTTGCTTGTTTTCGACGTTTTCTGCTTTCAAACCGAGATTGAAGGGTAGAGGAGTCGATTGCAACAACAAATGTGCAAGAAATTCGAGTGAATCGGCCGGAATGAGGTAAAAACGATCGAAACCCTAACTCGATCGTTTACTTCGATTTGGGCTTTGGTTGCCCTTGAATCTGCTGAGGAAAAGCTTAAGTACCCCTTAGGAAGCATTTGTAGTGATTTTAGGGGGAAAAGAACTGAATTTCTGAGAGTGGAATCGCGACTGTCTTCGCCTCGGTCCAGTCGACCTGCACCTCGGTCGAGGTGATTCTTGGAGTTTGTCAGTCGACCGAGGTAGTCTGACAGTATTGATTGAAGATGAGTTCTGACAGGTTGTTAGCCCTTAGAGATAGATCCTCTCCTTCCCCTTCTTCTTCCTCATCCCGACCTTCTATCCCGGTGATCCATGAGAGACACCAGGTAGATTATGAGCGCATTGCTAGCCGTCCAGTGATCGTACCTAGATTTCTGGACATTTCTGCTTTTGACTGTCTCCACGTTGATGGAGAGCTTAGGAGGATGATCACCACCGTAGGGCTGGATCAGTTTACTGAGATCCGAGCCCCAGCCTACTTAGAGCTGACCCTTGAGTTTGTCAGCTCCTTCACTTACCTCCCCACAGAGAGGGCTGTGAAGTACCGGTTGATGAACCGGAACTATTTAGTACCTCTAGACCACTAGAGAGATATTTTTTGCTTCCCTGCCCCCACTGCTGTAGACTTCCCGATCCGAGCTGTAGCTAGAGAGTTCTGGGGTCAGATTGCCCACATCACAGAGCATGCAGATAGGTGGCGCCATGGTGATTCCAGGGAGAAGCTTATCTTCCATCTTGCTTTTCGATTAGCCCACAGGATTTTCAGCGAGACGCTTCTGGCGCGTACTGAGACGCCCCAGAAGGTCCGACAGGGGGAGCTCTTTGCTTTATACTGCATGGTTACAGGTGGATACCCCGACTTTGGATTGATGCTGGCAGAGGATCTGCACAGGATCAAGGCCAAAGGGAAGGGTGATATATGCTGTGGTGGGATAGTGACCCATATCGCTAGGTATCAGGATATGGATCTGAGTAGGTGTACTATGGTGGCGGCTGCCAAGCCGCTCGGACTACAAGAGATGATCACATGGAGGATTCTAGTTCCCCGTGGTTTGACTACACCCTACGTCGCTATGCCATGGGAGCTGACTGCACCTCAGGGCATCCGCTGGTCTGCACAGTTCACAGTCTTTGATCCGCACTACTAGCAGACAGCATGGGCTCCACTAATGGAGGATTACAGAGAGGCAGCAGCTGCCCCTGCTGCAGAGGAGGAGGAGGTTGAGGACGACGACGACGATGAGGATACAGTAGATGAGAGAGGAGGTGGCGTCCCGATGGACACAGGGACAGATACAGCTGGGACGAGCGCGCCACCCATTGTAGATTTGGATGACGAGGAGGATACAGAGCCGGCACCTGCTGAGACTTCTCCAGTCAGACCTGCTAGACGCAGGAGACATGGAGTGAGGGATCGAGCTGCTCACCGACGGATCGATGACCTGACGGATCAGGTTATCGACTCATATGCTGCACTATCGCTGGATATCCGCGAGATGCAGGAGCGGCAGCACCATCAGCACATGATGGCCCAGCTTCAGTTCGAGTGTGTCATGGGCTATCCGTACGATCCGACTCAGTATCCCTACATGCCACCACCACCACCACCGGATCGAGACTATTGAGGAGCTGCTGGATTTTCTTTATTTTCTTTTATGCAGTTCGGCTTTTATCCGGTGAGTACTCTCATGTTAGACTTTTTATTATACCCACTGGGACAGTGTGTCTCAAGTATGGGGTATTTGTTGTTATTTGACTACGTGATGTATGTTATTTGACCACCTTTGATGTATTATATTTATCGGATATTTTCGTATTTATGCTTCATTGCCTTTATATGATTATCTGATATTACATGCATACCTACAGGTTATTTGATTGAGAAAAACGTCAAAACTGAAAAAAAAAATGGTTTTAAAAAAAAAAAAATTTTTTTTGACCTCGACCGGGGAGAGTCTTGGCCAAACAAGGCATTTCACCTCGGTTGAACCAAGAACACCTCGACCGAGGTGTGTTAACTGGGAGTTTTCGAAAACGATTTTGTGCTACTTATCTGGATGTGACCTCAGTGAAGATCTCGCTTACTTACTGGTTTTAAATTCTTTATATGTTTAAAAGGTTTTATAATATGTTTAAGTTGCTAAATGCTTTGTTTGAAATTATTAGCATGTTTAATACTTTGTT
Organism: Fagopyrum esculentum; assembly: GCA_033239045.1. NCBI lineage: Eukaryota > Viridiplantae > Streptophyta > Magnoliopsida > Caryophyllales > Polygonaceae > Fagopyrum > Fagopyrum esculentum. The sequence continues at coordinate 97,220,656 of BSUD01000006.1, read as the reverse complement.
TTTATCCAAATTATGTTGAATTTGAAGGTTGACACCGCAGGTTAAGTTCTCTCACTTTCTTCTTGGAAAGACCAAGGCATTTCATTCTCTTCTTCTTCTTCTTCTTGATCATGCTTAGCCCCTCATATACATTTTGCCTCCCTTTACCTATCCGGGAATTTGGAAGCAAGCGAAGTGGTGAAAGCAAGTGGAGTTAAAGTTGAAGAAGTGGCTGGAAGTGCAAGTGTTAGAAAGCAATAATAGGTTTGGGGAAGTCAATCATGAAGATGAGTAACTCGGCACCATTCACATAGCCGGGTGTTTGTGTCTTGCCAAAGTCGGATTGAGCGATATTCCTAACGGGTCATGGTATGTGCATCAAGGGTTTGATGCATCTCGAGAAATTGATGATTGCAGATTTCCTAGGCTTCGGTTATTGTGCACCTCTGTCCATGCATCCCAAAAAGTAAAGTAAAAAGAAAAAGTGTGGGATAAGCGAAGCTTATTGGTGGAAGATGTTGCAAGTCAAAGTGAAAGTGAAGTTCATCCTTTTCCCGGATTCTAGCACCACATTACCTTACATACATCCCTACCCTACACGTTTCTTGACCTTTTCTTTTGGGAAGCCCTTGAGACCTTGAGCTTGTTGATTGACTTAGCGGTTTAAACTGGATTATACATGATTAATTTTGATAATTATGATTTATTATGCATTCTATGATTTTATGCAAAGATGAACAACTTTCCTATATTTATAAAATGTTTTGATCATATTGAGTTTTTAAAATTCCAGGAAGTACTCTCTTAGAGTTATCTATGATAGTTGCACACCATAAAATGTTTTTGGAAGACTTTTTCATTGATTTTCTTGACTTATAATCCATTCTATCTTGTCTTCTATATAAGGGACTTGCTTGGGGACAAGCAAGGGCTAAGTATGGGGTATTTTGATAGCATGAATTATAGTCTATATTTTGGGGTTTGTTTGGACGTTTTATCTTTCATAATCTGCATGTTTGTATGTATATTATGTGATTTTACTACCATTTCATCTACCTTTGCGAGAATCGAGGTCTACACCTAGTTTTGTTGTAATCGTAGGTAAAATGGCATGTTTTGCATCAAAAAGGAGCAAAAGGAGTCATGAGTCATTTGGAGCTACATCCACGGAGCATAGCCATGGATTAAGGATTTACTTTGGACCAGTTTTGAGAGATTTCACATTCAGTTACGACTCACCTCGGTTGACCAGAGATTCATCTCGACCGAGGTGATCCAAAGACGCCGACTCGACCGAGGCGAACACCTAGGACGCGGCGAGAATATTTTATTCTTGGCTGAGATCTTTTAAGATTGGAAAGTGATCTTATATTTTTGGGCTTGGCTCCTGGAAGGAAGGAGATATGCAGAATCATATATTTTACCTATATTTATGGGAAAATATCTTTCTAAGATTTAATATCTTTGTAGGGTTATTTTCCTATAAAAAGGGTTGGATTTCCACAATTCCGATATCACGCAATACCGTCGATCACGCTATACCGTCGATCAGGGTTTATAGCACGCAGCAGCAGCAGCAGCCTTCTCCACGTTGGGAGATTCGAAGAACCTTTTTGAAGGTTGAAGGAAGATCGAAGTCCATAGCTTTTATAGCTTTATTGAAGGGTTTGTAAAATTGTCTTCAATTCCCTCAATTGTTGTCTTGTCTTTCTGGATTGTTATCCAAGGAACGCTTTGTTGTGATATTTGATTCAGTTATTGAAGTCTTTTCATTAAATTCTTCTTTGTTCAAATATTCACCTTCTTCCCATATATTTTAATACTTTCATTATGATGATGAGTGGCTAATTTCCTTGTGTGAGTCTAGGGTGATTGGCTGAAGGTTGTGGGAAAAACAATGATAGAATAATCTTAGATTCCAGTAGGATCCTGAAAGTTCGAGTCTTTAACCTTAACCCTAAGCATCTCGTTCAGTCGCTGAACATTTCGGCCGAGGTGGAAACTGGCTGACCGAGGTGACTTATCTGATCCATAACTGAGAGTTAAGTGTTAGAGTTTGCCAAATCCTATTCTTATTACACCTTTCCTGGTTCAAAGCAAGCTTAGGATGAGACTTACCCGGTAATTCCTTAGTTTGTGTATTAACGATCATAAGTGTAGGTAATAAAGGTTTATCCTTTATTGGGGTTTGAGTGTGCTTCCATCCCATCTTTGTGAGTTAGCCTGAGACTTACCCGGTAAAGGTTGATTCTATTCCCTTAGATGGTGTGTTAGTTTGAGGTTATAGTTCTTATCTTGATTCCTTGAGACTTACCCGGTAATAGGAGTTACGGTTTAGGATTAGTGTGTAGTGAGACTTACCCGGTGATCTACTCCACTTTAGAAACACCTTCCCCTTGCAAAAATCTCAGCTTTGTCCGCTTATCTATAGATCTTGAGTTGGAACCACAACTAGATGCTTTAATCCCTAGAATTGCATGTTTGCTTTATTGACTTCTTATTCATCTTTGATTGTGTTAATTGCTCTTGTGGTTAGTATTGACATAAGCACACCGTATTGACTTTGTTTCACCGAGTCCCTGTGATCGACCCCTGGAATTTTCTTGCTTTTACTACGATTGACCCGTACACTGCGGGTTCGCATCCTTGTTTTAAGCTTATTTCTAGGGTTATAAATTTAAAGCTTGCACACACCGTTTGGAGCGAACAGGTGTCATACACCTTTTTGCTGGGAGGAGCCTAGCAGTACTAGTGGGAGCGCCCAAACAGATTCAGGATGATATGGCTCGAGTAACGCTGATCAGAGAGAGGATGCTGGCTGCACAGAGTCACCAGAAACTGTATCCAGATAGGAGGCGTCGACCTCTAGAGTTCAGGGTAAGAGCTCATGTCTGGTTGAGAGTAACTCTGACGCGAGGCGTCAGACGTTTTGGTATAAAGGGGAAGCTGAGTCTCTGATATGTCAGTCCTTTAGAGATATTGTATAGAGTTGGGAGAGGAGTGCATAGATTGGATTTGCCATCGAAGTTAGAGGGTGTTCACCCTATCTTTCATGTGTCTCAGCTGAGGGAGTACATACCAAACCTGAGGCACATTGTGAGTTATGATGATCTAGTGGTTGAGCCGGACCACACTTTTGCATAACAACCTTTTGCAGTTCTAGAAAGAGAGGTGTGAGACGCCAACATTCGAAGGATATTCCTATGATGAGGATACAGTGGTCGAGACAAGGACCAGATGAGGCTACCTGGGAGACATAGGATAGTATCCAGAGGAACTATTAAGAGTTCTATGCGGAGTTAGAGGCACCCGTAGGATCCACGTGTAGATCTTAGTGCCTTTTCGGTGAGTGCTTGTATGCTATGTGCTTATGTGATATGATGTGTTTTCGTGCTAGCTTTGATATGTGCATCTGATCTGTTAGATCTTGTTTGCTAGCACGATATAGGTATAGCTGGAGATGCTTCTTTCCTCCATGCTATTGTAATATGTTTAGGATTAGCTGGAGATGGCTCTTTCCTCCATGCTATTATTGATGGACATAGTGTGAGTGGAGACGGTTTTCATCCACATAGTTGTGTTACGATTACGATTGGCTGGAGACAACTTTCTTTCATGCCTTGTGACGTGGTTAGTAGTTGGCTAGAGGTGATTTTTCCCCTATACCTTTGGATAACGTTATGATCTTTTTGCTGGAGTTGGTGATTCCTCCATGATGTGTTTTGAGGTTATAGAGTGTTATAGGTTGATAAGTTTGAACGGAGATGTGATACCTCCGATAGAGAGAGTTTTTATACCTCGGCGTATGGGTCCGAGAGGATTTGGGAATTGTTCATGTTTTTGGACGAAACTTTTTCTTAAGGGGTGTGTGATGTAATAGCTAGGATTTCCAAATTCTAATTAATGTTGATTAACTTAATTAGTGATAGTAATTGACATATATGTCACCAGGATAGTTCCGTCGCTCAGATTCCGGTGAATTTGATGTTGTACATGCGTAGCCTGCGTCGTTGTGATTCCGAAGCTTCTTTCAGATCGTCAATCGGGTTAGTAACGAATAAGTTATGAATTTATTCGTTTTCCTTACTGTGATTTGGCCTAAATTGACCTTAGGATTTTCAAAATGGATAATTAGAAATTTCATTATGGTCATTATATTATTCTGGTGTTTATGGGTTGTTTGTTTGATGAAATCTGATGACAGGTGGGTTTAGAAATGGCCTGTGGGCAAAACGTTATTCTGGTGAAATTTAATTAATTAATTAAAGGTTAATTTATTAAATTAGGATTAAATTTGAGATTGAGTAATACTGATTAGATGGATGCTAGGTGTCAGAATGAGTTGAGGATCATCATGATGTTATGGACATCGGTTATGGCCTTAAGGTTTAGTATGTGTACGAGTATGATGAGATGTTATGTTGAGGATATGCCTTAGGCATTTATGAATGTGTTGAGGATCTGAGGTTTAGATTTGAGATATAGGTTGGTTGTGGTTAGTGAGACGAATCTCCTAACCTTTGCAGTATGTGATTGTGAGTGCCTTGCTATTGCAGGCGTTGATTACTTCCCCAAGGGGAAATTGTGACGTGGTACAGGTTACGAGTATATCAGGTAAGTCCATAGGACTTACTTAGCGTGCACTTGTGGATTGTATGATTGTGATGGTTGTGTATGTTCATATGATTGTGAATTTATAACCTAAACCGGACTAGGATGACCATTTATTACATTTATTTGGCCCAAGTGTATTATAACGGGCGGGAACCACCGGTCTCCGCCTGCTAGTTACGAGGAGGTGCCTAGAAGCCAGTAACACAGGGTGGGACGAGTGACGATCACCACCAATGCAAACCCCTGTGTGAACGGGGAAAGGGAAGAGGTTCTTTAGGTTCTTCGTGTTACAAAAGAAGTTGAATTAGTAATGGAATAACGTAATGAAAGATAATAAATGAATGTGTGTGGCATTGCATGTATGAGATGTTGATGTGTGGTTGTGCTATTACCTTCATGCTTTTCATTGCTGTAGCTAACGGTTTCATACCGTGTTGTAGATGATCTGCAGGTTAGGAAGACTGCAGGGTAAGACAGATGGTGTGGCCAGCCGAGGACTTCTGTACATTAGGATGCGCGGGATATGGAAACTTTTGGATCGGATGTTGTGGTTTGATGTTTTGTACTCGGCTTTGAGTTTGTAAACTCTTTTAATGTATCATATACAACTTTTATGTATTTGGTTTTAATCTACCTGTGCCTTGTTGTAAGATCCAGTGAACTTGTTGTCAGGTTAGGGTCATGATCCATTGTGAGATCCTAGCCCAATGGGACACTCCAAGTCCCGTGGATTTGGGGTGTTACAAAGACACCTCAAAAGAAGGTGAATGTGCGATTGACAGTTCAGCCTCAGTTGTAGAGAGATCTAGCGTGGCTAGGGATGGACATCCACAAGCTCATGTACAAAACATATGAGCACCCCCCTTGGAGTGTCCCATTTAGTTCGGAAAACACCCATCAAGTATGCTAAACTCGATGGACTATGTCACCTATTTAGTTCGGAAAAGCCTCGTGTAAAAGCCTAAACACCTGAACTTTTACAGGCCGAATGATCACATCCTCCAGAATCCTATTGTGTTCAAACACAAGCTCATTACGTGCATGCCACAAATAGTACACCGTTGTCACCAAAGCGAAACGCATGGCCGCTGTCCTTCGATTCTTCCTCCTCTTCCTGTGACGCAACCATCTTAACGGAAGCTCCAAAGTGCCCAACCTAGATGGCATACCAAAGATGCTCCGAATTTTTCTCCATATCGCATTAGCATAGCGGCATCTAAAAACGATGTGCTCACGTGATTATCACTTCTTCGATATAAATTGAAAACGGGATCAATCTATAAGAAGCCCATCCGATCGTGTGTTGGTAAGAGGTTTAACGTGTCCATCCATGCAATGCATGCATGCCTAGGAGTAATCCTTGAATCCCAAATAGTATCATGCCAATGAACTTTGTCCCCTCTTTTCCGAATAAGGTCGTAAGCCTCCGTAACCGTGAATCTTCCTCCTAGAGAAACTCGTTCCAAAATACTTCCCATATCCATACCTTCATTCATCATGCTCTTCATGAGATCTCTTCCTTGTAGAATGGCTTTGATCAAACCAGAATCACGTCGATGCGGCATCCAATCTTGCGGCTCAACCACTGTTAGATACCGATGGTGTATCCACTTCACCCAAAGGTTGTCCCTTCCTTCAAGTATATGGCTACAATGTTTACACATGAAATCCATGTTCAATGTTCGAAGATCAAGCAACCCTAAACCTCCCTCATTCTTTGGTTTACATCGCTTCTCCCACGCTACTCTTGATCACGTCCAAAGAAATTGGCGAGTCATACGTTTCAGCCTATCCAAAACCACCCGAGGAATTGGTAATATGGATAGCCAAAAACTATCTACTCCTTGAACCACCGAAGTGATGAGCTCAATACGTCCTGCGAACGAGAGGTTTTTCTTGTTCCACGTAGAAATATGTTTAACAATCTTGTATAATAGTGTAGTATACTCCGAGGCTCTCAAGGTATGCGGTGCCATAGGAACTCCATGGTAAACGAAAAGGAAAGCTACCAAGCGAGAACCCCGTAATCTCTCTAAGCTCTTCCACCTCCTCTGCTGGAATAGATGCTACATACATAACTGACTTTTCCACGGTCACTCTAAGTCCACTAAGATCTCCAAACCGACGTAGAGCATGCATCAGAATATCTACTAACTCCTTATCTCCTCTACAAAAAAGTATAACGTCATCCGCATATGCAAGATGGGCCAAGCGAAGGTCTCCACAATGTTGATGAAAGCGGAAGCAAGATCTGGCAGTGTCAACTTTTAGAAGGCGGGAGAACATTTCCATACAACATTCAAAAAAAAGAGGTGACAACAAATCCCCTTGACGGAGGCCCCTCTTCCCCTTAAAGTACCCATGAATCTCAATATTAACTTTGATCGAGTATAAGGTTGTTGAAACGCATTCCATGATCCATGCAATCAAGGTTGAAGGAAACCCAAGAGTGACGAAAGAGAACTGAAGGAAGCTCCATGAAACTGTGTCATAAGCCTTGGCAAGATGTATGTTGAGAAAGCAACGTCGGGTATCTCTCTTGACATTGTATCTACAAAGAAGTTCTTGAACAAGAAACACATTGTCGGACATCAATCTACCCGGCATAAACGCAGCTTGTGAAGGATCAATGAGGTACTCTAAACAAGGCCCCAATCTCTTTGTCATGATCTTCGAAATAATCTTATAAATTACGTTGAAGCAAAGATAGATCGAAAGTTCTCCACTCGTGAAGGGTTATCATTCTTCGGAACAAGAGAAACAATGGTATGGTTAAGCTGGCGTAGGAGTTTCCCATTTATGAAGAACTCTTTCACCGCCACACACACTTCACTTCCAACTAGCGCCAAAGCCGCCTGGAAAAAGCACGACGTATACCCATCGGGCCCCGGCGCCTTGTCCTCTACAATGCTCCATAGTGCCTCTTTAACCTCAGCATTAGATACCGGCATGACAAGGCTATCCTTATCCATCATCCTGACTTTAGGGCCAATAGCAAACTCGTTGTCCAATGGTAGCTCAACCATCTCCTTAGTGCCAAACAATCCTTGGAAGAAGGAAATAAAAGCTTGCACAACTTCCTTATTCCAGCATGTGACTTGTCCATTCAAACCCAGAATTGATGTAACATGGCATCCCATGGCTCATGCCTTCATTAGGACATGAAAGAACCTAGAAGACCTATCCCCATGAAGCATGAACTTTGACTTAGCCTGCTGCGATAGGAAGCTAAATTCTACCTCATTCAATCTCTCCATCTTAGCCTTTGCGCATACCATTCTCTCCCTAATATCTTGTGAGGTTGGATTCATACGGAGCTCTTCTAACACTCTACCATATTCACCCTTGGCCTGCTTAGCCCTCTCTAAAATGTGCCCAAACTGAAGCCTGTTGAGGGTTCGAAGTGGTCCCTTCATCCCTCGCAATAACACATATAGCCGGTACTGGTATGTGCCCCTTTGGTGACATACCCATCGCTCTTTAACTAAGTCCAGAAACCGCTCATGTTTACTCCACATGATGAAGAATTTGAAGGTCCTTCTATTACCACAAACATGTCTATGAAGTTGAGCAATACCTGGCTTGTGATAGGAGTATTGCCACTTATCCACAAACGTAGCTCGGCAATGTATACCTTGGTCCAACCATGCTTCATTAACCTTAATCCTATTGATTTTACTCCAAATCGACCCATTTGTCCAAGTGAACTTCGACTCACTATTGTAGGGCACATCCACCAAGCCAAGATCCTTGCAAACCTCATATAACGGCTTACACTCATATAACTTAACCGACTCTCCATTTATACGTTCATCCGAGTACATTACATTGTTGAAGTCACCAAGCACAATCCAAGATACACTACTCCTTCCCATAATCTCTCTCATTCCTTGCCAAGCAGCTCTCCTAGTGGAAACACGGTGCTCACCAAGGATGAAGAAGGCTCCAAAAACCACTCCGGTGCTCTTGCATGTTGTCATGCACCTAATGTATTGGACATGCACACGCAGAACTTGAACATCCATAAGCCTTGGTTCCCACATGAGAATCATTCGGCATCTCCTATCCAGCTCGAAATTGTGCACGAACTTCCACCTAGGGAACTTCCTCCTCATAATAACCTGCACATAAGTAAGGGAAGAGTCAATACGAGTTTCCAAAATACCACACAAACATACCTTAAATTGGTTGATCAAAGCTTTGATACCATTTTGCTTTTGGGGATGGTTCAATCCCTGAAGATTCCATCCCATAATGCTCATGATGGTCCTTGACGGCCTCCCTTCGTCATCTCACTCGTCTTTTGTTAATTCTTTGGGCCGTCATCCCCTAGCGATGTCGTTAGTCGCGTAAGCCTACGAACCCCTTCACCAGGTTTTTTCCCTCCAACACCTTTCTTACCTTGCTTTTCCAGAGAAGCATTGAGCCTTCAAATGATTTGTCTCTTAGCTTTCGACAAGGCTGGAGTGAACACCTCATCCAGATCATCATCATCACTATTATCCCGATTATCATTCTCCTTTCCAGAAGATCTCTCATCTTGTGAGGCGATCTCTAAGTCTTCAGACGCATCATCATCCTCATTTCCATCCCTCGAGTCTCTGTCTTCCAACATCTCACTACCGGAGTTATCATCATTCACTGCTTCCTTCAAATTGTCCCCAAGACTAACACCTTCAATGCTCTTTTCCTTCCCCTTGGCCTTCCTTTTCTCATCTTCAGTTTGCACATTATCGTTCACCATTTGTTTCCCTATATCTCTTCCTTCACTATCCACCAAAATACCTTTATTCTTAGCCTTAACATTCCCCATGGCTTTCACCGAATCAACCTGATTAAACATAGTATTGACACCCTCCACAACCGGCGTACCCTTGGTAGTATTGTTCCTCACCAATGTACCAATAGATTTACCTTTGACACTTCCAGTGCCATCCTTAACAACTTGTCTTCGCCTAGCTTGTGGTTGTCGCACCCCAACTTCCTTTGCTCGTTCATTAAAAGCACAATCAACATCTTTGTGACCAAATTGAAGACATCGCCTACAATATTGGGGCTCATTCTCATACAACAAGGTGCAATATAGACTTACTCCATCATCAAAATCTAAGGATACTTCCCTCAAAATATCCTTCGCAAAATTTACCTCAACAAGGACTCTAGCATATGAACCTCTTTTCTGATCTTCCGTAACATGATCCATGAGTAAAGGTTTGCCAATCAAAGATCCTATCAATCTAAGTATGGTAGGTGTCCAAAATTCATTTGGAAGTCCAGTAATTCTCACCCATAAAGGCATTGTAGCAACATCCTTTTGATTGAAGGAGAACTTGTCTAGAATATGTTTAAGCAACAAAGGCCCATTGAAGATGAAGTATGGTCCTCCTCGTAGCACCTTATCCCTTTCATCATCATTCAAGAAACTAAATATCATCCATCCGGCCTCCATTTGAAATTTCACCTTTACTCCCCAAGCCTTCATCACATTGTTAATGGCAAAAAATCCAGGGTAGAATCCGACATATTGACCTAAAAGTGTATCACCCCATACTTGGCTTTTGGTCATGCCTTCCGAACATTTGATCGCAATTCGAGAAGAAATTGGTGGCGTAAACTCAAGTCTACCACCCAAACCCAAATTCATGAAAATGCCTGATGTGTTACCTTTCCATGCTTGTCGAACCCCTTCACTTGGCCGTACTTGCCCCAATACTGGAAATTCTGATGATGGTTGGCCCGCAATTAAGGTGTCAACAGCACCTGGAAGATCACCATCGACACCCTTGTCGCCATCAGACAACACGTCATGATCATCCCCAAGAACCTCCATAACATACTCGCCCAATTCCTCATTCATGTTCAAAATCGATTGTTCCTTAGGTTAACCTTTTTTGTGAGCGCTCGATCGAGAAGACTCAAGCTGACCAACTTCCAAATGGACGGACGAAGAAGTTGGTTTTCCAATTAGTTGTGGCCTTTCTTGATTTACCGGTGACATAGCGGATGTCACCTTTGCATGGAATGGCGGAAGTGTTGAAGACCTAACTAAAGGGACATCCCATTTGCGCTTGGCGCCAGCGGCTGAAGACAAAGCGGATGTACCCTTTGTTTTCGTTGTTGCGATAGCGACTTTCGACCCCGTAGTGCAAAGCGATTGTTTGCCAGCGACTCTTCCGACAACGTTGTGCCCAATTCCAACAACATTTATAGTAGCCACAACCATCGTTTCTGATCTAGTTGTAGCCTTCTTAAAGCCGGTTGTTGCATTCTTGGCATGGGGAATATCCACTTTTTGATTTTCTTGGTTGGTTACACCGGCCCCAATTGATTCTTGCGCGTGAGTATCCACCCTTGTTTCCATTCCTTGGCCATCCGGTGCACCTTGTCGTGATGATTCCGTCTCAGAGCTACCACCTCCATCACCTAGATCCGAGTCGGCAATGTTTCTTTTCTTTTTCGTCATGGTAATTTGTCACCAAGGCCGCCACCTTGTGGCCGACCCCACCGAAATTACAATCACCATCAAGGGGAAACAAACCAAATGAAACCTGTATGATCTTCGACAAATCCAAAACTCAACTGTGAATGAGAGATTCACACACCAACTGCAGACAACGTAATTGTTAAATTACCATAATCAAAACAACAAACCAAAGAAGGAGATTGAAAGGAGAGCAAATAGTTTGAATGCGAACGAGAGAAGAGAAAGAAGGGGCACTACAAACTCAAGGGGAGGATGAGTGCAAATAGAGGAGCGTTTTTAGGAGCAACGCGCGGAACATTGAGAGCATTGAGAGCTCTTTCGATTGGGTGAGATCCAACAGAAATAGGAGACTTCCCCGACACTGGTGAGGATACGAGATCAGATGTCTCGAGGCAAGGCACCATAGTTGTCCATAGGAGCATATGGAGTGATGAGACGCCTCGATCGCATCTGTGTACCCGCTGATGTAGAGTTAAGACAATGGATCTTACAAGAGGCTCACTCCACACCTTACTCGGTCTACCTAGGCGCGAGTAAAATGTATCAGGATGAGAGACGTTCATACTGGTAGGGAGAGATGAAGCCCGGCGTGGCCGGATTTGTGGCATAGTGTTCGACCTATCAGCAGGTCAAGATAGAGCATTGCAGACCAAGAGGAGAGCTCCATCCATTGCCAGTACCACAGTGAAAGTGGGCGGACATTTCCGTGGATTTTGTGACGGGATTGAGGCCGAGTAGGAGCTTTGATGTCATTTGGGTTGTTGTAGATAGATAGACGAAGACTGCACATTTCATCCCTATTAGGGAAACGTGGCCAGTGAACAGATTAGTTGAGGAGTTCACTAGACAGATAGTGAGACTCCATGGTGTACCGAGGATGATTGTCTCAGATCGAGATGGACGATTTACCTCGAGGTTCTAGCAGCAGATTCAAAGTACCCTGGGGACGAGTTTGCACTTCACGACTGCATTTCATCCTCAGACAGATGGTTAGTCAAAGAGGACCATTCAAACACTGGAGGATATGCTACAAGCTTGTATGTTGGACTGGGAATAGGGATAGTCAGATCACCTCCCATTAGTTAAGTTCTCATACAACAACTGGTATGCATCGATTGGGATGACCCCATATGAGGCACTATATGTCGTATATTGTTATGCTGGGATTAGCCTAGTAGTGTCAGTGGTATAGCGCCTCAGCAAATTTAGGATGATATTGCGCGAGTAGCGCTGATTAAAGAGAGGATACTGGTTCCACGGAGTCTCCAGAAGTCGTATGCAAACAAGAGGTGTTGGCCTCTAGAGTTCATAGTTGGAGCTCATGTATGGCTGAGAGTTTCACCGATGCGTGGCGTCAGACATTTTGGCATAAAGGCGAAGCTGAGTCCCCGATATGTCGGTCCTTTTGAGATTCTAGACAGATTTGGGAGGGAAACATACATGTTTGCTTTGCCTCCGATGTTAGAGGGTGTTCATCGTGTGTTTCACGTGTCTCAACTGAGGGAGTACATACCACACTTTTGTTGTGCACCTGATTGCAGTCCTAGAGCAAGGTGTGAGACGCATGCGTTCGAAGGACATGCCTATGTTGATGATACAATGGTCAAGACAAGGACCTGATGAGACCACATGGAAGAGAAAGGATAGTATCAAGAGGAACTATCCAGAGCTCTATGCCGAGATAGATGCACCTGTAGGATCCACGAGTAGATCTTAGTACTATCTTTGTGAGTGTTATGATTATGTGCTTATGAACTTTTGACATGTTTTTGTGCTAGCTGTGATGTGTGCATATGATCTTATTAGATCTTGTTTGCTAGCACGAGCTATGATTATGGCTGGAGATGGTTCTTTCCTCCATGCTATTATGATATGATTAGGGTTAGCTGGAAATGGTTATTCCTCCATGCTATTGCTTATAGACATAGTTTGAGTGGAGACAGTTTTCCTCCACATCTTTGTATTATGAGTACGGTTTGGCTGGAGATGGTTTTCCTCCATGCCTTGTGAAGTGGTTATGAGTTGGCTAGAGACGGTTGCTCCTCTATGCCTTAGGATAGTGTTTTGATTGTGTTATTGGAGTAGATGATTCCTCCATGTGTGCTTGAGATTATAGAATGTTATTTGTTGATACCTTATGAACGGAGATTTAATGCCTCCGATAGAAAGAGTGTTTATACCTCGGCGTATGGGTCCGAGAGGACTTGGGATTTGTTTAAGTTTCAGGACGAAACTTATTTTTAGGGGATCTGATGTAATATCGTTAGTGTTCATAGGAACCCTTCCCCTGCGCCATGACTTGGCCGCAGGTGCGGTGAGCCGCCCCAACGGTACTGAGGACCCGCCCCGCGGCTATGGCGGCCTCAGCCGCTTTCCTTGACCGCTTTACCCATGCTTTACCCTTTACTTCCTTCTTAAGCTTCTTCTTTCCTCTTGTTAAGAGGGTTTCCCATTTCCTTCCAGACTTTCTCTCTTCCTCACGTTGTTCCTATTCTTCCTTGGTGTTTCTTTATAGATCTTGTAAGAGTTGATCTTGTGGAGCTTGTGTGCAATTGATTTGGTTTGGTTTGGGATGTTGAGGTTGAATGTGTTGCAGTTGTGATGTGTTGTTGGTTGAGGTTGTGAGATGTTCTTCCCTCCCTTGAGTTGTTGTGATAGGTTTCTTCTTCTTCCGTCTTCTTTCTTTCTTTTTTTTCCCTCTTCATAGCTTAGGAATTCCACAAGCAATGCTTGTGTTGATCTTCCTGGACCATTCGAATGTTTTATGTATGTATATATTCATGTTGATTGCCTTTGGGGTAACGAAGAAGTGAAGAGGATCAAGCGACGGATCGAAGAGAAGCCACAGAGGACTCCTCTATTATTCCACCGCCCCCGCGGATTGGAGCCGCCACCCCTGCGGCTAGGCCAGTGCCGCCGCCCCTGTGGCTAAGTGTCACCGCCCTTGCGGTGTGTCATCACCCCGAAGCTTTCCTGCTTCCTCAAGTGTGTGTCTAGGATATACCAAGATTGGTATGCTTCTTCTTTCCTTTCCTTTCCTTTGGCTATAACACCCCAAATTCGCGGTACTCGGAGTGCTACATTGGGCTAGGATCTCATAATTGATCTTGACCTTAGCCTGACAACAAGTTCATTGGACCTTACAACATGTCATTGACAGATATAAAAACAAATGCATAAAACTCTATAAATTGTACAACCCAAAGGTAAAACAACATAGCCGAGTATAAACAACAACGTACTCACACAAGAGGTAACAAAAGATCATCCTCACGCGGGAGGGAAAGGTAAACAACCCAAAAAGCCAACATCCTATGTACGAGAGGACCTCGGCCTACCACTCTGCTAGATCACTTAGCAACACGCCTATCCTGTGGGGCATCTACAACATGGTAATAAACAACCCCAAAAGCCAACATCCTATGTACGAGAGGTCCTCGGCCTGCCACTCTGCTAGATCCATCACTCACGATGAGTGGTGGATCTAGGTAAACAACCCCAAAAGCCAACAGACGTTTTGACGAGGCTGTCAGAGCTGGAAGACGAGCCCCAGATATACTAGGGCATGAGAGATCTGCTAGATCACTCAGCAGCACGTCTCCCACGTACGGACCGCGTCAGACTGGACTCGATGTGAGTGATGTCTCCTATATCCACCACTCATCGTCTCTAGAATGACACTCTCTACAACATCCTCATGTATCTTCTCCACCATTGGTGGATCAGCAGCGGGAACTGGTCCCTCACCTACCACACCCGGAGGACGGGGTGGTCTATCTTCGCCCTAAAACGTGCGTGCAATCAAATCTTAATTTTATAAAACTAGAATAAAATCAAGTGAACCCGCAGTGTACAGATCAGCGTAGATTAGCAAGTATTCCAGAGTATCGATCACAGGGATTTGGTGAAACAAAATCCAATTTCAGATTATCGAGCAAATAAGATGTAAAGCTTTGCAAATATTAGGAAAACAGCAACCCTAAAGATCCAGGTATCAAATTGTGGCAATCGATACAAGATATACTAAAGAACTAAGGACAGAGTCAAGAGTTGCAAAGGTATGCTAAAGTAAAGTAATGTACGGTGAAGTTCCAAGACTTTATATAACTTATCTAGAGACACTCTCTATAAAGGTTGTTGAGGGTGCAGTATAGAAAGGATCTATGGACAAGAATTAAACTCAAATACCCAAACTTGTAACCCAAGGATCAAGATAAACTAAAACGGTTAAGGTTGTGACACTCGAAACCGAAATAGAGGATGATGAGTCTCACTACTAACTAGAAAAGGGCAAACCAAGACTAAATTAAAGCTAATCTTTAACCTTGGATCAAAGTAAAAGCAAAGTTCGTAAACTAGGGTAAATCACGATCAGATCTTGAGAACCACGGCCGTGGAAACCCAAGAGCAGGCCATGATTTAGGTTCGTTGACGAGATCTCTCTAACTCTCACGGTCCAATCAAATTACGATAGATCTATCATCATCTAAGCCACAACTATCAACCCTTCACCTTAGAATTGCTAAAGGGTTTTAGCCAATAACTATTGTCATAATATCAATATTCAATTTAAAGAGAATGAAAGATGAAAATCCTCGAATACTCAATAAACTTAAAAACCAATTCTCAAATCCGAAACACAAGAAGCAATATTCAATGGATTAAGATTGTACAACACAAAACCTCACAATGATCTAAGGTTAGTATGAAGAACAGGTTGTCAATTTGTCTTTAATATCAAAACCTAAGAAACAGGCTAACCCTTCGGTTATCTTCAATCCACCCTAAGCGAAAATGCTCCAAGCAAAGTAAGCGGCCGTCTATCCCCAAGTGGATGCGAGATGTATGCGGGGTCTAAGCGGCAATAAGCAGGGATCCCCGAAAATCTCTTTTCCGACCTTTTTATAAGCCGAGAAAGAATAACCGTCCAGGCTCATTACATAAATAGCGTGGCAAATTAAGACACGTTAAAAGATCGCCTAAATCACGGTCTCAAGGGTTTCCACGCCCGTGGTTTAGAGCGTGGAAAAGGATTACGGTGTCTTGTGACTTCCACGACCGTACTTTAGACCGTGTAACCGACTGGAATGCTCCACGTTCATGATGCCAAGATCCACGGCCGTGGTTTAGAGTGTGGACTCTTCTACGGCCGTAATTCAGGGCGTGGAAGTGTAAAATACTTGTAATTTCCTTTGTGTCGTGACATTCTTCATCCTAGCTCCTTCCTTTGCTTCCTTGATGTGTTCCTAATCCTCGAATATGATCGATTACTCTCTTTTCTCTCTCAATTTCTCTTATTTAGCTCCTTTACACTTCCACGCCCTAAATTACGGCCGTAGAAGAGTCCACGCTCTAAACCACGGCCGTGGATCTTGGCATCATGAGCGTGGAGCACTCCAGTAAGTTACACGGCCTAAAGTACGGTCGTGGAAATCACAAGAGACCGTAACCCTTTTCCACTCTCTAAACCACGGTCGTGGAAACCCTTGAGACCGTGATTTAGGCGATCTTTTGACGTGTCTTTATTTGCCACGTTATTTACGTAATGGGACTGGACGATTACTCTTTTCCGGTCATATAAAAAGGCCAGAGAAGAGAGTTTGAGGGCATCTCGCAATACTCGTGTTTGATCCCGCTGAGACGCCGATGGACGCTGACGGCCGCTTACCTTGCTTGGAGCATTCTTGCCTAGGGTCGATTGAAGATCGCCGAGGTTTAGCCTCTTTCTTAGGTTTTGATATTGAAGACAGATTGAAAACTTGTTCTTCATACTTACCTTAGATCATTGTGAGGTTTTGTGTTATACATTCTGAATCCATTGAATATCGCTTATTGTGTTTTGGATTTGAGAATTGGTTTTGAAGTTTATTGAGTATTCGAGGGTTTTCATCTTTCATTCTCTTTAAATTGAATATTGATATTATGACAATGGTTATTGGCCAAAACCCTTTAGCAATTCTAAGGTGAAGGGTTGATAGTTGTGGCTTAGATGATGATAGATCGATCGTATTTTGATTGGACCCTGAGAGTTCGAGAGATCTCGTTGACAAACCTAAATCACGGCCTGTTCTTGGGTTTCCACGGCCGTGGTTCTCAATATTTGACCATGATTCACCCTAGTTTACGAACTTTGCTTTTACTTTGATCCAAGGTTAAAGATTAGCTTTAATCTAGTCTTGGTTTGCCCTTTTCTAGGTAGTAGTGAGACTCATCATCCTCTATTTCGGTTTCGAGTGTCACAACCTTAACCGTTTTAGTTTATCTTGATCCTTGGGTTACAAGTTTGGGTATTTGATTTTAATTCTTGTCCATAGATCATTTCTATACTGCAGCCTCAACAACCTTAATAGAGGGTGTCTTTAGATAAGTTATATAAAGTCTTGGAACTTCATCGTACATTACTTTACTTTAACATACTTTTGCAACTCTTGACTCTGTCCTTAGTTTTGTAGTATATCTTGAATCGATTGCCACAATTTGATACTTGGATCTCTAGGGTTGTTGTTTTCCAAATATTTGCAAAGCTTTACATCTTATTTGCTCGACAATCTGAATTGGATTTTGTTTTACCAAATCCCTGTGATCGATACTCTGGAATATTTGCTAATCTACGTCGATTCGTACACTGCGGGTTCGGTTGCTTCTATTCTAGTTTAATAAATTTAAGACTTGATTGCACGCACGTTTTAGGGCGAACAAGTTTTTGGAGCCGTTGCCGGGGATTTGGTCATGACCAAACTTTGGTTTTCGGTTGTCGAGCTTGGGAGCTTTGCTCTTGTTATTTGATATCTCTTGTGAGTGTTATTTGCATGTTCTCTTAGGTATATGCGCAGGTCTAGATCCAACAAAGACCTCCTACAATTTTATCCGGAACATGAGAAAACTCTTAGGTAGAAAGCCAAGGAAAGAAAGATGGCTGAAAATAAAGAGAGAGATTTACAAGCAGAGTTGGATGAATCTCAACGTCAACTTAAGTGGAGTGAGAAAGCTCGTATAGATGCGGAAATGAGTCATCAATTCCAAATTGATGAACTCAAGACTATGATGTTGGACATGAAGTTGGAGCTGAATGATTCTAAGAAGAAGAAGAAAGTCAAGAAACCAACTAATTCCGTTAGAGTGGAATCATCCGATGATGAGGAATTCGATCCGGATATACCAGCACTAGAGGAGATTGATCCAACGATCAATCCAGTCCGTATTAATCCAATACCAGCCACCATTCCTCGTGTCCCAGCTGAAGGCGCGAGAGCCGCTCGTATAGAAAAAGAGCCAAGAACTCTTGGCCAAAGGATGGATCCGATTCAGCAACCACGCCGTCTAGGTGTGAACTTTGATGATGATGATATTCAGGGGTTTAGCTTCAACCCACAAGTTATTACCATCGTTCGCCAAAGCCAGTTTGGAGGAACGAGTGTTTAATCTCCACATCAACATTTTACAGAATTTTGAGATTTTGATGGAGACAATGAAGCCAAAGAATGCAACCACCAACAATTACAAGATGGAGCCATTCTTCTTCTCCTTGAAAGGGAAGGCTTTGTATTGGTATCAAGCTCTTCCAAATGGAAGACTCAATACATGGGAGAATCTATCTTTGGAGTTCCTAACCAAGTTCTTTCCGCCGTCCAAGACAGCGGAGTTGAGAGGTAAAATCAATGCTTTTTCTATGAGACCTAATGAAAGTTTGTTTTAGTCTTGGGAAAGATTTCTGGATTTATTATTGGATTGCCCACACCATGGCATTTCCAAGTTAGAGTTGTTAGAGATATACTACAAGGGGCTGGATGTGGAAACACAATTCCAACTCCAATCCCTTTCATGTGGCTCATTCATGGACATGAGGGAAGATGATGCTTGAGACTTCATTGAGAAGCAAGCCCGAGTCATTGAGAAGTACTCTCACTGGAAGGCGGAAGCTAACCGAGTAGAGCAAGGAGTAAAGCTAACACAAGCTGCTCAAACTCAAATCTTTTGTCTCAACACCGAGATTAAAGAATTGAAGGAAGTCATCAAAGCTAGCTTTCAAAAGACTAAGGAGCAAGATATTGGTTATTTAGGAAACAATAATAGCAATAATGGGAATGAGAACACCAATCGCAACAGCCAGAACAACAACTGGAACAATAATTGGAACAACAATAGGAATTCAAACAACAACAATTGGCGTTCCAACCAACAACAAAATTCCGGTAAATCTTATCCCAATTCAGGAAATTCACTAACTCCACCATCTTCTTCTTCCATTCCTTTGAAAAGCCAGGGGCAAACATCTAATAGTGGAAGCACTTCGGGGAAAGAGAAGCCCGATCCCATGTTGGAAACGATCTTGGGAAAGCTTCAAGGGCTGGAGTGTAACACCCCAAATTCTGAGAACTCAGGGAGCTACTGGTTAGGACCTCACAATGGGTCCCGACCTTAGTTTGACAACAATTTAACTTGGATCTTACAACAAGGCACAAAAGTATTTAAATCATTTGAAAACTTTAAACAATATTTACATGAAGAATATGTATCAGCCTTACAAAACAAAGGTACCAAAACGACACATAAGAAGAACAAAAGACATCCCGTCCCCAACTAAATAAGTACGTGGACCCGGCTGACCATTCCCTTCGGATCTCTCTACAACTGTTTTAACCTGCAAGACATCTACAAGCGGTATAAAACCGTTAGCTAACATTCTATGCATAAGTATAAAGGTAAAAGCACAAACACACAACATACACAATCAACATGCAACACTCAATCCTTTTATTATCTTTAATTAGGTGATAGGTTATTACTAATGATACTTATTTTGTGACACGAGGGATTCCCAAACCTCGCCCCTGTCCCCGTTTACCAACGCGGAATGGTACTAATGCATCTGACCGTCTACCGGACTGGGCTGGTCGCAGGGAACCTCCTAGACTCTCGCAAGAGCTAGGCAGATGATGTCACGACCCGTTATCATACACTTGGGTCAATTACGTAAATAATAAAGTCGGCCTAATCCGGTTTCGTTGTTTATCATAACTAGCAAACACCACTCATACACATTACACTCATACAAGAAAGCCAGCTAAGTAAGTCCGTGGACTTACCAGAATTCAATCTCGTCTCTCTTAACAACACTCAATCAGTAACGGCAGGAACTCAGTTGCCTGTCAAAGGAGGCACGTGGGTCAACACATTATCCCGGTGTACTTAGAAGTATAAAACTCCTAAGATGTACAATTCCATGTGCAGAAGTTATTACAGTGTTTATTTAAGGTAAAATGACTATTTTACCCTTAGTCCCGGAACTTCCAAAAACTCGGAATATGTACTTAAATTATAATTTGAGGCTAACTCACCATATTCTACTCCCTAGGATGATTTTAGGTAAAACTAGAAAAACTACCTATTTTCTATTTCCCGAAAAGTCACTAAAGTCCAACTACAGCTTCAAATATAAAATTCGCATAATCTTATAAAAATTCCGAAATAATTCCCTAGATCATCTATGATATCTCATCTACTCCTAGGAGTAAGAATTTCTTAAAACTGTTCAACCATCACTTCTACAAAAATTTTCAAAGTTGGTCACAACACTTAACAAACAGCACATTGTCTTAACTTTGAAAAATCATAACTCCTAAACTACTCGCTGGATTTATCCCAAATTTTGATATGTTGCACTATAAAATCTTATCTCTAATATATCCAAAATTCAGCCGCAAAGGAGATAAAAATCCTATTTAAAATTATCTCACAAAACCGAATTTCAGCACAACAGAAAAACTGCTTACGACTCAATCTTGGAAAAATCATAAATCCCACACCACTCGCTGGATGCCTCTCAAATTTTAATATGTTCTACAACAATATGTCAACTATATCATATCCAAAATTCAAGTCCAACGGAGATCAACAGCTTATTCAGAACCATCTCACAAAACAGCATCACTTGCTGTTTTCCCCAACACTCAGCAAATATATAAAAACTGCATGAGGCGTCAACTTTAGAACACCATAACTCTCAAACCGTAGCTCCGATTCCTCTCAAATTTTAGTATGTTATACTATATAGTATCGACTAAACCATATCCAAAGTGCAGCAACAAATGAGCAGTTTAGCTTACCCAAATCGGAGTCCAAAGTTGGCTGTTCGTCACAATTGGAAAATTGGAAGATGTAACAACCCCTCTGCAGTTGTTCCTTTGGCTGGAATATATGAATTCCTAGAGGGTTTTGTTCCAGTTATAAGCATATATATGGCTGAAGTAAAGCAAGGAAGAAGGAGTGAGGTCTTACTCATCTACAAGGCTCACACGATGAGGCCTGCGTGAGCTCCTGAGTGCAACCATGAGAGCGGCGAGGACCATCCATTAGCCTTGGCGTGGCTGCTACTGTTTGAAGACGAAGGGGAAGACTGGTTCTGACTCAAGGCGGCTGGAAGGCGACTAGAGAGGAGGGTCCGTCTGCATTGTTGGCTCGACAGAAACGAGGAGAGGGTGCTGCTGCGTGCTGGCTCGACAGAAGCGAGGAGAGGGACATAGATTGAGACCTTATGGACGCTACTGTTCTGAAGGAAGACTCAGCCGTGATGGTGCTTCATTCGGAAACGACGACACTGTCTCTTTGCTCCCCGGCCCTAGCGTGAGAAAGGCGGAATTGCAGAAGATTCTTGCATTACTTCTCGGTCCTGGCGTGAGAGATGCGGAGTGCAGAAGGTTAGCAGCGAGATGTTCGCTCCTGGTATGTAAGCGGCCATGCTTGTCGAAGGAGGAAGGAGAGATAGACAACGAGAGTGAAGGCCGCTATTCCTTGGCGTGCAGAAAGTCACAAGGAAGCTAGGGCAAAACGTCTCTCACAGTTGGGCCGAGTAGCAGCAGATACGTGGGCTGGCGCTAGAGTTGAGCAGGGATGGGCTGGCGCTGGAGCTGAAGCAGGAATGGGCATGAGTTCAGGCTACTTCTGGCTACAGCAGAGGAAGAGTGGGCTGGGAATTGGGCTGAAATTAAGGTAAGAAATATGGGCTGTTTTTCTTGTCAAAAATCTGTCAAAACTCGTCATGGCCTTGTTAGGCCCATGAATGAGTTTGTCACTGATTTGTCGGGCTTTGTCATGGCCTTGTCTTAGCTTAGTCATGGTCTCATCACAGCTTGTCAAAACTCGTCTAAAGTCATCGGTAGGAATGAATTATAATAACTAGGGTTTGATATAAATCTATCATTTTATGTGAATAAAATTCTACATAAAATAATAGATAATTATAAGGATTAAAGCTTGATATAATTTTATCATTTTATATGAATTAAATTCTACATAAAATAATGAAATTTGTGAAGGAAGAGATACTAGATAGAAAGGGGAAACCGTCAACGGCGGAATTAGACGGAATAAAAATTCCGGATATTACATGGAGAATCACATCACTAAGGTTGATAAAGCTCAAAAGGTTTTATAAAACCAAATGTTAAGCAATGCTAAGGAACTTCCTAGAAATCAAGGAAAACTTCGAGGAAAGACGGAGGATAACCCGAAAGGAAGGGTGATGGCTATCACAACTAGGAGCGGAGCAACAACTACCGACCCGCAGCCTAAGTTTGTTGAAGTTCCCGTCGAAAAGGAGAAGGAAAAAGGGAAGGAGAAGGAAGACATCTACATTCCTTCTCCAGCTTACAAACCGCCCCTACCATTCCCACAATCTAGAGCAAGAGCGCGTCTAGACAAGCAATTCGGTAAGTTCATTGAACTCATGAGCAAACTGCATATTAATATACCTTTCATTGATGCAATTGTAGGTATGCCCGCTTATGGAAAGTTCTTAAAGGAGATCCTCTCATCAAAACGATGAAGGAAAAGATGCCCCCAAAGCTGAAGCATCCGGGGTCATTTTGCATTCCAATTGGAGTAGGAGATGACACATATGATGCATTATGTGACTTAGGAGCAAGCGTTAGCATCATTCCGCTTGCCTTATGCAGGAAGATCGGTTTAGGTGAACCTAAACCGGTGAAGATGACGTTATACATGGCGGATCGATCTATAACTCGTCCCGTCGGTATCACTGAGGACGTCCCGGTCAAGCTTGGTAAGTTCTACGTTCCAATAGATTTTCTTGTGCTTGACATTCCTGTAGATAGTCCGGTCCTGATCATACTCGGAAGACCGTTTCTTGCAACTTCCGGTTGTATGGTAGATTGCAAGAATGCTAGACTCGCCTTCGACGTAGGAGAGGAGAAAGTAGAGTTTTTTCTTTCTACTTTGGTGAAAGAGCCAGCTCTTGAAGAAGATATGTTTAACATCAATGACGAAGGGGCATCTAGAGAGGAAGTAAGCTCGATTCTAATCAAGGATCCATTGCAAAAGGTGATCACTTTGAGCATTATCGAGAAATGAGAGGAAGAGGAATGCAATAAGGAAATTGAAGCTTTGGAGGAATAAAGGAAGTGCATGAAGAAGAGTTTGAAAAACTCTACGATGGGTCAAAGGATGTGAGGAATCACGGTCAGTCGTGTTATTCCACGGCCGTGGTTCCCACCAACATGACCGTAATTAGCTATTCAGAGGACGCTAGTAAGTTACACGGCCAAAACCACGGCCGTGGAACTATCAGAGTTGCCGTAATAGACTTCCACACCCAAAACCACGGTCGTGGAAGTAACAGTGGTGCCGTAATTTTGAGAAATTCCAAGAAAAATGACGTCCTCTCCACCAATTCTCTTGAGCCTTCTTCAACAATTTCTACATCCTTGGAGATTCTAAGGAAGCATTGGAGACTCCAATAGTGATGGAATTGAAACCGCTTCCCACACATCTAAGGTACGCATTTCTAGGAACTAATTCTACTTTTCCGGTAATTGTTAGTTCCGATCTAAGTGAAGATGAACATAGTAAGCTTATGGTTGCTCTAACGAAACATAGGAAAACCTTAGGTTACACTATAGAGGATCTAGTAGGAATTAAGCCTTCATTGTGCATGCATAAGATCCTAATGGAACAAGACTTTAGACCTTCGCGACAACCTCAAAGACGGTTAATTCCGACCATGAAGGAGGTTGTCAAGAAGGAAATTCTTAAACTACTCGATGTAGGTATCATCTACCCTATCTCCGATAGCAAGTGGGTGAGTCCCGTACAGTTTGTTCCGAAGAAGAGAGGAATGACGGTGTTCGCTCCAAACAGTGTGTGCAAGCTTTAAATTTATAACCCAAGAAGTATGCTTAAAACTAGGATGCGAACCCGCAGTGTACGGATCAATTATAGTAAATGCAAGAATTTTGGGGTGTTGATCTCAGGGACTTAGGTAAAACAAAGCAAGTATAGGTTGTCAATATTGCAACTAACCACAAAAGCGATTAATACAATCAAAGATGATAATAAGGTCAATTAAGAAAATATGCAAATTCTAGGGATAAAAGCATCCAGTTGTGGTTCCAACTCAAGTTCTCAAGATAAGCGGACAAAGATGAGGTTTTTGCAAAGGGAAGGTGTTACTAAAACGGAATATATCACTGGGTAAGTCTCACAACCCACAATCCCAAGCCAAAGAACCTATCACCGGGTAAGTCTTAAGGTACTAAGGAAAGGAATTATAATCTCAAACCAACACACCAACTAAGGGAATAGAATCAACCTTTACCGGGTAAGTATCACGCTAACTCACAAAGATGGGATGAAGGCACACCCAAACCCCAATAAAGGATAAACCTGTATTACCTACACTTATGATCTTGGGTAAACAAACAAAGGAATTACCGGGTAAGTCTCATCCTAGGCTTGCATTGAACCAGGAAAGGTGTAATAAGAATAGGATTTGGCAAACTCTAACACTTAACTCTCAGTTTCGGATCAGAAAAGGTCATCTCGGTCAGTCAAATTCCACCCCGGCCGAGATGTTCATCGACTAAACGAGATGTTCTAAGATTAAGGATAAAGACTCGAGCCTTCAGGGTCCTACTGGAATTTAAGATTATTCTATCATTTTTTTCCCACAACCTTCAACCAATCACCCTAGAATCGCACAAAGAAATTAGCCACGCATCATCATGAAAGCAATAATCAAATATAAGGGAAGGGAATGAATATTTTAACACAAAAACCTTAAGAACAAGGCTTCAATAACTGAATCAAATAAACAAATCAGCGTTCCTTGGAATCACAAATCAATCAAAAATAACAAATCAAAGGGAATCTAAGAAAGTCTTACAAATCCCCTTTAAAAAGCTATAACAAGCTATGAACTTCCTTCCTTCAATCTGCAAACTTCCTTCAAAGCTTCCTTCAAACTCCAAAAAATCCCTTAATTGCTGGATGCTTTCAGCCTCTAAGCATGGTTCAACTTGTGGAAAATCAAACCCTTTATATAGGAGAATTGTCTTCCAAAGATAAAACATCTTAAAAAGATAATTGACTAATAAAATATATCCATATCTCTAAAATAGATCTCTAAAATATATGATCTTCCTTCCACAAATCCAGCACAAAAATATAAGATCTCCCTTTCCAAAAATAAAAGATCTCAGCCAAATTAAATATATCTCCTCGCGTCTAGGGTGTTCGCCTCGGTCGGGGCGCTCCTCTAGATCACCTCGGTTGAGGTGACTCTGTGGTCAACCGAGGTGAATCTCAGGTAAAGGTGAAATCTCTCAAATCTGGTTCAAAGTAAATCTTCTTTGTTAATTCCAAGCTTCCTGGGTTCTTCCGTAAGTTCCTGAATGTAGCTCCAATGACTCATTGGCTCCTTTAGCTCCATTTTAGTCCAAAACGTGCCATTTTACCTACGATTACAACGAAACTTGGTGTAGACCTCGATTCCCGCAAAGGTAGATGAAACGGCAATACAATCACATAATATACATTCAAACATGCAAATTATTGAAGATAAAACGTCTAAACAAGTCCCAAAATATAGACTATAATTCATGCTATAAGATGGTTATCACCAATAAGAACAATGAGCTCATTCCTAAAAGGACCGTGACTAGATGGGGGATGTGCATTGATTTTCGGAAGCTAAACAATGCAACTAGAAAGGATCACTTCCCATTACCCTTCATTGATCAAATGCTTGAAAGGTTAGCATAACACTCTCATTTCTGCTATCTTGACGGTTATAGTGGCTTCTTTCAGATTCCGATTCATCCGGACGATCAAGAGAAGACCACATTTACGTGCCCATTGGGTACGTTCGCTTATAAGAGAATGTCGTTCGGGCTTTGCAATGCCCCAGCCACCTTCCAAAGCTGCATGATGGCTATCTTCTCGGAGTACATAGAGGAGATCATGGAGGTTTTCATGGATGACTTTTCTGTTTATGGTTCCTCTTTTGATAATTGTCTCTCTAATCTTTCTCTTGTGCTACAAAGGTGTGAAAACACTAACCTAGTTCTTAATTGGGAGAAGTGTCAATTTATGGTGAATGAAGGCTTTGTACTCGGACACTTGATCTCTAGTAGGGGGATTGAGGTAGATAAAGCTAAGATAGAGACCATAGAAAAGCTCCCTTCTCCATCTTCAGTGAAGGGGATAAGAAGCCTTTTAGGACATGCTGGATTTTATAGACGTTTCATAAAGGATTTTTCTAAGATATCAAAACAACTTACAATCTATTGATGAAGGATGCAGTTTTTATTTCTTGCAGGATTATTTAGATGCGTTTCATAAAATTTGGGAAGCTCTAATCTCAACCCCGATCATCCAACCTCCGGACTGGAATCTTCCATTCGAGGTTATGTGTGATGAAAGTGACGTAGCTATAGGAGCAGTGCTTGGGCAAAAGAATGAAGGCCGAACCCCTGCTATCTATTACGCTAGCAAGACGCTAGATGAAGCGCAGCTTAACTACGCCACTACTGAAAAAGAATTTCTAGCTATTGTTTATGCCTTTGAAAAGTTTCGTTCTTATCTTGTAGGTGCAAAGGTGATTGTATACACGGATCATGCTGCGATCCGGTATCTACTTGCAAAGAAGGATGCGAAACCAAGGCTGATTAGATGGATTCTTCTCCTACAAGAATTCGATCTAGACATCTGTGACAAGAAGGGTTCGGAAAATTCTGTTGCGGATCATTTGAGTCGTCTACCACATCTAGAAGACGACAATCTACCTATAGATGACTCCTTTCCGGACGAGCATTTACACATCATAGAGGAGTGCATCGACAAGATAACTAAAGGTAACGAACCATGGTTTGCTGATTTTGTTAACTATTTGGTTTGTCGGGAAATACCACCCGGACTATCCTATGCACAAAGGAAGAAGTTCTTTAAGGATGTCAGGGAATACTTTTGGAATGAAACTCTACTCTTCAAGAGAGGTCCTGACGGCATCATTCGAAGATGTGTACCGGAAGACGAGATGCAAAGCGTAATCCATCATTGTCATTCACTATCTTGTGGAGGACACGCTAGCTCGAACAAGACTAGCGCTAAGGTATTGCAATCTGGATTTTTTTGGCCTACTTTATTTAAAGATGTGCAAACCTTTGTTTCCTGCTGCGATGCTTGTCAATGAACAGGGAACATATCTAGGAGAAACGAAATGCCTCTTAACAACATTCAAGAGGTAGAGATCTTTGACGTTTGGGGAGTAGACTTCATGGGACCTTTTCCATCATCTTGTGGAAACCAATACATACTTCTAGCTGTAGATTATGTTTCGAGATGGGTTGAAGCAATTGCCTCTCCAACTAATAATGCCATGGTTGTAGTTAAGTTCTTTAATAGAACTATATTCCCAAGGTTTGGGACACCACGGACTATCATTAGTGATGGAGGCTCTCACTTCATTGCCTGATGATTCGAAGCTCTACTAGCTAAGTATGGGGTGACTCACAAGATCGTCACCCCTTATCAACCACAAACAAGTGGACAAGTGGAAATTTCGAATCGGGAGATTAAAGGAATCCTAGAGAAAACAATTTTGAAGACAAGGAAAGATTGGTCTTTGAAACTAGATGATGCACTATGGGCGTATAGGACTGTATACAAGACTCCCATAGAAACAACACCATACATACTTGTGTATGGGAAGTCTTGTCAATTACCGATGGAGCTGGAACATAAAGCGTATCGGGCGGTTAAGTGGTTGAACTTCAGCATGAAGGAAGCGGGCCAGAAGCGCCTTTTGGACCTTAATGAGCTTGAAGAACTTTGCTTAAACCCTTATGAGAACGCCAAGATCTATAAGGAGAGAGCGAAGCGTTGGCATGATAAGCATATCATTCCAAAGGACCTCAAAGAAGGAGATCAAGTTCTCCTCTTCAATTTGAGACTTCGGCTCTTTCCAGGTAAGCTTAAATCTCGTTGGACTGGACCTTATCTAATCAAACATGTTTTTTCCATGGTGCAGTTGAAGTATGGGGTGAAAAGTGCGGAAGTTTTAAGGTGAATGGTCAACGACTCAAGAAGTATACACCGGATCTCCAAACTGAGGAGTTTGCACCTACCATACTCGAATAGATGCAAGTACGGTCTAGCTACGGACCTTAAACAAGCGCTTCTTGGGAGGCAACGGAATGTAGTGCACTTATGCTTTTGTTTTTTCACTCTTCGAATAGATTAGTTTAGTCGTTTTTGCTTTGTTTTGTCCTCGATACCTTCCGGTATGTCATGTTTTTGGATGTACAAACAATGCAATAAGCAATGGGAAGAGGAAAATTTTGAAGGAATTGACGAAACTTGGATTTTGGCACATTACAGAGAGTTTCACGTCCTAAACCACGGTCGTAGAAGTTACAGAGACCGTAATTTGCAAAAATCTGAGAAAAATCACCAAAACAACGGTTCCATACAAAACCACGGCCGTGGAACACCTTGAGTGACCGTGATTTTCCAAAAAATTTACTGCTACTATATAAACCACCTTCTTCACAAAAACAACAGACAAAACCCTTTCCACGACCCTATTCCACGACCGGCAGCCGAAACCACTCCCAATCTCTCAAATCCTCGTTCGGAACTCGTTTCGAACGATTCTTGGTCCTAAAGTGAAGCATTTTCGACCCTCTACAAGATCAAATCAACAATTGGAGTGAACAATCATCCCAGAAGACGGAATTTGGATTTTGAGAATCCAAAAACCTAGGTTTTCTTCTCCTTCTCTACTTTGTCGATTCAGCTAAATTCTTGCAAGATTTTTTAGGATAACTGATTGGAATTGGATTGGAATTAGTCTAGGATTGTGCCTGCTGAATTTGGTGTGAATTGATTGAGATTTGAGTAAAATAGAGCCGAACCACAGTCTCTGGGCGAACCACGGCCGTGGAATTTGTAGAACAGGCCGTGATTTTTCCTCTGTAATGGATTTGTTTAGGAGGAAGTCAACTAGGAACAAGAAGAGAAAAGGAGACACTTCCTCTTCCTCCCAAGTACCCCCTAGTGTACCACCATCACCCCCACCTCCTAGAATTCCAACCATCCATGAGGATTACCTCGATGCCTGTTCTCCACTAAGCGTGCGTGCAAATAAGCTTTAAATTTATAAAACTAGAATCAAAGCAAGCGAACCCGCAGTGTACGGATCGGCGTAGTAAAGCAAGAAGTCCAGAGTATCGAACTCGGGGATTTTGGGGGAACAAATTCAGTTCGGAAATCGTCAAGCAAGTAAATGTAATAAGCTTTGCAAATATTGGGAAAACAGCAACCCTAAAGATCCAAGTATCTAATTGTGGCAATCGATTCATGATATTCTATAAGTATAAGGACAGAGTCGAGGATTGCAAAGGTATACTAAAGTAAGGTAATGTACGATAAAGTTCCAAAATCCTATATGTCTAACCCAAAGACTCTCTCTATAAAGGTTGTTGAGGATTCAGTATAGAAAGCATCTAAAGGTAAGAATTGATCTTAAATACCCAAACTTGTAACCCAAGGATCAAGATAGGCTCAAACGGTTAAGGTTGTGACACTCGAAACCGAAATCGAGGATGTTGAGTCTCACTACTACCTAGAAAAGGCAAGTCAAGGCTAGGTTAAAGCTAATCTTTAACTTTGGGCTAAAGTAAAAGCAAGGTTTGTAAACAAAGGTAAATCACGGGCAGATCTTGAGTTCCACGGCCGTGGAAGTCCAAGAACATACCGTGATCTTGGTTGTCGACGAAGTTTCTCTAACTCTCAGGGTCCAATCTGTTTACGATCGATCTATCATCATCTATGCCACAACTATCAACCCTTCACCTTAGAATTGCTAAAGGGTTTTAGCCAATAACCATTGTCATGATATCAAAAATCAATTTAAGAAGAATGAAAGATGAAAACCCTCGAAAACTCAAATATAACTCAAAGTCAATCTCAATTCCAAACACCAAATGGAATACTCAATGGATTCAGAATATATCACAAAACCTCACAATGATCTTAGGCAAACACGAAGAACGGGATGTCAATCCGTCTTCAATATCAAAACCTAAGAAAAGGGCGCAACTTCTGCTACACACAATCTTCGGGAATCCAAACTGCCGGTGCTTCCGCCAAGTTCCTCGCGAAAACCCCTAAGGCTAACTCTCCCAAAGTGAGGTTGTTGAAAACTCCCTCCTCTCGCCTTTTTTATCCGTAGAGTAAGAGATATCTTCTAGCCCAAATACGTAGATGATGTGGCAATAAATGATTTGTCAAAGGATTGCCTAAATCACGGTCTCTTGATGTTCCACGGCCGTGGTTTAGGGCGTGGAATTAGATTACGGTGTCTCTCATCTTCCACGACCGTACTTTAGGCCGTGTAACTTACTGGAATGCTCCACTTCCACGCCCCAAGATCCACTGCCGTGGTTTAGAGCGTGGATTCTTCTACGGCCGTAATTTAGGGCGTGGAAGTGTAGATTGATTGTGTTTTCTATTGTGTCGTGGCATTCTTCATCCTAGCTTCTTCTTTAGCTTTCTTGATGTGTTCCTAATCCTTGGGTATGATTGAATCCTCTCTTTTCTCTCTCAAATGGTCCGGTTTCAGCTCTTATTCACCTATAATCAATCACAAACTAATGTAGACCTCCATATCAAAAATATAGGTGAACAAGCTAACAAATACTTCAATGCCCTATCCATGAACACAATAATGAATGAAAAACAACTAGAATAAGTGCCTAGAATATCGCAATATTTCATGTTAACAATATACCCCATACGTGTCACTTGCTTGTCCCCAAGCAAGGTTTTCGAAAGCTTAGAACACAAGTTAGGATGAAATATGTATACAAACTCAAAAACAAAACATCTTTTAGGTAAGTGTGCTTCTAGTCAATAGATCATTCTCAAACCTTGCTTCATTCACCCTTGAAACGCTTTTATACATAAACCGAAGAATGTAAAGCAAAGAAACCTCATGAAATGGTTAAACTTTAAGGCAAACATCATAACCTTCAAGCATTATCAAAATCAAGCATAAGAAACTTCAATTTAGATCACCAAGTCAAATAACGTTCTTTTGATCTTAAGGACTTCCAAGTAAGGTCTAGAACGCGGAAGGGAGAGAAACTTATAAAGGATGTGATGCATGAATCCGGGAAAATGGATAACTCAACTCTTTTTCTTTTTATTTTGAATTGCAACACCATCAACTTTGAGCTTTGCTCTCTTCTTTTTCACATTATTTTTTGACTTTACTTCTAGAGTTATGGACAGCGGTGCACAAAAACCGAAGCCTAGGAGATTCGCGTTTCTCAATTTCGAGATGCCTCAAACCCTTGATGCACATACCATAATCCGCTAGGAATATCGCTCAATCCGACTTTGGCAAGACACAAACACCCGGCTATGTGAATGGTGCCGAGTTACTCATCGTCATGGTTGACTTCCCCAAACCTATTAATTCTATTCTTTGAATGAAAAATTTTGCTTTCATGGCCCTCCCACATCAAACATGCCAATTATCAACTCCTCCAAATTCCCGGATAGGTAAGGGAGGCAATTACTTTTATTGTGGGGCTATGTGATCAAAGAAAGGAGAAAGAAAAATCGAATTGCCCTAATCATTTCATAAAGAAGTATAAGAACTCATCATGTGATTTCAACCTCGATTTCTCAATATGATTTAGATAAAACTCTGCACATTATGAAACTTGCAAGAAAGGATAATCAACACATTCAATTCCTTATCAATTCATTATTCGTTTAGGCATATAATTGTCATCAAAAGCTCAATCCGCAAGTAAGAACTATCATAGAAATCATCTCAAATCTTAGAAGCACAAAACCATTTTAAAATTTTTCAAAAATTTTCACATTTTTATGGGTTTTTCAAAAACTTTCTCATGCAATGGAATAATGAAACGTGTCACTATGAAACGAAACATGCAAAGTGTCATCGATCAAGGCAAGCAAATGTAGTAGAGTTATTACAACACATAGTCACACCCCACCCCATACTTAAGACAAACATTGTCCTCAATGTTCAAAAAAAGAAATAAGGAAAAGAAAGAAAAGAAAAATGAATTAACTAAACGGCGGTGGGGCGGCTGAAACTGGTTGTCATGAAGTCTCGTCACTGCGGTGGAGGTGGTAGTGGAAACGGGTGGAAATCGGAGCTGAAGTTCCGCCCAAATTGCTTGCGGTAGATATCCCTCATCATCCGGTCATGCTCATCAGCTCGTGCATCATGAGTATCCCTATGAATCTCCAAGTCTCCTACCCTCTTGGAAAGATCTGTAGCCCATGCCGGAAGCTGCTCATACCATGCCGGCGGCTGGCCGTACCATGCTGGTGCATCATGTGGGACCGGTGGTGCTGGTGGTTGTGCATACCATGGTGGCGGGGCTCCCATCCACTCCGGTTGTGCTCCATACCAAGTGGGAGGAGCATCCATCCATGTCGGTCTCTCGCTCACACTAGCACGGCGAGAGGAAGAAGCACCGGAGGGTCTAGAAGGGCGGGGAGACTGCCTAGATAAGTCTGGGAAGGTGTCCGGCTGATCCGGAAAGTTCCAAATGTCTGCTCATCACCTCCTCCCTCATAGTAATCACCTCCTCCCATATCCTTAGCTGAAGGCTCATCCGGAACGTAAGGAGGCGGTGCTAATCTATTCACATGCATAGCAGCGAATGTCTCCTTCCAATTATGGTGTCCAGCCATAATGGAATACTCAGGAAGCCACGGAATGCCTCTACCTCCTCTATCCTCCCATGGCATAGCAGCAGTAGGTGGACCTCGGTGTCTAGGAAAGATCATACCCCTTGTCATAAGGCTCTTGAGACCCAAAGGTCTCGCCGCTATCCTAGTGCATGCGGAGCAATCAATCCCGAGCTGCGTAGCAATGTGGGTAACCATCCCACCATACCCAATGTTCCCAGCCCTCTTGTTCTTAAGCTTGCTCATGGTGGAGGCTAGGAGGGTGGAACAATCAGCGGGTCTACCGTGGAGCATGCAATAGAGAAGGAATAGCTCATCGGTCTTTATCATTTGGGGGGTCTCGGTCCTAGGGAATAGGCACTCGGAAAGGACCCTATGAGCTATCTTCAAGGCTAAATGGTAGATGAGCTTAGCCTTGGTGTCAGCTGGCTGTCAGCGGTCCTTATTGGCATAAATCATGGCTATATCCTCCCAGAAGTCCTTAGCGTATACACCGCTAGGGAAACGACCGTTAAAGATCTCATGGAACCCAAAGAAGACTCCAAACTGCTGGATAGAGAACTCATAATCCGTCTCCATCAATCTAAAAGATACCGTCCTCTCGACGGTGTTGTGCTCGAAGGAAATAACAAACTCCCTCGTAATCTCCTCATATGCATCCGCTCAAATAGATGAGAAAACGATCAGTCCGGCCCTATCCAAGAGCCATGTCAAGTCATTCACCACATTAAGTGGCTCCAACTCCTCAAGTAAGAGGTATCTAGGTCCTATGACCGCTCTCTCCTCGATCTTTTCTAAAGCCTCTAGATAGTTTGGGTGAATGGTTAGGATTCTAGGTCGTAGAGGTGATGGTGGTTCACTAGGAGGGGCTTAGGAAGAAGAGGAACTATCTCCATTTCTCTTCTTTTTCTTTCCTGCACTTTTCGTGAACATTTTCTCAATTCCAAAAGTGGACACGGTCTGCTCTTTCTATTCCACGTCCATGGAAGTTCCAAAGACCGTGATTCGTCTCTGATTTGCTCAAATCTCAACAAAATCAACAACAAACTCAGCAGAACCTGTCCTAGACTAATTCCAATCACAATCCTATGCAATTTCTCTAAATTCTTGCGAATATTTAGCCCGAATTGACAAAGAAGAGAAGAAGAGTAAAAACCTAGGGTTTTGGATCTTTGAATCCAAATTCTGCCTTCTGGAGGGATTGTTCACTTGTTTTTTCAATTGGATCTTGTAGAGGAATGAAAATGCTCCACTTTAGCACAAAGAATCGTTCGAAATGATTACCGAATGAGGAATTGCAAGATGTGGAGATTTTCGGAATTTAGGGCGTGGAAGAGGGGCGTGGATTTGGGAATGGGGGTGTTTTTGTGAAGGAAGGTGGTTTATATAGTGGCCGTAAAATTTTTTGAAAATCACGGTCACTCGGGGGTTTCCACGGCCGTGGTTTTGTACGGACCCGTGATTTTTGGTTATTTTTCTCAGATTTGAAGAATTACGGTCACCGTAGCCTCCACGACCTTGGTTTAGGGTGTGGAACTCTCTGTAATGTGCCAAAATCCGAGTTTCATCAATTTCTTCCAACTTTTGCCTTCCCATTGCCTATTCCATTGTTCCTACATCCAAAAACACGACATACCGGGAGGTATCGAGGGAAAAACAAAACCAAAATGTCTAGACTAATCTAATCTAAGAATGACAAACAAAAGCATAAGTGCAATACCTTGGGTTGCCTCCCAAAAAGCGCTTGTTTAAGGTCCGTAGCTAGACCGTACTTGCACTTATTCGAGTGCGGTAGGCGCGAACTCCTCAACTTGGAGCTCCGGTGAGTACTTCTTGAGTCGTTGACCATTCACCTTGAAGCTTCCTCCCTTTTCACCCCATACTTCAACTGCGCCATGGGGAAAAACATGTTTGATTAGATAAGCTCCAGTCCAAAGAGATTTAAGCTTACCTCGAAAGAGACGAAGTCTTGAATTGAAGAGAAGAACTTGATATCCTTCCTTGAGGTCCTTTGGAATGATATGCTTATCATGCGAACGCCTCGCTCTCTTCTTGTAGATCTTGGCGTTCTCGTAGGCGTTTAAGCGAAGCTCTTCAAGCTCGTTAAGGTCCAAAAGGCGCTTCTCGCCTGCTTCCTTCATGCTGAAGTTTAACCAATTTTCCGCCCAATACGCCTTATGTTCCAACTCAACCGGTAAGTGACAAGACTTCCCATACACAAGATTGTATGGTGTCGTTCCTATGGGATTCTTGTATGCAGTCCGGTATGCCCACAATGCATCATCTAGCTTCAAAGACCAATTTTTCCTTGTCTTCGAAACTATTTTCTCTAGGATTCCTTTAATCTCCTGGTTCGAAATCTCCACTTGTCCACTCGTTTGTGGATGGTAAGGTGTGCCGATCTTGTGACTCACCCCATACTTAGCTAGTAGAGCTTTGCATCGTCGGACAATGAAGTCAGAGCCTCCATCACTAATGATAGTCCGTGGTGTCCCAAATCTTGGGAAAATAGTCTTGTTAAAGAACTTAACCACAACCATGGCATCATTAGTGGGAGAGGCAATTGCTTCAACCCATCTCGAAACATAATCTACAGCTAGAAGTATGTATTGGTTTCCACAAGATGATGGGAAAGGTCTCATGAAGTCTATTCCCCAAACGTCAAAGATCTCTACCTCCTAAATGTTGTTAAGAGGCATTTCGTTTCTCCTAGATATGTTCCCTGTTCTTTGACAAGCATCGCAGCAGGAAACAAAGGTTTGCACATCTTTCAATAAAGTAGGCCAAAAGAATCCAGATTGCAATACCTTAGCGCTAGTCTTGTTCGAGCTAGCGTGTCCTCCACAAGGTAGTGAATGACAATGACGGATGGCGCTTTGCATCTCGCCTTCCGGCACACATCGTCGAATGATACCGTCATGACCTCTCTTGAAGAGGAGAGGTTCATTCCAAAAGTATTCCCGGACATCCTTAAAGAACTTCTTCCTTTGTGCATAGGATAATTCTGGTGGTATTTCCTGGCAAACCAAATAGTTAACAAAACCAGCAAACCATGGTTTCTTACCTTTAGTAATCTTGTTGATGCACTCCCCTATGATGTGTAAATGCTCGTCCGGAAAGGAGTCATCTATAGGTAGATTGTCCTCCTCTAGATGTGGTAGACGACTCAAATAATCCGCAACAGAATTTTCCGAACCCTTCTTGTCACTGATCTCTAGATCGAATTCTTGTAGGAGAAGAATCCATCTAATCAGCCTTGGTTTCGCATCCTTCTTTGCAAATAGATACCGGATCGCAACATGATCAGTGTATACAATCAACTTTGCACCTACAAGATAAGAACGAAACTTTTCAAATGCATAAACAAGAGCTAGAAATTCCTTTTCAGTAGTGGCACAGTTAAGTTGCGCTTCATCTAGCGTCTTGCTAGCGTAGTAGATAGCATGGGTTCATCCTTCCTTCTTTCGCCCAAGCACGGCTCCTATAGCTACGTCACTTGCATCACACATGACTTCGAATGGAAGATTCCAATCCGGAGGTTGAATGATCGGGGCTGAGATTAGAGCTTCCCGGATCTTATGAAACGCATCTAAGCACTCCTGCGAAAAATCAAAAACTGCATCCTTCATCAATAGATTAGTAAGCGGTTTTGATATCTTAGAGAAATCTTTTATAAAACGTCTATAAAATCCAACTTGTCCTAGAAAGCTTCTTATCCCCTTCACCGAAGATGGAGGAGGGAGCTTTTCAATAGTTTTTATCTTAGCTTTATCTACTTCGATCCCTCTACTAGAGATCAAGTGTCCGAGTACAATGCCTTCCTTCACCATAAAATGACACTTCTCCCAATTAAGAACTAGGTTAGTGTCTTCACACCTTTGTAGCACAAGAGAAAGGTTAGAAAGACAATTATCGAAAGAGGAACCATAAACTAGAAATGTCATCCATGAAAACCTCCATGATCTCCTCTATGTACTCCAAGAAGATAGCCATCATGCACCTTTGGAAGGTGGCTTGGGCGTTGCAAAGCCCGAATGGCATTCTCCTATAAGCGAACGTACCCCACGGGTACGTGAATGTGGTCTTCTCTTGATCGTCTGGATGAATCGGGATCTGAGAGAAACCACTATAACCGTCAAGATAGCAAAAGTGAGAATGTTGTGCTAACCTCTCAAGCATTTGGTCGATGAAGGGTAATGGGAAGTGATCCTTTCTAGTTGCATTGTTTAGCTTCTTGTAATCAATGCACATCCTCCATCTAGTCACTGTCCTTGTAGGAATGAGCTCATTGTTCTTATTGGTGATGATCGTCATTCCTCCCTTCTTTGGAACAACCTGTACGGGACTCACCAACTTGCTATCGGAGATAGGGTAGATGATACCTGCATCAAGTAGTTTAAGAATTTCCTTCTTGACAACCTCCTTCATGGCCGGATTTAACCGCCTTTGAGGTTGTCGTGAAGTACTAAAGTCTTCTTCTATTAGGATCTTATGCATGCATAATGAAGGCTTAATTCCTACTAGGTCCTCTATAGTGTAACCCAAGGCTTTCCTATGTTTCCTTAGAACAACTATAAGCTTACTATGTTCATCTTCACTTAGATCGGAACTAACAATCACCGGAAAGGTAGAATTAGGTCCTAGAAATGCGTACCTTAGTTGTGTGGGAAGTGGCTTTAATTCCATCACTATTGGACTCTCTAATGGCTCTTGAGGAGTGTCCAATGCTTCCTTAGAAGTCTCTAAGGGTATAGAAGTTGTTGGAGAAGACTCAAGAGAAGCGGTGGAAAGAACCTAATAGCCCTCAGATTTTCCCAAAATCACGGCACCTCTGTTTCCTCCACATACAATCTTCCACTTCTCTTGAGTGAAAACAGAGGTGCCGTGATTTTGGGAAAATCTGAGGACAATTACGTTCTTTCTACCACTTCTCTTGAGTCTTCTCCAACAACTTCTATATCCTTAGAGACTTCTAAGGAAGCATTGGACCCTCCTCAAGAGCCATTAGAGAGTCCAATAGTGATTGAATTAAAGCCACTTCCCACACATCTAAGGTACGTATTTCTAGGACCTAATTCTACCTTTCCGGTAATTGTTAGTTCCTATCTAAGTGAAGATGAACATAGTAAGCTTATGGTTGTTCTAAGGAAACATAGGAAAGCCTTAGGTTACACTATAGAGGACCTAGTAGGAATTAAGCCTTCATTATGCATGCATAAGATCCTAATGGAAGAAGACTTTAGGACTTCACGACAACCTCAAAGGCGGTTAAATCCGACCATGAAGGAGGTTGTCAAGAAGGAAATTCTTAAGCAACTTGATGCAGGTATCATCTACCCTATCTCCGATAGCAAGTGGGTGAGTCCCGTACAGGTTGTTCCAAAGAAGGGAGGAATGACGATCATCACCAATAAGAACAATGAGCTCATTCCTACAAGGACAGTGACTGGATGGAGGATGTGCATTGATTATAGGAAGCTAAACAATGCAACTAGAAAGAATCACTTCCCATTACCCTTCATCGACCAAATGCTTGAGAGGTTAGCACAACATTCTCACTTTTGCTATCTTGACGGTTATAGTGGTTTCTTTCAGATCCCGATTCATCCAGACGATCAAGAGAAGACCACATTCACGTGCTCGTGGGGTACGTTCGCTTATAGGAGAATGCCGTTCAGGCATTACAACGCCCCCGCCACCTTCCAAAGGTGCATGATGGCTATCTTCTCGGATTACATAGAGGAGATCATGGAGGTTTTCATGGATGACTTTTCTAGTTTATGGTTCCTCTTTCGATAATTGTCTTTCTAACCTTTCTCTTGTGCTACAAAGGTGTGAAGACACTAACCTAGTTCTTAATTGGGAGAAGTGTCAATTTATGGTGAAGGAAGGCATTGTACTCGGACACTTGATCTCTAGTAGAGGGATCGGAGTAGATAAGGCTAAGATAGAAACAATTGAAAAGCTCCCTCCTCCATCTTCGGTGAAGGGGACAAGAAGCTTTCTAGGACATGCTGGGTTTTATAGACGTTTTATAAAAGATTTCTCTAAGATATCAAAACCGCTTACTAATCTATTGATGAAGGATGTAGTTTTTTATTTTTCGCAGGAGTGCTTAGATGCGTTTCATAAGATCAGGGAAGCTCTAATCTCATCCCCGATCATTCAACCTCCGGATTGGAATCTTCCATTCGAGGTCATGTGTGATGCAAGTGACCTAGCTATAGGAGATGTGCTTGGGCAAAAGAATGAAGGATGAACCCATGCTATCTACTACGCTAGCAAGACGCTAGATGAAGCGCAGCTTAACTATGCCACTACTGAAAAGGAATTTCTAGCTATTGTCTATGCATTTGAAAAGTTCCGTTCTTATCTTGTAGGTGCAAAGGTGATTGTATACACCGATCATGCTGCGATCCGGTATCTACTTGCAAAGAAGGATGCGAAACCAAGGTTGATTAGATTGATTCTTCTCCTACAAGAATTCGTTCTATAGATCCGTGACAAGAAGGGTTCGGAAAATTCTATTGCGGATCATTTGAGTCGTCTACCACATCTAGAGGATGACAATCTACCTATAGATGACTCCTTTCCGGAAGAGCATTTACACATCATAGAGGAGTGCATCGACAAGATTACTAAAGGTAACGAACCATGGTTTGTTGAATTTGTTAACTATTTGGTTTGCCAGGAAATACCACCCGGATTATCCTATGCACAAAGGAAGAAGTTCTTTAAGAATGTCCGGGAATACTTTTGGAATGAATCTCTCCTCTTCAAGAGAGGTCCTGACGGCATCATTCGACGATGTGTGCCGGAAGACGAGATGCAAAGCGTCATCCGTCATTGTCAATCACTACCTTGTGGAGGACACGCTAGCTCGAACAAGACTAGCGCTAAGGTATTGCAATTTGGATTCTTTTGGCCTACTTTATTTAAAGATGTGCAAACCTTTGTTTCCTGCTGCGATGCTTGTCAAACAACAGGGAACATATCTAGGAGAAACGAAATTCCTCTTAACAACATTCAGGAGCTAGAGATCTTTGACGTTTGGGGAATAGACTTCATTGGACCTTTCCCATCATCTGGTGGAAAACAATACATACTTCTAGCTATAGATTATGTTTCGAGATGGATTGAAGCAATTGCCTCTCGCACTAATGATGTCATGGTTGTGGTTAAGTTCTTTAATAAGACTATTTTCCCAAGATTTGGGACACCACGGACTATCATTAGTGATGGAGGCTCTCACTTCATTGCCCGACGATTCGAAGCTCTACTAGCTAAGTATGGGGTGACTCACAAGATCGCCATCCCTTACCATCCACAAACGAGTGGACAAGTGGAGATTTCGAACCGGGAGATTAATGGAATCCTAGAGAAAACAGTTTCGAAGACAAGAAAAGATTGGTCTTTGAAACTAGATGATGTATTGTGGGCATACCGGACTGCATACAAGACTCCCATAGGAACAACACCATACAATCTTGTGTATGGGAAGTCTTATCACTTACCAGTAGAGGTGGAACATAAGGCGTATTGGGTGGTAAAGTGGATAAACTTCAGCATGAAGGAAGCAGGCGAGAAGCTCCTTTTGGACCTTAACGAGCTTGAAGAACTTCGCTTAAACGCTTACGAGAACGTCAAGATCTACAAGGAGAGAGCGAAGCGTTGACATGATAAGCATATCATTCTAAAGGACCTCAAGGAAGGAGATCAAGTTCTCCTCTTCAATTCAAGACTTCGTCTCTTTCCAGGTAAGCTTAAATCTCGTTGGACTAGACCTTATCTAATCAAACATGTTTTTCCCCATGGCGTAGTTGAAGTATGGGGTGAAAAGGGCGGAAGCTTCAAGGTGAACGGTCAACGACTCAAGAAGTACTCACCGGAGCTCCAAGCTGAGGAGTTCGCGCCTACCGCACTCGAATAAGTGCAAGTACGGTCTAGCTACGGACCTTAAACAAGCGCTTCTTGGGAGACAACCCAAGGTATTGCACTTATGCTTTTGTTTGTCATTCTTAGATTATACTAGTCTAGACATTTTGGTTTTGTTTTTCCCTTGATACCTCCCGGTATGTCGTGTTTTTGGATGTAGGAACAATGGAATAGGCAATGGGAAAAGAAAAAGTTGGAAGAAATTGACGAAACTCGGATTTTGGCACATTACAGAGAGTTCCACACCCTAAACCACGGTCGTGGAGGCTACGATGACCGTAATTCTTCAAATCTGAGAAAAATAACCAAAAATCACGGGTCCGTACAAAACCACGGCCGTGGAAACCCACGAGTGACCGTGATTTTCAAAAAATTTTACGGCCACTATATAAGCCACCTTCCTTCGAAAAAACACCCCCATTCCCAAATCCACGCCCTAAACTCCGAAAATCTCCACATCTCGCAATTCCTCATTTGGTAATCATTTCGAACGATTCTTGGTGCTAAAGTGGAGCATTTTCATTCCTCTACTAGATCCAATCGACAAAACAAGTGAACAATCCCTCCAGAAGGCAAAATTTGGATTCAAATATCCAAAACCCTAAGTTTTTACTCTTCTTCTCTTCTTTATCAATTCGGGCTAAATTTTCGCAAGAACTTAGAGAAATTGCATAGGATTGAGATTGGAATTATTCTAGGACAGGTTCTGCTGAGTTTGTTATTGATTTTGTTGAAATTTGAGCAAATTTAGAGACGAATCACGGTCTCTGGAACTTCCACGGCCGTGGAACAGGAAGAACAAACCGTGGTTTCTTCTGGAATTGAGAAAATGTTCACGAGAAGTGCAGGAAAGAAAAAGAAGAGAAAGGGAGATAGTTCCTCTTTTTCCCAAGCCCCTCCTAGTGAACCACCATCACCTCTACGCCCTAGAATCCTAACCATTCACCCAAACTATCTAGAGGCTTTAGAAAAGATCGAGAAGAGAGCGGTCATAGGACCTAGATACCTCTTGCTTGAGGAGTTGGAGCCACTTAATGTGGTGAATGACTTGACATGGCTTTTGGATAGGTCCGGACTGATTGTTTTCTCCGCTATTCGACCAAATGCATATGAGGAGATTACGAGGAAGTTTGTTATTTCCTTCGAGCACAGCACCGTCGAGAGAACAGTATCTTTTAGATTTATAGAGACGGATTATGAGTTCTCTATCCAGCAGTTTGGAGCCTTCTTTTGGTTCCATGAGACCTTTAACGATCGTTTCCCTAGCGGTGTATACGCTAAGGACTTCTGGGAGGATATAGCCATGATTTATGCCAGTGAGGATCGCTGGCAGCCAGTTGACACCAAGGCTAAGCTCATCTACCACTTAGCCTTGAAGATAACTCATAGGATCCTTTCCGAGTGCCTATTCCCTAGGACCGAGACCCCCTAAAAGATAAAGACCGATGAGCTATTCCTTCTCTATTGCATGCTCCACGGTTGACCCGCTGATTGTGCCACCCTCCTAGCCTCCACCATGAGAAAGCTTAGGAACAAGAGGGCTGGGAAGATTGGGTATGGTGGGATGGTTACCCACATTGCTACGCAGCTCGGGATTGATTGCCCCGCATGCACTAGGATAGCGGCGAGACCTTTGGGTCTCAAGAACCTTATGACTAGGGGTATGATCTTTCCTAGACACCGAGGTCCACCTACTGTTGCTATACCATGGGAGGATATAGGAGGTAGAAGCATTCCGTGGCTTCCTAAGTATTCCATTATGGTTGGAAGCCATAATTGGAAGGAG
Organism: Fagopyrum esculentum; assembly: GCA_033239045.1. Classification (NCBI taxonomy): domain Eukaryota; kingdom Viridiplantae; phylum Streptophyta; class Magnoliopsida; order Caryophyllales; family Polygonaceae; genus Fagopyrum; species Fagopyrum esculentum. The sequence goes on along the minus strand of BSUD01000006.1, from coordinate 97,177,826 downwards.
ACATTCGCTGCTATGCATGCGAATAGATTAGCACTACCTCCTTACGTTCCGGATGAGCCTCCAGCTGAGGATATGTGAGGAGGTGATTACTATGAGGGAGGAGGTGATGAGCAGACATTTGGCACGTTTCCGGATCAGCCGGACACCTTCCCAGACTTATCTAGGCAGTCTCCCCGCCCTTCTAGACCCTCCGGTGCTTCTTCCTCTCGCCGTGCTAGTGTGAGTTAGAGACCGGCATGGATGGGGCATTGAAGCATTTGTTAGCTTGTTCACCTATATTTTTTATATGAAGGTCTACATTAGTTTGTGATTGATTATAGGTGAATAAGAGCTGAAACCGGACCATTTGAGAGAGAAAAGAGAGGATTCAATCATACCCAAGGATTAGGAACTCATCAAGAAAGCTAAAGAAGAAGCTAGGATGAAGAATGCCACGACACAAAGGAAACCACAAGCAATCTACACTTCCACGGCCTAAATTACGGTCGTAAAAGAGTCCATGCTCTAAACCACGGCCGTGGATCTTGGCATCATGAGCGTGGAGCATTCTAGTAAGTTACACGGCCTAAAGTACGGTCGTGGAAGATGAGAGACACTGTAATCCAATTCCACGCCCTAAACCACGGTCGTGGAACATCAAGAGACCGTGATTTAGGCAATCCTTTGACGAATCATTTATTGCCACATCATCTACGTAATTGGGCTAGAAGATATCTCTTACTCTACGGATAAAAAAAGGCGAGAGGAGGGAGTTTTCAGCAACCTCGCTTTGGGAGAGTTAGCCTTAGGGGTTTTCGCGAGGAACTTGGCGGAAGCACCGGCAGTTTGGATTCCCAAAGATTGTGTGTGGCGGAAGTTGTGCCCTTTTCTTAGGTTTTGATATTGAAGACGGATTGACATCCCGTTCTTCGTGTTTGGTTAAGATCATTGTGAAGTTTTGTGTTATATTCTGAATCCATTGAGTATTCCATTTGGTATTTGGATTTGAGATTGACTTTGAATTATATTTGAGTTTTTGAGGGTTTTCATCTTTCATTCTTCTTAAATTGATTTTTGATATCATGACAATGGTTATTAGCTAACACCTTTAGCAGTTCTAAGGTGAAGGGTTGATAGTTGTAGCTTGGATGATGATAGATCGATCGTAAACAGATTGGACCCTGAGAGTTAGAGAAAGGTCATCGACAACCAAGATCATGGTCTGTTCTTGGACTTCCACGGCCGTGGAACTCAAGACTGCCCGTGATTTACCTTTGTTTACGAACCTTGCTTTTACTTTAATCCAAAGTTAAAGATTAGCTTTAACCTAGCCTTGACTTGTCTTTTCTAGGTAGTAGTGAGACTCAACATCCTCTATTTCGATTTCGAGTGTCACAACCTTAACCGTTTGCGCCTATCTTGATCCTTGGGTTACAAGTTTGGGTATTTGAGATCAATTCTTACCTTTAGATCCTTTCTATACAGAAGCCTCAACAACCTTTATAGAGAGAGTCTTTGGGTTAGACATATAGGGTTTTGGAACTTCATCGTACATTACCTTAATTTAGTATACCTTTGCAATCCTCGACTCTGTCCTTATACTTATAGAATATCTTGAATCGATTGTCACAATTAGATACTTGGATCTTTAGGGTTTATGTTTTCCCAATATTTGCAAAGCTTATTACATTTACTTGCTTGACGATTTACGAACTGAATTTGTTCCCCCCAAATCCCTGAGTTCGATACTCTGGAATTCTTGCTTTACTACGCCGATCCGTACACTACGGGTTCGCTTGCTTTGATTCTAGTTTTATAAATTTAAAGCTTATTTGCACGCACGCTTAGTGGCGAACAAGTTTTTGGTGCCGTTTCCGGGGAATGTTCTTGCTTTTTCTACTAATCATTCTACTTGAGTGTTCTTGCAGATTTGTGTTCTTAGGTACACGCGAAGTTCTTGTTCCGGCAACGGAAAAGAGTTTCGCCAAAGAACAAGTTTTTGGCGCCGTTGCCGGGGATTTGGTTTTGGCCGAATTCGGTTATCGGTTGTCAAGCTTGGGAGCTTTGCTCTTGTCATTTGATATTTCTTTTAAGTGATATTTGCAGGTTATCTTAGGTATATGCGCAGGTCTAACACCAACAAAGACCTCTTACCTCTTGATCAAGAACTTGAGAAGACTTTGAGAAAGAAGCTCAAAGAAAGAAAGATGGTTGAAAGTAAAGAGAGGGATATCCAAGCAGAGTTGGATGATTCCGAAGCTCGACTTAGATGGAGCGAGAAGACTCACAAGGAAGATTCGGAGCGTCATCAATTGCAAATTGATGAGCTCAAGGACATGATGCTGCAAATGAGGCTGGAGAAGAGTTATTCCAAGAAGAAGAAGAGAAGGAAACCGACAAGATCGGTTAGAACCGACTCATCCGATGAAGAGAGCGACTCCTCCATGCCGTTGCTAAAGGACATTTATCCAACGATCAATGCGAACCAGAATAATCCAAGACCAGCCGCCAATCATCGTATCCCGGCTGGGGGTGCGAGAGCCGCTCGTGTAGATGAAGAGCCAAGAACTCTTGGTCAAAGAATGGATCCGATTCAGCAAATACACCGTCTAGGTGTGAACTTTGATGCTGACGATATTCAGGGGTTTAGCTTTAACCCACAAGTTATTACCATCGTTCGCCAAAGCCAGTTTGGAGGAACGAGTGTCGAATCTCCACCTCAACATCTATAGAATTTTGAGATCTTGATGGAGACAATGAAACCAAAGAATGCAACCACCAACAATTACAAGATCAAGCCATTATTTTTCTCATTGAAAGGGAAAGCTTTATCTTGGTATCAAGCTCTTCCAAATGGAAGACTCAACACATGGGAGGATCTTTCTTCGGAGTTCCTAACCAAGTTCTTTCCGTCATCCAAGACAGCGGAGTTGAGAGGTAAAATTAATGCTTTTTCTATGAGATCTAATGAAAGTTTGTTTCATTCTTGGGAAAGATTTCAGGATTTACTATTGGATTGCCCACACCATGGCATTTCCAAATTGGAGTTATTGGAGATATACTATAAGCGGCTAGATGTGGAAACACAATTCAAGCTCAAATCCCTTTCATGTGGCACATTCATGGACATGAGGGAAGATGACGCTTGAGGCTTCATTGAGAAGCAAGCCCGAGTCATTGAGAAGTACTCTCACCGGAAAGTGGAAGTTAATCGAGTGGAGCAAGGAGCAAAGCTAACACAAGCTGCTCGAACTCAAATCTTTTCTCTCAACACCGAGATTAAAGAATTGAAGGAAGTAATCAAGGATAGCTTTCCAAAGCCTAAGGAGCAAGATGTTGGTTATTTAGGAAACAACAATAACCACAATGAGAATGAGAACACCAATCGCAACAGCCGGAACAATAACCGGAACAATTGGAACAACAACAACCGGAATAACAATTGGAACAACAATAGGGGTTCAAACAACAACAATTGGCGTTCCAACCAACAACAAAACTCCGGTAATTCTTATCCCAATTCAGGAAATTCACTAACTCCACCATCTTCTTCTTCCATTCCTTTGAAAAGCCAGGGACAAACATCTAATAGTGGAAGCACTTCGGGGAAAGAGAAGCCCGATCTCATGCTAGAAACGATCTTGGGAAAGCTTCAAGGGTTGGAGAGTCCCATCACTAAGGTTGATAAAGCCCAAAAGGTTTTAGAAAACCAAATGTTCAGCAATGTTGAGGAAGTTCCTAGAAATCAAGGAAAACTTCAAGGAAAGACGGAGGATAACCCGAAAGGAAGGGTGATGGCTATCACAACTAGGATCGGAGCAACAACCACCGACCCGCAACCCAAGTTTGTAGAAGTTCCCGTCGAGAAGGAGAAGGAAAAGGGGAAGGAGAAGGAAGACATCTACATTCCTCCTCCAGCTTACAAACCTCCCCTACCATTCCCACTATCTAGAGCAAGAGCGCGTCTAGACAAGCAATTCAGTAAGTTCATTGAACTCATGAGCAAACTGCATATTAATATACCTTTCATTGATACAATTGTAGGTATGCCAACATATGGAAAGTTCTTAAAGCAGATCCTCTCTAACAAGAGGAAACTAGAAGACTTTGGAGAAGTCAAGATGAGTTCGGAATCATCGGATCTCATCAAAACGATGAAGGAAAATATGCCCCCAAAGCTGAAAGATCTAGGGTTATTTTGTGTTCTAATCGGAGTAGGAGATGTCACATATGATGCATTATGTGATTTAGGAGCAAGCGTTAGCATCATTCCGCTTGCCTTATGCAGGAAGATCGGTCTAGGCAAGCCTAAACCGGTGAAAATGACGTTATATATGGCGGATCAATCCATCACTCGTCTAGTCGGTATCATTGAAGATGTACCGGTCAAGCATGGTAAGTTCTATGTTCCAATAGATTTTGTTGCGCTTGACATTCCTGCAGATAGTCCGGTCCCGATCATACTCGGAAGACCATTTCTTGCAACATCCGGTTGTATGGTGGATTGCAAGAATGCTAGACTCGCCTTCGACATAGAAGTGGAAAAGGTAGAGTTCGTTCTTTCAACTTTGATGAAAGAACCATCTCTTGAAGAGGATATGTTTAACATCCATGACGAAGAGGCATCTAGAGAGGAAGTAAGCTCAATTATATTCAAAGATCCCTTGCAAAAGGTGATCACCATTAGCATTATGGACATAGGAGAGGAAGAGGAATGCAATGAGGAAATTGAAGCTTTAGAGGAGCAAAAGGAAGTGCATCAAGAAGAGTTTGAAAAACTCTACGATGGGTCAGAAAACGTGAGGAATCACAGCCAGTCGTGCTATTCGACGGCCGTGGTTCCCACCAACCTGACCGTAATTAGCTATTCAGAGGACTCCAGTAAGTTACACGGCCAAAACCGCGGCCGTAGAACTATCAGAGGTGCCGTAATTGACTTCCACGCCCTAAACCACGGCCATGGAGGAAACAGAGGTGCCGTGATTTTGGGAAAATCTGAGGACAATTACGTTCTTTCTACCACTTCTCTTGACTTCTCCAACAACTTCTATACCCTTAGAGACTTCTAAGGAAGCATTGGACACTCCTCAAGAGCCATTAGACAGTCCAATAGTGATGGAATTAAAGCCACTTCCCACACATCTAAGGTATACATTTCTAGGACCTAATTCTACCTTTCCGGTAATTGTTAGTTCCGATCTAAGTGAAGATGAACATAGTAAGCTTATGGTTGTTGTAAGGAAACATAGGAAAGCCTTAGGTTACACTATAGAGGACCTAGTAGGAATTAAGCCTTCATTATGCATGCATAAGATCCTAATGGAAGAAGACTTTAGGACTTCACGACAACCTCAAATGCGGTTAAATCCGACCATGAAGGAGATTGTCAAGAAGGAAATTCTTAAACTACTTGATGCAGGTATCATCTACCCTATCTCCGATAGCAAGTGGGTGAGTCCCGTACAGTTGTTCCAAAGCAGGGAGGAATGACGGTAATCACCAATAAGAACAATGAGTTCATTCCTACAAGGACAGTGATTAGATGGAGGATGTGCATTGATTACAGGAAGCTAAACAATGCAACTAGAAAGGATCACTTCCCATTACCCTTTATCGACCAAATGCTTGAGAGGTTAGCACAACATTCTCACTTTTGGTATCTTGACGGTTATAGTGGTTTCTTTCAGATCCCGATTCATCCAGACGAATAAGAGAAGACCACATTCACGTGCCCGTGGGGTACGTTCTCTTATAGGAGAATGCCATTCGGGCTTTGCAACGCCCCAGCCACCTTCCAAAGGTGCATGATGGCTATCTTCTCGGAGTACATAGAGGAGGTAATGGAGGTTTTCATGGATGACTTTTCTGTTTATGGTTCCTCTTTCGATAATTGTCTTTCTAACCTTTCTCTTGTGCTACAAAGGTGTGAAGACACTAACCTAGTTCTTAATTGGGAGAAGTGTCAATTTATGGTTAAGGAAGGCATTGTACTTGGATACTTGATCTCTAGTAGAGGGATCGAAGTAGATAAGGCTAAGATAGAAACTATAGAAAAGCTCCCTCCTCCATCTTCGGTGAAGGGGATAAGAAGCTTTCTAGGACATGTTGGATTTTATAGACGTTTTATAAAAGATTTCTCTAAGATATCAAAACCACTTACTAATCAATTGATGAAGGATGTAGTTTTTTATTTTTCGCAGGTGTGCTTAGATGCGTTTCATAAGATCCGGGAAGCTCTAATCTCAGCCCTGATCATTCAACCTCCGGATTGGAACCTTCCATTCGAGGTCATGTGTGATGCAAGTGACGTAGCTATAGGAGTTGTGCTTGGGAAAAAGAAGGAAGGACGAACCCATGCTATCTACTACGCTAGCAAGACGCTAGATGAAGCGCAGCTTAACTATGTCACTACTGAAAAGGACCTTCTAGCTATTGTTTATGCATTTGAAAAGTTTCGTTCTTATCTTGTAGGTGCAAAGGTGATTGTATACACGGATCATGTTGCGACCCGGTATCTACTTTCAAAGAAGGATGCGAAACCAAGGCTGATTATATGGATTCTTGTCCTACAAGAATTCGATCTAGAGATCTGTGCCAAGAAGGTTTGGGAAAATTCTGTTGCGGATCATTTGAGTCGTCTACCACATCTAGAGGACGACAATCTACCTATAGATGACTCCTTTCCGGACGAGCATTTACACATCATAGAAGAGTGCATTGACAAGATTACTAAAGGTAAGAAACCATGGTTTGGTGATTTTGTTAACTATTTGATTTGCCAAGAAATACCACCCGGATTATCCTATGCACAAAGGAAGAAGTTCTTTAAGGATGTCCGGGAATACTTTTGGAATAAAGCTCTCATCTTCAAGAGAGGTCCTGACGGCATCATTCGACGATGTGTGCCGGAAGACGAGATGCAAAGCGTCATCCGTCATTGTCATTCACTACCTTGTGGAGGACACACTAGCTCGAACAAGACTAGCGCTAAGGTATTGCAATCAGGATTCTTTTGGCCTACTTTATTTAAAGATGTGGAAACCTTTGTTTCCTACTGCGATGCTTGTCAAAGAATAGGGAACATATCTAGCATAAACGAAATGCCTCTTAACAACATTCAGGAGGTAGAGATCTTTGACGTTTGGGAATAGACTTCATGGGACCTTTCCCATCATCTTGTGGAAACCAATACATATTTCTAGCTGTAGATTATGTTTCGAGATGGGTTGAAGCAATTGCCTCTCCCACTAATGATGCCATGGTTGTGGTTAAGTTCTTTAACAAGACTATTTTCCCAAGATTTGGGACACCACGGACTATCATTAGTGATGGAGGCTCTCACTTCATTTCCCGACGATTCGAAGCTCTACTAGCTAAGTATGGGGTGACTCACAAGATCGCCACCCCTTACCATCCATAAATGAGTGGACAAGTGGAGATTACGAACTGGGAGATTAAAGGAATCCTAGAGAAAACAGTTTCGAAGACAAGGAAAGATTGGTCTTTAAAGCTAGATGATGCATTGTGGGCATACCGGACTGCATACAAGACTCCCATAGGAACGACACCATACAATCTTGTGTATGGGAAGTCTTGTCACTTACCGGTAGAGCTGGAATATAAGGCGTGTTGGGCGGTAAAGTGGTTAAACTTCAACATGAAGGAAGCAGGCGAGAAGCGCCTTTTGGACCTTAACGAGCTTGAAGAACTTCGCTTAAACGCCTAGGAGAACGCCAAGATCTACAAGGAGAGAGTGAAGCGTTGGCATGATAAGCATATCATTCCAAAGGACCTCAAGGAAGGAGATCAAGTTCTCCTCTCAATTCAAGACTTCGTCTCTTTCCAGGTAAGCTTAAATCGCGTTGGACTGGACCTTATCTAATCAAACATGTTTTCCCTATGGTGCAGTTGAAGTATGGGGTGAAAAGGGCGGAAACTTGAAGGTGAACGGTCAACGACTCAAGAAGTACTCACCTGAGCTCCAATCTGAGGAGTTCGCGCCTACCGCACTCGAATAAGTGCAAGTACGGTCTAGCTACGGACCTTAAACAAGCGCTTCTTGGGAGGCAACCCAAGGTATTGCACTTATGCTTTTGTTTATCATTCTTAGATTAGATTAGTCTAGACATTTTGGTTGTGTTTTGCCCTCGATACCTCCCGGTATGTCGTGTTTTTGGAAGTAGGAACAATGGAATAGGCAATAGGGAAAGGAAAAAGTTGGAAGAAATTGACAAAACTCGGATTTTGGCACATTACAGAGAGTTCCACGCCCTAAATCACGGTCGTGGAGGCTACAGTGACCGTAATTCTTCAAAATCTGAGAAAAATAACCAAAAACCACGGGTCCGTACAAAACCACGGCTGTGGAAACCCCCGAGTGACCGTGATTTTCAAATATTTTACGGCCACTATATAAACCACCTTCCTTCACAAAAACACCCCCATTCCCAAATCCACGCCCTTCTTCCACGCCCTAAACTTCGAAAATCTCCACATCTCGCAATTCCTCATTCGGTAATCGTTTCGAACGATTCTTGGTGCTAAAGTGGAGCATTTTTACTGCTCTACAAGATCCAATCGACAAAACAAGTGAACAATCCCTCCAGAAGGTAGAATTTGGATTCGAAGATCCAAAACCCTAGGTTTTTACCCTTCTTCTCTTCGTTGTCAATTCGGGCTAAATTTTCGCAAGAACTTAGAGAAATTGCATAGGATTGAGATTGGAATTAGTCTAGGATAGGTTCTGCTGAGTTTGTTGTTGATTTTATTGAGATTTGAGCAAATCAGAGACGAATCACGGTCTCTAGAACTACCACAGCCGTGGAATAGGAAGAGCAGACCGTGGTTTCTTCTGGAATTGAGAAAATGTTCACGAGAAGTGCGGGAACGAAAAAGAAGAAAAAGGGAGATAGTTCCTCTTCTTCCCAAGCTCCTCCTAGTGAACCACCATTACCTTCACGCCCTAGAATCCCAACCATTCACCCAAACTATCTAGAGGCTTTTGAAAAGATCGAGGAGAGAGCGGTCATAGGACCTAGATACCTCTTGCTTGAGGAGTTGGAGCCACTTAATGTGGCAAATGACTTAACATGGCTCTTGGATAGGGCCGGGCTGATCGTTTTCTCCGCTATTCGAGCGGACGCATGTGAGGAGATTACGAGGGAGTTTGTTATTCCTTCGAGCACAACGCCGTTAAGAGGACAATATCTTTTAGATTGATGGAGACGGATTATGAGTTCTCTATCCAGCAGTTTGGAGCCTTCTTTGCGTTCCATGAGACCTTTAACGGTCGTTTCCCTAGCGGTGTATACGCTAAGGACTTTTGGGAGGATATAGCCATGATTTATGCAAGTGAGAACCGCTGGCAGCCAGCTGACACTAAGGCTAAGCTCATCTACCACATAGCCTTGAAGATAGCTCATACGGTCCTTTCCGAGTGCCTATTCCCTAGGACCGAGACCCCCCAAATGATAAAGACCGATGAGTTATTCCTTCTCTATTGCATGATCCACGGTAGACCCGCTGATTGTGCCACCCTCCTAGCCTCCACCATGAGAAAGCTTAAGAACAAGAGGGCTGGGAACATTGGGTATGGTGGGATGGTTACCCACATTGCTACGCAGCTCGGGATTGATTGCTCCGCATGCACTAGGATAGCGGCGAGACCTTTGGGCCACAAGAGCCTTATGACCAGGGGTATGATATTTCCTAGACACCGAGGTCCACCTAATACTGCTATGCCATGGGAGGATAGAGGAGGTAGAGGCATTCCGTGGCTTCCTGAGTATTCCATTATGGCTGGACACCATAATTGGAAGGAGACATTCGCTGTTATGCATGCGAATAGATTACCACCGCCCTCCTTACGTTCCGGATGAGCCTCTAGCTGAGGATATGGAAGGAGGTGATTACTATGAGCGAGGAGGTGATGAGCAGACATTTGGCACATTTCTAGATCAGCCGGACACCTTCCCAGACTTATCTAGGCAGTCTCCCCGCCCAGCTAGACCCTCCGGTGCTTCTTCCTCTCGCCGTGCTAGTATGAGCGACAGACCGACATGGATGGATGCTCCTCCCGCTTGGTATGGAGCACAGCCGGAGTGGATGGGAGCCCCGCCACCATGGTATGCACAGCCACCAGCAGCACCGGCCCCACAGGATGCACCAACATGGTACGGCCAGCCGCCGGCATGGTATGAGCAGCTTCCGGCATGGGCTACAGATCTTTCCAGGAGGGTAGGAGACTTGGAGATTCATAGGGATACTCATGATGCACAGGCTGATGAGCATGACCGGATGATGAGGGATATCTACCGCCAGCAGTTTGGGCGGAACTTCAGCTCCGATTTCCACCCGTTTCCACCACCACCTCCACCGCAGTGATGAGATTTCATGACAGCCAGTTTCAGCCGCCCCATCGCCGTCTAGTGAGTTCATTTTTCTTTTCTTTCTTTTCCTTATTTCTTTTTTTGAACATTGAGGACAATGTTTGTCTTAAGTATGGGGTGGGGTGTGACTATGTGTTGTAATAACTCTACTACATTTGCTTGCCTTGATCGATGACACTTTGCATATTTTGTTTCATAGTCACACGTTTCATTATTGCATTGCATGAGAAAGTTTTTGAAAAACCCATAAAAATGTGAAAAATTTTGAAAAATTCTAAAAAGGTTTTGTGCTTCTAAGATTTGAGATGATTTCTATGATAGTTCCTACTTGCGGATTGAGCTTTCGATGACAATTATATGCCTAAACGAATAATGAATTGAAAAGGAATTGAATGTGTTCTAAAAAGGTTTTGTGCTTCTTAGAAGCACAAACTAATGTAAACCACAAGCCGTGGAGGTCTACATTAGTTTGTGCTTCTAAGATTTGAAGAATGCCAAGATCCACGGCCGTGGATCTTGGGGCATGGAAGTGTAGATTGCTTGTGGTTTCCTTTGTGTCGTGGCATTCTTCATCCTAGCTTCTTCTTTGGGGTTTAGGACCGTGATCTTTGTAATATCCGAAATTTTTATTCCGCTTAATTCCGAATCAAATCGGACTTCGAGCCGTTGACGGTTTCCCATTCTATCTAGTATTTCTTTCTTCCCAAATTTTATTATTTTATGTAGAATTTAATTCACATAAACTGATAAAATTATATCAAGCTCTAATTCCTATAATTATTTATTATTTTATGTAGAATTTAATTCACATAAAATGATAGATTTATATCAAATCCTAATTATTATAATTCATTCCTATCGATGACTTTAGACGAGATCATGACAAGCTGTGACGAGATCATGACTAAGCTGAGACGAGGCCATGACAAAGCCCAACAAATCTGTGACAAACTCATTCATGGGCCTCACAAGGCCATGACGAGTTTTGACAGATTTTTGACAAACAATTCAGCCCATCTTTCTTGCAATTATTTCAGCCATCTTTCTTGTATTTTTCAGCCCACTTCTCTTGACCGATTCAGCAGCCCAGTTTTGCCTTGCTTCAGCCCTTCTTTCCCTTGCTTCAGCCCGTGCAGCCCATTCTGCAGTCAGCCCAATAGAGAAGATCGCTGCAAACCCTTAGGAACGATTCCCATGTACGTTGAAGCTGAGCTGGACAGGAGTTACGCTGAATTAATTGCCTGAGATCACGCTACAGCTGCTGCCAAGGATGCCAATTCATTTGGGACCCTGGAGATCCACTCTTTTACATATTCAACGATGAGCTTTCTGTCTTTCTGTTTTCACATCGAGAATTCTTTGCAGATGAAGAGATGTCAAAGGGGCTTCTTCTGACTTCCCAAAGGGAGACTCTATATAAACGCGGGTTTAGTAAGAAAGCGAAAGAAAAGTACTTCGAATTTTTTATTAATCGCCAGAGACGGAGACGGCTTAGAACCATTAGATCATTATATAATAGAAGATTCATCTACTACAACTGTTGCTCCTTCCTTGCGCTACAGAATCCCCATCGCACGCAACACCTCTCCGCCTTCAATCAGGAAGCAGCCATCGTCCCAAACGATCAGCCACCCAGTCGACTCCTTAGCCTCTCGACAGAACCAGGGACGCCTCACACAGATCTTCAGCAGTAGTTGCGGGCCTTCAGCCTGTACGTGATCTGTGCACATCTCCCTTCAACGCAGCAACCTCATACTCCCTCCTTAACCCTAGCTGATCTCTCCAGGAACGCAGCCTAGTGCATTTGAGTCGTGGAATCGAGTAAGGCTTGTACCTCTCTCTCCCTTTCAGTTCTGTCCACGTATTCCATGCCTAACGAGTGCCTGTAATGCCTTCCAAACCTATACAAATCATTCGTAGCTGAACAGTAAGGAGGCACACGTTTTCTGAGTTTTTGGAAGTGAAAAAGCAGTCAACTTCGGGTCACGATTTGAGTAAGTTATACTCCTCCGTTGCTGCTGAATTTTGGATATGTTGTAGTCAGTAGTACATAGTAGATCATACTAAAATTTGGGAAGAATTGGATTTACGGTTTAAGAGTTATGATGTTGCAAAGTTGACTCCTCATGCAGTTTTTATAAGTGTGTTGTTTGTTGATAAAAACAGCATGTGATGCAGTTTTGTGGGATGGTTTTGAATAGGCTTTTGATCTTCTTTGCTGCTGAATTTTGGATATAGTATAGATAAGATTTTACAGTAGAACATATCAAAATTTGGGATAAATCCAGCGAACTATTTAGGAGTTATGATTTTTTTTCAAAGTTAAGACAATGTGTTGTTTGTTAAGTGTTGTAACCAACTTTGGAAATTTTTGTAGAAGTGATGGTTGAACAGTTTTAAGAAATTCTTGCTCCTAAGAGTAGATGAGATATCATAGATTATCTAGGAAATTATCTCGGAATTTTTATGAGATTATTCGAATTTTATATTTGAAGCCGAAGTTGGACCTTAACGATCTTTCCGAAAATAGGGAAATGGGTAAATTGCCAGTTTGTAACCAAACTCATCTTTAAGAGTTAGAATGTGACTCTTTAGTCTCAAATAAGAGTTTAGGCATGAATTAGGGAATTTTCGAAAGTTTCGAGACCAAGGGTAAAATAGTCATTTTACCATAAATTAATAATGTAATCAATTCCGTTCTATTAAGACCTACTATCTTAGAAGTCTTAGACTTCTAATCACCCATAAAGTGTGCTGACACACTTGCCTCCTTTGACAGGCCACTGAATTCCTAATGTACAAATCGATTTGCGAATTAGAAAGTCGAGATCTGATTCAGGTAAGTCCACGGACTTACTTAGCCAACTTTATTATTGACGTAATTGATCCAAGTGTATAATTTCGGGTCGTGACATCATCTGCCTAGCTCTTGCGAGAGTCTAGGAGGTTCCGTGCGACCAGCCCAGTCAGGTAGACGGTCATATGCATTAGTACCATTCCGCGTTGGTAAACGGGGACAGGGGCGAGGTTTGGAAATCCCTCGTGTCACAAAATAAGTATCATTAGTAATAACCTATCACCTAATTAAAGATAATAAAAGGATTGAGTATTGCATATTGATTGTGTATGTTGTGTGTTTGTGCTTTTACCTTTATCCTTATGCATAGAATGTTAGCTAACGGTTTAATACCGCTTGTAGATGCCTTGCAGATTAAGACAGTTGTAGAGAGATCCGGAGGATATGGTCAGCTGGGTCCACGTACTCATTTAGTTGGGGACGGGTATGTCTTTTGTTCTTCCTATGCGTCGTTTTAGTATCTTTTCTTGTAAGGCTGATACATTCTCCATGTATATATTATTTAAAGTTTTCAAATGTTTTAAATACTTTTGTGCCTTGTTGTAAGATCCAAGTAAAATTGTTGTCAAACTAAGGTCGGGACCCATTATGAGGTCCTAAACAGTAGCTCCCCGAGTTCTCAGAATTTGGGGTGTTACAATCTTGGAAAGGATCGAGAAGAGAGCGGTCATAGGACCGCGCTACTTAGTGCTTGAGGAGCTAGAGCCGCTGAATATAGTGAATGACTTGACGTGGCTTCTAGATAGACCCGGTTTGATCACCTTCTCCGCTATTAGGGAAGATGCCTATGAGGAGATTACTAGGGAGTTTGTGATTTCCTTGGAGCACAGTGCCATGGATAGGACAGTTTCTTTTAGCCTGATGGAGGAGAACTACGAGTTCTCAATCTTGCAGTTTGGAGCCTTCTTTGGGTTCCAAGAGACCTTCAATGGTCGTTTTCCTAGCGGTGTATACGCTAAGGACTTCTGGGAAGACATAGTCATGATCTATGCCAACGAGGACTGCTGGCAACCAACTGACACCAAGGCTAAGCTCATATACCACTTAGCCTTGAAGATAGCCCATAGAGTCCTTTCTAAGTGCCTTTTCCCTCGGACCGAGACCCCTCAAAAGATTAAGACTGATGAGTTGTTCCTTCTTTACTCTATGCTTCACGGTAGACCTACTGACTGTGCTACCCTCTTAGCCTCCACCATGAGTAAGCTCAAGAACAAGAGAGCCGGTAACATTGGATATGGTGGTATGGTTACCCACATTGCTAGGCAGCTAGGGATAGACTTTTCTACTTGTACTAGGATTGCAGCGAGACCTTTGGGTCTCAATAGCTTGATGACGAGGGGTATCATCTTCCCTAGGCATCGCGGTCCACCTACCCCCGGTATGCCTTGGGAGGAGAGAGGAGGTAGAGGAATCCTGTAGCTCCCTGAGTATTCCATTATGGCTGGACGCCATAATTGGAAGCAGACTTTCACTGCTATGCATGCGAATAGGTTAGTGACACCTCCCTATGTCCCCGATGAGGTTCCGGCTGCAGACGTTGAGGAGGAGGTAGGAGAAGATGATGGTTTTGAGGGAGGAGGTGATGAGCAGGACTTTGGCACCTTCCCGGATCAGCCGGCACACTTCCCTGACCCTCCTAGGCGTTCACCACGAACCGCTGGACCTTCAAGAGCCTCTTCCTCTCGCCGTGCTAGTGTGAGTGAGAGGCCGACATGGATGGACGCTCCGCCCGCTTGGTACGGAGCACAGCCGGAGTGGATGGGAACTCCATGATAACACGATTTATAGTATAGTTTTAGGTGCACATTTAGGTAGAATTCTCGCTCAATCATGCATTATCTAGCACTAGTCCAATGCGTTTTGCACTCAAAACATGTATTTTGTCAAGATAGACGTCTACACGGACTTGTGTGCGTTTTGTAGGTATTTCGGGAAATTTCGGGCTAAAACGAGGCGTTTGAAGGTCGCTCATTCAGAGGACGCGTTTCCAACTCATTAGAGCACAAAGAATGACCCAAGGAACCTTGCCAACACAGGCCATACACCAAACCACAGCCTATTGAGCGTAAACAAAGTTTCTGTTAGCAATCACGGTTTCTTGGAGAATCAAGGCCGTGGAAATGGCCGTGGTTTTTGCCAGATTCTCGTGACAGCTGTGCCACGACTCTCATGGCCAGCTCATGAAGAAATTGGTTATAAAAGTGGTCCTTGAATGTTGTTAGAGGCAGCTGGGATTTGGGATAGTTTTGGGGAGCAGCTCACACATTCTCTATTGCTTTGAACAAGATATATTCCAAGAAGAAGAAGGATTTTTCTAGGAAGGAAAGTGCAAGAAGAAGAAGAAAGGAGCCATTGCCATTGAAGAGGAAAAGACACACCTAATTCTTGTATTTCGGATTATTTCTAGAAGTGTTTTGAACCCTTGAACCTTCCATTTGAAGGGTTGTAAGTCATTCTAATTCAATCTCTGGATTTGGATTGTGTTTGGAGTTTATTTGTTCATCTTCTTTCTCTTATTCTTTCTTGCTATGGAGATTATGAACTTGTGCTTGCTTGTTTTGAATCCCAATATGAATGTTGTAGGCTAGATTGATGTGATTCTAGGGTTAGGAAAGGATGGTTATGGCTAGATCTATGATAGGATGAACTTAGATGTACCCTTGGATGATTTGGTTTATGGACGTAGCTACTGTTAGGAATCACGGGTAGTTCTTGAAGAACCACGGCCGTGGTTTCTGTAGAACAAACCGTGATTTTCCTGATTCGAAGGAATCTCACCTTAGGTTCATAAAATTGTTGAAACCCTAAGTTTTTGCTGAGTTTAACCTGCCCTAGGATTTCCTAGTGTAGAGACTAAGTGCTAGGAGACACTTACCCGGTAATCCTTGCCCTTAGAATCTAAAATAGTGAAGCCTTAGGTAATGGTGAGCCTAATAAGCCGCCATTGGATTAAGTGTGCTAGGATAGTTGCTTAGAACTTTCCTTTCCGAGACTTACCCGGTAAGGATAGGTTAGACCTCTAGGTAATATTCGGTTTGAGCTAAAATCCTATCCTTAAGTTCTCAGAGGCTTAACCGGTAATAAGATCTTAGGTGTGGATTAGTTGGATCATGAGACTTACCCGGTAATTGGTCCCATTTTAGAAACACTAAATCCCAAGCATGCCATCATAAATCCAAGGAAGAAATAGATAACTTGAGATTATGCCATAACCGGAATTTCCAACCCCTAGAATCCGTTTTCTTTCTCTCTTGATTACATCTTGTTTGAATTGTTTATTTGTGCCGAATTTTCCTATTGAGTTTGATTTGGTTGTTTGCATAAGTCGTGATCTTTGCATTGATCATCTAAAATCAACAAACAAATTGCGATTTCCCCTTTCCTCGCTTAGATTAGACCTAGCTAAATTCAATCACAACTTAGTTTGATTTCACCTTAGTCTTTGTGTTCGACCTTGGAGTACTTATCTTTCTACATATGACCCGTACACTGCGGGTGCGCTTAGAATTAGGATAATTATGACAAGTAAAATTTAAGGCTTATTGCGTACACACTTTCTAGCGTAACAAGTTTTTGGCGCCGTTGCCGGGGACTAGGTCTAGATTGAGTCTATTTTGTGATTGATTCTAGTGTAGATCTTTCTTGTTTCTTTTGATCTCTTTTTGGTTTGTGTCTTTGCTTTTCAGGACATCTACTTCTCTTTAGGTGTATGCGAAGATCTCGTGGCAAGGATCTAGCTCCATTCGATCCCGAACCGGAGAAAACCCTTCGATCTAGATCTAAGAATATCCGAAAAGAGAGAGAGATGGCCGGTAGAAATCTTCAAGCTGAATTGGATGAAGCCTTAGAGCAAATAAGGCTAAGAGATGAACTATTAGAGGAAGAAAGGAGACTTGCCAATGAGAGGCAAGAGGAAACTAGAAGGGAGATTGAAGAGATTAGGCAAGCTCTTGTCCAAGGAGAGCTTAATCGCCGACAACCTCCACCACCTCCACCACAGCCGCAGCCGGCGGCCAACATTAGGGTTGTACCTATTGCCATTGAGGAGCCACAAACCCTAGGGAGACGCATGGATCCGGCACAAAGAGCACACCGACCGGGTGTGAATCTAGGAGATCCCGCGACCCACAACTATGAGCTCCGCCCTCAAGTTCTACAAATGATCCGGCATAATCAATTTGGAGGGATGGAAGGAGAGTCCCCTCATCAACACTTGATGAATTATGAGATCTTGATGGAGACTCTTAGACCACCAAGATTGGAGAGCAACAACCATAAGCTAAGAGCCTTCTCTTTCTCTCTAAAGGACAAGGCCTTAGCTTGGTATCAATCTATTCCACAAGGGAGAGTTGGCACTTGGGAAGAGATGACAACCGAGTTCTTGACCAAGTTCTTCCCACCTTCCAAGACCACCGAGTTAAGAGGGAAGATCAATGCCTTTGTGATGAGGGATAGAGAGAGTTTGTTCAAGTCTTGGGAGAGATTCAAAGACCTTCTCCTAGATTGTCCGCACCATGGCATACCAAAGATTGAGCTATTAGAGATCTATTTCAAGGGGCTTGATGAAGATAGTCAATTCAAGCTTCAATCTCTTTCCGGTGGGACATTTATGGAGAAACATGTTGATGATGCTTGGGAGTTTGTGGAGAAGCAAGCTCTAGTGATTGAGAAGTACTCGCATAGCAAGAGTGAAGGGAGAAAGGCGGGAGCATATGAGGTGAGTGAAGTCACCATGAGCAATTTCAAGCTTGACGCCATCAACAACGAGTTGAAATCCTTGAGAGAGTTATGCACTACAACCTTGAAGAGCCAAACAACTCCTCAAGCACCTCCACAAGCAAACTTGTCTTCCAAGGAGGTGGATGTCAATTACATGGGAAGAGGCAACTTCAACAATTACCAAGGCCAAAGGAACTTCAACAACAACCGGCAATTCAACAATTACCGGCCAAACCATAACCATCCCGGTTTTTCTTACTCAAATCCGGATGGAGCCTTAAACCCTCCCGCTTCCACAAGCACAACTCCACCACAAAGAGCTTCACAAGAACCTCCACCCGGTTTTTCTCAACCTTCAAAAGATAGAACCGAAGTTATGTTTGAACAATTGCTCGGAAGATTGAGTGGACTTGAGAGCACCGTCACTTCAATTTCTAAGGCTCAAAAGGTCTTGGAAGCACAAGTCTTTCAAAAGGCGGGTGAGGCACATAGAGATCCGGGGAAGCTTCCCGGAAGAACCGAAGACAACCCAAGAGGTCAAGTTTTGGCTATCACAACAAGGAGTGGGTTGAGTATGAAGGATCTTTTGCCCAAGGAACAAGCTAAGGGAAAGCAAGTAGTGGTAGAAGAGGAAAGAAAGCAAGATGAAGGAGGCAAAAGCAAGGATGTAGAGCCAACTTATGTAGCACCGCCTCCATACAAGCCGCCACTACCATTCCCACAATCAAGAGCAAGAGCTCGTTTGGACAATCACTTTAGTAAGTTCCTTGAACTAATGTCCAAGTTACATATTAACATTCCGTTCATGGATGCCATCTTAGGAATGCCGGCATACGGAAAGTTCTTGAAGGAAATACTCTCCAACAAAAGAAAGTTGGAAGAGTATGGGGAGATTAGGATGACCAAGAGATCCTCGGAGTTAATCCAAACAATGAAAGAAGCAATGCCTCCCAAGCTAAGAGATCCGGGTTCTTTTTGCGTCCCGATTGGAGTGGGAGACGTGAAGTACGAAGCCCTTTGTGATCTTGGGGCAAGTGTAAGCATCATACCGCTTGCACTTAGCAACAAGGTCGGACTAGGAGAGCCAAAACCGGTCAAGATGACCCTCTATATGGCGGACCGATCCATCACCCACCCGGTTGGGATTCTTGAGGACATCCCGGTGCAATTGGGAGGATTCTATGTGCCTATCGACTTTGTAGTGTTGGACATTCCGGCGGATTACCCGGTTCCCATCATCCTAGGAAGACCTTTCCTAGCCACATCCGGATGTTTAGTGGATTGCAAGAACGGGACTCTCTCCTTCAACATTGGAGAGGAGAACATCAAGTTCAAGCTGTCCACAATGATGAAAGGGCCAACCCTTGATGAGGATATCTTCAACATAGTCGAACAAGAGGAATCTAGAGAAATGGTGAGCTCGATTTTGATCAAGGATCCCTTGGAAAAAGTTCTCACCTTGAGTATGATGGAGGAAGGCATTGAGGAGAATTGCAATGAAGAAATCAAAGCCTTGGAGGCATTGGAAGAGGAGACAAAAGTTGGATTTGAGAGCCATGAAGAAATTGTGAACAGCTGTAAGTTCCACGGTCGAGATTCAGGAACCACGGCCGTCAAACTCTTTGGACAACTCCGAGAAGCAAGCCTGGAAGGAACCACGGTCGTGGAAGTTGAGCAACCCGTGATTCCAACCGTGGTTTCCCCTGAATCAGCTCTTAATGATGATCAAGCTTTTAGGAGCCAAGGGGGGTCTTCATTTGCTTTGCATTCATCTCATCCAACCTTACTTGGATCGTCTTCAACCGAAAAAGGTCCTCCCTCACTTGAACTCAAACCCCTCCCCTATCATTTAAAGTATGCATTTCTTGGTGATAATTCTACATATCCGGTGATTGTTAATGCATGCTTGAGTGATGATGAACTTGCTAAATTGCTACATGAATTGAGATTGCATAGGAAAGCCATTGGGTATACTATTGATGATTTGGTTGGCATTAAGCCATCGTTGTGCATGCATAAGATAATGATGGAAGATAACCACAAACCCTCTATTGAACATCAAAGGAGATTGAATCCTATAATGAAAGAGGTGGTCAAAAAGGAAATCATTAAGTTGCTAGATGCGGGAATTATCTACCCTATCTCGGATAGTAAGTGGGTTAGCCCCGTTCATGTAGTACCTAAGAAGGGTGGAATGACGGTAGTAACTAATGAGAACAATGAACTAATACCAACTAGGACGGTCACGGGATGGAGAATGTGTATAGACTATAGGAAATTGAACATGGCCTCTAGGAAAGATCACTTTCCCCTCCCCTTCATTGACCAAATGCTAGAAAGATTAGCTCAACACTCTCACTTTTGCTATCTAGATGGGTATAGTGGATTCTTCCAAATCCCTATCCACCCCGATGACCAAGAGAAAACAACTTTTACATGTCCATGGGGTACATTTGCATATAGGAGAATGCCATTTGGGTTGTGTAATGCACCCGCCACTTTTCAAAGGTGTATGATGGCTATCTTTTCGGAATACATAGAAAATATCATGGAGGTGTTCATGGATGATTTCTCTGTTTATGGCTCTTCTTTTGATGATTGCTTGGCTAACTTATCATTAGTATTGCAAAGATGTGAAGAGACAAATCTTGTTTTAAATTGGGAAAAATGCCACTTCATGGTAAGTGAAGGGATTGTGTTAGGACACTTGGTGTCTAACCGTGGCATTGAGGTTGATAGAGCTAAGATTGAAACGATAGAGAAGTTGCCACCACCTGCCTCGGTGAAGGGGGTAAGGAGTTTCTTAGGGCATGCCGGTTTTTACCGGAGATTCATCCAAGATTTCTCTAAAATTTCTAAGCCTCTCACTAACCTACTAATGAAAGATGTTGATTTTGTGTTTTCCAAGGATTGTCTTGAAGCATTTTGTAGGTTGAAGAACGCCTTGATCTCCGCACCTATCATGCAACCTCCGGATTGGAGTCTACCATTCGAGATCATGTGCGATGCAAGTGATGTGGCCGTTGGGGCTGTTTTGGGGCAAAGGAAAGAAGGGCGCACTCATGCTACTTACTATGCTAGCAAGACGCTAGATGAAGCCCAACTCAATTATGCTACTACCGAGAAGGAGTTGTTAGCGGTAGTGTACGCATTTGAGAAGTTCCGTTCATACCTTGTTGGAGCGAAGGTCATAGTTTATACGGATCATGCGGCGATCCGTTATCTACTTACAAAGAAGGATGCCAAGCCAAGGTTGATTCGGTGGATCCTTCTTCTTCAAGAGTTTGATTTGGAGATAAGAGATAAGAAGGGATCCGAGAACTCGGTGGCGGATCACCTTAGTAGACTCCCACCATTGGAGCTTGGGAAAGACAATATCCCGATAGATGATTCATTCCGGGATGAACAATTGCAATTGGTGGAAGAATGCTTATTCCAAGTGGCTAGAGGAAATGAACCGTGGTATGCCGACATTGTGAATTACTTGGTGTGTGAGGAAGTGCCTCCCGGACTAACGTATGCACAAAGGAAGAAATTCTTCAACGATGTAAGGCATTACTATTGGAGCGAGCCACTTCTATTCAAAAGAGGCCCGGATGGAGTGCTTAGAAGATGCATACCGGAAGATGAAATGGAGAGTGTGATCCGGCATTGTCATTCCCTACCATGTGGAGGCCATGCTAGCTCACACAAAACGTGTGCCAAGGTATTGCAATCCGGTTTCTATTGGCCTAACTTGTTTAGAGATGTGCAAGGTTTTGTAGCGGCATGTGATGCTTGCCAAAGAACGGGGAACATCTCAAGGAGGAATGAAATGCCCTTGAACAACATCCAAGAAGTTGAGATTTTTGATGTATGGGGTGTAGACTTCATGGGACCATTCCCTTCTTCATGTGGAAATCTATTCATCCTATTGGCGGTGGACTATGTGTCAAGATGGGTAGAGGCAATCGCCTCTCCTACAAATGATGCCAAGGTGGTAGTGCGGTTCTTCAACCGAGTGATCTTCCCTAGGTTTGGAACACCAAGGGTGATCATTAGTGATGGAGGGAAGCACTTCACAAATAAGAACTTTGGAGCACTTTTGGCCAAGTATGGGGTGACTCACAAAGTGGCCACACCCTACCACCCCCAAACTAGTGGTCAAGTGGAGATCTCCAACCGAGAAATCAAGGCCATCCTCGAGAAGACGGTGTCTAGGACAAGGAAGGATTGGGCTATGAAGCTCAATGACGCACTATGGGCATATAGAACCGCCTTCAAGACACCTATTGGCACCACTCCCTACAAGTTGGTCTATGGCAAGTCTTGCCATCTCCCGGTGGAAATGGAGCATAGAGCTTATTGGGCCATTAAGTGGCTAAATTTTGACCTCAAGGAGGCGGGAGAGAAGAGATTGCTCGATATCAATGCACTTGAGGAACTCCGGTTGGAAGCTTATGAGAATGCCCGGATTTACAAGGAGAGAACCAAAAGGTGGCATGACAAGAGGATCATTCCAAAGGAGTTGAGTGAAGGAGATCTTGTCCTCCTCTTCAACTCAAGGCTAAGACTCTTCCCCGGAAAACTCAAATCAAGATGGACCGGGCCATATGTGGTGAAGAGGATTTTTCCCCATGGAGCAATTGAAATAGGAGGGGAGCATTGTGGAGATTTCAAAGTGAATGGGCATCGCTTGAAGAAATACATTCCGGGAGCACCGATAGACATGATTGCCCCGCTTCACCTTGCATAAACGCTCCCGAGTTTGGTCAAGCTAATGACCTTAAAGAAGCGCTTGGTGGGAGGCAACCCATCGGTAACATTTTTCCTTCATTTTAGCTTAGATTTTTCTGTTTTTGTGTGCTTTGTGTGTTTTGTCTCTTTTATGTGTGCTAGAACATTAGTGGCATTGGAAGCCTTTCTTGGAATTGATGATGATGAAACCCTCACCAATTATGGGTGGAGCGGACGCGGGACTTGGACGGCTAGCGGTGCCTAGCGCGGGTTTCAAAGCTTGAAGGATGCTTAGAGCTCCCTACCATGGTTGAAAGGATCATCCAACATCAATCCTCTTGAGAATTCCCAAATACCAAAGAAAACCATTTTACATTGTGAGAACCTTCTTTCACTCTCTTTACTTGTATACCACATTGGGGACAATGTGTTTCTAAGTATGGGGTGGGGTTTGCATGATCCTTTGCATGAAGAGCATCTAGGATAGGTTAATATTTGCACATCTCTTGCATTGTACATACTTAAATCGAAAATCCCATAAAAATCAAAAAATTAAAAAAAAATTTTGTGCTTTCTAGGCTTGGATATGATCCTAATGATGAAAACTTGTCTTGTGATTGGCTATGAATGGCCTTATGTGTTAAATTGATAAATGCATATGTGGACTTGAACTACTTCTCTTGAATTCCATGAATGACTTGAGAGCATGATGATTGCCTAGAATGGATTGAGTATTGAAAATCGAAATTACATGATAGTTCTTGCATACCATCTAGGAATGAATAAGGCATTTCATCTTTCTCTACTTCTCATCTTGATCATGATTGCTTAAGCACCTCAATTGATATAAAATTTGACCTCCTTTTAAACCCATCCGGGAATAGGAGCATGCTAGTGTGTTTGAATGTGTGAAAAGCAAGTGCGGGATGAAGATGTAATGAAAAGAATGTCATGAATAGAATGCTGAATGTATTGTGGAAGTGTAGCCAAAGTAGGTTTGGGGGCGTTGGTTTAAATGACAAGTAACTCGGTACACTTCACATAATCGGGTGTTGGTGCCTTGCCAAAGTCAAATGAGCCAATAGCCCTAACGAGCTTTGGTATGTGTGCCCGGTGTGGATGCACCTCGAAAAAAGAGAAAAAGCCCGAGGATAGCTAATCACCAAGATTTCGGCAATTGTACACCAATGCCATTGTCTCAAAAATAAGTTAAAGAAAAGGAAAAGAAAGCAAGATAGAAAAAAATATGCACTTGGGGGAAGTTGATCGAGGACAAGGAGTGAAGTTAGTTCCATTCCCGGATTAGCATCACATACCTAGAAAATTCCCCTCCCCGAATTGAAACGTTTCTTGGCCTTTTATGTCACAAGCCCTTATGACCTACTTGCATGTTTGTAAGACTTAGTAATCTAGATTGGATAGACTCTTGATCTTCTTGACATCTCCGTCCTCCCAACTCATGCATGTCTTTGGGTTAAGTACAATAGTCTTTCCATGACTTTATCATTTGATACATGATTGCTTATTCAATTGCCATTGATCGTGACTATGAAGGTGATCCAATAGTAGAAGCACAAAACCAAAAGATTTTGCCATTTTTCTGCATACATAAATCATGTCATCTCGTAGTCTATAGTAGGGAATTTGCTCGGGGACGAGCAAACCTTAAGTATGGGGTATTTTGATAACACGATTTATAGTATAGTTTTAGGTGCACATTTAGGTAGAATTCTCGCTCAATCATGCATTATCTAGCACTAGTCCAATGCATTTTGCACTCAAAACATGTATTTTGTCGAGATAGACGTCTACACGGACTTGTGTGCGTTTTGTAGGTATTTCGGGAAATTTCGGGCTAAAACGAGGCGTTTGAAGGTCGCTCATTCAGAGGACGCGTTTCCAACTCATTAGAGCACAAAGAATGACCCAAGGAACCTTGCCAACACAGGCCATACACCAAACCACAGCCTATTGAGCGTAAACAAAGTTTCTGTTAGCAATCACGGTTTCCTAGAGAATCACGGCCGTGGAAATGGCCGTGGTTTTTGCCAGATTCTCGTGACAGTTGTGCCACGACTCTCATGGCCAGCTCATGAAGAAATTGGTTATAAAAGTGGTCCTTGAATGTTGTTAGAGGCAGCTGGGATTTGGGGTAGTTTTGGGGAGCAGCTCACACATTCTCTATTGCTTTGAACAAGATATATTCCAAGAAGAAGAAGGATTTTTCTAGGAAGGAAAGTGCAAGAAGAAGAAGAAAGGAGCCATTACCATTGAAGAGGAAAAGACACACCTAATTCTTGTATTTCGGATTATTTCTAGAAGTGTTTTGAACCCTTGAACCTTCCATTTGAAGGGTTGTAAGTCATTCTAATTCAATCTCTGGATTTGGATTGTGTTTGGAGTTTATTTGTTCATCTTCTTTCTCTTATTCTTTCTTGCTATGGAGATTATGAACTTGTGCTTGCTTGTTTTGAATCCCAATATGAATGTTGTAGGCTAGATTGATGTGATTCTAGGGTTAGGAAAGGATGGTTATGGCTAGATCTATGATAGGATGAACTTAGATGTACCCTTGGATGATTTGGTTTATGGACGTAGCTACTGTTAGGAATCACGGGTAGTTCTTGAAGAACCACGGCTGTGGTTTCTGTAGAACGAACCGTGATTTTCCTGATTCGAAGGAATCTCACCTTAGGTTCATAAAATTGTTGAAACCCTAAGTTTTTGCTGAGTTTAACCTGCCCTAGGATTTCCTAGTGTAGAGACTAAGTGCTAGGAGAGACTTACCCGGTAATCCTTGCCCTTAGAATCTAAAATAGTGAAGCCTTAGGTAATGGTGAGCCTAATAAGCCGCCATTGGATTAAGTGTGCTAGGATAGTTGCTTAGAACTTTCCTTTCCGAGACTTACCCGGTAAGGATAGGTTAGACCTCTAGGTAATATTCGGTTTGAGCTAAAATCCTATCCTTAAGTTCTCAGAGGCTTAACCGGTAATAAGATCTTAGGTGTGGATTAGTTGGATCATGAGACTTACCCGGTAATTGGTCCCATTTTAGAAACACTAAATCCCAAGCATGCCATCATAAATCCAAGGAAGAAATAGATAAATTGAGATTATGCCATAACCGGAATTTCCAACCCCTAGAATCCGTTTTCTTTCTCTCTTGATTACATCTTGTTTGAATTGTTTATTTGTGCCGAATTTTCCTATTGAGTTTGATTTGGTTGTTTGCATAAGTCGTGATCTTTGCATTGATCATCTAAAATCAACAAACAAATTGCGATTTCCCCTTTCCTCGCTTAGATTAGACCTAGCTAAATTCAATCACAACTTAGTTTGATTTCACCTTAGTCTTTGTGTTCGACCTTGGAGTACTTATCTTTCTACATATGACCCGTACACTGCGGGTGCGCTTAGAATTAGGATAATTATGACAAGTAAAATTTAAGGCTTATTGCGTACACACTTTCTAGCGTAACACTCCACCACCTTGGTATAGTCAGGCGCCAGCAGCACCTACTCCACAGGACGCACCAGCATGGTACGGCCAGCCACCGGCTTGGTATGAGCAGCTACCGGAGTGGGCTACCGACCTTTCCAGACGAGTTGGTGACTTGGAGATCCATAGAGAGGCGCAGGAGACTAGGAGCCGGGAGCATGACGAGATGATGAGTGATATCTACCGCTAGCAGTTTGGGCGGTACTACAGCCATGACTTCCGCCCATTTCCACCACCGCCACCTCCACAGTGATGAGCCATGAGGATTGACAGTTTCAGCCGCCCCACCACCGTTCTAGTGAGTTCATTTTTCTTTTCGTCTTTTCTTTATTTCTTTTTTGAAATTGAGGACAATGTATGTTCTAAGTATGGGGTGTGGTGTGACTATGTGCTGTTATAACTCTACTACATTTGCTTGCTTCCATCCATAACACTTTGCATGTTTCATTTTCATAGTCACACGTTTCATTATTGCATTGCATGAAAAAGTTTGAAAAACCCATAAAAATTTGAAAATTTTGGAAAATTTTGAAAGAGTTCTTGTGCTTCTAAGATTAGAGATGACTTCTATGATAGCTCTTACTTGTGGAATGAGTTTTTGATGACAATTGTATGCTTAAACAGAATAATAAATTGAAAATGAATTGAATGTGTTGTTTAACCTTTCTTGCAAGTTTCATAATGTGAAAGTTCTATCTAAATCATATTGAGAAATTGAACTTGAAACCGCATGATGAGTTCTTATACTTCTTTATGAAATGATTAAGGCAATTCAATTTTCTTTCTTCTTTCTTTGATCACTTAGCCCCACAATAAAAGTAAATGCCTCCCTTACCTATCCGGGAATTTGGAGGAGTTGATATTTGGCATGCTTGATGTGGGAGGGCCATGAAAGAAAAATTTTGCATTCAAAGAATAGAATTAATAGGTTTGGGGAAGTCAATCATAACGATGAGTAACTCGGAACCATTCACATAGCCGGGTATTTGTGTCTTGCCAAAGTCGGATTGAGCGATATTCCTAACGAATTATGGTATGTGCATCAAGGGTTTGAGGCATCTTGAAATTTGAGAAACGACGATCTCCTAGGCTTCGGTTTTTGTGCACCTCTGTCCATCTTTCAAAAAGTAAAGTCGAAAAATAATGTGAAAAAGAAGAGAGCAAAGCTCGAAGTTGATGGTGTTGCAATTCAAAGTAAAAAAAGAAAAAAGAGTTGGGTTATTCATTTTCCCGGATTCATGCATCACAGCCCTTATAAGTTTCCCTCCCTTCCGTATTCTAGACCTTACTTGAAAGTCCTTAAGATCAAAAGAACGTTATTTGACTTGGTGATCTAAATTGAACTTTATTATGCTTGATTTTGATAATGCTTGAAGGTTATGATGTTTGTCTTAAAGTTTAAGCGATTCATGATGCTTCTTTGCTTTACAATCTTTGGTTTATGTATACAAGCGTTTCGATGATGAATGAAGCAAGGTTTGAGGATGATCTATCGACTAGAAGCACATTTACCTAAAGGATGTTTTTGTTTTGAGATTGCATGCATATTTCATTCTAACACGTATTCTAAGCTTTTAAAAAAACACCTTGCTTGGGGACAAGCAGGTGACAAGTATGGGGTATTTTGTTAGCATGAAATATTGCAATATTCTAGGCACTGATTATGGTTGTTTTCCCCTTATTATTGTGTACATGGATGAAGTTTAGAAGCAATTGTTAGCTTGTACCTCTATTTAGTCGATATGGATGTCTACACTAGCTTTGTGTTGATTGTAGGTGAAAAGGAGCTAAATAAGAGCAATTCAGAGAGAAAAGAGAGTAATCGATCATATTCGAGGATTAGAAATACATCAAGGAAGCTAAGGAAGGAGCTAGGATGAAGAATGTTACGACACAAAGGAAATTACGAGTATTTTACACTTCCACGCCCTAAATTACGGCCGTAGAAGAGTCCACGCTCTAAACCACGGCCGTGGATCTTGGCATCATGAGCGTGGAGCACTCCAGTAATTTACACGGCCTAAAGTACGGTCGCGGAAATCACAAGAGACCGTAACCCCTTTCCACGCTCTAAACCACGGTCGTGGAAACCCTTGAGACCGCGATTTAGGCGATCTTTTGACGTGTCTTTATTTGCCACATTATTTACGTAATGGGCTTGGACGATTACTCTTTTCCGGTCATATGAAAAGGCCAGAGAAGAGAGTTTGAGGGCATCTCGCAATACTCGCGTTTGATCCCCCTTAGACGCTGATGGCCGCTCACCTTGCTTGGAGCATTTTTGCCTAGGGTCGATTGAAGATCGCCGAGGTTTAGCCTCTTTCTTAGGTTTTGATATTAAAGACAGATTGACAACCTGTTCTTCATACTTACCTTAGATCATTGTAAGGTTTTGTGTTATACATTCTGAATCCATTGAATATCGCTTCTTGTGTTTCGGATTTGAGAATTGGTTTTGAAGTTTATTGAGTATTCGAGGGTTTTCATCTTTCATTCTCTTTAAATTGATATTATGACAATGGTTACTGGCTAAAACCCTTTAGCAATTCTAAGGTGAAGGGTTGATAGTTATGGCTTAGATGATGATAGATCGATCGTAATTTGATTGGACCCTAAGAGTTAGAGAGATCTCGTCGACGAACCTAAATCACGGCCTGTACTTGGGTTTCCACGGCCGTGGTTCTCAAGATCTGACCGTGATTCACCCTAGTTTACGAAATTTGCTTTTACTTTGATCCAAGGTTAAAGATTAGCTTTAATCTAGTCTTGGTTTGCCCTTTTCTAGGTAGTAGTGAGACTCATCATCCTCTATTTCGGTTTCGAGTGTCACAACCTTAACCGTTTTAGTTTATCTTGATCCTTGGGTTACAAGTTTGGGTATTTGAGTTTAATTCTTGTCCATAGATCCTTTCTATACTGCAGCCTCAACAACCTTTATAGAGAGTGTTTTTAGATAAGTTATATAAAGTCTTGGAACTTCACCGTACATTACTTTACTTTAGCATACCTTTGCAACTCTTGACTTTGTCCTTAGTTCTTTAGTATATCTTGAATCGATTGCCACAATTTGATACCTGGATCTTTAGGGTTGCTATTTTCCCAATATTTGCAAAGCTTTACATCTTATTTGCTCGACAATCTGAATTGGATTTTGTTTCACCAAATCCATGTGATCGATACTCTGGAATATTTCCTAATCTACGTCGATCCGTACACTGCGGGTTCGCTTGCTTCTATTCTAGTTTTATAAATTTAAGACTTGATTTCACGCACGTTTTAGGGCGAACACTCCTCCTTAACATCTGCAGCCGGTACCTCATCGGGGACATAGGGCGGTGCCACTAGCCTATTCGCATGCATAGAGCGAATGTTTGCTTCCAATTATGGCGTCCGGCCATAATGGAATACTCAGGGAGCCACGGGATACGTCTAACTCCTCTCTCTTCCCAAGGCATACCGGCGGTAGGTGAACCGCGGTGCCTAGGAAAGAATATACCTCTCGTCATCAAGCTGTTGAGACCCAAAGGTCTCGCTGCAATCCTAGTACAAGCAGAAAAATCTATCCCCAGCTGCCTAGCAATATGTGTAACCATAACACCGTATCCTATTTTACCGGATCTCTTGTTCTTGAGCTTACTCATGGTGGAGGTTAGGAGGGTAGCAGAGTCAGCAGGTCTACCATGAAGCATAGAGTAGAGAAGGAAAAGCTCATCTGTCTTAATCTTCTGAGGGATTCGGTCCTAGGAAAAATGCACTCGGAAAGAACACTATGAGCTATCTTCAGGGCTAAGTGATAGATAAGCTTAGCCTTGGTGTCGGCCGGCTGCCAACGGTCCTCACTAGCATAGATCATGGCTATGTACTCCCAAAACTCTTTAGCGTACACGCCGCTAGGAAACCGACCATTGAAGGTCTCTTGGAACCCAAAGAAGGTTCCAAATAGCAAGATTGAGAACTCATAGTTCTCCTCCATCAGCCTAAAAAGAAATTGTCCTATCCATGGCATTGTGCTCAAAGGAAATCACGAACTCCCAAGTAATCTCCTCATAAGCGTCTTCCCTAATAGCGGAGAAGACAATCAAACCGGCTCTATCTAAAAGCCACGTCAAGTTATTCACTACATTCAGCGGTTCTAGCTCCTCAAGTACTAAGTAGCACGGTCCTATGACCGCTCTCTTCTCGATCCTTTCCAAGGCATCGAGGTAATTCTCATGGATGGTTGGAATTCTAGGAGGTGGGGGTAATGGTGGCTCACTATGGGGGTTTTGGGAGGAAGAGGAAGTGTCTCCTTTCCTCTTCTTGTTCCTATTTGACTTCCTCCTAAACAAATCCATTACAGAAGGAAAATCACGGTCTGTTCTACAGAAACCACGGCCGTGGAACCTATAGGGACCGTGGTTCTGCTCTGTTTTGCTCAAATCTCAACCAAACCACACAAAATTCAGCAGGCATAGTCCTAGACTAATTCCAATCCAATTCCAATCAGTTATCCTAAAAAATCTTGCAAGAATTTAGCCGAATCGACAAAGTAGAGAAAGAGAAGAAAACTTAGATTTTCGGATTCTCAAAATCCAAATTCCGTCTTCAGGGATGATTGTTCACTCCGATTGCTGATTGGATCTTGTATAGGGTCGAAAATGCTTCACTTTAGGACCAAGAATCGTTCGAAACGAGTTCCGAACGAAGATTTGAGAGATTAGGAGTGGTTTCGGTTTCCGGTCGTGGAATAAGGGCGTGGAAAGGGATTTGTGTGTTGTTTTTATGAAGAAGGTGGTTTATATAGTGACCGTAAATTTTTTTGAAAATCACGGTCACTCGGGGTGTTCCACTGCCGTGGTTTTGTACTGAACCGTGATTTTGGTGATTTTTCTCAGATTTTTGCAAATTACGGTCTCTATAACTTCCACGACCATGATTTAGGGTGTGGAATGTTTGCCACTTAGCGTGCGTGCAAATAAGTCTTAAATTTATAAAACTAGAAATCAAGCAAGCGAACCCGCAGTGTACGGATCGGCGTAGTAAAGCAAGAATTCCAGAGTATCGAACACAGGGATTTGGGGTTTAAATCCAATTATAAGATTGTCAAGCAGGTAAATTTAATAAAGTTTTGCAAATATTGGGAAAACGAGCAACCCTAAAGATCCAGGCATCTAATTGTGGCAATCGATTTAAGATATCTTAAAGAACTAAGGACAGAGTTAAGAGTTGCAAAGGTATGCTAAGGTAAAGCAATGTACGGTGAAGTTCCAAGGCTTTATATGACTTATCTAAAGACACTCTCTATAAAGGTTGTTGAGGCTTCAGTATAGAAAGGATCTAAAGAGAAGAATTAATATCAAATACCCAAACTTGTAATCCAAGGATCAAGACTAACTAAACCGATTAAGGTTGTGACACTCGAAATCGAAGTAGAGGTTGTTGAGGCTTTACTACTACCTTGAAAAGGCAAGCCAAGACTAAGTTAAAGCAAATCTTTAACTTTGGATTAAAGTAAAAGCAAGATTCGTAAATCAACACAAATTACGGGTGGATCTTGAGTTCCACGCTCGTGGAACCTCAAGAACAGGCCGTGATTCTGGTCGTCGGCAAAATCTCTCTAACTCTCAGGGTCCAATCTGTTTACGATCGATCTATCATCATCTAAGCCACAACTATCAACCCGAATTGCTAAAGGGTTTTAGCCAACAACAATCATTATGATATCAAATTCAAGATTTAGAAGAATGAAAGATGAAAACCTTCGAAAACCTTCAATAGACTTCAAATCAATCTCAAATCCACAAACAAAGGTAGTGATGTATATTGGATTTGGAATAACACAAACAAACCACAATCCTTGATAAGAACGAAGAACAGGATGTCAATCCGTCTTCTAATCAAACCTAAGGACAAAGCGTAACTTCCAAATCTTCAATCCTTTGCAAATCTCTGTTGCAAAATGGCAATCTCCGTACGTCCAACTTAAACCCTAGGCACGTGCAAGCAAGCGTAAGCGAAGGTCCCGAAATCTCCCTCCTTCAGTCCTTTTATAGGGGAAGATAGAATAAGTGTCCGGTCCATGTGCGTAGACAATGTGTCTATATTTTATTCGTCAAAAGATTGTCTAAATCACGGTTATATGGAATGCCACGCCCGTGGTTTAGAGCGTGGAATTGGATTACGGTTCTTCAAAACTTCCACGACCGTACTTTATACTGTGTAACTCTCTGGAATGCTCCACACTCATGTTGCCAAGTTCCACGGCCGTGGTTTAGAGCGTGGACTTCATTACGGCCGCATTTTAGAGCGTGGAAGCATAGGTTGCTCGTAATTCCCTTTGTTTTGTGCCATTCTTCATCCTAGCATCTTCCTTAGCTCCTTTGTGGTGTCCTCAATCCTTGGATGTGCTCAATCCATCTCCATTCTCTCTTAATTCGTTCGGTTTTAGCTCTTATTCGCCTTCAATCAACACAAAGCTTATGTAGACCTCTATATCGACATTATAGATAAACTAGCTCACAATTGCTTAAATGCTTTATCAATGAACACTAATATGGGAGAAATACATCTAGAAAACGTGCCTAAAATATCACAATATTTCATGCTAACAAAATACCCCATACTTGCCACTTGCTTGTCCCCAAGTAAGGTCTTTCAAAAGCTTTAAAACTCAAGTTAGGATGAAA
This sequence comes from Fagopyrum esculentum, assembly GCA_033239045.1. Classification (NCBI taxonomy): domain Eukaryota; kingdom Viridiplantae; phylum Streptophyta; class Magnoliopsida; order Caryophyllales; family Polygonaceae; genus Fagopyrum; species Fagopyrum esculentum. The sequence goes on along the minus strand of BSUD01000006.1, from coordinate 97,145,003 downwards.
TATGGATGCACTCTCAAAAACAAAACGTCTTTTAGATGAATGTGCTTCCAAGTCAATAGATCATTCTCAAACCTTTCTTCATTCGTTCATAAGACTCTCATATACATAACCAAAGAGTAAAGAGTAAAGAAAACTCGTGAATTGATCAAACTTTCATGTAAACATCATAACCTTCAAACATTATCAAAATCAATCATAAGAAACTTCAATTTAGATCACCAAGTCATATAGCATTTTCTTGATCTTAAGGACTTTCAAGTAAGGTCTAGAATGCGGAAGGGGAGAGGAAATTATAAGGAATGTGGTGCATGAATCCGGGAAAGTGTATAACTAACTCTTTTCTTTTTCTCTTGCGGTTTTGCAACACTTTCAACTTAGAGATTTGCTCTCTTCTTTTCACATTATTTTTCGACTTTACTTTTGGAGTTGTGGACAAAGGTGCACAAAAACCGAAGCCTAGGAGATTGGCGGTTCTCAATTTTGCGAGATGCCTCAAACCCTTGATGCACATACCATAATCCGCTAGGAATATCGCTCAATCCGACTTTGGTAAGACACAAACACCCGGCTATGTGAATGGTGCCGAGTTACTCATCGTCATGATTGACTTCCCCAAACCTATAAGTTCTTTCTATTCTTTGAATGCAAAATTTTGCTTTCATGGCCCTCCCACATCAAACATGCCAAATATCAACTCCTCCAAATTCCCGGGTAAGTAAAGGAGGCCATTATTTCATTGAGGGGCTAAATGATCAAAGAAAGAAGAAAGAAAATCAAATAGCTTTAATCATTTCAACAAGAAGTATAAGAACTTATCATGTGATTTCAACCTTGATTTCTCAATATGATTTAGGTAACATTCTTCACATTATGAAACTTGCAAAAGAGGAATAATTAACTCATTCAATTTCTTTTCAATTCACTATTTGTTTAAGCATGCGATTTTCATCAAAACTCAATTCACAAGTAGTGATTATCATAGAAGTCATCTCTATCCTTAGAAGCACAAAATTTTCAAATTTTTTTTTATTTTTATGGGTTTTTCAAAAGCTTTTTCATGCAATGCGATAATGAAACGTCTAACAATGGAATGAAACATGCAAGGTGTTCTCAATTAAAGCAAGCAAAGTGAGTAGAGTTATTACAAACGAATAGTCACACCCCACCCCATACTTGAGACAAACATTGTCCCTAATGTTCAAAAAGAAAAATAAAGAAAAGAAAGAAAGAAAAAGAACTCACAAGACGGTGGTGGAGTGGTTAAAGCGGTAGATCGTCCAAGGTCATCATTGAGGTGCCGGTGGTGGTGGGAACGGGAAGAAGCCGGGATCATAGTTCCGCCCAAACTGCTGACGGTAATATCTCTCATCATGCGGTCATGCGCGTCGGCTAATGCATCCCTAGCATCTGCGCGGATCTCCAAGGCTCCGACCCTACTAGAAAGATCGGTGGCGCACTCCGGCAGTTGCTCATACCATCCCGGCGGTTGGCTGTACCATGCTGGTGCGTCTGACGGTGCTGGTGCTGGTGGTGGCTGGGCATGTCAAGCTGGTGGAGCTCCCATCCACTCCGGCTGAGTGCTATACCATGCAAGAAGATCCGCCATCCATGTCGGCCTCTCACTCACGCTGGCGCGGCGAGAGGAAGAACCAGAAGCTCTAGCGGGACGGGGAGAGTGTCTAGGAAGGTCGGGAACTGCGTCCGGCTGGTCCGGAAAGGTACCAAAATCATGCTCCTCTCCTCCTCCCTCAAACTCGTCATCCCCTCTCATCTCCTCCTCATCTACAACCGGTGGCTCAGGTGGAACGTAGGGAGGGGCTACTAGTCTGTTCGCATGCATGGCAGCGAACGTCTCCTTCCAGTTATGGCGTCCGGCCATAATAGAATACTCAGGGATCCATGCTACTCCTCTACCTCCTCTATCCTCCCAAGGCATGGCAGTTGTAGGTGGACCTCTATGTCTAGGAAAGATAATGCCTCTAGTCATGAGGCTCTGAAGTCCTAGAGGTCTAGCAGTTATCCTAGTGCATGCAGAAAAGTCGATCCCCAGCTGCCTAGCAATGTGGGTAACCATCCCACCATATCCTATATTGCCAGCCCTCTTGTTCTTTAGCTTACTCATAGTAGAAGCTAAGAGGGTGGCACAGTCAGCCTGCCTGCCGTGCAACATGCAATACAACAAATAAAGCTCATCTGTCTTGATCTTTTGAGGGGTCTCCGTCCTAGGAAAGAGATACTCAAAAAGCACCCGGTGAGCAATCTTCAAGGCTAAGTGATAAATTAACTTAGCCTTGGTATCAGCTGGTTGCCAGCGGTCCTCGCTAGCGTATACCATAGCTATGTCTTCCCAAAAATCCTTGGCGTACACGCACTAGGGAAGCGACCATTGAAGGTCTCATGGAACCCAAAGAAGGTCCCGAACTCAGCAATCGAGAACTCGTAGTTCTCCTCCATCAGCCTGAATGACACTGTACGGTCTACATGACTATGCTCGAAGAAAATCACAAACTCTCTAGTGATCTCTTCATATGCATCTTCCCGAATAGCGGAGAAGATGATCAACCCAACTCTATCTAACAACCAAGTAATGTCGTTAACCACATTTAGTGGCTCTAGCTCCTCAAGCAACAAATACCTAGGTCCTATGACCGCTCGCTTCTGGATCCTTTCTAAGGCATCGAGGTAATCTTTGTGGATTCTAGGAATTCTAGGTGGTGGGGGTGATGGTAGTTCACTAGGAGGTGCCTGAGAAGAGGACGGACCATCACCCTTCCTTTTCTTGTTCCTATTCGACATTCTTCTAATAAAATCCATCACTATTCGAAACCACGGTCTGTTCTTTAGAAACCACAAGTGAAATGTCCAAAGACCGTGATTCAGTTTGCAATTTCTCAAAACTCAGCAGATTTTCACCAAATTCAACAGCAAACACCCCTAGACTAATTCCAATCCAATTTCAATCAGTTCTCCTAAAATTTCTTGCAACATTGAGGCAAATCGACAAAGTAAGAGAAGAGATGAAAAACCTAGGTTTTCGGATTTTAAAATCCGAATTTTGCCTTCTCCGGTGATTTGCGGCTCGAATCGTTGCTTGGATCTTGTAGGTGATTGGATTTGCTTCAGTTTTGGCTAAATAATCGTTCGAAACGATTAACGAACGGGAATTTGAGAGTGGGGGAAGATTTCGGCGTTCTTGGGCGTGGAATTGGGGGTTTTGGTGTGTTTTGTGAAGAAACGTGATTTTTTTAGTGGCCATAAATTTTTTCGAAAATTACGGTCACTCGGGGGTTTCCACGGCCGTGGAAATGTACGGAACCGTGGTTTTGGTGATTTTTCTCAGGCTTTTACAAATTACGGTCACTGTAGCTGTCACGGCCGTGGTTTTGGCCGTGGAACTCTCTGTAATGTGTCAAAGTCCAAGTTTTGTCAATTTTCTTCAAACCTTTCCTTCTCCCTTTCTTTTCCACTAATCCTACATCCAAAAACACGAACATACCGGAAGGTATCAAAGGCAAAACAAAACAAAAACGTCTAAACTATTCTAATCTATGAATCAAAAACAAAAACGTAAGTGCAATACCTTGGGTTGCCTCCCAAGAAGCGCTTGTTTAAGGTCCGTAGCTAGACCATATTCGCACTTATTCGAGTGTGGTGGGTGCGACTCTTCAGCTTGGAGTTCCAGTGAATACGTCTTGAGTCGTTGACCGTTCACCTTAAAGCTTCCGCCCTTTTCACCCCATACTTCAACTGCACCACGGGGAAAGACATGTTTGATTAGATAAGATCCAGTCCAACGAGATTTAAGCTTACCTGGAAAGAGACGAAGCCTTGAATTGAAGAGGAGAACTTGATCTCCTTCTTTGAGGTCCTTTGGGATGATATGCTTATCATGCCAACGCTTCGCTCTTTCTTTATAGATCTTGGCGTTTTTGTAGGCGTTCAAGCGAAATTCTTCAAGCTCATTGAGGTCCAAGAGACGCTTCTCTCCTGCTTCCTTCATGTTGAAGTTGAACCACTTGATTGCCCAATACGCCTTGTGCTCCAACTTTACCGGTAAGTGACAAGACTTCCCATACACAAGGTTATATGGTGTTGTTCCGATGGGAGTCTTATATGCAGTCCGGTACGCCCATAATGCGTCATCTAGCTTCAAAGACCAATCCTTCCTTGTCCTTGAAACCGTTTTCTCTAGGATCCCTTTAATCTCCCGGTTTGAGATCTCCACTTGTCCACTAGTTTGTAGATGATAAGGGGTGGCGATCTTGTGAGTCACCCCATACTTAGCAAAAAGAGCTTTGAAATATCAAGCAATGAAGTGAGAACCTCCATCACTAATGATAGTCCGTGGTGTCCCAAATCGTGGGAAGATGGTCTTGTTCAAGAACTTAATCACTACCATGGCATCATTAGTGGGAGAGGCAATTGCTTCAACCCATCTCGAAACATAATCCACGGCTAAAAGTATGTATTGGTTTCCACAAGATGATGGGAAAGGTCCCATGAAGTCTACTCCCCAAACGTCAAAGATCTCCACCTCTTGGATGTTGTTAAGAGGCATCTCGTTCCTCCTAGATATGTTCCCTGTTCTTTGACAAGCATCGCAGCAGGAAACAAAGGTTTGCACATCTTTAAATAAAGTAGGCCAAAAGAATCCAGATTGCAATACCTTAGCGCTAGTCTTGTTCGAACTAGCGTGTCCTCCACAAGGTAGTGAATGACAATGACGGATGACACTTTGCATCTCATCTTCCGGTACACATCGCCGAATGATGCCGTCTGGACCTCTCTTAAAGAGGAGAGGTTCGTTCCAAAAGTATTCACGAACATCCTTAAAGAACTTCTTTCTTTGTGCGTAGGATAATCCGGGTGGTAATTCCTGGTAAAACAAATAGTTAACAAAATCAGCAAACCATGGTTCGTTACCTTTGATGATCACGTCGATGCACTCCTCTATAATGTGTAAATGCTCGTCCAGAAAGGAGTCATCTATAGGTAGATGGTCGTCTTCTAGATGTGGTAGACGACTCAAATGATCCGCAACAGAATTTTCCGAACCCTTCTTGTCACGGATCTCTAGATCGAATTCTTGTAGGAGAAGAATCCATCTAATCAGCCTTAGTTTTGCATCTTTCTTCGCAAGCAAATACCGGATCGCAGCATGATCCGTGTACACAATCACCTTAGCACCTACAAGATAAGAGCAAAACTTTTCAAATGCATATACAATTGCTAAAAATTCCTTTTCGGTAGTGGCGTAGTTGAGCTGCGCTTCATCTAGCGTCTTGCTAACGTAGTAAATGGCATGGGTTCGTCCTTCCTTTCTTTGCCCAAGCACAGCCCCTATGGCTACGTCACTTGCGTCACACATAACCTCAAAGGGAAGATTCCAATCCGGAGGTTGGATAATCGGGGATGAGATTAGAGCTTCCCGAATCATATTAAACGCATCTAAGCATTCCTGCGAGAAATTAAAAATTGCATCCTTCATTAGTAAATTAGTGAGCGGTTTTGATATCTTGGAAAAATCTTTTATGAAACGCCTATAGAATCCAGCGTGTCCTAGAAAACTTCTTATGCCTTTCACCGAAGTTGGGGGAGGAAGTTTTTCTATTGTCTCTATCTTAGCCTTATCCACCTCAATCCCTCTACTAGAGACTAAGTGTCCTAATATAATGCCTTCTTTCACCATAAATTGACACTTCTCCCAATTAAGAACTAGGTTAGTGTCTTCACACCTTTGTAAAACAAGAGCAAGGTTAGAAAGACAATTGTCAAAAGAGGAACCATAAACGGAGAAGTCATCCATAAAAACCTCCATGATTTCCTCTATATATTCCGAGAAGATGGTCATCATGCACCTTTGAAAGGTGGTTGGGGCATTGCAAAGCCCGAACGGCATCCTCCTATAGGCAAACGTACCCCACGGGCACGTGAACGTGGTCTTCTCTTGATCATCCGGATGTATCGGGATCTGAAAAAAACCACTATAACCGTCAAGATAACAGAAATGTGAGTGTTGTGCTAACCTCTCAAGCATTTGGTCGATGAAGGGTAGTGGGAAGTGATCCTTCCTCGTTGCGTTGTTTAGCTTGCGGTAGTCTATGCACATCCTCCATCCCATGACGGTTCGTGTAGGAATGAGTTCGTTATTTTTATTGGTGATGACTGTCATTCCTCCCTTCTTCGGAACCACTTGTACAGGGATCACCCACTTGCTATCAAAGATAGGGTAGATGATACCTGCATCAAGTAGTTTAAGAATTTCCTTCTTGACAACCTCCTTCATGGTCGGATTTAACCACCTTTGAGGTTGTCACGAAGTTTAAAAGTCTTCTTCCATTAGGATCTTATGCATGCATAGTGAAGGTTTGATTCCTACTAGATCCTCTATAGTATACCCTAGGGCTTTCCTATCTTTATTAAGAACAACCATGAGTTTACTATGTTCATCAATACTCAAATCGGAACTAACAATTACCGGAAAGGTAGAATTAGGTCCTAGAAATGCGTACCTTAGATGTGTAGGAAGTGGCTTCAATTCCATCACTATCGGAGTCTCTAATATCTCTTGAGGAGTATCCGATGCTTCCTTAAAAGTGTCTAAGGATGTAGAAGGTGCTGGAGAAGAGTCAAGAGAAGTGGTGGAGAAGATACAATCTCCTTCAGATTTACCCAAAATTACGGCTACTCTGTTCCCTCCACGGCCGTGGTTTTGGGCGTGGAAGTCAATTACGGGACCTCTGTTTATTCCACGGCCGTGGTTTTGGCCGTGTAACTTACTGGAGTCTCTGAATAGCTGATTACGGTCATGTTGGTAGATTCCACGGCCGTGGAATAGCACGACTGGCCATGATTTCTGATGTTTTCTGACCCATCGTAGAGTTTCTCATATTCTTCTTCATACACTTCTTTTTGCTTTTCTAAAGCTTCTACTTCCTCATTACATTCCTCTTCTTCCCCTACATCCATAATGCTCATAGAAATAACTTTTTGTAAGGGGTCTTTGAAGAGAATCGAACTTACCTCTTCTCTAGATAGCTCTTCGTCATGGATGTTGAACATATCCTCATCGAAAACTGGCTCTTTCACCAAAGTAGAGAGAACAAACTCTACCTTTTCTTCTCCTATGTCGAAGGCGAGTCTAGCATTCTTACAATCAACTATGCAACCGGATGTTGCAAGAAACGGTCTTCCGAGTATGATTGGGACCGGACTATCTGCAGGAATGTCAAGCACAACAAAATCTATAGGAACATAGAACTTACCAAGCTTGACCGGGACGTCTTCAACTATACCGATGGGATGAGTTATGGATCGATCCGCCATGTATAACGTCATCTTTACCGGTTTAAGTTCGCCTAAACCGATCTTCCTGCATAAAGCAAGCGGGATGATGCTCACGCTCGCTCCTAAGTCACACAATGCATCATATGTGACATCTCCCACTCCTATGGGAATACAAAATGACCCCGGAACCTTCAGCTTTGGGGGCATCTTCTCCTTCATTGTCTTGATGAGATCCGATGAATCCGAACTCATCTTAACCTCTCCAAAATCTTCTAACTTTCTTTTGTTAGATAGGATCTCCTTTAGGAACTTTCAATAAGCTGGCATACCTACAACTGCATCAATGAAAGGTATATTAATATGCAGTTTGCTCATGAGTTCAATAAACTTACCGAATTGCTTGTCTAGACGCGCTCTTACTCTAGATTGCGGGAATGGTAGGGGAGGTTTGAAAGTTGGAGGAGGAATGTAGACATCTTCCTTCTCCTTTCCCTTTTCTTTCTCCTTTTCGACTGGAACTTCTACAAACTTAGGTTGCGGGTCGGTAGTTGTTACTCCGCTTGTTCGCCACTTAGCGTGCGTGCAAATAAGCTTTAAATATAAAACTAGAAATCAAGCAAGCGAACCCGCAATGTACGGATCGATATAGTTGAGCAAGAATTCCAGAGTATTGAACACAGGGATTTGGGGGGAACAAATTCAATTATAGGTTATCAAGCGAATAAATGTAAGAAGCTTTTCAAGTATTGGGAAAACAACAATCCTAAAGATCTAGATATCCAGCTATGGCAATCGATTCAAGATATACTAAAGGTATAAGGACAGAGTTGAGGTATGCAAAAGTATGCTAATGTAAGGTAATCGTACGGTGAAGTTCCAAAAACCTTATATGACTCACCTAGAAGACACTCTCTATAAAGGTTGTTGAGGCTTCAATATAGAAAGATTCTAAAGGTAAGAATTAATATCAAATACCCAAACTTGTAATCCAAGGATCAAGACTAACTAAACCGATTAAGGTTGTGACACTCACAATCGAGGTAGAGGTTGTTGAGGCTTCACTACCACCTAGAAAAGGCAAGCCAAGACTAAGTTAAAGCTAATCTTTAACTTTGGATTAAAGTAAAAGAAGGTTTGTAACTTAACACAAAATTACGGGTAGTTCTTGAGTTCCACGGCCGTGGAAGCTCAAGAACAGACCGTGGATTAGGGTTGTCGGCGATTCTCTCTAACTCTCAGGGTCCAATCTGTTTACGATCGATCTATCATCATCTAAGCCACAACTATCAACCCTTCACCTTAGAATTTTAAGGGTTTTTAGCCAACAATAGTCATATTGATATCAAATTCAAGGTTTAAGAGATTGAAAGATGAAAACTTCCGAAAAGCTTCAATAACTTTCAAACTAATCTCAAATCCACAAATCAAGAACAATATCGTTAATAGATTCGGAACAACACAAACAATCACAATCTTAGATAAGAAGGAAGAACGGGATGTCAATCCGTCTTCTAAATCAAACCTAAGCAAGAAGCGAAATCTTCTTGTGAACAATCTTCCGAATCTTCGATCTTCCGTCAATCCGGAAATCCCAATGACAAAGTGCAAATCTCTCCAACACAATCTCCACCAAATGCGAAATTAGGGCAATTCCAAGCGCAAGCGTAAGATGCGTCTATGCGTAAGCGAAGGTGACGGAATCTCTCTTCATCCGTCCTTTTATAGTGTAAGATAAAATATCGGCCCGGCCAAACTGCGTATGAGATCGTGGCTTAAAGTGTGGCGAAAAAGATCGCCAAGATCACGGTCGTGGAAGGGTTCCAGGGCCGTAATTTAGAGCGTGGGAATCAACACGGTTTGACACAACTCCTCCACGGCCGTAGAAGTTGCTGGAATGAACCACGCTTCCCTTGCCATGGTTCCACGGCCGTGGACTTGAACGTGGAAAGTAGTACGGCCGTATTTTAGAGCGTGGTTTAGGGCTAGAACGTGATTCTTCCTTAGTCTCGTGCATTCTTAAAGTTGGCACTCCCTTAGCTCCTAAGAATGTCCTCAATTCATGGACATGCTCAATCAAATCTATCCTTGCTCAATTCCGATCGGAAATAGCTCTTAATTGCCTACAATCAACATAAAGCTTGTGTAGATCTCTATATCGACATTATAGACAAACTAGCTCACAAATGTATCAATGCTCAATCAATGACTATCAATATGGATGAAATACACTTAGAAAATGTGCCTAAAATATCACAATATTTCATGCTAACAAATAACTCCATACTTGCCACTTGCTTGTCCCTAAGCAAGGTCTTTCAAAAGCTTTAAAACACAAGTTAGGATAAAATATGTGTACCTTCTCAAAGCAAAACTTCTTTTTGGATGAATGCGCCTTCTAATCAATAGATCATTCTCAAATCTTGCTTCAATCGTTTATAAGACTTTCATACACTTAATCAAAGAGTAAAGAGTAAAGAAAGCTCATAAATCAATTAAACTTCCATGTAAATATCATAACCTTCAAACATTATCAAAATCAATCATAAGAAACTTCAATTTAGATCACCAAGTCATATAACATTCTCTTGATCTTAAGGACTTTCAAAGAAAAGGTCTAGAATGTGGAAAGGGAAGGAAACTTTAAGGAATGTGGTGCATGAATCCGGGAAAGTGGATAACTACTCTTTTCTTCTTCTCTTGTGGTTTCCGCAACACCTTCAACTTAGAGCTTCGCTCTCTTCTTTTCATTTTTCGACTTTACTTTTGGAGTTATGGATAGAGGTGCACAAAAACCGAAGCCTAGGAGATTGGCGTTTCTCAATTTTTATGAGATGCCTCAAACCCTTAGCGCACATACCATAATCCGCTAGGAATATCGCTCAATCCGACTTTGGCAAGACACAAACACCCGGCTATGTGAATGGTGCCGAGTTACTCATCATCATGATTGACTTCCCCAAACCTACAATTTCTTTCTATTCTTTTGATTGCAAATAACTGCTTTCAAGGCCCTCCCACATCATACATGCCTTTTTCATTCAACTCCTCCAAATTCCCGGATAGGTAAAGGAGGTCAATATTTCAATGAGGGGCTAAATGATCAAAGAAAGAAGAAAGAAAAATCGAATTGCCTTAATCATCTCAACAAGAAGTATAAGAAATTATAGTGTGATTTCAACCTTATTTTCTCAACATGATTTAAGTAACATTCATCACATTATGAAATTTGCAAAAGAGGTATAATCAACTCATTCAATTTCTTTTCACGTCACTATTCGTTTAAGCATGCAATTGTCATCAAACTCAATTCACAAGTAGCGATTATCATAGAAATCCTCTCTATCCTTAGAAGCACAAAATTTTCAAAATTTTTCAATTTTTATGGGTTTTTCAAACTCTTTTTCATGCAATGCAATAATGAAATGTGCAACAATATAATGAACATGCAAGATAGTCTCAATAGAAGCAATCATAGTGAGTAAGAGTTATTACAAACTTTTAGTCACACCCCACCTCATACTTGGAACAAACATTGTCCCTAATGTTCAAATAAAAGAAAGAAAAGAAGAAAAGAAAGAAAGAAAAAGAAACTCACAAAATGGCGGTGGAGCGGCTAAAGCTGTCGGTCATTCAAAAATATCACTGCGGTGGAGGCGGAGGCGGGAATGGAGAGAAGCTAGGATCGTAGTACCGCCCGAACTGTTGGTGGTAGACGTCTCTCATCATATGGTCGAGGTCATCCATGCGTCCATCTCTAGCATCGGCTCGAATCTCCAATGCTCCCACTCTATCAAAAAGGCCAGTAGCCCACTCTGGCATCTGCTCATACCATCCCGGAGCCTGGCTGTACCACCCTGGTGCATCTGACGGTGCTGGTGCTAGTGGCGGTGGCTGTTGTTCGGACCATGGGGGTGGAGCTCTGTACCATGCAGGAGGTGTCTCCATCCAAGTGGGCCTCTCGCTCACGCTGGCGCGGCGAGAAGATGAACCTGAAGCTCTGGCTGGACGTGGAGAACGTCTAGGCACATCAGAAGCTATGTCCGGCTGATCCGGAAACGTGCCAAAGTCCTGCTCGGCTCCTCCTCCTCCCTCATAGGGATCTCTCATCTCCTCCTCCTCAACTACGTGCGGTGGTGGGACATATGGAGGAGCTGCAATCCTGTTCGCATGCATAGCAGCGAACGCCGCCTTCCAATTATGGCGTCCGGCCATAATGGAGTACTCCGGGAGCCACTCAATACCCCTCCCCGTCCTTCTCTCCCATGGCATAGCTGCATAAGGTGGACCTCTATGGGTAGGGAAGATAAGACCTCTAGTCATGAAGGTCTGGAGTCCTAGGGGTACGGCGGGAATGCGTGTACATGCAGAAAAATCCACCCCTAGCATCCTAGCAAGGTGGGTGACTATCCCACCATATCCAATGTTGTCCGCCCTCTTGTTCTTAAGCGTGCTCATGGTAGCAGCTAAGAGGGTGGCGCAGTCAGCAGGACGCCCATCCAGCATGGAGTACAATAGAAAGAGCTCATCCGTCTTGATCTTCTGAGGTGTCTCCGTCCTAGGGAAGAGACACTTAGAAAGAACCCGGTGAGCAATCTTCAAGGCTAAGTGATACATCAACTTAGCCTTGGTATCAGCTGGTTGCCAGCGGTCCTCGCTGGCGTAAATCATAGCTACCTCCTCCCAAAAATCTTTGGCGTAAACGCCGCTAGGAAAATGACCATTGAAGGTCTCTTGGAACCCAAAGAAGGTCCCGAACTCCCGGATGGATAAATCATAGTTCCTTTCCATCAGACGGAAAGAAACTGTCCTATCAATGTGGCTATGCTCAAAAGACGTCACAACCTCTCTCGTGATCTCCTCGTAGGCGTCTTCTCAAATAGCCGAGAAGACAACTAATCCGGCTCTATCCAAGAGCCACGTAAGGTCATCTATGATGTGGAGGGGAGCTAGATCCTCCAACAATAGGTACCTAGGTCCTATAACAGCCCTCTTGTGGATCCTCTCCAATGCATCGAGATGATCCTCGTGAATGGTAGGTACCCTAGGGCTAGGAGGTGCGGGTGATGAAGGTGATGATGGAGGTGAAGGGGAGGAAGGTGGTGGTGCTCTAGAGGATGAAGAGGAAGAGGGGTTACCCTTCCTCTTCTTGTTCTTATCCTTCTCATTTTTCTTCTCCTTAATCCTCCCAAAGACTCTCCTGACAAAATCCATTACTGTTCAAAACCACGGTCTGTTCTTGGTATTCTACGGCCGTGGAAGTGACAGAGACCGTGGTTCATCTCGCTTTTTCTCAAAACTCAGCAAACAACAGCCAAATTCCACAATCAAGCAGTCCTAGTCTAATTCCTTCCAATTTCAATCAGTTCTCCTATAATTTCTAGCAAAAACGAACCCGAATTGACAAAGATAGAGAAGAGCGGAAAAAACCTAGGTTTCGGATTTTAAAATCCGAATTCTGCGTTCCTTGGTGATTCGCCGCTCGATTTGTTGCTTGGATCTCGTTGGTGATCGGATTTGCTTCAGTTTTGGTCGAAGAATCGTTGAAAACGATTAACGAACGGAGAATTGAGGTGAAGGGCGTGGAATCGGCGAAAGAGAGCGTGGAATTGGGTTTTGTGGTGTGTTTTTGTGAAGAACGTGGTTTATATAGTGGCCGGCAAAATTTTTGAAAATCACGGTCTGTCGGGGGGTTCCACGGCCGTGGAAATGTACGGAACCGTGGTTTTGGTGATTTTTCAAAGGCGTTTGAAAATTACGGTCACTGTAGCTGTCACGACCGTGGTTTAGGCCGTGGAACTCTCTGTAATGCTCCAAAGTCCAAGTTTCATCACTTTTCTTCAAAATTATTCTTCCCCTTTCCTTTTCCACTCTTCCTACATCCAAAAACACGAACATACCGGAAGGAATCGAAGGCAAAACAAAGCAAAAACGTCTAAACTAAGCTAAACTATGAATCAATATCGAAAAATGTAAATGCAATACCTTGGGTTGCCTCCCAAGAAGCGCTTTGTTTAAGGTCCGTAGCTAGACCAATCTCTATAGATGACTCAATGCACCTTGAACATCTTGGATTGCTCTTCAAATCCATCATCAAACTCTTCAAAAAAATCTCCGGTTCCTAATTTCACCGGCAAGTGGTAAGATCTCCCACGTACAAGCTTGTACGATTTGATTCTCACCGGAATCCTCCTAGCTTTCCTATGCTTTAATGGGACATAATTCAGCCTTACGTCCCATCCTTTCCTAGATCGAGAAATTAGTTTCTCGAGAATCCACTTAGCTTCCCCATCTCCAGCTTGGGGATGATGTATGGTCTTCGTCATGTGAATGACCCCATACTTGAACAAAAGACACTTATTGGCATTGGCGTTGAAGCGCTTGCCAAATTTACTCTTTGTAGTCCAAGGAGCATCTACTTCCAGCAGCTTTAAGGGAGGTTTCATCTTCACCTTAATAGGTTCTTTTGGAAGAGACCTCCAACTCTCCGGTGCATTCCTAAAAAAATTAGAAATTTTAATAGGAATTTCAAAGGAAGTAAGACAATATACCTTGTTAAGTTCTTCAAGGCTTGGCACAAGTTTCATGTTAGGATGATGATCCACACATGAAATATCTCCCAACTCAGCTGGATCTTCTTCAACCTTGGCCACAATTTCAGTAATTTGGCCAAGTGTTCGCTCCAAACGGTGTGTGCAAGCTTTAAATTTATAACCCTAGACTTAAGCTTAAAACAAGGATGCGAACCCGCAGTGTATGGGTCAATCGTAGTAAAAGCAAGAAAATTCCAGGGGTCGATCACAGGGACTCGGTGAAACAAAGTCAATAACGGTATGCTTCGTGAATACTAACCACAAAGAGCAATTAACACAATCAAAGATGAATAAGAAGTCAAATAAGCAAACATGCAAGTCTAGGGATTAAAGCGTCTAGTTGTGGTTCCAACTCAAGATCTATAGATAAGCGGACAAAGCTGAGATTTTTGCGTGGGAAAGGTGTTACTAAAGTGGAGTAGATCACCGGGTAAGTCTCACTACACACTAATCCTAAACCGTAACTCCTATTACCGGGTAAGTCTCAAGGAATCAAGATAAAGAACTATAACCTCAAACTAACGCACCATCTAAGGGAATAGAATCAACCTTTACCGGGTAAGTCTTAGGCTAACTCACAAAGATGGGATGGAAGCACACTCAAACCCCAATAAAGGATAAACCTTTATCACCTACACTTATGATCGTTGGTACACAAACTAAGGAATTACCGGGTAAGTCTCATCCTAAGCTTGCTTTGAACCAGGAAAGGTGTAATAAGAATAGGATTTGGCAAACTCTAACACTTAACTCTCAGTTATGGATCAGATAAGTCACCTCGGTCAGCCAGTTTCCACCCCGGCCGAGATGTTCATCGACTGAACGAGATGCTTAGGGTTAAGGATAAAGACTCAAACTTTCAGGATCCTACTGGAATCTAAGATTATTCTATCATTGTTTTTCCCACAACCTTCAGCTAATCACCCTAGAATCACACAAAGAAATTAGCCACTCATCATCATTATGAAAGTATTAAATATATGGGAAGAAGGTGAATATTTGAACAAGAAGAATTTAATGAAAAGACTTCAATAATTGAATCAAATATCACAACAAAGCGTTCCTTGGATAGCAATCCAACAAGACAAGACAACAAGTGAGGGAATTGAAGACAATCTTACAAAAACCCTCCAAAAAGCTATAAAGCTATGGACTTCAACCTTCCTTCAACCTTCAAAAAGGTTCTTCGAATCTCTCCTAACTGGAGTAGGCTGTTGCTGCGTGATCTTCTCGTAAGCAAGATGTCCAGCCGTAAGCGGATGTAGCGGCCCCTTTTGATTTGTGGAAATCCAACCCCTTTTATAAGAAAATAACCCTCCAAAGATAATAAATTTTAGAAAGATATTTTCCCATAAATATAGGTAAAATATATGATTCTGCATATCTCCTTCCTTCCAGGAGCCAAGCCCAAAAATATAAGATCACTTTCCAATTTTAAAAGATCTCAGCCAAGAATAAAATATTCTCGCCGCGTCCTAGGTGTTCGCCTCGGTCGAGTCGGCGTCTCTGGATCACCTCGGTCGAGATGAATCTCTGGTCAACCGAGGTGAGTCACAACTGAATGTGAAATCTCTCAAAACTGGTCCAAAGTAAATCTTTAATCCATAGCTATGTTCCCTTGATGTAGCTCCAAATGACTCATGACTCCTTTTGCTCCTTTTTGATGTGAAACGTACCCTTTTACCTGCAATTACAACAAAACTAGGTGTAGACCTCGATTCTCGCAAAGGTAGATGAAATGGTAGTAAAATCACATAATATACATACAAACATGCAGATTATGAAAGATAAAACGTCCAAACAAACCCCAAAATATAGACTATAATTCATGCTATCAAAATACCCCATACTTAGCCCTTGCTTGTCCCCAAGCAAGTTCCTTATATAGAAATCAAGATAGAATGGATTATAAATCATGAAAATCAATGAAAAAAATCTTTCAAAAACATTTTATGGTGTGCAACTATCATAGATCACTCTAAGAGAATACTTCATGGAATTAAAAACTCAATATGCTCAAAACATTTTATAAATATAGGAAAGTT
Source organism: Fagopyrum esculentum (assembly GCA_033239045.1). Lineage (NCBI taxonomy): Eukaryota > Viridiplantae > Streptophyta > Magnoliopsida > Caryophyllales > Polygonaceae > Fagopyrum > Fagopyrum esculentum. The sequence continues at coordinate 97,129,081 of BSUD01000006.1, read as the reverse complement.
GTTCATCTTTGCATAAAATCATAGAATGCATAATAAGTCATAATTATCAAAATTAATCATGTATAATCCAATTTAGACCGTTAAGTCAATCAACAAGCTCAAGGTCTCAAGGGCTTCCAAAAAGAAAAGGTCAAGAAACGTGTAGGGTAGGGATGTATGTAAGGTAATGTGGTGCTAGAATCCGGGAAAAGGATGAACTTCACTTTCACTTTGACTTGCAACATCTTCCACCAATAAGCTTTGCTTATTCCACTTTTTCTTTTTACTTTACTTTTTGGGATGCATGGATAGAGGTGCACAATAACCGAAGCCTAGGAAATCTGCAATCATCAATTTCTCGAGATGCATCAAACCCTTGATGCACATACCATGACCTGTTAGGAATATCGCTCAATCCGACTTTGGCAAGACACAAACACCCGGCTATGTGAATGGTGCCGAGTTACTCATCTTCATGATTGACTTCCCCAAACCTATTATTGCTTTCTAAAACTTTCACTTCCAGCCACTTCTCAACTTCACTTGCTTTCGCCACTTCGCTTGCTTCCAAATTCCCGGATAGGTAAAGGGAGGCAAAATGTATATGAGGGGCTAAGAATGATCAAGAAGAAGAAGAAGAAGAGAATGAATTGCCTTGGTCTTTCCAAGAAGAAAGTGAGAGTACTTAACCTGCGGTGTCAACCTTCAAATTCAACATAATTTGGATAAAAACAAGGTATTAAACATGCTAATAATTTCAAACAAAGCATTTAGCAACTTAAACATATTATAAAACCTTTCAAACACATAAAGGATTCAAAACCAGTCAGTAAACAAGATCTTCACTGAGATCATATCCAGATAAGTAACACAAAATCGTTTTCGAAAACTTTCAGTTAACACACCTTGGTCGAGGTGTTCTTGGTTCAACCGAGGTGAAATGCCTCGTTTGGCCAAGACTGACTCGGTCGAGGTTAAAAAAATTTATTTTTTTTTCAGTTTCGACGTTTTTCTCAATCAAATAACCTGTAGGTATGCATGTAATATCAGATAATCATATAAATGCAGAAGTGATGCATAAATAAAATATCCGATGAAATATAATACATCAAAAGTAGTCAAATACATCAAGTAGTCATATAAGTACAAACACCCCATACTTGGGACACACTGTCCCAGTGGGTCAAATAAAAGTCTAGAAAATGAGAGAACTCACCGGATAAATAGCTGAACTGCATAAAAAATATAATAAGAAAATCCTGCAGCTCCTCAGTAATCCTGATCCGGCGGTGGTGGTGGTGGTACGTACGGATACTGTGTCGGGTCGAACGGATACCCCATGACACGCTCGAACTGAAGCTGAGCCATGACGTGCTGATAGTGCTGCCTCTCCTGCATCTCGCGGATATCCAGCGATAATGCAGCATACGAGTCAATAACCTGATCCGTCAGGTCATCGATCCGTCGGTGGGCAGCTTGATCTCTCACTCCGCGCCTCCTGCGTCTAGCAGGTCTGACTGGAGAAGTCTCAGCTGGTCCAGGCTCCGTCTCCTCATTATCCAAGTCGATGATCGGTGGCGCGCTCATCCCTGCAGTATCCGTCCTTGTATCCATCGGGACTCCACCATCTCTCTCGTCTACCGTCTCCTCGTCGTCGTCATCCTCCTCCTCCTCAGCTGGGGCAGCTGCTGCCTCTCTATGATCCTCCATCAGTGGAGCCCAAGCTGTCTGCCAGTAATGCGGATCGAAGACTGTGAACTGAGCAGACCAGCGGATCCCCTGTGGCGCAGTCCGCTCCCAAGGCATAGCAATGTATGGAGTGGTCAATCCACGAGGAACCAAAATCCTCCGTGTGATCATCTCCTGCAATCCAAGCGGCTTCGGAGCCGCCGCCATCGTACATACATTGAGGTCCATCCCGTGATAGGTAGCAATATGGGTGACTAGACCTCCGCAGCAAATGTCTCCCTTCGCCTTGGCCTTGATCTTGTGCAGATTCTCTGCCAAGAACAAGCCAAAGTCTGGGAAGCCTCCTGTAACCATGCAGTAGAGGCTGAAGAGCTCGCCCTGTCGGATCTTCTAGGGCGTCTCAGTACGCGCCAGAAGTGTCTCGCTAAATATCCTGTGGGCTAGTCTGAAGGCTGGATGGAAGATGACCTTCTCCCTGGAATTTCCAGGGCGCCATCTGTCTACATGCTCGGTAATATGGGCAATCTGCCCCCAGAACTCCCTAGCTACGGATCGGGAGGGGAAGTCGGTGGCGGTGGGCTCAGAAAAGCCAAAAATCTCTCTCCATATATCTAAAGGAACTATGAAGTTCCGGTTCATAAACCGGTACTTCACAGACTGGTCTGTGGGAAGGTAGGAGAAGGAGCTAACAAACTCTAAGGTCGGCTCCAAATAAGCTGGGGCTCGGATCTCAGTAAACTGATCCAGCCCAACAGTGGCAATCATCCTCCTAAGGTCAGCATCTAACCCTAGGCAATCAAAGGCTGACACGTCCAGAAATCGTGGTGCGATAACTGGACGGCTGGCTATGCGCTCATAGTCTACCCGGCATCTCTCGTGGATAACCGGGCGGTAAGGACGGGAAGAAGAAGAAGAAGGGGAAGGTGAGGATCTGTCTCTCAGGGCTAGACGACGATCGGAACTCATTTTTACTCAACACTGTCAGACCACCTCGGTCACTGACAAGACTCAGAAATCACCTCGGTCGAGATGCAGTTCGACCGGACCGAGGCGTAGCAGTGGCGATTCCAATTCTCAGAAATTCAGTTCTTTTCCCCCTAAAATCACTACAATTGCTTCCTAAGGGGTACTTAAATCCTTTCTCAGCAGAATCAAGGGAAACCAAAGCCCAAATCGAAGCGAATGAACGAGTTAGGGTTTCGACTTGTTTTACCTCGTTTCGGTCGATTCACTCGATTTCTTTGCAGATCTGTTGTTGCAATCGGTTCCTCTACCCTTTAATCTCAGTTTAGAAACGGAAATCTTCGAAAACGAGCGAGATCTGAGAGAGAGCGAAGTGAACTGTCGCCGCGGTCGAGGTGGGTAAAGTAAAAAAATGAAAAATAATTTTTTCCCTTTTTTATACTATTTCTGGATCTGCTGTCACCTCGGTCGAGATGGTCTCGACTGGACCGAGGTGGTACGGACCGAGGTGGTTCTGCAGAAACCCTAGTCGCCTCGGTTGCTCAAGAATCAACTCGGTCGAGATGCTCTGACAGTGACCGAGATGCTTCTGTCTTCTCAAAATCTCGAACTTCTGTCCTTCCAGTTATGCTCCTTCCTTAGATAGTCCTTGTTGTCTGTCTAGAACGCCAAAAACAAAGCAAAGCAAAGCAAAAACAAAAACTATCTAAGCTAGACTTAGAAAACGGGAAAAAGAAAACAATACCTTGGGTCGCCTCCCAAGAAGCGCTTGGTTTAAGGTCGCTAGCTGGACCATAATGCGTCTCATACGAGGTAGGAGGTGACCTCACCCCATACTTCACCTCCATCGTGGGGTGAAGTGAGTAAATCCATCAAACGCTCCAACAAGTGTAAGTGCTCATCGGGGAATGAATTGTCTATGGGTGGGTTATCCGTCTCGCGGGAAGATTCTGGTAGCCGGCTGAGGTGGTCCGCAACTGAATTCTCGGATCCCTTCTTATCGCGGATCTCTAGGTCAAACTCTTGAAGCAAGAGAATCAATCGAATAAGGCGCGGCTTGGCGTCTTTCTTAGCCAACAAGTAACGAATGGCTGCGTGGTCGGTGTAGACAATGACTTTCGCCCCTACTAGATAGGAACGAAACTTCTCGAAGGCATATACAACCGCCAATAACTCCTTCTCGGTCGTAGCATAGTTGTGTTGTGCTTCATCTAGCGTCTTGCTAGCATAATAAATGGCGGTGGTCCGTCCATCCTTCTTTTGTCCAAGCACCGCTCCTACGGCTACATCACTAGCGTCACACATGACCTCAAAGGGCAAGGTCCAATCAGGAGGTTGGATAATGGGAGCGGAGATCAACGCTTCCTTAATCCTGTAAAAGGCATCAAGACACTCCTACGAAAACTCAAAAACAACATCTTTATTCAAGAGGTTAGTTAGAGGTTTAGAAATTTTAGAGAAGTCCTTGATGAATCTCCTGTAGAAACCTGCATGCCCGAGAAAACTCCTCACACCTTTAACAGAACAAGGAGGAGGGAGTTTCTCAATAGTCTCGATCTTAGCTCGATCGACCTCAATACCTCGATTAGAAACAAGGTGTCCTAGCACAATGCCTTCATTAACCATAAAATGACACTTCTCCCAATTCAGAACAAGGTTAGTGTTTTCACATCTTTTAAGCACTAGAGAAAGGTTAGATAGGCAATCATCAAAAGAGGAACCATATACAGAAAAATCATCCATGAATACCTCCATGATCTCCTCTATGTACTCGGAAAAGATAGCCATCATGCATCGCTGGAAGGTAGCGGGTGCATTGCACAATCCAAATGGCATCCTCCGATAGGCAAATGTCCCCATGGACAAGTGAAAGTGGTCTTCTCCTGATCATCCAGATGGATAGGAATCTGGAAGAATCCACTATAGCCGTCCAAGTAGCAAAAGTGTGAATGCTGGGCCAATCGTTCGAGCATTTGGTCGATGAAGGGAAGCGGAAAATGATCCTTCCGAGTCGCCGTGTTCAGCTTCCTATAATCGATGCAAACTCTCCAGCCCGTAACGGTCCTTGTTGGGATTAACTCGTTGTTATTATTCGTCACAACGGTCATCCCTCCTTTCTTCGGAACGACATGCACCGGGCTAACCCACTTGCTGTCCGAGATAGGATAAATAATACCTGCATCCAACAACTTAAGAACTTCCTTCTTCACAACCTCTTTCATGATCGGATTTAACCGTCTTTGAGGTTCCCGTGAAGTCTTATGATTATCTTCCATTAGAATTCTATGCATGCAGAAAGAAGGTTTAATGCCAATAAGATCATCCGTGGTATAACCTATAGCCTTTCGATGCTTTCTCAAGACATGCATTAACTTAGACAATTCAGATTCGGAAAGGGAAGCACTAACAATAACGGGATAAGTAGAATCCGGTCCAAGAAAGATATACCTCAAGTGACTGGGGAGTTGTTTAAGCTCCACGACTGGGGGTGCTTTCTGAGGGGGATCCATGCTTCCTCTTTCCAGTGGAGTGGTATCAGAAACTGGACTCGATGAATTAGCTTCTCAGTTTTAGCTCAGTCCAGAAGGTGCCTCGGTCGAGGTGCTGCTACTGGGCCCGAGACTAGAGATCTTCGTCTCCTGAATTAGCTTATCAGTTTTAGCTCCTGGATCTTCTTCCAGTGCCTTCAAGCTCCGTATATCTGCATCACAAGAAGCATCTATACCTTCCTCCATTAAACTGAAGCTAATAACTCTTTCGAGCGGATCGTTAATAAGGATAGAGCTCACCAATTCTCTTGATTCTTCTTCATCGTAGATGTTGAAGATATCCTCAGTTAGTTGCTCCCCTTTCATGGCTGCAAGTAGTGCGAACTCCACCTCATCGCCACCAACGTTGAATTTTAACTTGGCGTTCTTGCAATCCACGTTGCAACCCGAAGTTGCTAGAAATGGCCTCCCGAGAATAATAGGAACAGGATAATCTGCGGGAATGTCAAGTACAACAAAATCTATAGGTAGATAGAAGTTACCTAACTTGACCGGAACGTCCTCCAAGATGCCCACGGGATGGGTAATGGAGCGATCCGCCAAATAAAGTCGAATCTTGACCGGCTTGGGCTCTCCAAGACCGATCTTCGTGCATAGCTCCAGCGGGATGATGCTCACGCTGGCTCCTAGATCACAAAGGGCTTCGTAAGTGACATCCCCAACTTGAATGGGGATGCAAAACGAGCCGGGATCTCTCAACTTAGGTGGCATCTTTTCCTTCATGATCTTGATAAGCTCCGAGGATTTAGATGTCATCCTAACTTCACCAACATCCTCCAGCCTCCTCTTCCTTGATAAGATTTCTTTTAAGAACTTCCCATAGGCGGGCATACCTAGAATAGCATCAAGGAAGGGAATATTAATATGGAGCTTATTCATCAAGTCAAGAAACTTACCAAAGTGCTTGTCTAGATGTGCTCTGGCTCTGGACTGAGGGAATGGGAGTGGTGGTTTGTAGGCAGGAGGTGGAGTATAAGTTTCAGTTGTCCCTCCTGCTTTCTGTTGCTCCACCTCGGTTGGCATCTCGGTCGAGGTGTTCTTCGACTGGATCTGGACCGAGGTGGTCTGCGTCGAGCGAGGTACTGGATCTGCAGTTTTAAGTCCACTCCTCGTTGTTATGGCCATGCACTGGCCCTTAGGGTTAGTTTCCGTCTTTGCTGGAAGCTTCCCTGGATCTCTTGGCGCCTCATTCGCCCTATTAGCAAGTTGTTGTTCGAAGGACTTTTGGGCCCTCGAAAATGAAGTCATAGAATTCTCCATAGCGCTAAGCTTGATCAAGATAGCCTCCAGAACTACGTCTTTGTTTTCTGGTTGAGACGAACTTTATCCTTTCCCTTGGCTCTTTAACGGAGTAGAAGAAGAAGAAGGAGAAGAGAGGAAAGGGTTAGAGGAATCATTAGAGTTGGAGTTTGAATGATTGTTACCGTGATTTTGGTTATTCGCCCTCTAGTTGTTGCTATTGGATCCTCTATTGTTGTTGTTGTAGTTGTTGTTTCGGGGACCGTTGTTACGGTACCTGTTGTTGTTGTTATTCCTTTGCCCTTGCTCTTCCTTCTTAGTTTGAGCCATCAAGAGTTCCTTTAATTGCTTCACGTTATTCTTCAAAGACGTGAGTTGATTGTTGTCGGGTTGAGTCTCTTGAAAGTTGACTCTTTTAACTCCACCTTCAGCTCCTTGGTGGGTGTATTTCTCCATGTGCAAGGCTTGCTTCTCAATGAAGTCCCAAGCCTCATCAATCGCCATGTCCATGAAGGTACCGGCGGAGAGTAGTTGGAGATTGAACTGGGTGCTTCCGTCCAGTCCTTTGAAGTAGATCTCCAACAACTCGATCTTTGGAATCCCATGATGTGAGCAATCCAAGAGGATATCCTTGAACCGCTCCCAAGATTTGGACAAGCTCTCCTTGTCCTTCATAATGAAAGCGTTGATCTTCCCTCTCATTTCAGCGGTTTTTGAGGGGGGAAAGAATTTGGTCAAGAATTCCGTAGTCATCTCCTCCCATGTGCTAATTTTTCCTGGAGGAAGAGATTGATACCAAGTAAGAGCTCTATCTTTTAAAGAAAAGTAAAAAGGTCTTAGCTTGTAGTTGTTATTCTCAATTCTGGGAGGTCGCAAGGTTTCCATCAAGATCTCGTAGTTTTGAAGATGTTGATGCGGCGACTCTTTTTCTAGCCCTCCGAATTGGCATTGGCGAATCATGGCTAGAACTTGCGGTCGAAGTTCGTAGTCATGATCTGCTGGATCTCCTAGGTTCACTCCTGGACGCCTCAGTTGTTGATTAGGGTCCATCCTTTGTCCTAGGGTTTGTGGGATTCCTGCAAGAAGAACATCTCGGACTGGCATCCGAGGTGGAGGTACATCGGCCGGGGCGACAGGTATTGGAATTTGCCTCGGTCGAAGAACAGCTACTGGATCCTGCATCGGTCGAGGATCAACAGGGGGATCTTCCCTCGGTCGAAGTAGAATCTGGTCTCGTATGACTGCTATCTCAGCTTCGATTGCTGCAGTCTTGGTGCGATTCTCTTCTTTCTCTTGTCTAAGTTCTTCCTTGCTGAGGCGTAGCAGCTCTAGCGCCTCTTTCAATTCGGCCGCAAGATCGCGATCGTCTTGTTGGGCCATCTTTGCTTCTCTTAAGCGTCGCTTGTATGTCTTTTCTGGTTCGGGATCGTAAGGAACGATTTCCTTCCCAGCGCGGGTTCTTCGCATATACCTAAAAAAAAGAACTTGCAAAAGTCACTCAAGTAGAGTGGTTAGATGACACGGGGCAAGCGCCCCAAGAGCAAACCGTACCGGCTCGGTCTAGACCAAGTCCCCGGCAACGGCGCCAAAAACTTGTTCGCTCCAAACGGTGTGTGCAAGCTTTAAATTTATAACCCTAGACTTAAGCTTAAAACAAGGATGCGAACCCGCAGTGTACGGGTCAATCGTAGTAAAAGCAAGAAAATTCCAGGGGTCGATCACAGGGACTCGGTGAAACAAAGTCAATAACGGTATGCTTCGTGAATACTAACCACAAAGAGCAATTAACACAATCAAAATGAATAAGAAGTCAAATAAGCAAACATGCAATTCTAGGGATTAAAGCATCTAGTTGTGGTTCCAACTCAAGATCTATAGATAAGCGGACAAAGCTGAGATTTTTGCGTGGGGAAGGTGTTACTAAAGTGGAGTAGATCACCGGGTAAGTCTCACTACGCAATAATCCTAAACCGTAACTCCTATTACCGGGTAAGTCTCAAGGAATCAAGATAAAGAACTATAACCTCAAACTAACGCACCATCTTAGGGAATAGAATCAACCTTTACCGGGTAAGTCTCAAGCTAACTCACAAAGATGGGATGGAAGCACACTCAAACCCCAACAAAGGATAAACCTTTATCACCTACACTTATGATCGTTGGTACACAAACTAAGGAATTACCGGGTAAGTCTCATCCTAAGCTTGCTTTGAACCAGGAAAGGTGTAATAAGAATAGGATTTGGCAAACTCTAACACTTAACTCTCAGTTATCGATCAGATAAGTCACCTCGGTCAGCCAGTTTCCACCCCGGCCGAGATGTTCATCGACTGAACGAGATGCTTAGGGTTAAGGATAAAGACTCAAACTTTCAGGATCCTACTGGAATCTAAGATTATTCTATCATTGTTTTTCCCACAACCTTCAGCTAATCACCCTAGAATCACACAAAGAAATTAGCCACTCATCATCATTATGAAAGTATTAAATATATGGGAAGAAGGTGAATATTTGAACAAGAAGAATTTAATGAAAAGACTTCAATAACTGAATCAAATATCACAACAAAGCGTTCCTTGGATAGCAATCCAACAAGACAAGACAACAAGTGAGGGAATTGAAGACAATCTTACAAAAACCCTCCAAAAAGCTATAAAGCTATGGACTTCAACCTTCCTTCAACCTTCAAAAAGGTTCTTCGAATCTCTCCTAACTGGAGTAGGCTGCTGTTGTGTGATCTTCTCGTAAGCAAGATGTCCAGCTGTAAGCGGATGTAGCGGCCCCTTTTGATTTGTGGAAATCCAACCCCTTTTATAAGAAAATAACCCTCCAAAGATAATAAATCTTAGAAACATATTTTTCCATAAATATAGGTAAAATATATGATTCTGCATATCTCCTTCCTTCCAGGAGCCAAGCCCAAAAATATAAGATCACTTTCCAATTTTAAAAGATCTCAGCCAAGAATAAAATATTCTCGCCGCGTCCTAGGTGTTCGCCTCGGTCGAGTCGGTGTCTCTGGATCACCTCGGTCAAGATGAATCTCTGGTCAACCGAGGTGAGTCACAACTGAATGTGAAATCTCTCAAAATTGGTCCAAAGTAAATCTTTAATCTATAGCTATGTTCCCTGGATGTAGCTCCAAATGACTCATGACTCCTTTTGCTCCTTTTTGATGTGAAACGTACCCTTTTACCTGCAATTACAACAAAACTAGGTGTAGACCTCGATTCTCGCAAAGGTAGATGAAATGGTAGTAAAATCACATAATATACATACAAACATGCAGATTATGAAAGATAAAACGTCCAAACAAACCCCAAAATATAGACTATAATTCATGCTATCACCAAGGTTCACCACTTCTTCCTCTTCTTCAATGACAACTTCAAGAGGTTCTAGAGGAACTTCGGGTTCGATAGGAGGAATGCTCGAAACTTGGAGTTCTTCCTTGCTAGATGAACGATTTTTCATGGCTTTTTTAACCTTAAAAATATTCTTTTTTGTGTCTTCCACTTCTTTTAAAAGATCTTCCTTATAGGCTCTGAATTTTTCTTCGATCATATCAAATTTCTTCATCAATTCTTCAAATTTCGAGTCCTCCGCATCTTTGGGAGGTTTCTTCTTAACCTTCTTTGGGTAGTGCAGCTTTTCCCATTTTGCAAATTCATATTTAATGGTTTTTTCACGTTCTCTTTCGCTATCAAACCAATAGAAGGCGTATTTCTCTACCAAGTATTCGTAATAATCTGCTCTAGCCGTTTGCTTCGCTACCCATATTGGATCGTATGGAGCCATACTTAGCTAGTAGAGCCTCAAAAACTCATACCAAGAGATTAAAAGAAAAACAAAAGCTCCCAAAACTTGTTCTTTGGCGAAACTCAATTCCGTTGCCGGAACAAGAACTTCGTATGTACCTAAGAACAAAAACCTACAAGAACACTCAAGAAAAGGATATCAAATAACAAGAGCAAGCTCCCAAGCTTGACAACCGGCAACTGAATTCGGCCTAGACCAAATCCCCGGCAACGGCGCCAAAAACATGTTCGCCACTTAGCGTGCGTGCAAATAAGCTTTAAATATAAAACTAGAAATCAAGCAAGCGAACCCGCAGTGTACGGATCGATATAGTTGAGCAAGAATTCCAGAGTATCGAACACAGAGATTTGGGGGGAACAAATTCAATTATAGGTTATCAAGCGAATACATGTAAGAAACTTTTCAAGTATTGGGAAAAAAACAATCCTAAAGATCCAGATATCCAGCTGTGGCAATCGATTCAAGATATACTAAAGGTATAAGGACAGAGTTGAGGTATGCAAAAGTATGCTAATGTAAGGTAATCGTACGGTGAAGTTCCAAAAACCTTATATGACTCACTTAGAATACACTCTCTATAAAGGTTGTTGAGGGTTCAATATAGAAAGGTTCTAAAGGTAAGAATTAATATCAAATACCCAAACTTGTAATCCAAGGATCAAGACTAACTAAACCGATTAAGGTTGTGACACTCACAATCGAGCTAGAGGTTGTTGAGGCTTCACTACCACCTAGAAAAGGCAAGTCAAGACTAAGTTAAAGCTAATCTTTAACTTTGGATTAAAGTAAAAGAAGGTTCGTAACTTAACACAAAATTACGGGTAGTTCTTGAGTTCCACGGCCGTGGAAGCTCAAGAGCAGACCCTGGATTAGGGTTGTCGACGATTCTCTCTAACTCTCAGGATCCAATCTGTTTACGATCGATCTATCATCATCTAAGCAACAACTATCAACCCTTCACCTTAGAATTGTTAAGGGTTTTTAGCCAACAATAGTCATATTGATATCAAATTCAAGGTTTAAGAGACTGAAAGATAAAAACTTCCGAAAACCTTCAATAAATTTCAAACTAATCTCAAATCCACAAATCAAGAACAATATCGTTAATAGATTCGGAACAACACAAACAATCACAATCTTAGATAAGAAGGAAGAACGGGATGTCAATCCGTCTTCTAAATCAAACCTAAGCAAGAAGCGAAATCTTCTTGCGAACAATCTTCCGAATCTTCGATCTTCCGTCAATCCGGAAATCCCAATGACAAAGTGCAAATCTCTCCAACACAATCTCCGCCAAATGCGAAATTAGGGCAATTACAAGCGCAAGCGTAAGATGCGTCTATGCGTAAGCGAAGGTGACGGAATCTCTCTTCGTCCGTCCTTTTATAGTGTAAGATAAAATATCGGCCCGGCCAAATTGCGTATGAGATCGTGGCTTAAAGTGTGGCGAAAAATATCGCCAAGATCACGGTCGTGGAAGGGTTTCAGGGCCGTAATTTAGAGCGTGGGAATCAACACGGTTTGACACAACTCCTCCACGGCCGTAGAAGTTGCTGGAATGAACCACGCTTCCCTTGCCATGGTTCTACGGCCGTGGACTTGAACGTGGAAAGTAGTACGGCCGTATTTTAGAGCGTGGTTTAGGGCTAGAACGTGATTCTTCCTTAGTCTCGTGCATTCTTCAAGTTGGCACTCCCTTAGCTCCTAAGAATGTCCTCAATTCATGGACATGCTCAATCAAATCCATCCTTGCTCAATTCCGTTCGGAAATAGCTCTTAATTGCCTACAATCAACATAAAGCTTGTGTAGATCTCTATATCGACATTATAGACAAACTAGCTCACAAATGTATCAATGCTCAATCAATGACTATCAATATGGATGAAATACACTTAGAAAACGTGCCTAAAATATCACAATATTTCATGCTAACACCGCTCCTAGTTGTGATTGCCATCACCCTTCCCTTTGGGTTATCCTCCGTCTTTCCTGGAAGTTTTCCTTGATTCCTAGGAACTTCCTCCGCATGGCTAAACATTTGGTTCTCTAAAACCTTTTGGGCTTTATCAACCTTAGTTATGTGATCATCAACCTTGATGATGTGACTCTCCAATCCTTGAAGCTTGCCCAAATTTGTTTCCAACATGGGATCGGGCTTCTCTTTCCCCGAAGTACTTCCACCATTAGATGTTTGCCCCTGGCTTTTCAAAGGAGTGGAAGAAGAGGAAGGTGGAGTTAGTGAGTTTCCTGAATTGGAATAAGAATTACCGGAATTTTGTTGGTTGGGACGCCAATTGTTGTTGTTTGAACCCCTATTGTTGTTCCAATTGTTGTTACGGTTGTTGTTGTTGTTGTTCCAATTATTCCGGTTGTTGTTCCGGCTGTTGCGGTTTGTATTCTCATTCCCGTTGTGGTTATTGTTGTTGCCCAAATAACCTACATCTTGTTCCTTTTGCTTTGGAAAGTTGGTTTTGATGGCTTCCTTCAACTCTTTAATCTCCGTATTGAGAGAAAAGATTTGAGTTTGAGCTGCTTGTGATAGCTTTGCTCCTTGTTCCACATGATTCACCTCTACTTTCCGGTGAGAATACTTCTCAATGACTCGCGCTTGCTTTTCAATGAAGTCCCAAGCGTCATCTTCTCTCATGTCCATGAATGTACCACATGAAAGGGATTGGAGCTTGAATTGTGTCTCCACATCCAGCCCCTTATAGTATATCTCCAATAGCGTCAATTTGGATATGCCATGATGTGGGCAATCCAATAATAGCAAATCCTGAAATCTTTCCAAAGATTGAAACAAACTTTCGTTAGATCTCATAGAAAATGCATTAATCTTACCTCTCAATTCCGCCGTCTTGGATGGCGGAAAGAACTTAGTGAGGAATTCCGAAGAAAGATCCTCCCATGTGTCGAGTTTCCCACTTGAAAGAGCTTGATACCAAGACAATGCTTTCCCTTTCAAGGAGAAGAAGAAAGGCTTGAGTTTATAACTGTTGGTAGTTGCATTCTTTGGCTTCATTGTCTCCATCATGATCTCAAAGTTTTGTAGATGTTGATGTGGAGATTCAGCGCTCGTTCCCCCAAATTGATTTTGGCGGACAATGGTAATAACTTGCGGGTTGAAGCTAAACTCTTGTGCATCATCGGCATCAAAGTTCACACCCAAACGGCGTGGTTGCTGCGTTGGATCCATCCTTTGGCCAAGAGTTCTTGGCTCCTCATTCACATGATCGACTCTCGCACCTCCAGCTGGGGCACGACGATTGGTGGCCGCTCGTGGAACAAACGGATTCACATTGATCGTTGGATCAATGTCCTCTAGTGGTGGCATGGAAGAGTCGCTATCCTCATTGGATGAGTTGGTTCTAACCGATCTTTCCGGTCTCCTTCTTCTCTTTTTCTTCTTGAGGTCGCTTATTTCCAGCCTCATTTGGAACATCATATCCGTGAGATCATCAATTTTTGATTGATGACGCTCCGATTCCTCCTTGCGAGTCTTCTCGCTCCATCTAAGTTGAGCTTCGGATTCCGCTAACTCCGTTTGGTAATCGCGTTCTCTTTCTTCAGCCATCTTTCTTTCCTTGAGCTTTCTCCTCAAAGTCCTCTCAAGCTCTTGATCGAGAGGTAAGAGGTCTTCGTTGTTCCTAGACCTGCGCATACACTCGAAAGAGATATCAAATAGCAAGGGAAGAGCTCCCAAGCTTGACAACCGATAACCGAATTCGGCCTAGACCAAATCCCCAGCAACAGCGCCAAAAACTTGTTCGCCACTTAGCGTGCGTGCAAATAAGTCTTAAATTTATAAAACTAGAAATCAAGCAAGCGAACCCGCAGTGTACGGATCGGCGTAGTAAAGCAAGAATTCCAGAGTATCGAACACAGGGATTTGGGGGGTGAAATCCAATTATAAGATTGTCAAGCAGGTAAATGTAATAAAGCTTTGCAAATATTGCGAAAACAGCAACCCTAAAGATCCAGGCATCTAAAGGTTGTTGAGGCTTCAGTATACAAAGGATCTAAAGAGAAGAATTAATATCAAATACCCAAACTTGTAATCCAAGGATCAAGACTAACTAAACCGATTAAGATTGTGACACTCGAAATCGAAGTAGAGGTTGTTGAGGCTTCACTACTACCTAGAAAAGGCAAGCCAAGACTAAGTTAAAGCAAATCTTTAACTTTTGATTAAAGTAAAAGCAAGGTTCGTAAATCAACACAAATTACGGGTGGATCTTGAGTTCCACGGCCGTGGAACCTCAAGAACAGGCCGTGATTCTGGTCGTCGGCGAAATCTCTCTAACTCTCAGGGTCCAATCTGTTTACGATCGATCTATCATCATCTAAGCCACAACTATCAACCTGAATTGCTAAAGGGTTTTAGCCAACAACAGTCATTATGATATCAAATTCAAGATTTAGAAGAATGAAAGATGAAAACCTTCGAAAACCTTCAATAGACTTCAAATCAATCTCAAATCCACAAACAAAGGTAGTGATGTATATCGGATTTGGAATAACACAAACAAACCACAATCCTTGATAAGAACGAAGAACGGGATGTCAATCCTTCTTCTAATCAAACCTAAGGACAAAGCGCAACTTCCAAATCTTCAATCCTTTGCAAATCTCCGTTGCAAAATGGCAATCTCCGCACGTCCAACTGAAACCCTAGGCACGTGCAAGCAAGCGTAAGCGAAGGTCCCGAAATCTCCCTCCTTCGGTCCTTTTATAGGGGAAGATAGAATAAGTTTCCGGTCCATGTGCGTAGACAATGTGTCTATATTTTATTCGTCAAAAGATTGTCTAAATCACGGTTATATGGAATTCCACGCCCGTGGTTTAGAGCGTGGTATTGGATTACGGTTCTTCAAAACTTCCACGACCGTACTTTATACCGTGTAACTCTCTGGAATGCTCCACGCTCATGTTGCCAAGTTCCACGGCCGTGGTTTAGAGCGTGGACTTCATTACGGCCGTATTTTAGAGCGTGGAAGCATAGGTTGCTCGTAATTCCCTTTGTTTTGTGCCATTCTTCATCCTAGCATCTTTCTTAGCTCCTTTGTGGTGTCCTCAATCCTTGGATGTGCTCAATCCATCTCCATTCTCTCTTAATTCGTTCGGTTTTAGCTCTTATTCGTCTTCAATCAACACAAAGCTTATGTAGACCTCTATATCGACAATATAGATAAACTAGCTCACAATTGCTTAAATGCTTTATCAATGAACACTAATATGGGTGAAATACATCTAGAAAACGTGCCTAAAATATCACAATATTTCATGCTAACATGGAACTCTCTATAATGTGCCAAAATCCAAGTTTCGTCAATTCCTTCTGACCTTTTCTCTTCCCATTGGCTATTCCATTGTTCCTACATCCAAAAACACGACATACCGGAAGGTATCGAGGGCAAAACAAAGCAAAAACGACTAAGCTAATCTATCCTAAGAGTGAAAAACAAAAGCATAAGTGCAATATCTTGGGTTGCCTCCCAAGAAGCGCTTGTTTAAGGTCCGTAGCTAGACCGTACTTGCATCTATTCGAGTGTGGTAGGTGCAAACTCCTCAGCTTGGAGTTCCGGTGTATACTTCTTGAGTCGTTGACCGTTCACCTTAAAACTTTCGCTCTTTTCACCCCATACTTCAACTACACCATGGGGGAAAACATGTTTGATTAGATAAGGTCCAGTTCAACGAGATTTAAGCTTACCTGGAAAGAGCCAAAGTCTCAAATTGAAGAGGAGAACTTGATCTCCTTCTTTGAGGTCCTTTGGAATGATATGCTTATCATTCCAACGCTTCGCTCTCTCCTTATAGATCTTGGCGTTCTCATAAGCGTTTAAGCGAAGTTCTTTAAGCTCATTAAGGACCAAAAGGCACTTCTCGCCTGCTTCCTTCATGCTGAAGTTCAACCACTTAACCGTCCAATACGTTTTATGTTCCAGCTCCACCGGTAAATGACAAGGCTTCCCATACACAAGGTTATATGGTGTTGTTCCTATGGGAGTCTTGTATGCAGTCCTATACGCCCATAGTGCATCATCTAGTTTCAAAGACCAATCTTTCCTTGTCTTCGAATTTGTTTTCTCTAGGATTCCTTTAATCTCCCTATTCGAAATCTCCACTTGTCCACTTGTTTGTGGATGATAAGGGGTGGCGATCTTGTGAGTCACCCCATACTTAGCTAGTAGAGCTTCGAATCGTCGGGCAATGAAGTGAGAGCCTCCATCACTAATGATAGTCGGTGGTGTCCCAAACCTTGGGAATATAGTTCTATTAAAGAACTTAACCACAACCATGGCATCATAAGTTGGAGAGGCAACTGCTTCAACCCATCTCGAAACATAATCTACAGCTAGAAGTATGTATTGGTTTTCACAAGATGATGGGAAAGGTCCCATGAAGTCTACTCCCCAAACGTCAAAGATCTCTACCTCTTGGATGTTTTTAAGAGGCATTTCGTTTCTCCTAGATATGTTCCCTGTTCTTTGACAAGCATCGGATCAGGAAACAAAGGTTTGCACATCTTTAAATAAAGTAGGCCAAAAAATCCAGATTGCAATACCTTAGCACTAGTCTTGTTCGAGCTAGCGTGTCCTCCACAAGGTAGTGAATGACAATGACGGATGACGCTTTGCATCTCGTCTTCCGGCACACATCTTCGAATGATGCCGTCAGGACCTCTCTTGAAGAGTAGAGGTTCTTTCCAAAAGTATTCCCGGACATCCTTAAAGAACTTCTTTCTTTGTGCATAGGATAGTCCGGGTGGTATTTCCTGACAAACCAAATAGTTATCAAAATCAGCAAACCATGATTCGTTACCTTTAGTTATCTTGTCGATGCACTCCTCTATGATGTGTAAATGCTCGTCCGGAAAGGAGTCATCTATAGGTAGATTGTCGTCTTCTAGATGTGGTAGACGACTCAAATGATCCGCAACCGAATTTTCCGAACCCTTCTTATCACGGATCTCTAGATCGAATTCTTGTAGGAGAAGAATCCATCTAATCAGCCTTGGTTTCGCATCCTTCTTTGCAAGTAGATACCGGATCGCAGCATGATCCGTGTATACAATCACCTTTGCACCTACAAGATAAGAACGAAACTTTTCAAAGGCATAAACAATAGCTAGAAATTCTTTTTCACTAGTGGCGTAGTTAAGTTGCGCTTCATCTAGCGTCTTGCTAGCGTAATAGATAGCATGGGTTCGGTCTTCCTTCTTTTGCCCAAGCACAGCTCCCATAGCTACGTCACTTGCATCACACACAACCTCGAATGGAAGATTCCAGTCCGGAGGTTGGATGATCGGGGCTGAGATTAGAGCTTCCCGAATCTTATGAAATGCATCTAAAAAATCTTGTGAGAAATCAAAAACAGCATCCTTCATCAATAATTAGTAAGCGGTTTTGACATCTTAGAAAAATCATTCATAAAACGTCTATAAAATCCAGCATGTCCTAGAAAGCTTCGTATCCCCTTCACCGAAGATGCAGGAGGGAGCTTTTCTATGGTCTCTATCTTAGCTTTATCTACCTCAATCCCTCTACTAGAGATCAAGTGTCCGAGTACAATGCCTTCCTTTACCATAAATTGACACTTCTCCCAATTAAGAACTAGGTTAGTGTCTTAACACCTTTGTAGCACAAGAGAAAGTTTAGAGAGACAATTATCGAAAGAGGAACCATAAACAGAACAATCATCCATGAAAACCTCCATGATCTCCTCTATGTACTCCGAGAAGATAGCCATCATGCACCTTGGGAAGATGGATGGGGCGTTGCAAAGCCCGAACGGCATTCTTCTATAAGCGAACGTACCCCACGGGCACGTGAATGTGGTCTTCTCTTGATCGTCCGGATGAATCGGAATCTGAAAGAAGCCACTATAACCGTCAAGATAGCAAAAATGAGAGTGTTGTGCTAACCTTTCAAGCATTTGATCAATGAAGGGTAATGGGAAGTGATCCTTTCTAGTTGCATTATTTAGCTTCCGGTAATCAATGCACATTCTCCATCTAGTCACGGTCCTTGTAGGAATGAGCTCATTGTTCTTATTGGTGATAACCGTCATTCCTCCCTTCTTTGGAACAACCTGTACGGGACTCACCCACTTGCTATCGGAGATAGGGTAGATGATACCTGCATCAAGTAGTTTAAGAATTTCCTTCTTGACAACCTCCTTCATGATCGGATTTAACCGTCTTTGAAGTTGTCGTGAAGGTCTAAAGTCTTCTTCCATTAGGATCTTATGCATACACAATGAAGGCTTAATTACTACTAGATCCTTTGTAGTGTAACCTAAGGCTTTCCATGTTTCCTTAGAACAACCATAAGCTTACTATGTTCATCTTCACTTAGATCGGAACTAACAATTACCGAAAAAGTAGAATTAGTTCCTAGAAATGCGTACCTTAGATGCGTGGGAAATGGCTTCAATTCCATCACTATTGGAGTCTCTAACGCCTCTTGAGGAGTGCCCAATGCTTCCTTAGAAGTCTCTAGGGGTGTAGGATTGGTTGAAGAAGATTCAAGAACATTGGTAGAAAGAACGTAATTATCCTCGGAATTTCCCAAAATTACGGCACCACTGTTACTTCCACAGCCGTGATTTTGGGCGTGGAAGTCAATTACGGCACCTCTGATAGTTCCACGGCCGTGGTTTTGGCCGTTTAACTCTCTAGAGTCCTCCGAATAGCTGATTACGGTCATGTTGGTGGAAACCACGGTCGTGGAATAGCACGACTGACCGTGATTCCTCACGTCCTCTGACCCATCATAGAGTTTTTTAAACTCTTCTTCATGCACTTCCTTTAGCTCCTCCAAGGCTTCAATTTCCTCATTGCAATCCTCGTCCTCTCCTTTCTCCATAATGCTCATAGTGATAAGCTTTTGCAATGGATCCTTGAATAGAATCGAGCTTACTTCCTCTCTAGATGTCACTTCGTCATAGGTATTGAATATATCTTCTCCAAGAGTTGGCTCTTTCACTAAAGTGGAAAGAACAAACTCTACCTTCTCTTCTCCTATGTCGAAGGCAAGTCTAGCATTCTTGCAATCTACCATACAACCGGAAGTTGCAAGAAAC
Source organism: Fagopyrum esculentum (assembly GCA_033239045.1). Classification (NCBI taxonomy): domain Eukaryota; kingdom Viridiplantae; phylum Streptophyta; class Magnoliopsida; order Caryophyllales; family Polygonaceae; genus Fagopyrum; species Fagopyrum esculentum. Next base: position 97,109,755 of record BSUD01000006.1, on the reverse strand, counting down.
GGTCTTCCGAGTATGATCGGGACCGGACTATCTGCGGTATGTCAAGCACAACAAAATCTATTGGTATATAGAACATACCAAGCTTGATCGGGATATCTTCAATGATACCGACGGGACGAGTTATGGATCGATCCGCCATGTATAACATCATCTTCACCGGTTTAGGTTCACCTAAACCGATCTTCCTGCATAAGGCAAGCGGAATGATACTAACGCTTGCTCATAAATCACATAATGCATCATATGTGACATATCCTACTCCAATTGGGACACAAAATGACCCCGGATCCTTCAGCTTTGGGGCCAACTTTTCCTTCATCGTTTTGATGAGATCCAATGATTCCGAACAAATCTTGACTTCTCCAAAGTCTTCCAGTTTCCTCTTGTTAGAGAGAATCTCCTTCAAGAACTTCCCATAAGTGGGCATACCTACAATTGCATCAATGAAAGGTATATTAATATGCATTTTTCTCATGAGTTCAATGAACTTACCGAATTGCTTGTCTAGACGCGCTCTTGCTCTAGATTGTGGGAATGGTAGGGGAGGTTTGTAAGCTGGAGGAGGAATGTAGATATCTTCCTTCTCCTTCTCCTTTTAGACGGGAACTTCAACAAACTTAGGTTGCGGGTCGGTAGTTGTTGCTCCGCTCCTAATTGTGATAGCCATCACCCTTCCTTTCGGGTTATCCTCCGTCTTTCTTGGAAGTTTTCCTTGGTTTCTAGCAACTTCCTCAGCATTGCTGAACATTTGGCTTTCTAAAACCTTTTGAACTTTATCAACCTTAGTGATGTCATTCTCTAGCCCTTGAAGCTTTCCCAAGATCGTTTCCTGCTTCCGCTATTAGATGTTTGCCCCTAGCTTTTCAAAGGAATGGAGGAAGAAGATGATGGAGTTAGTGAATTTCCTGAATTGGGATAAGAATTACCGGAATTTTGTTGTTGGTTGGAATGCCAATTGTTGTTGTTTGAATTCCTATTGTTGTTCCAATTATTGTTCCGGTTGTTGTTGTTCCAATTGTTCCGGTTGTTGTTCCGGCTGTTGCGATTGGTGTTCTCATTCCCATTATGGCTATTGTTGTTTTCTAAATAACCAACATCTTGCTCCTTAGGCTTTTGAAAGCTAGCTTTGATGACTTCCTTCAATTCTTTAATCTCGGTGTTGAGAGAAAAGATTTGAGTTTGCGCAGCTTGTGTTAGCTTTGCTCCCTGCTCTACTCGGTTAGCTTCCGCCTTCCAGTGAGAGTACTTCTCAATGACTCGGGCTTGCTTCTCAATGAAGTCCCAAGCGTCATCTTCCCTCATGTCCATGAATGAGCCACATGAAAGGGATTAGAGCTTGAATTGTGTTTCCACATCCAGCCCCTTGTAGTATATCTCCAACAACTCTAACTTGGAAATGCCATGGTGTGGGAAATCCAATAATAAATCCTGAAATCTTTCCCAAGACTGAAAAAAACTTTCATTAGATCTCATAGAAAAAGCATAGATTTTACCTCTCAACTCCGCTGTCTTGGATGGCGGAAAGAACTTGGTTAGGAACTCCGAAGATAGATCCTCCCATGTGTTGAGTCTTCCATTTGGAAGAGCTTGATACTAAGATAAAGCCTTCCCTTTTAAGGAGAAGAAGAATGGCTTGATCTTGTAATTGTTGGTGGTTGCATTATTTGGCTTCATTGTCTCCATCAAAAACTCAAAATTCTGTAAATGTTGATGTGGAGATTCAACACTCATTCCTCCAAACTGGCTTTGACGAACGATGGTAATAACTTGTTGGTTAAAGCTAAACCCCTAAATATCATCAACATCAAAATTCACACCTAGACGGCGTGGTTGTTGAATCGGATCCATTCTTTGGCCAAGAGTTCTTGGCTCTTCATCTACACGAGCGGCTCTCGCACCCCCAGCTGGGACACGAGGAATGGAGGCTGGTATTGGATCAACCCGGACTGGATTGATCGTTGGATCAATCTCCTCTAATTCCGGCATATCCGGATCGAATTCCTCATCATCGGATGATTCCACTCTAATGGACTTAGTTGGCTTCTTGACCTTCTTTTTCTTGGCACTACCTTGTTCCAACTTCATGTCCAATATCATAGCTTTGAGCTCATCAATTTGGAATTGATGACGCTCCGCTTCTTCCTTACGAGCCTTCTCACTCAACCTATATTGAACTTGAGACTCCTCTAACTCCGCTTGGTAATCTCTCTCTTTATTTTCAATCATCTTTCTTTCCTTGGCTTTCTTCCTAAGAGTTTTCTCAAGTTCCGGATCAAAAGATAGGAGGTCTTTGTTGGATCTAGACCTGCGCATATACCTAAGAGAACCTGCAAATAGCACACACAAGAGATATCAAATAACAAGAGCAAAGCTCCCAAGCTCGACAACTGAAAACCGAAGTTTGGTCTTGACCAAATCCCCGGCAACGGTGCCAAAAACTTGTTCGCCCTAAAACGTGTGTGCAATCAAGTCTTAAATTTATAAAACTAGAATAAAAGCAAGCGAACCCGCATTGTATGGATCGGCGTAGATTAGCAAGTATTCCAGAGTATCGATCACAGGGATTTGGTGAAACAAAATCCAATTTCTGATTATCGAGCAAATAAGATGTAAAGCTTTGCAAATATTGGGAAAACAACAACCCTAAAGATACAGGTATCAAATTGTGGTAATCAATTCAAGATATACTAAAGAACTAAGGACAGAGTCAAGAGTTGCAAAGGTATGCTAAGTAAAGTAATGTACGGTGAAGTTCAAAGACTTTATATAACTTATCTAGAGACACTCTCTATAAGGTTGTTGAGGTTGCGGTATAGAAAGGATCTATGGACAAGAATTAAACTCGAATACCCAAACTTGAAACCCAAGGATCAAGATAAACTAAAACGGTTAAGGTTGTGACACTCGAAATCGAAATAGAGGATGATGAGTCTCACTGCTACCTAGAAAAGGGCAAACTAAGACTAGATTAAAGCTAATCTTTAACCTTGGATCAAACTAAAAGCAAAGTTCGTAAACTAGGGTAAATCACGGTCAGATCTTGAGAACAGGCCGTGAAAACCCAAGAACAGGCCGTGATTTAGGTTTGTCGACGAGATCTCTCTAACTCTCAAGGTCCAATCAAATTACGATCGATCTATCATCATCTAAGCCACAACTATCAACCCTTCACCTTAGAATTGCTAAAGGGTTTTAGCCAATAACCATTGTCATAATATCAATATTCAATTTAAAGAGAATGAAAGATGAAAACCCTCGAATACTCAATAAACTTCAAAACCAATTCTCAAATCCGAAACACAAGAAGCAATATTCAATGGATTCAGAATGTATAACACAAAACCTCACAATGATCTAAGGTAAGTATGAAGAACAGGTTGTCAATCTGTCTTCAACATCAAAACCTAAGAAAGAGGCTAACCCTTCGGTGATCTTCAATCCACCCTAGGCGAAAATGCTCCAAGCAAAGTAAGTGGTCGTCTATCCCCAAGTGGATGCGAGATGTATGCGGCGTCTAAGCGGCGATAAGCAGGGATCCCCGAAACTCTCTTTTCTGACCTTTTTATAAGACGAGAAAGAATAACCGTCCAGACCCATTACATAAATAACATGGCAAATGAACACACGTTAAAAGATCGCCTAAATCACGGTCTCAAGGGTTTCCACGACCGTGGTTTAGAGCGTGGAAAAGGATTACGGTGTCTTGTGACTTCTACGATCGTACTTTAGACCATGTAACCTACTTGAATGCTCCACGTTCATGATGCCAAGATCCACGGCCGTGGTTTAGAGCGTGGACTCTTCTACGGCCGTAATTCAGGGCGTGGAAGTGTAAAATACTTGTAATTTCCTTTGTGTCGTGACGTTCTTCATCCTAGCTCCTTCCCTAGCTTCCTTGATGTGTTCCTAATCCTCGAATATGATCAATTACTCTCTTTTCTCTCTCAATTTCTCTTATTTAGCTCCTTTTCACCTACAATCAACACAAAGTTAGTGTAGACATCCATATTGACAAAATAGACGAACAAGCTAACAATTGCTTCTAAACTTCATCCATGTACACAATAATAAGGGAAAAACAACCAAAATAAATGCCTAGAATATCGCAATATTTCATGCTAACAGTCTACCTCTACCTCGTCCCACAACAGCAGTAGCTCTAGTCCGAGCCATCAGCGGGGTATGCACACCAAACTTATAGGCTCTATATAGGCCATATGTATCAATTTATATATATACTTAACACATACACATACATAATCCATAATACATATATACGTAACTATATTGTAGAGATCCATAGCAGAGGTGGCGACTTCTCGTACAATCTAACCCAAACCACAATTAAAATCAAAAACCTTTTGAATACGTTAGACCCCTTTCGGGCTCTATTTATTTTACCTATCAAGCCTTATTGCAAGTAGCAAGTGTCATTGTTGTCAACCTAAGGCTCTGATACCAACTCTATAACACCCCGAATCCACGGGACTCGGAGTGCCATATTGGGCTAGGATCTCACAATGGATCCTGACCCTAGCTTGACAACAAGTTCACTAGACCTTACAACATGGCACTGACATATATAAAAACAAATGCATAAAACTGTATAAATTGTACAACCCAAAGGTAAAACAACATAGCCGAGTATAAATAACAACGTCCTCACACAAGAGGTAACACAAGATCATCCTCACACAACAGGGAAAGGTAAACAACCCCAAAATCCAACATCCTATGTACGAGAGGTCCTCGGCCTGCCACTCTGCTAGATCACTCAGCAGCACGTCTATCCTATGGGGCATCTACAACATGGTAATAAGCCATTAGCTAACCATATATATATAGAGTAATGCATAAGCACAAACACAATCATAGAAAGATAAACACATCAGCATGCTATCACACATTTATCTAGTTTATCATCTTAATATAATGGTCATTCATTCAAGTCGTATATATATATAAATGAAAGTATGTGACACGAGGACCGATACATCCCCGCCTTTGAGCCTGATAGTCAGCCGTACGAGTATCGGTCACACAATCCGTGTATCCTATGGGAGTGGATTGCGCCCTTCCTGTAACCCGGTATGGCCTGACATCAGAGAACCTCCCAGACTCCACGGCGGGATGAAAGGGAAAGGTTATCACAGCCACGCAGTGGGGCAGTCAATAAAACATAGGTCGGTATAACGACATCTCATGCTATCATAGCAAACATATAAAGCACACACCACTCATGCAAACACCCAATATAAGGATGGTAGCTAAGTAAGTCCTATGGACTTACTTCAACCTCGTACACAACTCAACCACAAACAGCCTCCGATCCTAAGAGAGGGGCACTGCCTAATAACAAGGCATAGAAAGATATCAACATCTATTCATTAAAGGGGTCACACCTAGACCCAAAGGGATCCATAGGGATAATACTCAACCTCAAACCTTAACTAACATCAACCAGTCCTTAAAGCCATACAAGGCATAAACCGATCATAACCTCATCAAAACTCATCCTCACACACCTCCATGCTCCTATACACTCACACTAGGAAAGGAGGGAACAACGACATCCTAAGGAAAGCCTAGAAGCAACACACACCTGCAGAACCAAGTGTAGGACCTTGCTGATGCAGGTGGGGGCAGGGGCGGCTGGACAGCAGAGGATACCACCTTAGCCCTTTCTTCACTTCTTCCTTCGATCCTTTACACCTTCTTCACTCTAAAATCCACATACATACAGAACATACATATATATACATCAACACAAACCAAACATGGCTAAAACATGATCCAAGCCTAAGGACCCTAAGCTAAACTAAGGAAAGAGAAGAAAAGAGATAAGAAGATGAAAGAATGAAGAAAGGAAGGATGGAAGCCATGAAAGCTAGAAGTCCAGAAGATGAGCACATCACCAAACACCCTCAAGCTGGCACACAAGGCTCGGCAACCATAACCATCACCAAAGCTAAGCACAAATCTCACAAACTTAACCAAAACTTCAAAGAAGATCAAAGATGATCTAAGGGAGAAGAGAGGAGAAGATGTATGTAGGGAGAGAGAGAGATGGAGCTGAAGATACATAACCCTCATCAGAATGAAAGGGGTGAAGGTTATAAAGGGTAAAAAGAGTAAAGCACGGGTCAAAGGGTCAAAGAAGATGGTTGCAGCACACAGAGCCGCAGGGGCGGCCTCTGTGAACCGCATGTGTGGCCCAGGAAAATCGCAGGGGCGCCTACTGGGTCACGCAGGGGCGGTCCCGGCTAAATCCTGGCCCTCAGCTCACTCTCTCAACAACTCAGCAACTAGGCTCATAAATTGGCTTTAGAGTATATCTAGGCTAGAGTGGTTCATGATGAGCTTGATGAGATATATGTTGGGAATACGCCTTAGGCATTTGTGTGTATGTTGAGGATTCAAGTTTTAGATACGAGTTATAGTTTGGTTGTGGTTACAGGGTGTAGGAGATGAATCTCCTAAACTTAGCAGTGTTTGATATTGTGTATGCCTTGCTTATGCAGGCGTTGATCGTTTCCTCGAGGGGAAACTGTGACGTGGTACAATTTTACGAGTATTTCAGGTAAGTAAGTAGGATTACTTAGCGAGCAATTGTGGATTTGAGTGCATGTGATGATAGTGTGTGTGTTCATATGATTGTTGCATTTATAACCTAAACTGGACTAGGATGACCACATATGTGTACTTAAAAGGCCCAAGTGTATATAACGGGTTGTGACCACCTGTCAAAGCTCGTCGAGAGTGGAGAAGGTGCTCGGAAGCAAGTAACTCAGGGGGGAGGTAGATCCCCGTGCAAAACCTGTGTTAAATGGGGAAGAGGCGAGGTTCTTAATGCTCTTCGGGGCACAAAAGAAGTGGAATTAGTAATGGAATAACGTAATTGAAGATAATAAACGGTTGTGTGTGTGGCATTGCATATTATGATGTGTTGATGTGATTATATGTGTTATTGCTTCATTCTTATTCATTTTTGTTAGCTAACGATTTATACCGTTTTGTAGATATTTTGCAGATATGAGGACTATAGAGTGAGCCAAATGGATGATCCGCTGAGGGCTTCCGTACACTAGGTTATGCGAGGGTTACGGGATGTTTTATACATGTTTGGATATGTGTGGTTGTTTTGTACTCAGCGGTCTTTTGTAAACCTTTTGATTGTATATATTTATCCAGTTTGATGTATTTGGTTTTAATCTATCTATGCCTTGTTGTAAGATCCAGTGAAATTGTTGTCAGGCTAGGGTCAAGATCCATTGTCAGATCCTAGCCCAATAGCGCCACGAGTCCCGCGGATTCGGGGTGTTATAACAATGGACAATATCTTCCTTGTATTTGTCCAGCCATGTCTTCTCAAGGTACTCTATCAAATTATACTTGTCCCTCCAACTATCCCTCATATGCGCGAGCCTCGCCTCATAAGCCGCAATAGTAGTCGAGTTAAACAACTCATGACAATCCCTCATGAATTTTGCTTGGATGGATGGCAATTGTGACTTCCACCAACTATTTGATTCGATATTTCTAAGAACGTGTCACTCACACTGAATATGTTTGGCATTTACGAAGATTCTAGGCATTGCTTTTACGAGGCCTAATTCACGGTCCGTCACTATCATCACTTCAGGCTTCTTTCCGTTGTAGAGTATGGCAGTGTGTTTCAATGCCCACTCGTAATGAGCCGTCGTCTTCCGTTCATGAATACGAACGCAACGGGATATGTTTGTTGTGTGATATTAATCCGACGATCTCTGGCAACGGCATGTCGTACCTTCAAAATATATTGAATGAGACTTCATAGTTCTAAACGGATTTTGGATTTGTAGCTCGCTGATGGTACCGTACCCGCAGCAAGCTAAATGAGATGTTCGCATGCACATCAAGTCAAGGAAGGTGTCAAAAGGCGGGTTTTCGATAGAAAATATGGATCCATCAGTTGATTCGTTCCAATTCATTGGTTTAATCCAGTATAAATATAAGACGGGATCGTCGTCTTGACAAACGTGAAATTTAAATTGGGGGGTCAAAAATGGTTGGTTTTTGTTCCTCGAGCCGGTGATGAAGATCTTTCTTTAACGAAACGTTTTCTATTTCTTTCTAATGGATTGGTCGTACCTTTACTACAAGAATATGAATGACTCGCTATTAACTCGGTTTCTGGGTCATAATCATAAGATTATGTAGGAGAGACTATACATATTAAAATAACTAATGGATTAAATAATAACATGTTCGTCTTGTATGTGGCATCCATGATGATGACGTATGGAAACATGGCAACTCAACGCTTCGATTCAGGGTGTTTTAGGCTTAATTCACTCACTTCCTCTCCTCCTTCAATGATTTCCATCTTAATATAGTAATATCCCACAAGTAATCCTTCTCTTGTAAGAACTTCAACGCTTCTTGGATTACCGTTCAATCTCTCATCGCTTCCAACCTAACTTTATTCCGAGTGTTGGAAACCTACTTCTTGAAAGTGACCATCTTATCGGGGTCTTCGAAATCACTAATTATCAAGCGAACAATTTCCCTCGGAGGCATTCCCGCATCGGTGTAGATGGCGACCCGTTTCAGTTGTTGCTTCGTCAACCGTCCTGCAAACGCATGACGTACCAACTTTTGCGGGAGAGGATGGTTGTGAATTCCGTGTACCTGCCTCACACCCCAAACACCCCTTTGCACTTCTTCAATGTGTAAGTCAAACTTACAATCGGACTTCTTCGTCTTGCATAGTTTTCTCAAGTCCGTCGCCTCACTCTTGCGGATTCCATAATTCTCAGACACAGATAACACCTTCCCAAAACGATGCTCTTTGGACTTGTAAGACTTTAGTTCGATGAGAACCATATTTTTACTTCCGGCTATCTCAAGAACCCACACAATTAACGAGTTCAAATCCGTCCATATACGATAGTCAACAAACAAACTACTATAATCATAATCATCGGGCATAACGGGAGCCTACAATAATATTCGAAAATTTTCATTTAATACGACTATATGATATGTTCTACCATTGTTCATATTACTTCATTTAACACTAAACTATCATAACACTAAAATCGTAATAATTAAAACATAACACTAAACTACGCTAAAACAAACGAAGTGGGAAAACTAACCTCAACAACAGAATACGGATCGTATTTGCTAAACATCGCAGGATTAAACAAATGTCCACTCCACATCGTCTTCACCACCACCGAGATCAATACCGTCATCTCCATCGTTGGCGTGAAACTCCTCTTCTCCATCGCTGGAATGATACTCTGCTTCTCCATCGTCAGATTTCATCTTCGAAAGAGATTTTTTTACGAATCAACGAATGATGGTGAGTTTTTATGGATTGAGTATGTCGGAGATCGGTCGAATGCATAAAAATATATACTAGTTTTTGGGCTACATTACCGCTGAACAACGGCTACTTGTCATTACTACGCGTCCGCAACATGTAGTCGTAAATGGTTAACGGCTACTTTGGGCTAGGACTACATATGCAATATGCGTAACCGTAAAATATTTTGCACTACATGTCCTGCACGCGTATCCGTAGCCTAGACCCAGCCTCAGCATCCATATCAAGTTTTTCCAACGGCTACTTGGTGATATGGACTATTACGCGTCCATGGTGCATAGTCATAGCTAATTTCTCTTTATTTTGAGAACGAAATTAGTTTTTCTACTACGGCTCCGCAAATGCATAATCGTGTACGGCTCCGCAAATGCATAATCGTGGATGTAGTATGTGTAGAATGTTTAATGTGGTACGAATAGCACAAACCTTCCCCTATGTTGCCGTTGCTATAAGTTGTTTCATAGTATTCGAAGGATCTGCATAGGCAGAGGCAACAGACAGACGAGTTTTGGAGTGATACAGGCCCACATAAATTAACATACAAAACTCTTGTTCACTAGCAAAACAAGCATGGAAAAGATCATTGTATCAAGTGATCATCGACTTATTGTTCCGTTCAACTTTGCTGCTTAAACAGCAGAAAGCCACACAAAAAAAATCCCACTAACAAACCACAATCAACTTGGAGGTGTGGTCATCTCAGAAGCAACAAATGATGGTGAAAAAAATATCTGGAAAGAAACATGCTTGGCACTTTGAAGTTACTCAATAACGGTGTTCGAGTTTCTCCCTCTCCTGGTAGTATTGAACATAGCTGTAGACACCGACAAGTGGGCTCAGGAGGAGGGTAGCATTGAGCCAGTTATCAGTGACCTTGTGAGTCAGTTTGTTCGGCAGATCCTTCCATAGCCCAGGCATCACCTTCTGCTGGAATGGAGACAGAGCATACACCACTGCCTTCATCCTCACCGGTACTTTACCCATCTTTCGCTTCGGCCTTCACAAATTCGTAAATCTGCAAAATTCCATATAAACTTGTCTCAAAATATTGGGAAAACAAGTTACAGGAGCAAGCACAATGACAAATCTAATCCCAGAATTATTACAACCAACTCACAAAACCTATTGGTCCTATTCAATATGGACCTGAGTAAAAAGCTGTCGATTTCCTTTGTGAATCGACAATCTACATGATTTAGATGCAAAAGATAAATCAAGTTCCTGTCCGGATCCTGTGATCAATATACTCAGATTCAAAACCAAGAGAGAAAATATTGATGGCACAGGATTGATATTTTAACTTGGCTAAGGAACGATTAGGGTTTCCTAATTTTGTCAACAACACGACTGAAATAAAATAAGAACGCCATTCTCCACTAGATCTATCGATGTTTATGAATTACCTGAGCAATCTCGTAAATTCTACGAATAAAAAGATGGAAACAAACAGCTTTCGCCAAATCAAACGCTACACCTACACAAGCGAAGAACTAGAATACAAAAGAGATCGCCGAGAAAATAATCGAATCGAAACAGAAGATTGAAGGAAAACCGAACAGAAAAAATGAAGGACACAAGTAAGAAAAACGCAAATCTGGCGAAATGAAAGCATCGAAATTAAATTGTTACATCGGAGAGAGAGGGAGAAACCTGAGGACGAGGAGGAGAGAGCGCAGCCGGAGAATGAGAGTTTCAATGTTGGAATAATCGACCTTATTCTGATCAGCGTGGAACCGGGCCCATCTTGGCCTTTTTAACTGATGGGCTAAGCCCAAACCTCTCGTGAAGATCAGACAACCAGGTCCACCACATACGCAGGTCTTGCAGTCTCATACAACTTAATAGGTATCTTCGAGCCAACTTCTCATCATCTCCTCATTCCATCCTCCTTCATTTGTTATTAAATCCAAAACTCGTAACAATCTATATCAATAGACACTTTTGGATAGCTTATACCTCCCTCCTGGTTAGGAATCCATTTACCTGACCAGACAAGAACATCTTCACCATTTCAGGTCCTACAACATGTTCCTTGTGACACTAGAGCTTTTACCCCTATCAAATGGACCTCCATGAATAATTGGGAATCCATCCAAAAAATCCATAAAATCATCATTCTTGTAATGCCTTGCTGAGACCTTTTAATTCTATTTTGTAAATATTTTTGTAAGTTTGAGTTTCTTTTGTAAAGCTATTTTTTGGGTGACTTATGTTATTTGTGGAATTTGTACTCTTTTTTTTTTTTTTTATGAAGGGTTTAACGTAGCTCCCGGTTCGATCAGTTTTGCCTTTGTTGAGGCCTGTTAATTCTATTTTGTAAATATTTTTCTAAATGTTCTTGAACACAACCACTAGACCAAGTGGGTATTGGTGAATTTGTGGTCTTGTTTTGGATGGTTTTTACGGATTGCTGTGGAGAGTTGAATAAAAAGTAGTAGCTTTTGTCTCAAGTGGACAATTCAAGTGGGTCAGCATTCAAGTGGGCTCTTCTTCTCTTTTTCATCAAGTGGACCAATGATATTTTTTGGAGCTCCTTATCCAGCAAACTAAGCCCTAATGCAAAAGAAAAAAGGAGCAGCAAAAGAGGTATCACGAGTGTTTTTTAAACTCAATGGCTGAAAAAACTCAAAAAAGAAGTAAGGGCAACAGAAGCTCGCGAAAGAAAAAGAGAGAAACCCAATACTCAGTAAAACAGAGAGAGCGAATGCCAGAGAAAGCAAACAAAAGAGCGAACGCGAGAGAAAGCAAACGGAAGAAGAGATCGAGAGAGAAGGATATAGATCGAAGTGAAGAAGACAAGATCGAGAAATAGAGAAAGAGAGTCACAACGACTGCGGGATTGAACGTGAAGAAGATTTCACCTACAAATCTCAGGGAGTTTTTCTATTCTTTCGATTTTGTGTGTACAGTCGATTTGTTGTGCGATTTTCTTTCAATTTATATAGTTCGGTGCACACCGGGTCTCTCTTGAGGCCAATCTCGTGTTTGTTTGCTTTAGAACAAGATCAATCTAGATCTATTCTTACTTGTGTATTTGATTCAAAAATTTGACCTAAAATATATGATTGAAAACGGAATAACAATTTGGTATCAGAGCCTTGTTTCTTGTTTGGATCTTGTAGATCTGTTGCATTTTTTCTTTTCGGATCTACTGGATTATTTTTTCGGATTTGTTGGATTATTTTTCAGATTTGTTGGTCTTTTTTTCGGATTTGTTGGTCCAGTGAATATATTGTTCGGATTTGTTGCTTTTATTGATATGTTCTTGCTTCCGCTACATATGTCATATAAGAGTATGGTTTAATTTCTGGATTCGTTTTCCAGCGTTTGTTGGTGTATGCTATTAGGGTTGCGTTTTCTTGACAATCTTGTTTATTTTGATAAAAACTAATCTGCAAAAAAAATTTGATGGCAGGAAATAGAAATTTGGTTAAGCCATTTGATGCCTCAACAGACTTTGCAATGTGGCAAGTCAAAATGAAAGTTGAGTTGATCAAAGAGAAGTGTTGGAAAGATGTGAAAGGAGAGTTCCCGGGAACACTTAAGGAGGATGAAAAAAAGGAACTAGATGAACAAGCACATTCGGAATTAATAATTCGGCTTTCTGACGAGGTAGTTCGTCAGGTTGTAAGTATTACTAACTCTAAACTTTTATGGAAAAGTTTAGAACAATTATATCTTACTAAATCCATGCCTAGTCGTATTTCCTTGTTATGTCATTTATTTACGTTTAAATAGATGTTTTCTTGTCATTACATGCTAATCTTGATAAATTTTTTAAAATGACTCAAGACCTTGAAAGATGTGGTGATTAAATTGTTGATTCTCATCAAGTTGTAATTCTTTTGAATTCTTTACTTGCTGAATTTGATGGATTTAAAGATGTGATTCAATTTGGTAGAGATGAATTGTCTAAGAATAAAATCATGGAATCTATTATTGAGAAGAATGAGATCCTTAAGGTGTTTAAGCGTGCTAAATCTGAGAATTATGTTGAAAATAAAACTAATTCTATTTATGCATGTTGATGGAGACTCTAAAGCTAATAAAATGAAAAGACAATCTAATGGAAATAATAAGAAGTGCTGTTATTGTGATAAGATTGACCATTTCATTAGAGATTGTAAGAAAAATAAAGCTGGTGATATGCATAAAAATGAGCATGAAGTTTCTGCTATTTTAGAATCTGATATGAATTACCCTACTGAGTTGCTTATGCTTGTATCCACACGTGATTCCAATTCTTGGATTATGGATTCCGGATGTTCTTTGCATGCTACACCTCATAAATTTTTGTTTGAGTCTTTACAAGAATTTGATGGTAGTAGTGTCATGCTAGGTGATAAAACATGCTTGGATGTTAGAGGTACTGAAAATGTGCCTTTGAAAATGCATGATGGAAGGGTAAGGGTTCTTCAAAAGGTTAGGTGGATGCCTAATCTTAGAAGATATCTGATTTCTTAATCTGTTTTGGATGAGTAAAACTATAGAATTAGATCACATCATGGTATAAGAGATGTCATTAAAAATGACAAAACTCTTATACGTAGTATTATGAAAGGTGGTATGTACCATGTTTTAGCTTCCCCTTTGATTGATTCTTCTATGATTGTGGTGACTAATAATTATCCAAAACCCTCTAAAACAAAAATAAATGGTGAATTGACAGTTTTAGTTGAGATTCCTAGACAAGATAGCACAAAATTAGAGCAAAATAGCCCAAAAATTGTTGTTGTTGTAAGGCTCAAAAGTGGTGCATAAATAGTGAAGAACAACCCATTTCAAGGGAAATTGGTGGAATGATTGAGTGACAACAGTCACAGCCCATGCCAACAGAAATTAGAGTCACAAAAAGGCTGACTAAACTAGTCTAGGGTGGTTGAAAATGAAGATGGAATTTCTACAGCATTGGAAGGAGGACATTTAGGCATTAAAAGTAAGCTACATACTCACCAATTAAAGGAGGAAGTAAGTTCTCTTAACTCTAAGTCTAGTGATATGCCCATATGTGACACTTTGACATATGATAGTGATGTGAATTTGAAATCTATCATTATAAAGCATGACTTGGATGAGAAACTTATGTGTGGTAATTATGTTGAGTATGTTGAGCCTAAGAGAAATAGGAAAATGTCTTTATGTGGTATGCTAAATAGGTTAGAATTGAGAGGACACTTTAAGAAGTGTATCAAGACTTGTGACAAGTCTAAAGTGATAAATACTTGTGATGTGCCTGCTGATTTTGTGAATGATACTAATCGTGTTTCGAGTTGCATGTACACTTCCCGATGTGGGATCGTGGGTTTGGGGGGTCCATGACGGATTTCCATGTGTGCATTTGGATGGTCTTTTCGTTTCTTTTGTGTTGGTTTAAAAATAAAAATTAAGAGGGCAGTTATTGAGACCTTAATTCTATTTTGTAAATATTTTTGTAAGTTTGAGTTTCTTTTGTAAAGCTATTGTATTTTTTGGGTGACTTATGTTATTTGTAGAATTTATACTCTTGTTTTGGCTGGTTTTTACGGATTGTTGTGGAGAGTTGAATCAAAAGTAGCAGCTTTTGTCTCAAGTGGGCCAGCATTCAAGTGGGCCAAGGGTATTTTTTTGGGCTCCTTATCCAGCAAACCACGTCCTAATACAAAAGAAAAAAGGAGCAGCAACACAAGAGGTATCATGAGTGTTTTGTAAACTCAAGGGATGCGAAAACTCAAAAAAAAAGAAGTAAGGGCAACAAAAGCTAACGAAAGAAAAAGAGAGAAACCCGATACTTGGTAAAATAGAGAGACCGAACGCTAGAGAAAGCAAACGGAAGAGAGAATGCAAGAGAAAGCAAATGGAAGAAGAGATCGAGAGAGAAGGAGATAGATCGAAGATCGAAGACAAGATCGAGAAATAGAGGAAGAGAGTCACAACGACTGTGGGATTGAACGTGTAGAAGATTTCACCTACAAATCTCAGGGAGTTTTTCTATTCTTTCAATTTTGTGTGTATAGTCGATTTGAAGTGCGTTTTTTTTCGATTTATATAGTTCGGTGCACACCGGGTCTCTCTTGAGGCCAATCTCGTGTTTGTTTGCTTTGGAACGAGATCGATCTAGAT
Source organism: Fagopyrum esculentum (assembly GCA_033239045.1). NCBI lineage: Eukaryota > Viridiplantae > Streptophyta > Magnoliopsida > Caryophyllales > Polygonaceae > Fagopyrum > Fagopyrum esculentum. Next base: position 97,094,283 of record BSUD01000006.1, on the reverse strand, counting down.
CCGTTCTTGCTTGAATGTTTGATTCAAAAATCTGACCTAAAATTGCATATGATTGAAAACGGAATAATAGTCTTGCTTTTAGATTTTTACTGGCTAAAGATGAAGAATCATGTTGTAATCGACACCCTTGTTTTGCAACTTGCAAGCATAGCCATATTAAATACCTTTAGGTTATAGACAAGTACATAAAATGATAATCTTACTAAATGAATGACGTGGAGTATATATAAACACATGATGAAGAAGATATTCTTAGATTTATACTAATCTATATCTTAACAACTTATCAAGATGATTAACTAAATATGTTAATCAATTAATAATGTTAATATTTCCCCTCAAGTTAGCCATATTAAATAAATATCATTAAATGATGATGAAGTCTCAACTTTGTCAGCAGTGTGTGGAATCTTGGCCGAAGCAATGGAGTGGTTAGAATATCAACGAATTGGTCATATGTGGAAGCATGGCTCACATGCAGTGTGACATGTTGAACATGTTGCCGAATGAAATGGTAAGCCAAAGTAATGTGTTTCATCCGTAAGTGGAAGACGGGATTGACACTCAAGCTGGTTGCACCCAAATTATCATAGTAAATAACTGGTTTGGTGGAAATCGAAGCTTGGACTTCGCCTAGTAGTTGAGTGACCTAGAGGAGCTTCGAAATTGTATCAGTTGTGGCCTTGTACTCAGCTTCAGTTGAGAACCTTGTAACCGAGCGTTGCTTACGAGAGCTTCAAAAAGTAGCAGTGCTCCCAAGTAAAATAATTTAGCCCGATGTAGAGATGAAGTCGTCTTTATCCCCATCCTAGTTTGCGTCAGAAAAATCATAAAGAACAAAAGATGACATACTAGTGATAGGAATTCCAAGATGCAAAGTGCAACCAAGGTAGCGAAGAAGGCACTTCAAGCCATCCAATGAGTTGAGGTTGGTGATTGCATAAACTGAAACAATTTTTCACTATGAAGCCAACTTCTGGGTGATAAGACCTAGTTATTGCAAGCTGCCAACAATGGTTCGATAATCAGTCAGGCATGTAATTGGTGTTCCCGAACTCTTCACAAGAGCATCTATTGTAGAAATTAGAGTACTAGCAGGTTTTGACGAGTCCATTCCAACCTTACAAAGTATATCCTGAATGTATTTTCTTTGAGACAAAAAGATCCCATCCACCATTCATGGGAAGAACCTCTACCCCTAAGAAGTAAGACAGTGATCCCAAATCCTTTAGCGAGAATTTGGATGCCAACGTGTAAACCAACGAATCCATTAATAGATTGGAGCTTCCAATTAGGATTATATCATCAACATGGACCAACAAGTACAAAACATTAGGTCCTTGGGAGTAAACAAAGAGAGAAACATTTGTAATAGAACTGATGAACCCAATTCGAATAAGAAAGACTTATTGTACCAAGCCCGGGGAGCTTGTTTTAATACATAGATTGTTTTACACAACTTGTAGACACAGTCAGGAGTCACCATGTTGATGAACCTTTGAGGTTGAGCCGTGTATATTGATGTGGGGTTGATGTTGCAGTTTTCCGATCTAGATTGAAGTCCATGAAACTGACAACAAAAACAAATCTCGGTGCAAATCTCTGGCGAGATTTGTATGGTAAGGCCAAGATTTGTAAAAACTAGAACACGAAGAACGTGAGTTTGATGGAATGATAATGGATGGATAAGAAGATGATAATATGGAATGAAAGTATGAAAATATAGGATGATAGGACTATACAATTAGAGTTGCAAAATGGAAGGACCTGTAAACCGTTAGTTAAACTGTTAGCATAAAAACATTTAAGAGTCAGAATTTGTACCACCTTAAGTGCGTACTTGGAGCAGAGTCGAGATCGGAATCTCTTTCCTGAATTCTAAAAACACCCTGTATTACGACGGTTACTGGTGTTTAAGAATCCCAGGATACAACTGTTGTTCAAATTTGTTCTTCATAATAGAACCGGAAGCCTACAAATCAATGTAGTACGTTGCACTCTCGAGAGAGGATAACTCACAAGTTGGGGAGAGGAGGAGAAGATTGATGGTGGTGTGTTGAAATGAGGAGAATGAGCTCTCTATTTATAGAAGCAAAAACGGAGGCAATTCTGAACCACAAAAAATGCCCCGTTTATTGGAGTTAACAAGCTGCCCAACTGCACCTCAATTTTGGAGTCAACAAACTGCCCAACAACCCATTATTTTCGGATCTGTAGGACTGGGTTGTTTGACTGATCCGATGGGCTTGTAGATCTGATCCGTTGCACAAATGAGTCTGGCTCAAGGCCTTCCTCATTTGGACTGTTGGACTTTGAGTTGGGTCGGCCCAAAAATAATATAGGTGACCATCCCAAATTATAATTAGGTCCACCCGTCTTGTCACAACCACGACCACGGGCTTGAGCTCGGCTTGGCGCGCGCGTGTGGTGGTTTGCCTACGCCGTTCCCCCGTTGAAAATGGGTAGTGACCCAAGGCCACATGCCTTAGAGCATACTTGCCCTATATATCCCATTGTTTCTCCCTCCATATAATCCATGTGGGAAGCTCCCATTTTGGATTATTTTTCCCAAGTTATTGCCTATCATGCAACCAACTTCGGGCCTCCATTTCTCATTCAAACGGAACTAAAATTTAACGTATGAATATACCACGAGCAAGAGCTCGCAGAGACAAAGCCAACACTCCCACTTTCTGGTGTTGACAATGGCCGGAGCCCACCGGAAATGTGCTTGGAAAAGTGCCCGGCGCACACATGTGTTAAAACATGTTTTATTCACACTTTTATTAATTTAGTTCCAACAATCCCCCACATGAATAGAAATGATTCTGAACGCATACTTCTCCTGTTTTGTATAAAACAAGCAGAATCCTCGAGAGTACAAACAAAAAATCACTGCATCTAGACTGGTGCCATGTTTTAGGCTTGGACCGTTCATAGTGAATAGCTGTTAGATTTACTCGACCAAGTAGTGACCATGATGTCTTGAACCACCCGGGATTTTATATAAACCGATCGAGACAAAAACTATCACATAATTTCATTTTCTCGTAGAACGTTTGGTTCTCTAGTTGTGTTCATTTTGGCCTTGAACATCCCTGGTTTATTCATGAGTGAATTTGGAGAATTCAGCCTCACCTTATTCTTCTAGACACGACCCTATGTCACACTCACAAGGTGATTGACCATAAAGAGTTTCTTTCATACTCCCCCTTTGTTTCAAGGCGATGGAATCATTAAAAGCCAAGCTTATCCCTTAACTCATACAATTTGCACTGTTTATCATCCTTATGAACTAGGTAGAGACAATGCTCTACTCGATCCAGCTTCCTTAGGTTTTTCCCTTGAAACTACATCATGGGATCTCAGTTACGTAGGTGGGGTTGTCCTTCAAGCATCCTCTTTCGTAATAGGCTTTAAACCCATTCTTCTTGATGATTTTAAAACTTGATCTCTTGACAAACCCTTAGTAAATGGATCCGTTAGGTTGTCAGCTGGTTTGATATAGTCTATTCAGACTATACCTTTTGAGATCATTTTTCTAATGGACTTATGTCGTCGTCTTATATGACGTGACTTTCCATTGTATAAACACTCAGTGCCCGAGCTATAGCCGATTGACTATCACAGTGTACACATAATGTCGGCACTGGCTTTTCCCACATCGGAATATCTTCCAAAAAGTTCTGAAGCCACTCAGCTTCTTCTGCTGCTTTGTCTAACGCAATGAACTCAGACTTCATTGTGGATCTAGCCAATAACGTTTGTTTGGAAGATTTCCAAGACACTGATGCACCACCAAGTGTAAACACAGATCCACTTGTGGATTTTGAGTTTCTAGAGTTGGATATCCAGTTTACGTCAATGTTTCCTTCTAGAACCATAAGATGGTTACCATAGTGCAACCCATAACTTTGAGTATAACGTAGATAGTTCAATACTCTAGTTATCCCTTTCCAATGTTTATGTCCTAGATTACTTGTATAGCAACTTAGTCAATTGACTAAGTGCGCCAAGTCAAGGCGTGTACAATTGGTTAAGTACATAAGACTCTCAACTACACGTGCATACTCCAGTTGTGACACTGAGTCCCCCACATTTTTGGTCAGGTGGAGTTGAGGATCCACAAGACTCTTTGCGGTTCCACTTGAGTAGTTCTTAAATCTCTCAAGTATCTTTCAACATAATAAGCTTGGGACAGGATAATTCTTTCGGAGTGTCTAGTGTTATTAATTCCTAGAATAACATCCGCTAATCTCATATCCTTCATGTCAAACTGACCCCTAAATAAGTTCTTAGTTCGGTTGATCATGTCTTTGTTGCTTCCAATGATAAGCATATCATCGACATACAAACACAACAAGAAATATCCTGTAGGAGTAGTCTTGATATAGATGCATTTGTCGCATTCATTGATGTTGCAGCCATTTGACATCATTACATTGTCAAAACCATATCCTATTGGAAGAGGAACCAACTCCCACTTCCTGTTCTTATGAAAAGATTCCATCTCCTCAACCATAACACCTACCCATCCTTCTTTCTCTTGACTATGAATAGCCTCTCAAAAATTTTATGGATCATCTCCGCCAATGACTAGAGCATAATTATCCATCTCCTCAAAACCATATCTAACGGGGCCCCTTGTGATGCGTCGGCCTCTGACAGAAATAAGACTCTCTACCTGCTGTTGATCTACATCATGCTCATCACGTGTTGGTGTAGGTGTGCTAGAATTTGAAAGCTGCACCTCCACTGCTGATTTGGATTCAGTCTCTGTAAATGCAGGTTTCTCAACTTCCTTGGAATGTAGAAGCACTATCTGCTCATCAAATACAGCATCTCGACTGATCATCCGTTTGTTTACAACAAGATCCCAAAACTTGAAACCCTTCACACTTTTCTCATAACCCAAAAAGATGCACTTTTTAGACTTTGCATCAAGCTTTGTTCGCTCATCACCTAGAATCAACACATATGCTGGACTGCTAAAAATATTCAAATTTGATAAGTCTAAAATCAGAACCAGTCCATACCTCCTCCGAAACCTTCCCGTCAAGAGAAGTCCGGGGTGATCTATTTAACAAATAGACCGCCATACTCACTACCTCTGCCCAAAATTGCTTTGGAAGCCCTGCATTCAATCTAAGACACCGCGCTTTTTCTACAATGGAACGATTCATCCTCTGAGAAACACCATTCTGTTGTGGTGTCTTCCACACTGTATAATGCCTCTGAATGCCATGCTCACCATAAAAACTCTGAAATTGAGAATCCGTATACTTTGTCCCATTATCAGATCTCAGATACTTCACTTTCCTCCCTATCTGATTTTCCACTTCTGCCTTCCATAACTTGAACTTGCTGAAGACCTCAAATTTGTGCTTTAGAAAATACATCCAGACCTTCCTTGAATAATCATCAATGAAAGTGACATAATACCTAGATGCTCCTAGTGATGACACCTGAGTTGGTCCCCACACATCAAAATGCACATAATCAAGAATTCCACTTGTGTTGTGCTGAGTTGTCTTAAAAGACACCTTGGATTGTTTTCCCATCACACAAAACTTGCAGAAGTCGATCTTACAACTCTTCACACCATCCAGGAGGCCTCGCTTGTGAAGCTCAATCATCCCCTTTTCGCTAATGTGACCCAGGAGCAACCACGGAGTTGTGCAATGTAATTCAGAAACCACGGTTTCAACTCCACCTGCAACGGTACTCCCTACCAACCGGTAGATATTACCCGATGTAATATGCCCTTTTATAACTATCATTGCCCCCTTTATCACCTTTACACATTCCATTTCTGTTTTGAAACAGAACCCTTTCACATGCAAAGTCCCTAAGGAAATCAGATTTTTTCTTTAGAGCTGGAATGTAACGCACATTAGTCAATGCTCAGATCACACCATCGTGCATTTTCACCTTTATCTCCCAATGCCAACAACATCACAAGCCTTGTTGTCTCCTAATCGGGCGGAGCCAAAAGTTCCAAACTTGTACGTCTCAAACCAATCTCTATTCGGAGTCATGTGAAAGAACATCCCGTATCCATGTTCTATACATCTGAATAGTTGCCTGACGTCACAAAGAACATATTAGAATCTGCACCGTCCGAGTCATCTTTCTACACCACGTTTGCTGATTTTGGAGATTCCTCTGACTTCTTATCTTCGTACTTCTTCCTAGCAGGACAATCACATTTGAAGTGACCCTCCTTGCAAAAGTAACAAGTTACTATCTTTTTTACCCTTGGACTTAGACCTGGATTGCTTGTTGCTTCCTTCTTGCTTCTCTTTTGTCCTCCCTCTATCCTGGTTGCCTCTAACATACAACCCTTCATTTTGAAAACTCTCACTGGTATGTTGTTGTCGTTCAACTTGTGAAAGCAACGCTGTTGACACCGTATCAAGACTTATCTCGTCTTTCTCACAAGTCAACGTCATCACTAGATTCTCATATGAAGAGGGTAGAGAACACAGCAAGATCATAGCTTTATCTTCATCTTCAAGTTTTACATCCACCCGAGCGAAATCCCCAATAATTTGATTGAAAATATTCACGTGTTTCACCAAGTAAGAACCTTCCACCAATATCAACCCATACAATCTCTGTTTGAGATACAATTTGCTAGACACAAATTTTGACATATACCGTTTCCCCAATTGAGTCCAAATTGCTTGACAAGATTTGAGATCAATAACGTGGTATATTACCTCGTCTGCCAAACAAAGCCGAATGATCGACGCTGCCTTCTCTTGCATCTCCTCCCATTCGTCGTCTTTCAACGACTTTGGTTTTGTCTCCTGTAACGCCTTCCACATCCCCTGCTGCGTTAGCAGATCCTTAACTCGTCACTGCCAAAGACCGAAGTTGCCAATTCCGTTGAATCGCGGAACCTCAAATTTTGCAGCGGAACCCATCGACATCCTTGCTCTGATACTAGTTGTTGTGATTTTCAACGAGTCACTTAGGGAATAGAGAGAAGACAAAACGTTTTGTGGTTTTGCTGCACAAACCTTGCAACTATGGTTTTCAATATGCTTTCGTGGATAAAAGAATACAACCCTAAACCTATCTATTTATAACAAAATAGATACAACCCTAAACCTATTTATAACGAAAAAGAAGATAAAGCTATTCTTCCTGGGCCTTCGGCCCACGAAGAGCTCGTCTCGCTCGATCCTTGGTCCATCGTATCAGAATACCTAGATTTATTGTCTTATTAATTATAACAATTTTCAAAAGCTCCGATTTCCTTTTTGTCTTGATTTTCTTTCTATGCTATAATCAACTAATTGAGATAGTCACTATTTATAGTTCATGTCTATCCGAAGTCGGTGCACCTTTAATGGAACTCAACAAAATCTTGAGACCTGGAGGTTTCTTCGTTCGGTCTTCTACGCCAGTACATAGTACATAGAGACGATGATAGAGATCGGAGTGTATGAAGTGGTTTACGAGAATTTCTTTATTCTCTGTCCACTTTTTTTAGCCCCTTTATGAGGTGATGATACATAAAACAATGAAATTATGAATGGGTTCATAGTTTCTTTACACACGATTAGCTCATGGAAATACATACGGATGTAGATTTGTTTGTCTAATGCTTGTGAAATGTTTCATGAAATGGATGAGAGAAGGGAAGTAAGAAGATGTTTTCTGAACTTCTGATCAATGTGTTGAAATTGGCCTTCACATGATCATCTTATTTGTTGGCCTTTCTCAAGTACACATTTCTTTTTGCTTTTGTCTAAACCATAAAACTATGATAGCAATCTCAAAGGTGGTATAGTAAGGGAACGCGATTGCGTAGGATGACTCTCTTTCCGTCTCACTATTTTGCTCATGGATAATTTTAAATTTTGTTATATTATTTTTTTCGGCGCTAGGCTTTGCATCAGAATTGTTCAGTTTACTCTTCCTAAGGACTGAGTGCGTGAAGTTTGTCATGAATCCCCTAAACATGTTATGTGCAAATAAATCCTTTATAAAACATGTATGCCCTTCTATTATAGTTACAACCGAATTTCTTGTTTTGTATTTGCAAGAAAATTTACACATGAAGTAATAATGCTTAAGAAGCCGGTGAAGTTGGATCCTACAGATGGAATATTTGCACTAGCCGCGACTCATTTACCGTTGGCAAAGGGTAATGAATCCTTCATCCAATAGACTATATATGTCATGGGAAATTCACAACACCGGTGTACTAGAATGCTCAAATGTATAGTTTGAGATGAACATCATATCATCTAATTCTACTATGAACAATGATGTATCATGTATGAATACTCTCAGCCTTATCACTTCATACTCTCAACTGAATTTAGCTTATACGAATCTAATTTGTTGTGTTATTCAACAAAAGTTGATATTCAATAACTTGGTTGTACTCCACCTTTACAAAAGTAACAACTCGGCTTACAAGCAACGCCTCCTCCTTCTCATGTTCTTTTCATTGTTAGGAAATTTTGGAGCATTGTTTGCTTTTATACCTTTTTCTATCTTTGCTGCAGTATAATGTGTCTTATTTGGTCTTGTTGGTGAACATCAATCAACACAATTCCAATGCTTTTCAAATATAAAATAAACAGACGTTTAATCCTTTTTGCACCCGAAAATCCTAAACAGGTTGAACGGATTCGGCACAACTTTGGTTCGTCAAGTACAACATGAAACACAACCACGTTTGAAGTGTTATGTTATGTTTGAAGTTGTTTGCACATATTTTCTTGTTAGAGAAGATTTTCAAATTAGCAATGTTATGTTTTTTTTGTTTGTAAAGGTTGAGAAGGTCTCATCTAACAATAAGAACAATGTTAGACTGAATATATACACTTGAAGACTTGAAGTCCATATCTTAAACAAATGATCTATTGACACTATTGTACTTTTTAATTAGACCCGCATGCAAAACGTACATCTCAACTAGTATATATAAATAAAGTGGAAAGGGTATTACGGTCAAAAGTATGAAGAATCACAACCTATTCAATCAAATGACAACTATTCAAATATAAACTTTGTACAATTCAATTATTGTTAAAATGTTAATTTATGTGCTGAATTGTTTACTAAATTATTGTTCAAATATATAATTAGTGTCAATCAATTTGTACAAATTATAACCCTTAATTATTTCTATAGATGGGTTGAGTCCTTCTCGTTCAGATATAAAGGTCTACTTTGAGGCATCGTGGTTAGGGTTACCCATGAGCCAAACGTTAGGTTACGTTAGTGGTAATCGGAAATAATGTTGTCCACCTACTCGATCTTATTTAGTAAATGAATTTGGAGTTGTTAAAAGCAGTAATCCTAATTAGAACTCAAAGTTTTGTTTGTCGATCCTGATTTGCATTATTTGGTCCTTACAAAATGTTGTCAGTATTGTAAGATGAAGTCACGGCAGTCGACCTTTTATTGAGAAAAACGCGGATAGATAGAAGCAAACACAAGCAGGAATGAAATGACTACAGCTTAGATCGCGCGTTAATACTCTGAGCATTCCGATCGACAAAACCCATAAAGAAGGGATCTTTCTCCAGCTTCTCCATATCTTCCTTGAGCAACACTATCCAAGCTTCAACCGCGCCACGGCCAGTATACGGCGGCGCATCCATCAACGCACAGAAATTCTCGAGTGGGACCACTGCGCTAGCCGCCCAACAAGGTGTTCCCCACCCGAAGTCCGCCTCATAGTAGGGAACCCTACAGTTGCTGGTGACCTTGAACCACTCAACTTGTCCATTTCTGGAACCCGAAACCAGCTTGCTGCGTCGATCAGCGTAGGTTCCGTCGGAATGGATTCTCTTCACAAACTCGGTGTCGTCGTACCTCTTTATATCTCCTTTCATTAGGGCTGCAAGCTTTGCCAAGTCGACTGGTGCCGAACCACCCGCCCATTCAGCCCCCATTGACAATTCTATAAGGTTGTTCACGCTGTCTCCTGTATTAGGATTCAGTAATCACAAATGTTATCACGTGCAAAAGCTCCTGTCATAATCTACGAGATTGATATGCGATACATTGAATCGTAATCACCAAAGGTTATCACATGCAAAAGTACTTGGCATATACGACATTGATATTCGATATCTTTGTTTTGAGTACAAAGTAATTTTACCCGGTAGCTTGGGAAAGGTCCGGTTCCTCAAGTCTAGCGCGTGCGATGCAACATGTGTGAACCGGGTTGAGGGGTCAGTCTTGTCTCGGGTGATTCGGATGAAGGAGCCCCATATAAGTGCAGACACGGCCAGGACGCGGCTAGGTCTAGCATCAGTACCGTGTGATAGCCTTTCTTGAAGGGAAGATATTTTGTGGGGAGTAAAAACGAAGCGTTTTGTAGCCAGCAAGCTTTGTCTGGCAGCACTAGGAGTCAACATGGAGGTATCCGCAAGTGTAGAAGGATCGACGGTGGGGAATATGTCGCAAGAATCAACAACAAGTCCTTTAATCTCATGAGCTGCTGATCCACGAGCAATGGCTCCCCAGGAGTTGAAAAACGTTGCGAAAGCAGCGGCGTCAGCGATCTTGTGTGAAATGCAAGCGCAGATGGCGACGCTTCGGCATGGAAATGTGGTGACTTGGACAGTTAAGATGGCGTCATCTTGGAGGCTGGGCTGGAGGAGCTTCAATGCTTTGGCGAAGTCGCCGTCTTGACGGTTCAAGAAACGGTTCATGGGGCAATCTACGCGTGCCTCGTAGTAGATTGCCCCTTGGTCAGTGCATTGTATGTGGGAGTTGTCGGTGATGACGCCGGCGAGTGGGTAGAAGCGGGTGAGGGTGGCCTGGAGGGAGCGTTTGAAGAGGTCGGGTGGTGGCTGCTGGTGGAGACTTGGAGGGTTGAAGAAGAGGTGAACCGGGGTTGCATCCTGGCGGATGAGTTGGTTGACAATGGAGAATTTGAAGGTTTTAAGATGAGGAGGAGTTGGTGTTGAGGGTTTTATGACCTCCTTCGAGATAGTTACAACTTGTTCATCTAACATCATGTTTTGTTTCTTTTGTTGTTGAGGGTTTTATGTAGGTGAGGCTTTTATAGCTTAGTTTCTCATTTGATGCTGAGACTACTACCAATTATTTTATTTTTATTATTATGAGTCAGACCAAATGGGCGCCGACTATAACTATTTTTTTCTCGAATTGCATGTCTTGCTTTGCTTCTGTATGTACCATTAGTAGAGAAACAAAAGTTTGACTCGGCAGCGACACTAGATGGACTTTCATGGTCCTTACAAGCATAAGTCATGAAGAGTGACCTTCCAGAATTGCGTGCGTTTTTCCAAAGTTGTACACAGTGACACCAATATGGAGCAGGCCGATCACCTACAACGTTTGCTTCCTTCAAATTACGAGAGACGCTGCTTGTCATCTTAATTGGAGAGATTCTATTTCTAATAAGATGAGCCCACCCGAGTGGATAAATGTCACAAAGATAAAACACAAAAGTAGGATGTATGTGTTGACTTCAACTACATTGTCATATTACTCACGAGGTTATACGTCCATCATCCTCTGCTCCAATTCTTAAATTCTTGATACAAAGGAAGATTCAACAACCCTTCTCGGTTTGAAACCAGTTTATCATATTGATGTAGGAATATATCCGGATTTAACTCGATTGAAGATCATGATTATGGAAACAAGGAGGCGGAGTGAAGTGAAGAGATCGGGAGTCATCAACACCTTATCCCCATATAACATATGGCTATCAATTAAATCATCGTCAACAATAAACCATATATTTAGCGAATAAATATGGGTAATAGAGCATGATTGTCATCAACAAGTTTACACATACTTTTCAATTAGGCAGTTATGTTCGACCTACTATCACAACGTCCCAAAATATAAGGGTACAATATATTTTCCAATCGTTCGTTATATTATTTGTTATTCTAATAGCCTTCGTGCCTCTTGGGCAATTGGAGCGTGAAAGTGCAAGGTTCGGCTTTTTGCATTTTCATCTAATTTGGGTGTTCAAATTTTATTTTATTTTTACCGTTTTTATAAAATTCAATAATTTCATATTTACATTTTATAATTATTTTAATATATATTATTAAAAATTTTCACTTGTTAATCGATTTTTTAAAGAAAGTTTTAAAATTTTAGATATTGAATATTTTAAGCATGAAAAGTATCCATCTTATTATATGTTTATATTAACTATTTTTATAAAATATTTTATTGTTTGGTTTATGTATTTGAATGATAGGTTTTCCGGTTCTATTTATAATATTTTTGTTTTTATATAAGTTTGAATCTTTCATGAATAGTTTACTTTTTTATAATTATTGTAATTAAAATTCTTTTTTTACATATGTATATTTTACATAATTTTTTTACTCCTTAGTTTATTTTAAACAATTAATTGTATTAAGTTAATAATGATTAATTTAATAAAAATTAAATTATAAATTTAACATTTTACAGTAAATAAATAACAATTCAATGATATTACACAAACCAATTTGACAGCCATTTACAAAACGGTCATCAAATTTTGTAATGACATAACAAATTATGGCTGATAATTATATATTGTCTATCAACAACTATATTTTCACAAGAAAATAAAATATAATTGTAATTAATTAATGCATGCACCCATAAGTTTGCTCACTATAGTTAACTTCAAGTGGCTATATATCGAGTCCTCATTATATACATGGGTTTGATAGTGACACCCAAAATTTATATTGAATTTTGTTTTGAAATTTTACTTTTTTGCACCTAAGTTTTTTGAAATTCAAATTTGACATATAGCAAATCGAAAATATACATTTAATGTTATATTTAGGAGTTAAAAATAAATTTTAAATGGGTGCCAATTATATCCTTTTTATTTTTGTTTCTCGATAGTTACTATACATTGCATAACTTATTCGTCAATATCACTATGCATATGACAGCTTCATAACCTTTTCAGGAATTTGTGATGAAAGTTGAGCAGGTTTATGTCCCATCAAAAAATAAGTTGGTCTGCAATTTCAAACAAAAGGGTGGGGGCAAAAGACACAATGAAATTATTATTTCAAATTTTGAGCAAAGAAGACAAAAGAGATTGGAAAGGGTCTATATAAATGCTTTGCTGCAAAACAGTCATAGAACTAGAGTTGTGACTATCCCCAGAGTGAGATTCTCATAAAATGAAAGCCATAGGCACCATGGTAGCTTCATTTCACAATGTCAATAGAAAGAACAAATGATCTAAGTAATGTTCTAAATGCCTTAAAAGTTACAAAGAAGAATCAAGAGAAAATCACAAACCCAGAGGCACCTTAGTAGCTTCATCTAGATGGCACCATGGTAGCTTCATCCAGATGACACCATAGTGATTCAAAAGAAGACAATGAGTCACCTACAACATTACTATCCAATGGTCAATCTTGACTCAAATACCATGGTTGAAGTGAAGGGTGGAGATAACTGGTGTGTGGATAATGGGTGCTCAAGCTATGACCGGTTATTTAGAAAGATTCATCTCACTTCAAGAATACAACAGAGGATCTATCACATTCGGAGATAAGAACAAAAAAGTCATTCAAGGAATTGGAAAAGTTAAGTTAATTGACAATATTTATGTGGACTGAGTTATTTACATTGATAATCTTGATTACGATCTCCTTAGTGTCTTTCAACTATACAACAACTAGAAAAATCGTGTCATTTTCACATCTGATCACTGTATCGTTGAAGATATAAAAGCAGAAAATGTGCTTCTTAAAACAAAGGTGGACAACAAGTTGGATCCAAATGCTATGTACATAACAACGAAAATGATGTTCTAGGAAAATTTCATCCTATAAGTGATGAAGCCATCTTCATTGGTACGCAAGGAATAGTAGGGCCTATAGAGTATAGAAAAAGAGAACTATGAGGGATGAACAAAGTGTGCATATTGTGTTTAATGAAGAACGCTATTTTTATAAGTCTAGTTCCAAGAAACAAAATGACTTCACCATGGTGTCTGAGTACACAATTGCACAAGATGAAGGAGATTACTCACTATACAACAATGACTCGGCTCCCTCATCATCTCCATCTCTTTCTTCAAATCCAACAAAACACAACTTTGTAGCTCAGGGTGAATAAGACGCCGTTCCAATCATGAACAAAGACCATGATGATACCCACTCTCAAGGATGATTCTAGACAAGATAATTCTCCGTTAGATGTAACTCAGTTACCCATCCAAAATACCAACAAAGAAAAGATCATCCTATCAATAACATCATCTCAAACTTTAGTCAAGGTGTTCAAACTCACGCCTTTGTCAATAATTTTTTTACGTATTTAACGTCTTTATTTCCGTTATTGAACCAGATAAAGTAGAGGAAGCACTCAAATATGCAAACTAGATAAAATTTATTCAAGAAGAACTTGAACAGTATGAAAGAACTTGTAAGACCCGACAGTGATCTATGACTAGAGCACAATTTGAAAAAGAGAATAATTGCTTATTTGGCGGATACTGTGTGAAGTTGTTGTTGTGGAGTTGTTCCTTTTTTCTGGATTTGCACCACATATCCTAGAATGTATCTCACCCATAACACGTTTTTGGCCTCTTCTTGATAAGTCCTTAAGACATTCTTGCATATGTGTTTTGGCTTAGTGTTTTAAATTTGATTCCTCATGATTGATCTGGATGATTGGACTTTGCTATGCATGCTATAATTTCCGATGTAATGTGTGATTATCCTTTCCATGCCTATCTGTCTTTGATGTGTAATGATCTATCTTTTGCCATGAAGCATGACTTTGAGGGTGATCTATGACTACAAGCACATTCCAAAAATATTTGTTTTCGCATATGCATAATTCATGTTATCTTGTATCTTAAGTTTGAACCTTGTTTGGGACAAGCAAGAGGTAAGTATGAGGTATTTTGATAACATGAATTATGTCCTTAGTTTAGACTTGCATTTAGTTAGTTTTCCCTTTCTATTGCATGCATAAACATGAATCCATGGCATTTAACCTTAACTTTGCATATTATCCTAGAATAGAAGTCTTCACTAATTCCTGTCTCGTTTTTAGGCAATTCGGTGAAATTTGGAGCGGAATGGCGTGCATGAGGACTAAGCCTCGAGGCGGAACATAGAGGAGCACAAGAGGGAAGCTAGAACATCACCAAAGGATTGAAGAGAGAAGCCAAGGAGAAAGAACACATTTGAGAAACCGCGCCCCAACTAAGAAGAAGAAGTCGCGGCCGAGATCACTACTTGGCGCGACCACGGTTTTGCCTATTTTCGGACGAAGACGCGCTTAATCTTTTAGGAGGCCCATGCTACTCAAACCCTAGACTATTTATTATAATCACTCATGCCGACAATATTTAAGGAGACTCACACATCGATACTCTTACACTACCGTACTCTTGACACCTATAACACTTGTGATTTGTGATTGAGAAAGACTTTTGAGAGAATTCTTGGAGAAAAAAGACATAGGTTCTTGATTTCACTACTTTTGGATTAAAGATTCTATCTTTATAATTGGATTGTTGTTGCTTTTGTATATTGAAGACGCCTTGCTAAGTATTTCTTTTTTTTTCTTCCTTTGTTCTATTTCTTATAGTTTTCTTAAATTCTTCTTTTACATTTCTTGATTTGAATATATGTGTTGTTAACTAAACCCTTACGATTCTAGGGTAATTGATTGATGGTTGTGGTTAAGATGATGATATTCTGATCCTTTAAGTTAGTTTTGGACGTTTAGAGTTGGTTTAACCCTCGTTCTTAAGAATCTCGGCATGTTCTTCAAGAACCGCGACCACGGTTTATCTTCAAACCACTGTGGTTTCTTCTGTTGATCCGTAGATGATATATCTTTACGCTTCGTTGTTATATTGGCCAAATCCTTGTTTTTGTTGAGTACTTTATACCCTTAGATCCATTTAAGGCTTACATCTAAGCTTGGGAAGAGACTTACCCGGTGATTTCCTTTCTTAGGTACCTCCGATGATGAGTTCTAGGTAATAAAGGATTCAAAACCCTTGATTGGTTTGAGTGTATCAGATTTCTTGCTTGAGTGAGATTAACTTGAGACTTACCCGGTGAAGGTTAGTTCTATTCCCTTAGGTAGAATGGTTGGGTTAAGTATATGTCCTATCCTTAGAGCCTTGAAACTTACCCAATAATAGGTGATTCTGTTTGGGATAGTGGATAGAGAGACCTCCCCCGTGATCATTCCACTATAGAAACACCATTCCTTAGCCATCCCAACATTTTTCCTAGTTTATAAAAATTTTGAATCTAAAATCAACCGGATACCTCGATCTTTAGAATCTGCATTGCCCAATTATCATATTACTTGTCTTTATTGTGATTTGCTTTACTCATTCTTTATTTTTAGTATTGGTTTATTCTATTTTTGATTATCACATATATCGATTTCACCTTAATCCTTGTGTTCGACCTTGGAATATTTGCTTTTGCTGCATAACAATACATACACTGTGAGTTCGCTTTTTTGTTCAGACTTTTATTACAAGTATAAATTTAAGACTTATTGTTCATCATATTTACACCCTCCTAGAAGCGAACGCCTATCCTAAAATATTATATGATACTCAGTTGTTAGAAAAATATATCTTTATAAGATACACTTTACAAGATAGATAAAGGTCCTCGGACAAATCTTGTCCATACTTATAAAACATGTTTCCAATAATAGCAAATCGTACCTTTAATATGTCTTTCGGTAAAACTTCCACACGATTCGCATTTCACGAAGTTCAACGACCTTGTTTAGTTCAACATATATTCATTTGTACTTCAACACGCAATCAATAACTACAATCACTTTTTTCTATGTCAGTTCCGTGACAGTACACTTGTGAAAGACTTATTAAAAACTTTACACATAGTTGTTTGTTGACATCAAAACATTAAAACTTATGAGATCCTTTTGGAACCTTACAATCATGTTCTTAGACAATTCATAGGAAGGTTTGTGATTGTCTACTTTTATGATATTCTTATTTACAACAACATCTGGAGGAACATGAAACATCTCAGGGAAGAACTCACTATCCTTCTTAATGAGCACTTATGTGTAAATCTTAAGAAATATGAGTTATGCACTAATCAAGTTACGTTCTTGGGTTTTGTAGTAAGTACACAAGGATTACAAGTGAGTGAAAGCAAGATTAAAGCCATCCAAGAGTGACAAGTACCGACCACTACTACCTAGGTGCGCAATTTCCATGGACTAGCCAACTTCTACCGAAAATTTGTGAAGGAGTTCAGCCATCTAACTACCCCATTAAAGGAAATTACCAAGAAAAGAAGCAAGTTTATGTGGGAAAAAGCGTAGTAATCGGCTTTTGAAGAATTAAAGACTAAATTAATGCATGTCCTATTACTAAATTTTCCATAATTTTAATAGACCATTCGAGGTAGAATGTGAGGCCTCACACATAGAAATTGGAGGGATTCTAATGCAAGAAAATAAACATATTGCCTGTTTCTCTGAAAAGTTGAAAGGATCTAGCTTGAATTATTCTAACCATGACAAGATATCTTATGCTTTATTTTGAGTTCTTATGACTTGACAACATTATTTATGACCTAGTGAATTCAATATGCATACTAATCATGAGTCTTTCAAACATTTTTAAAGTCATGATAACCGTATAGACGTCGGTGGATGAAATTTATAGAAATATTTATTAATGTTATCAAGTATAATAAAGGAAAATAGAATATAAGTAGTTCTACTCTCTCTAGGAGATACACTATTTTATCTACTATGGATTCTAGAGTGCTTGATTTTGTTTATATTAAGGAACTCTATGCTAATTAGGATTGTGCTTACGGTCCGGTCCGAACTGGAATTTTTTAATAATTGGACCGGGGACTAGTCAGGACAGGATTGGGTTTGGACTGGACCGTGTTCGGGCTAGACCGCTTTTGGGACGAAAATTAATTTCTTAGTGAATTTGACTGAACCGGAACAAAAGTTAATTCATATTATCATATATGAATCGAATTGTACCTTTAATGACAAATGTTAATTAAAAAAAAAAATCATGTTTATAAACATATCATAATTCATAATTGACAAATTAGTTTTAGTAAAATACCATTACAAATGGGTCAATTCATAATTACAATAACCACTAAAAACATTAAATCCATTCAAACATGTTTCAATAACACAAAAGTTGTTCAAAACAAATTTCACAACTTCATATTTCAATCTTTCATCCACGCAGACTACAAATGTGTTTATCTCCTCGTTAATTCAGTTCATATAAATTTGCACAATAAAAGTTTATAAGTTTATTAGTCATAAACATTAAACAAAATCAAGAATAACTCACTACTACAAAAAAATGTTAAATACACCGGATATTTGAGACTATATACCCTTTGATCACGTCCAGCGTAAAAGTTAGAGATGTATTCGCCCTGACACTATATAGCCCGGACGTTTAACTTTTACATCCGGCGTATAAACTATAATTAAAAATCAAAATGTTTATAGATATGGGGTATTTGGTACTATATACCCTGGATCCGGCATATATACTTTATGATAAATCCGGGATTTGGTGGAATATACCCGGACAATATTAAGACCGTATCGTTGGTAGAAGAGTGATTGCAAGATCATCGGGTGCATTGGGGCTCAATCTGTTATGTAAACACGTTTTACATACTAAGGGCGTGTCTTGTTATAAACGGAAACGGAATGCAAATGAATCTAGTACATATGCTTACTTATTCATGAATATTTTTTGGAATCAGTCATTGTGGTTACATGTAAAATGTATTTATTTTCCCATTTTGTTTTCCTATAAGGTATCAAAACTAATCAAATTCTACTACAATTACTTTAAAGCACTTGATTCCATAAACTTTCATGAATAAGAGTATACATATGAACTAGATTCGTTTTCATTCCATTTTTGGAGTTGGAACCAAACGGACCCAAAGTATACTAGAAAACTATAGAATAACAATAAAATCTCAAAATAAAGGTTTAATATAAAAAATTGATCGTGTACCAGCAAGGTTATAATGTTGTCTCCAATGAATAACTCAACAATTGCGGTTAAAATGGTACTTGAAAATGTTATTATAAGTTTAAGCAATTGTCCGAACACTAAGGAAACCAAAATGGAGTAAAAAAAATACAACACATGAAGAACCACATTTGATTGACCTCTTAGCAAAGTATTGAGCAGTGGTAGCAGGAGCTAACTTTCCATGATCTTGTTCTAAACCACAAAGTAGATAAACTACAAAAGGTCTAGTGTGTATCTAAGTATGTGAAATATTAGTATAACTATTCAAATTTCATCCACATACACTGATGTTTTATGTTTTCATGGCTTTGTTGTTGTTTGTTAGCATATTAGTATGCTAAAACACATATAAATCTCTTGTGCATCCGCATCTATTATAAGTGTAGTGTACTAACAAAAGGTCCGGATAAATACAAAAGCTAAATCAGCCCATATCATAATAAGAATTGCAAAAGGGATCATAATAAAGATATTTGAATTGGAAGAAGCTCTAAAGAAGGACTTGCACCTGTTGAGGTTGATGAGGATGAAAAACAAATCAATCATCACATTCCACAGTATATGTCATCCGCAATATGGTAGCTCAATCTAGAGAGTCATTTGTGGCTCAAAGATTGTAGAATGGATTTTAGTGCATATGACAACTATGATAAACCTTGGTCTATTGCTAAGTTACCTATCTATAATCCTTTTCTTTTTTCCTTATCGATACACACTAGACCTTGCCATTTTTTCCATATATATATATATATATTGAAAATGGAAAGCGGTTCGAAACCATTGGATGGCGCGCCATCCATTGGGTCGAAAGGCCGAAAAAATCGGCAGACGGTCTAAACCGTCACGAAGGACCACAAATAAAGGAGAAAAAAAAAACACAAAAATACATCAAAATGAAACCGAAAGAAAAAAAGTGTTCAAAGGAAAGTAGGACGATCTATCCAGCAGCTGCTAGTAGGAGGCACCGAGTATAAACGTTCATCTTCAAATGAAGTAGACAGGGAGGAAGCCTGGGGAATAATTGTGGACACCTCAAATTTGGACTACAACAGAGCTGTCATGAGTTGATCACAAATCCACGCCCCTTTCTCGACAAACGCACGAAACCGCCAACAAATGACTGTATCAAACCCCAGAAGACGAGATTCAGAACACGGGTATCTTGATGAATAAATGTGTAGAACTTGATGGATAAGAAAAAAGTGTTTTGTAGGGAGAAGATTGTTAAAAGGAGCATTGGTTATTCAAACGTGTATTCATTTTTCTTTTTTCTTTTTTAATGAACACTTAAAAGCGTTTATGCAGATATGGTGGTTGGCTAAAGTTTTCCAATGAGGTTGGTGGCGGGATTCCACAACAAAATATAATTTTTGTTAGTTTTTAATGTCATGCAAAAAGAAAAAGAACGTGACAAAATTCGATTGTGATTTTTTTATATTGACATAAAGGTTGTTATGGCGGTGTTTTAAAGACCATTTGTTGGTTTCAATTTTAATTTTTTTTTCCACACATACAGGTCAAATTACAAAGGCATTCACAAATCAAATATAGGAAAAATTCCAAAACTATAATATGTATCGTGAATAAATTTATGTATTTGGATGTGATTATAACTATTATTCTAATGTCTTTGGGCCATGTCAAGAGTTGTGGGGGGTCTCATCTGGTTTACCTTGAAAAAAAAGATGTTTAAAGTTGTAATCATGCAACTTTAATCTGTTTTACCAAGAGCTGTGAGGTCTCATCTGGTTTAGCTTGAAAAACGTTGTATAAAAGATCCGATAGTAAACACGGGAAAAAAGAAAAAACCCGTCCGGATCATCGTAGTTTGGTAGGAGTCACGGTCCCACGGATGTAAAAATCCACAAAATGCACCTTTGTTGAGTCGAGAGAATTGGGTTATAGCCAAAGTTTTATGGGTTGTAGCCCTAAGTGTTTGTTATCAAGAAAATGAGATATACGATTCTTACAACCTGATCGGATTATCCTTGTAAATTGATACAGAAAAATTCAGTTAATTACACCTCACAAAATTAACAGATTGGAAACTCAAGAACCGTGCACTACATAAGGTGTGCTGAGAAACCAACACCCTAAGCAAAATCATTGGGTCTTGTTTGACAAAGAAGAAGTTTGAATGCTTCAAAAAGGAACAAATTTCAATAAGGGAGTCCTTCTTAAAAATTTTCAAGGTGTTGAATGTACGACTCCAAAAACCAAGTCATTCTCAATGATTATGTTCGATTTACTCTCTTGTGGTGATAAGCCGTTTATTATCTTCAGTTAGGTGATAGGCCGTTACTAATGATACTTATTTTGTGACACGAGGAATTCTCAAACCTCGCCCCTGTCCCCATTTACCAACGAGGAATGATACTAATGTATCCGACCATCTACCTGCCTGAGCTGGTCGCAGGTAACCTCCCAGCTCTCGCAAGAGCTAGGCAGTGATGTCACAACCCGTTATCATACACTTGGGTCACTTACGTAATATAATAAAGTCGGCCTAATCCGGTTCGTTGTTTATCATAACTAACAAGCACCACTCATACACATTACACTCATACATGAAGCCAACTAAGTAAGTCCGTGGACTTACCAGTCTCCAAGCGCAACAGATCACCACACTCTCAAGTTCCCTCAAGAAAACACGCAATGCCTGTTCAACACAAGGCACATGGATCAAACAACGCTCTAGTCAACTAGAAGTCCTTAGACTTCTAGGCTCAACATCCTCTCAAGAACAACAACACTCTAGTCAACTAGAAGTCCGTAGACTTCTAGGCTCACCATCCTCACAAGAACATAAACGCATAAGATAGATCGACACTTAAAACCTAACACAACTCTTCTAAACCAAACTATACTTATACCCAACTTCGGAACATCCTAAATCTAGATTAAACCAACGGATCATTCTCAACTTTTACCACATGCTCCTTTGTATATCCATCAACAACATATCCAAAAATCAAGTCCAACAGAGGTCAATAACCCCTCCAAATCTACCTCACAAAACTGCATCACAAACACTTTTTCTAACACTTAGAATATTTCAGCAACCATCCAGAAAACTGCTTACAACCCCGACTTTAAAAAATCATACCTCCTAAACCTCTCGATTGAATCCTCTCAAATTTTGATATATTCTTCTATGCAATCTTAAATATGACATATACAAAATTCAAGTCTAACCGAAAAATATAACCCAGTCAAATCTATATCACAAAACTGGATCACAAGCAGTTTTAGACAAAATTCAGCACAGCCTATAAACTGCTCAAGGTCTCTACTTTGGGACGCCATAACTCTTAAACCGTAACTCAGATTTCTCTCAAATTTCAGTATGTTCTACTATGAAATACCAACTATAACATATCCAAAAATAAGCAATAAAGGATGAGTCTAACTTACCCAAATGTGGATCACAAAACTAGTAGTTTTTCCAACACAGGAAATTCAGTAAACATTCAACAAAACTACACAATGCCTCAACTTTGAAAAATCGTAACTTCTAAACCACTCTCTGGATTTATCCCAAATTTTGATATGTTCTACTATAAAATCTTATCTATAAGATATCCAAAATTCAGCAGAAAAGGAGGAGTATAACTTTCTCAAATCTGGACTCGAAGTTGACTGTTTGTCACTTCCGGAAACTCAGAAACGTAACAGTTGTTCTAGTCATCTTCCATGGCTGCTATGGACGTCTTCCCACCTCCACACTAGGTCTTAGCCTCCCTCCGAGTCCAAGGTCTAGCTTCATCACCATACAATCAAGACAACGATAGATCATTGAACATAGCCTTGAAGATCTTCCATACAAGCCATAAAAGAGGAAGGAAGAAAGAAGAAGGAAAGAGGGAGAAGAAGAAGCCTTACCTTTGTCACGTCACTGTAGTTCCGACCTCAAGGAAGATGGATCGACGCTGGAGCAAGCAAGGAGAAGAGTGGAGAAGAAGAGAGCAAGAGAGTGATGTTTTGGAAGAGGGAAAACTAAGTAACGTGAATGAAATGAGAGGGAGAGGAGAAGTGACTGCATAAAGGAGGGGAATGTCAAGGGACCCTCAGTCAAGAACTCCCCTAACATTAATAAGGTGAGTTATAAAAATAGGAAGGTGAAAGGTTGATTAGAATTGCTAATACCCTGCCCTCGCGTGTCACCACCCCTATGGGACTCCTAGCCGCACGGATCCCAATACTACTCTAAAACTATCAAAACGTAATAAAAATTCCGGTCGTTACAATAATGGAGGAGTAGTAACCGATTAGGCAAAAGACACTTTCCCGGAAGACTCGTTCAGAGATACATTGAGCCAAAAGACGGATTAAAGGCTCGATTTTGTAGGTAAATCAAATCTTTCCCACCCATTTGTAGACGGCGATTTTCCTTCCCTCGATCTTTTTCTTGTTATGGGTAGAGGCGAAAGAAGGTGTGTTGGAGTTGATTGTGTTGAGCAGCCATAGTTGCTTACATTGCTACTTTGTGGGTGGCGGTAGCTGAAGGGCTTGAGGCTAGGGTTTCTCCTCCTTTAGTCATACTAGATTCAACAGGAAGCTTTTGATCGGAAAAGGTTTGATTCTTTATATTAAGGGTGTAGTGTAGTGTTTAGCAGGGTGATGAGTGCCATCGAAGTTGTAGAGAAGGGTGTTGAAGGCTATTGGTGGCGAGAAGCGAAGCCTTAACTTTTATTGGGTAGGGTTTCTTGGAAGAGAGCGTTTTTATGTTGTCTCCCATAAGAATTTTTCCATATCATATATGGTATAATGTAAAAGTATTTATGAATACATATATACGTATATACTTGTGATACAAATTGTAAAAAAGGTTTTTAGGGAATGCTTTGATAAAATTATTGATGTTAAAAAATGACTAGCTTTAAGAAAAATCAAGTTTACAATTCACTAGCCAAAAGAACCAAAACTTTTACGTCAAATCCGCACTTCTCTTGATTGCTTTAAAAAGGTTTTGAGGCATACTAATTTGCTTACAAACAACACCAAGTCCATGAAAACTTAAAAGTGATGTGTAGAATAATGAGAAAGAAAATAATTCAATAAACAAGAAAAATGACACACATATTTATAGTGGTTCACCTAATAATGGTTACGTCTACTTCCAAAAATATTTTATTGAGGAGCTTCATAATACAACTAAATAGATGATAGCCAGGTTATTGGGAGATAAAGGGAACGCTACAATATATATATAGAGTAACGAAATCCTAGGTTATACTTGGTTGCCAAGTATAAGACTGGACTAAATAGTAAGGCTCAAACAGATGGCAAGCCCAATTCAAAGCAAATCAACAAATCTCCACCTTGACTTGAATCCTACAAATATGCCAGATACATTATTCAATGCCCAAACTAACTCCTCCCTCTCTATCTAGATGTGTCCCATGGGCACTCAACAACTTCTGACATTTAGCAAGTCCAAACAATGTTAGAACTTGCTCCGGATACTAGTTTGGTGAACATATCATCACGATTATTAGTAGCACCTAGTTTCTTCACCTTGATCCTCTTTTCAGTTCTCAAGAAATGATACATAACGTCAATATGCCTAGTCCTCTTATGATGAACATGTTCCTTGGCTAAATAGATTGCACTCAAATTGTCACGTATACAATTAATAACCTGATCGTGTTGTATACCTAGATCACTAACAATCCCTTCAACCAAATTTCCTCTTTAGTTGCTTTTGTCAATGCCATGAACTCTGCCTCTATGGTAGGCAAAGTAATTATGGGTTGTAAGGTTGTATTCCTACTCACAATAGAACCCCCAGTAGTGACAACATAACCAATCATAGATCTTCTAGTATCAACATCTCCTACATAATCAGAATCAAAGTACCTTGTGACCAAATACTATGTATCATTCCCAAAAACGATCCCAATGTTAGATGTACCTCTATGATACCGAAATATTCTCATCACAATTTGTTGGAGTTATTTTCCTGGTTGCCCCATGAACCTGCCCACGACACTAACATTGTGTGCCAGATTTGGTATTGTGTAGACCATAAGATACATCAAACTCTCTATTCCCTAGCATAAGGGGCTCTTGACATATACTCCTTGACCTCATCTGACTAGGGAAAAACATAATGTAGGATAGATGTTAGCAGTAGGTGTATCTATAGGCTTGACCGATGACATCTTGAACCTTGACAACACCTTTTCAATGTAGCCTTTTTGTGATAAGAAAATCTTTTTATGACCCCTATCTCTAAGAATTCTTCATTCATATAATTTTTCGAGCTGCTCCTAGATCCTTCATCTCAAACTCAACACTTGAGACCCTTCAACTTTTGAATTTTCTGCTTGTTACTTGCAGCTATTAGCAAATCATCTACATACAAGACCAAACAAATGATAGAATCATCCTTCAACTTGTTGTAGTACACACAACAATCATAAACACTCTTTTTGTAACCAATCTCTATCATATAGTTGTCAAATCTCTTGTACCACTGCCTTGGAGACTTCTTAAGTCCATATAAAGACTTCTTAAGTCCATATAAAGACTTCTTCAACTTGCAAACAAAATTTTCATTTCTTGGAGCATGGAAGCCATCCGGCCGAGTCATGTATATTTCTTCTTCTAACTCTCCATTTAAGCAAGCTGTTTTTATATCAAGTTGTTCAAGCTTTGGATCCTGATGTGCCACTATTGCTAGTAACACTCTAATGGAGGTATGCCTGACTACCGACGAGAAAATATCATTGTAACCTACTTCCTCTCTTTGATGAAAACCTCTTGCAATAACTCGAGCCTTATACTTGACCTGTTCAACAAGCGGCATCCCTTCCTTCTTCTTGAAAATCCATTTGCAAGTAGTAACATTTCTCTCTCTAGGCGGTATGACTAACTCCCAAGTCTAATTTTTATGATGTAAGGAAACCACAATGTAACTTCAAACCCAGATACAACTTCTCTACAGGTGGTTGTTCATGAGTATCTACCTCTTCAGCAACCCTTAGAGCATAATCAACCATATCCTCAAAATTGTACCTTTGTGGAGGTCTTACTTCAACTCTTCTTGAGTGTCCCTCAACTAAGCTATAATGAATAGCTTCTAGTGGTTGATTTTCTAATATGGCAGATTCGGGCAACTCAACTTCTGACTGTAGATGTTCCTCTTTTTCTTGAAAAAGAAACTAGATTTTCACCTAATTATCAACACTAATACTATCCCCTGATTCCACTGGCTTCACTATCGAGTTAAGTATATAATTCTCACCAAAGACAACACTTCTACTTAGAATAACTCTTTTTATGGATATAGATCAAACTTTGTATCCCTTGACACCATCTCCAAAGCTTACAAGCACTTCTTTCTTTGATTGAGGCTCTAGTTTACCCGAACTAAAATGATAGAAAATGGTAAATCCAAAATCCTAAGATTAGAATAGTTAGTAGACTTACCATACGCACCTGATAAGGTGTTTTGTAGCTTATACTAGAGGTACAAGGTTTATCAAGTTACATTTTTAGTCACCGCTACTATCCAAAACCTCATATCTAATTTTGCATTAGAGAGCATACACCACACTCTCTCTAGTAGTGTTTGATTCATCCTCTCAGTTACACCGTTCTGTTGTGGTGTGTGTCTGATTGTATGATGACGAGCAATTTTAGATTCCTTGTAGAACTGATCAAACTCAAACGAGCAAAACTCTAGACCATTATCAGTTTGTATCCTATTTTTATCTTCTTCCCTATTTGATTCTCCACTAACATTTTTCACTCCTTGAAGTTATTGAGAGGTTCTTCTTTTCGTTTGATGACAAACAACCATGTCATTCTTGAATAATCATCAATCACTGTTAAGAAATACGTCTAACCTCCTAGAGACTCAACGCTAGCCGGACCCCAATAATCCGAATGATTGTAATCAAGTGTGCCTTTGGTCTTGGGAAAACCCTTTAGAAACTTGTTGCGGCTTAGCTTCCCAAGGACACAATAATGCCTATAAAAGTCAAGGCTCGTGATCTTGCGACCACCAAGAAGATCTTCCATTTTCAGAATATGCATCCCCCTTTCACCCATATGACCAAGTCTCATATGCCATAAATTAGTCATATCATTCTTGTGAATCTTTAAAGACGCAACAAAAATAGATCTAAAAACAATAGAACTTGTAGGAAAAATAAAGTGTCCCTTTTAACCTTTTCTATAGTAGTGATAAAAAACAATTCAATATCTTAGCGTAATCCAGCTTGCAATTCTTATTATATTATGGGATGCTTTAGCTTTTTTTTCCGGACCTTTTGCTAGTACACTTATCTTAAATGTGGATGTAACAAGATATTTTTATGTGCATATGCATTCTAATATGCTTACAACCAACACCAAAGCCATGAAAACTTAAAGCATCAATAGGTGGATGAAATTTGTATAGATATAGTAATATTTCTCATTCTTAGATACACATTGAACCTTTTTGTAGTTTATCCACCTTGTTGTTTAGAAAAAAAACATGAAAATTACTTAAAATTATAATAATCATTTCAGGTACTATCTTGACCGTAATTGTTTGGTTATCCAGTGGAGACATCATTACAACCTTGTTGGTACATAATCAGATTCTGATATTAAGCCTTTATTTTGAGATTCTATTGTTATTCCATAGTTTTCTACTATACTTAGTATGTAAAACGTATTACATCGGGCGTGTTTAGTAAAATTGCGGTTGCGGTTATGGTTATGGTTGCGGTTGCGGTTGTGGTTACGGTTGTGGTTATAAACTAGTGGTTTTTGAGATTCGTGGTTCGTATAAAAACTACATTTACGTGTTTAGTTAAATGGTTCGGAATAAGTTTTAATTCTAGTTAAATACCAAAATACCCCTACAAAATTAAAAGCAAAAGACCATAATAAAAATAAGGCTCCTCTTCTTCTTCACGATGCAAATCTTCCATTGCTGTAAGGATAGAAAGAGATCCAATTTCAAAATATTCCTATCTTTTCAATCAATTACTTGCCCAAATCCAATTTTTTTTCCCCAAATTCAGAAAGAAATCCACAAATAGAGCATAAATAGGAAGAATCCCTAATTTCATAAAGAAATCCTCAATTACAGCCATGGAAGATTTCAAAATATTCATCTGTAAATGCAAATGAAGGTTCGAGCCATTCGCAAACCGGACTCCATGACTGCGGTTTGAGGCTTTGAGCCATTCGCATCCATGATTGTGGTTCAGTGGAGCTCTGTAAATGCAAATGCAGGTTGAAGACGGGACCAAGGTTGCGATTAGTCAAGCTGATGGCAAACCCTAACCAAGGAGTTGTGCATCGATATGAAGAAAGGATAGAAGAGAACGAGAGAAGGGCAGGAATGGTATAGCTATTTGAGAAACTCTCAAAACCTCACAGGAGGAGCTTCCAAAATTTGAGTTTTCAAAACCCATAAACCACAACCACAATGGTTACAGAAAACCACAAAACTCAAACTAAACACCACTCATTTTTTGCAGCCACAACCATAAAACTAAAAGAAACCCAATAAAACTATAACTAAACAGACCCATCATAAATTGAGCCCTGATACACCCGGTGATCTTGCGATAGTCTTAAACTACTGATACAATATTAAGTTTGTCCAAGGATGATACAATGAAGGCAAGCGAAGCAACAATTGCCCATGAAATATGAGATATGGAGGGATGCTATTTTCAAGAAGGGGAGGTGTAGATAAATATGAGTGTCCAAGCTGATTTTAAATGTTGAACCAAGAATTTGATCCCTTGGGTGGATAGTCAACTCACATTTTTTTTGTAGATCTCTTTCTTTACACATTGAAATGAAATGCTTTGTTTTTACTTTGTTTTTAGTTATTTTATAAGGAAGTAGCCTTCTTCACAAATTATAAGTTTGGCATGTTAAATTATGGTGTTCATTAGGTAATTATGATGTGATTATGAGCGAGTCTTCATAAGGGTGATAGGGTGCACCTAAAGTTCATGACATATAGGTAAATCCTTGATTATTTTAATTAAAAAAATAGACATATTTAATATTGTGGACCTATAAATTCCGCGATATATACTATATTATATACTTCGAATGTAGGTAAATCCTTGATTTTTTAATTAAAAAAAATAGACATACTTTATACTGTGTACCTATAAATTCCGCGATATATACTATATTATATACTTCGAATGTAGGTAAATCCTTGTTTTTTTTAATTAGTGCTTATACGTTGGATGTAAAAAAAACTAAATGCCCGTGGTATATAGAGTCAGGGCAAATACATCTCTAAAATTTACAATGGATGTTATCCGTGTATATAGTCTCAAATAAATTATGTATTTGACCTTTTTGTAGTAGTGAATATTGCACATAACTATTTGAAATCTCCCTTGCAACGGACAAACAAAGAGTGTATTAAATTGTCTTAAATGTGCTTTTGCAATCACAACAACTAAAATCCTTTAAGCATCTAGAAATCCAAAAAAGACCAAGAAAGCCTTGCTTTTGGTGAAGAGCTAGAAAAGATACAAAGACCGGACATTTTTACGATAGTTAGAAATCCTCGCAGAATAAGGTAGATATTTTCCACTAAACCAAGTTCTTCTTCTCAATCTTTCCAACAAAACCAACATGCGTTTGGCAAAAGACCATTTTTATTTAAAACCTTTTATAAACGCCACTTCTTTCACAAGTAAATAAAAGGCAGAAATTCATCATAAAGAGAAGAAGCAAATTCGTATGATCTCAATTCAACAATATATATACGCAATTATAAATCAAAGCATTATAAGGACCAATCAATCCTTAGATCATGAGAGAAATCAGCTAGACATAATTTGAAGTAAAAACGGAATTTATTGAATAAGAAAACTACATAAGAAAAACTCACATATTGTTCGGTTCCAGCGCAACGAGGCGAACATTGAATATGAAAGACAATTGCGGCAATTGAAAAGTTCAAAGGTAGAGGATATGATAAGATGCTAAAATAGGATTGATACATGTGTTTATATAGGGTACGCATAAGCTCCAATACAATATATATTATCATAGCCAAAAATAAGATTGTTAGATTTTTATCTCGGAGAAACAACGAGGGGGAGACAACATAAAGACGGGCCACTAGAAGATATTGAGACGGGCAAGGAAGCCGTCTATCATCCCGTGTGGAATCCGATAATTTAAATCGCAAAAGTGGTAGCTCTAGACGAGTTGGAGACAAGATTGGGACGGCTAGAGATGGCATAGAGATGACCACCAAAGTCGTCAAGATCCTATCTCGGCTTTGTTTAAGCTTCTCATAGGTTTTCAACAGTTCGGTAAAACTAATTTTTCCATTGATCAGGTTGGAACTACGCGACCCATGGTACCACTTTTGAAGTTCTTTCAAAGAATTATAACTTTTCAGTTGACACATATGTCATACTCCAAATGGAAAATGATCGAAATTTGGAATCTCTCATGGATCGTCATAAATCTGCATGAAAATTAAATGGTTTCTACTTGGCTTCTTCAATCTTCAGTCGATCTTAAAGTTTTCATGTACTCTCAGGTGTCAAGGAAGGTAGAATCCTCATTTTTGGTAATTTTATACCATTTATGCTCCATAAATGGCCTCGAATGCTTGAAAACGAAATAAACCGAAAGAGACACCAAAGTATGGAAAGTGAAGCTTTCTACACTAAAACAAAGCACAAACAACTATATGGACATGAACATGCATGATTCTTACAACTAAAATGATGTATGTTTTGATTTCATCAAACTACCTCATACTTAAACCATGTTCATCCCCAAGTAAGATCATGATATATGGTACTTTATGCAAAACAAAATTATTTCTTTTACCATCAAACTACCTCATACTCCTCATTTACATTTATAAAATTATGAAATTCTTATGGAAACATTGAGACCCGCTATATTAGAAACTAGCAATCATAAATTGCGAGGTTTCTTTTTTCTTTGAAAGACAGGGCGCAAGAATGGCTTTAATCTTTACCACATGGGAGAATAAACACTTGGGAGGACATGACCTCCGAATTTCTTACAAAATTCTTCCCACCATCAAAGGTTGTTGAATTTAGAGGTAAAATTAATGCTTTTACCATGAAAGAAAGGGAGAGCTTGCTCAAATCTTGGGAGAGATTCAAGGACCTTCTACTTGATTGTCCCCATCATGGAATCCCAACAATAGAACTTCTTGAGATCTATTACAAAGGATTGGATGACGATACACAACTCCGACTTCAATCCCTCTCCGGAGGTACCTTCATGGATAAGTGCACTGACGATGCATGAGAATTCATTGAAAGGCAAGCCTTAGTGCAAGAGAAGTACTCCCAAAGAAGGAGAGATGATCGACTCCGACGATCCGGAGTCCACGAGGTAAGTCTTACTACCAATTAATGTGCTGAAGTTGATACTCTTAAGAATCTAATAAAAGAATTGCAGAAAAATCAAGCTCCAACACATGCAAACTTGCCCCCTAAAGAGCGAGACATGCATTTCATGAGGTGAGGAAAATATCAAAGAAACCGGAACAACAATTACAATAATAGAAATTCTGGAAGGGGGGGGGGTGGAAGGCGTCCAGATCATAGTCATCCCGGATTTTCATACTCGAATCCGGATGGCGCGTTGAATCCACCCACATCCTCTAGCAAGGCTCCACCAGCAAGAACTCAAAATCCCCAACCAGGATTCAACCAACCTCCTAAAGATCAAATGGAGGCGATGTTGGAAAAAGTGTTAAAATATATGAAAGAGATGAACGACAATATAAGCCTTGGAAAATCAGGTTTTTAATAATACAGGAGAGGTTACTAGAGATGAAGGAAGACTTCCCATAAGTACTAGAAAACAATCCAAATGGGCAAGTAATGGCTATCACCACAAGGAGCGGAATAAAGATTAATGAGCCATTGCCCAAGAGCGTTGATAAAGGGAAACAACCAATGACCGAGGAGGAGCCGGAGCCAAGCAACAAGGAGAAAGAAAAAGCACCGGTTTATGTACCTCCTCCCACATACAAAACACAACTTCCTTTCATACAAAATACCGGTTTATGTACCTCCTCCCACATACAAAACACCACTTCATGCAAAGAATCATGAAAACCCCACCCCATACTTAAAACCACATTGTCCCCAATGTGCAGATCAAGTAAAGAAGAGTGAAAGAAGGTCCTCACAATATAAAAATGGTAGTGCCTCGGTACTTCGGCTCACTCATGTGGAGAGGTGGTGGTGGATAATCAATCAATCATGGTAGAGAACTCAATATGGTCATTCCGGCGTCGGGACCTACGCTAAGGTGTATGTCAGATGGGATCTCTTCCCTCCCTCAAAGGCACCTCAAGCCGTCTAAATCTCACGTCCTCTCCACCCATGGTTGATACGGGATCATCATCATCTTTCCTTGTAAGGATTCTTTATTACCTAGACTCTAGCACACAAAACACACAAAGACTAAAAACAAATGCAAAAGTAAAAGACGAAAAAGGGAAAGAGTTTACCCTTGGGTTGTGACGAGGCTAAAACCTAAGGTCGTTGTCTTTTATCTTAAGTCAAAGTAGTTACCTAACCTTACACTAATTGTTTTGTATAGTGTAAGTAAGGGTGGATCCCAAGAGAGCCTTGTCAAGTAATGATTAGGTTCAATTATCGATATGTAACCAAATTAGGGGGGGTTGGATTGTAACAAAACAAGACAAAAGCAAAACGAAATCAAGTAAAGATGTGATAATAGATGGAGAAAAGAGCTACACTAGCTTGAATCTTAGCATGCACACTACTTTGGTTGATTCTTTTTATAAGATGTTCATCAATGTCTCGTCTTGATCTTAGATATGTGTTGAGCCAACCGACATCAACACAACTTAACAAGATTAGTGATCCGTAAACCTACAAGATCAAAGCACAAGTTAGCATTTTAACAAAGACAAAGAGATATAACGAAAGCATAAACACCGTTAGACTTTCTTTATAATTATATTCCTTTTTCTTTAAGTGATTACAACCAACTTTCACCTAAAGGGTTACTACTAGATTAAGTACCCGAACCCGGAATCAATTAATCCTAGTTCTTTGCATGCAATTAGACACTTAAGGTGATCAATCTAAGTGGTAACAAATATGCAAACATAAGTTAAAGCCCAAGGAATATAACACATATGACTGAATAATACTTATATTGATAAAGACTTACAACCAAAGCAACAATGCAGCTTCAAAACAACCCAATGTAGCAAGGACTTAGAAACTCATTACACTTGGAAGTAAGGGAAATAGAGCTTAAGTGGGAAAATGATGGATGATTCTAGCAATCAGCCATAGCTCTATTTATACTAGAATTGATAGTACATGGGAGTAAATGGCCGTCCTAAACAACCACCTTTAATGCCATAAAGGTGGTGCAAACAGCCGGAGTAAAGTCTTCAGGCGCTTAAACCGCAAGGGCGGGCTTGTAGGGCCACAGGGGCGGTTTAGGCCAAAACGCTTGTGATAACACGATTTATGACTTAGCTTTAGGTAATCATTTAGATAGATTTTTCACTCATTCATGCATGGTTTAGCACTAGTTCACGACGTTTGCACTCAATTCACGTATTTTGTCGAGATAGACGTCTACACGGACTTTTGCATTGCTTTGTAGGTATTTTGGGAGATTTAGGAGCTTAATCGATACGTTTGAGGATCGTTCATCAAGATGACACACCCTCGGACTCATTAGGATGCAAGCTAGAGGCTAAGGAAGACCCATGAGACCTTGTTGGTGCAAGCCATGCACCAAATCGTGACTCAACGATCCAAAGCAAGCTGAGGCACCCAAACCACGGTCACTGGCACTTCCACGGCCGTGGAACCTGACCGTGGTTTTTGCCAGACAGTTGTGACAGCTGTGCCACGATCTCATGGCCGACTCTAGCAAGGTTGTAGTATAAAAGTGGTCTTGCAAGGCTGAGAGAAGGCATCTCCCAACATCCCCTATCATCCAATCACTCCCATTTTCTCTCTCATACTCTCAACAAGAAGATTCTCTCAAGAGGAAGCTTAGAGAAAAGCTCCATTGGAGAAGAAGAGAAGAACACACCATTGCTAGTCTTTGATAAGTTTTGTAGTGAAGATTTTCGGAATCGATTTCTAGAGTTGTAAGAATCGATTAAACCTTCTTTTGAAGGGTTGTGAGTCTTTCTAATAAGTAGTGAAGATTTTCGGAATCGATTTCTAGAGTTGTAAGAATCGATTAAACCTTCTTTTGAAGGGTTGCGAGTCTTTCTAATCTTACTTTCAGCTTGGTTTTACTTGTTTCACTTGTTCATCTCTTTCTCTTCGTCATCTTACAAATGGAAGCTATGATTTTATGTTTGATGATTTCGATTATGATGATGTTTGTTGTAGGCTAAATGGATGCGATTCTAGGGTAAGGAAAGGATGGTTATGGCTTGAACTATGATAGGATGGACTTAGATTTGCCTTTGGATGATTCATTCACTAGAACGAAGTCACTGCTGTAGTCCACGGTTTGTTCTTGCCAATCCACGGCCGTGGAAGTGGTAGAACAGCCCGTGGTTTGCCTGGTTCGTTTGATTTGATAAGTCTAAGTTCTAGATTGTTAGAATGTTGAAATCCTAGTGTTTGTTGAGTTAAATCTATCCTAGGGTAACCTAGTGTTAGCAACTAAGTGTTAGGAGAGACCTACCCGGTGATCCTTACTCTTAGATTTCAAAGATGATAAACTTTAGGCATTGGTGAGCCTCATAAGCCGCCATTGGACTAAGTGTGCTAGGATAGTTGTTTAGGACTTACCCTTCCGAGACTTACCCGGTGAGGATAGGTTAGATTCCTAGGTGACAATCCGGTTTGTGTAGAATTCCATTCCTTAGGCTCATTGAGACTTACCCGGTGATGAGACCTTAGGTACGGACTAGTGGACCATGAGACCTACCCGGTGAATGATCCCAATCTAGAAACACTCACTCCCAACATATCATAGTTAATCCAAGGAACGATTAGATAGCTTGAGTCCTACGCCATAACCGGAACTTCCAATCCCTAGAATCCGTTTTTCTCGCTTTGATCTCGTACCTCGTGTTTAGCTTGTTTGTTTGTGTTGATTTTGTTAGCTTAGTTGATTGTTATTTCGCATGACTTGTGATCCTTGATTGATCACCTAAAAACCTACCAAAAACATTGAGATTTTCATTTCTTTATTTCTTTCTCTTTTCTTAAGCCTAGATCTTCACTAAACTTAATCACTAATTGAATCAATCTCACCTCAGTCTTTGTGTTCGACCTCGGAATACTATCCCTACTACAAAACGTCCCGTACACTGCGGGTTCGCTAGGAGTTAGGAGAAATATAACGAGTATAAATTTAAGGCTTATTGCGTGCACACGTTCTTAGCGTAACAACTTGATCTTCTTCTTGGCCGCAGGGGCGGCCTGGTAATCCCGCAGGGGCGGGTCTTTAATGCTCTCAAAGCATCTAACTCTTCATCTTCATGTCGTTTCTGGCGTTGAGCGCAGGGGCGGCCCAATGTTACCGCAGGGGCGTTGACACTGGCTCTTCGGCTTCACAGCTCCGCAGGATGGTCGGCAGGCAGAGGTGCAAGGGCACCGGCTTTGCTTCTTCAGAGTAAGTCACCGTAGGGGCGTCTAGAGGCGGTCGCAGGGGCGGTGGCATACTTATTCCAGGCGCAAGCTGCGTTCCGGAGTGTAGTGCCACCCATAGGGGCGGTGACACTCCTCCGCGGGGGCGGTGACACTGCTCCGCGGGGGCGGTGTGGCACCAGAAACTTGTCTTCGTGAATGATCTTCAACTACCAAGTGTTGCTAACATCTTATTTTGCTTCATTTGGACTTCTTCTTCTGGATTAAGATGCTAGTAA
Source organism: Fagopyrum esculentum (assembly GCA_033239045.1). Lineage (NCBI taxonomy): Eukaryota > Viridiplantae > Streptophyta > Magnoliopsida > Caryophyllales > Polygonaceae > Fagopyrum > Fagopyrum esculentum. The sequence continues at coordinate 97,058,362 of BSUD01000006.1, read as the reverse complement.
CACAAACTGACTCTATGACACTAAAAAGACGCTAAAAACTATCCTAATTGATAGTGATTCCATCACCTATCAAACTCCCCCATACTTAGACCTTTTACTCGTCCCGAGTAACACATACAACAACAGTTCAACAAATAAAAGATTCAAGAAGCATGGTGCAGAAGATAAGATACAGGAATCAAGAGAAAAACCAAGGAAGAATGAGAGAAAAGAGAGAAAGTAAGAAGAAAGTGAGAACTACCATCTTTATTGCTCCAAGAGTGACCTACCCGGACAACCTCCTTATGACTCCCCTTCTTATGCCGCTAACGTCGGAAGGAGAACCTACAGTCAATGCCGCTCATTTTGCCAAGGCACCCTTTCGGGTTTTCACCTTGCCACTCTTCTTCTTTTCATAATAATCTCACAAATTCCTCACATCCATCAAGTCCATTTTTGCACCAACCTAGAGTTGGTCGGACTACCTTCTTTTTACCTAAACCGCCCTTTTGGGTTTCGGTGTATCCAAGGATTTCTTGCTTTTTCTCAAATTCTTTGGCTTTTTTTTAAAGACTGAATTTCAACATGAAATACAACTTAGAATTCTCAAAACAAACTCAAATAACTGTACATGCAAGATAGTATACCCTCCCCCATATTTGAAGAACACTTTGTCCTCAAAGTGAAAATGAAAGCAAAGATACTAATGTGGAGAAGGGAAAGAGATGATACCCACTAATGGGATGGTCCGGGTGGACTATCCGGACCATGCTCCGGAGGATATGGGAAGTGGCTGAAGAAGTGCTCCTGCCTCCGGTAAATCTCATCAATCCAGTCCTACTGGGTGTCCATCCGAGCTCCAAAGGTAGTCTCAAAGTTGGTTTGCCAAGCCAACTGCTGAGACTCCAACCTTTGCTGCTGAGCCGCCTGCCAAACATCCTGGCGCGCATCAAAATGGGCGTTCATGCTCTCCTGAAAGCCCGTCTTCCAGGCCTTCTGATGGTCTAGCATAGTCCGCGGAAGGTCCTTGAGGGCGACCTTGTTCTCCTCCTTGTGTCCACAGAAGACACACATGATGATCTTGAAGAGGAGCCTCAAGCAGGGGTGAGTGAGTTAGTTGCTATACTCACCCCCGGCATGAAACTCGGAGTCGGTAGCCGCTTGCCAAAACTCCACGAAGTCAGATGTGGGTGCGGTCTCCCACCACTTGTCAGTAGGGTTCCTAGTAACCCCAAAGGCCTCCTACAGCTAGGAGAAGTCAATCGTGTACTTGTGCTTGTTGAATTTGAAACTGAGGCCAATACAAACATGGTCCTCCTTCTCCATGGTGAATGTGGCGATGAACTGGCGGGAGAGCTCAGGATATGTAGGGGCACTCTTGTGGAGGAAGTCCCCTATTCTAGCATTATCAAGGAAAGACTACATACTCTCCAATATGCCGAGCTTCTCCAAAGTCGGAACGTGCAAAAACCGAGTTCATACACCACTCGGTCTTACACAATCACATACCGGGTCTTCTCAACCTTAGACATCTTATATTTCCTTTGTGGGTCCATCCTAGCAACACTTGCAAGCAAAGCAATCAAAAATCACAAAGAAGGGAAATAAGACGAACCCTTTGTTGTGATTTGCGCAGGGGCGGCTGGGAGATCCGCAGGGGCGGTTAGGCGTAGGGGAGGGGGCTTGCAGGCGCAGGGGCGGGCGAAAACTTGGATGGCGATTTGTGACAGCTTCGTTGGAGGTGGCACCTGGGCAGCTTTTCTGGTGTCGCTTGTGGTGGTGAAGGCTGCCGGTGGTGGTGGATAGTGACAGAGGGGGTGGCTGAGTATGGTGTGAGGTGGTTAGGGATTAGTTGTGAGGGATGAGGGTTGGTGGTGGAGAGTGATAGAGGGGGTGGCGTAGGGGCGTTAAGGTGGCGTGAGGGAGGGCGTCGGAGTGGTGGCGCAAGAGCGTGGGTGGTGCATTGCAAAGGTGGTGTTAGGTGAGGGAGTTGGGGCGCAGGGGGCATGAGGTTTTTTATGAGAGAGGGATCGAGAGAGATGAGTGGTAGGTGGGGAGGAGAGAGAGGGGTGGGTTGGGTAGGTGTAGGGTATTTTCTGCCGTATTTATTTTTTTTCTTTTTTGGGTGGACCCGCAGGGGCGGGGCTTCTCACTACGGGGCGGGGCTTGTCACCGCGGGGGCGGTGACAAGGAGAGGGGAGACGCAGACCGAGCGCCGGGGGTGGCACTAGGCATGGGTTGTCAACGTAGGGGCGGTGACAAGGGGCCGCAGGGACAGTTTTCTTGACAGTGGCTCCTCTTCTTATTCTCTCGGGTTGCCTCCCGAGCAGCGCCTTTGTTTTACGTCGTTGGCTCGATGTAAGGACCTCACTTCTCTGCTTGGGCCTCCTCTAACACCATCTCGTCTATGGGATCATTCTTCACTCCTTCAAGATAGGGTTTGAGCCTTTGTCCATTAACCTTGAATATCTTGTGCGTTTGTGGATCGTAAAGATCCACAACACCATGTGGATGGACCTCGGCTATCACATATGGACCTGTCCACCTTGAGCGTAGCTTTCTTACAAAAAGTTTTAAACGTGATTGAAGTAGGAGGACTTTGTTACCTGCTTTAAAGTCCTTTCGGAAAATATTCCGGTCATTCCATGCTTTTGTCTTTTCTTTGTATGTTGCATAGTCGTATTCATCGAGCCTTAACTCCTCAATCTCTTGCAATTGAAGCTTCCGGAATTCTCCTACCTCATCCATGTTCATGTTGCATTTATTCACCGCCCACCATGCCTTGTGTTCTAGCTCCACTGGAAGGTGAAAAGCCTTTCCGAACACAAGTCGGAATGGGGACATTCCAATAGGAGTCTTGTACGGTGTTCGGTACGCCCATAAAGCATCATTGAGCCTCAAACTCCAATCTTTCCTTCTGGGGGAGACCGTCTTCTCAAGGATGGTCTTGATCTCCCGGTTCGACACTTCCTCTTGTTCGTTTGTTTGAGGGTGGTATGCCGTTGACACACGTTGATGGATATGGTACTTCTTAAGGAGAGCGGTGATTCTCTTGTTGCAAAAGTGAGTTTCCCTATCACTTATCAAAGCCTTGGGGATGTCAAACCTTGAGAAAATGTTTTCCTTAAGAAATGTTGCCACCACTTTAAAATCATCAGTTTTGGTGGCCTTTGCTTCCACCCACACTTTGGCACATATCACACACCATACAAAATGAAAAAGCATCTCAAAAGATGTGTGGCCAAAAGAATCCCGCATCTAAGACTTTCCTAGCTGTTTTGTTGGCCCCAAAATGGCCCCCACATGCTTCAGAATGCTAGAATGAGAGAACAAATTGTACCTCATTATCCGGGATGCAACAGCGTATTACCTGATCACTACAATGCTTCTAAAGATATAGATCATCCCAAACGTAGTGCCTTGCTTCAGCCTTAACCTTCTCTCGCTGTGGTTTGGTGAAGTCTGGAGGGTACTCACCTCTAACAAGAAAATTAACAATGTCAACAAACCATGGTTTAAAAGAGTGAAGCTTAAACAGAACCTCTGTCGTGTAATCCACAAGGGCGGCCAGAGCATCACGCAAGGGCGCAGAAGGCGCAGAGGCGCCAGTATCTAGCTGCATGGGCGGCTGGGCGCGGGGGCGGGACTCTGGATGCGCGGGGGCGGTTATACAACAAAGAGTCGTGTAGAATGTGTCATCTGGAAAACTCCCAAGTATGGCTTTTCCTCTTGCTGGATCTTCCTCCTCCTTTACCAACCTACTGAAGTGATCTGCTACGAGGTTCTCTACTCCCTTCTTATCCAAGATATCCAAATTGAATTCGCTTTGGAGGAGCACCCACCAAATCAACCTTGGATTTGCTTCCTTCTTTGTCATGAGGTACCGGAGGGCTGCATGGTCAATGAATACTATTACCTTTACACCAAGGAGGTATTGTCTGAACTTCTCTAGTGTAAACACCACCGCTAACATCTCCTTCTCGGTGGTGGAGTAGTTTCTTTGAGCTCCATTAAGCGGCATGGATGCATAATGGAAGACATGTGATGCTCTTCCGTCCTTTTGTCCTAGGACGGCTCCTACAACATAGTCACTGGCGTCGCACATGATCTCAAAGGGCTTCTCCCAATTGGGAGATCGGATGATGAATGCACTAGTGAGACAAGCTTTCAAGGTGTCAAACGCCTTCTTGCAGTGTTCATCAACAATGAAAGTTGTGTCCTTCTTGAGTAGCTCACACAACGGCGCTGAGATCTTGGAAAAGTCCTTGATGAATCGCCGATAGAAACCTGCATGACCTAGGAAAGAACGAATTCCATGCACATTAGTAAGGTAAGGCAAACTTTGAATTACATCAATTTTGGCCTTATCTACTTCTATCCCTTTTGATGATATTACATGTCCTAACACAATTCCTTATTCAACCATGAAATGACATTATTTGGAATTAAGAACTAAATTGGGTCCTATGCATTTTTTAAGAACAAATTTTTAATGTCCTAAGAATGCATCAAAACTATCCCCATGGATTGTTAAATCATCCATAAAAAATTCAATAAAATTCTCAAGATATTCGGGCTATTTGGAAATATCCCGAATATCCATCCAAGAAATACTAATAGGGGTGACCTACAAGACCTTTCAGCATTTGGCCAATAAAGGGCAAAGGAAAATGATCTTTACGAGTTACCGTGTTTAGTTTGCGGTAGTCAATGCAAACTCTCCATCCGGTTTGTGTCTTGCTTGGGACCATCTCTCCATATTGGTTTTCTAGCATGGTGATACTCCCTTTCTTCGGAATCACTTGGGTTGGACAAACCCACTTGCTATCCGAAATCGGGAATATCATATCCGCTTGGAGGACCTTCAATAGTTTTTGACCACATCCATCATTGGCGGATTCAATCTTCGTTGGGGTTGCCTAGATGATTTCGTCTCTTCCTCAAGGAGGACCCTATGCATACATGTTGAGGGGATAATCCCCTTGATGTCCGCAATGGTCCAACCAAGAGCCAACTTGTGCTCTTTCAAAACCTTCACCAACTTCTCTTCTTGAATGGGGGACAACTTGCTAGAAATGATTACCGGCAAGGTGTTGTTTTCCCCTAGAAAAGCATATTTGAGATGTGGTGTAAGGTCCTTCAGTTCTATCTTCGGTGCCTTCACTATAGATGGAACAAGCTTTTCACTTGGAGTTAGCAATGTGGGCCCAACGGGCAAAGGTGAGATAAGGAGCCTTTTGTGCCCATCCAATTGAGCTAGAACTTCTTGCATGCTAGATGTTAATGCATAATCCGAAGTATGAATGCTAATATCAGTTCAATTATGTTTTTCAATTCATCTATGTAGGATATGTCAAAAACATCTTGAATAATAGGATCAATAACATCAATAGCACAAAGAGAATGATCATCAATAGGGTGTTTCATTGCATCATAAATGTTAAACTCAACCACTTCCCCATCGAATTCCATAGTCAATTTACCACTAACATAATCAATTTTCGTCCTAGCGGTTTTCAGAAAAGGTCTTCCTAACAAGATAGGTGCAACATGTGAATCATTTTCCATATGCATCAGAAAGAAATCAGCAGGAAAAATCAGATTATCAACCATTACTAATACATCTTCAATAATCCCTTTCGGGTAAACGTTTGATCTATCAGCAAGTTGGACTACAATCCGAGTTTCAATGAGTGGCCCAAGGCCAAGAGATTGGTAGATGGAGTAAGGAAGAACATTTATGGAAGCACCTAGATCAAGCATTGCTTTATCAAAACGGGTTTCCCCGATAACACAAGAAATGCTTACCATGCCCGGATCACTAAACGTTTTTGGCATTCGGCGTTGGAAGGCAGCGGACACATGCTCACTACTTGCACCTTCTGCTTTCCCTTCAGCTTCTGGTTCCTCTTGATGGTGCAAAGTTCCTTCAAAAAACGAGTATATTTAGGAATACTCTTCACAAGTTTAGGGGGAGGGGGTATTTACCACACATTTGGAAAAGGTCTCAAAGAGATCCTTATCCTCAATCACCCTTCGCTCCTTTAGTGCTTCAGGAAAGGGGGCTGGAGGTTTCTCAGTATATAGAGGGGGAAATCTAGGACGGATGTAAGAATCCTCTTTAGCAGAACCCTATGTCGACATATCTACAGGGGCGGATGGTTGCAGGCGCAGGGGCATCTCAGGGGATGTCACCTCAGGGGCGGCGACATCCAGCCATAGAGGGTGACGCAGTTGTAGCCGAAGGGGCGGTTATGGGGGCTTCAGACTCGTTACAGGGTTTTTCCTTAGCTTCTGTTGTTGGCTTTGGCTGGACTTGCCTCCCACTCCTCAATGTTAGAGCACTAACATTCTCCTTAGGGTTTACGACCGTTTGAGAGGGCAAGTTTCCGGAGGTTTGAGCTTTGATCCTTGTGATGGCCTCCGCCATTTGTCTAACCTGTTTTTCGAGGTTCTTGATGCTAGACTCTATAGTTTGGACATGGGTAGCAAAGTGTATAGATAAAATCTGCAACATATCTTCAGTGGATTGAGACTTACCTTGACAGGGTTGCTGCTGGTTTTGTTGATCCCTCAATCGATAGTTTTGTTGATCTCGCCAATTGGGCACATAGTTTTGTGCATATGGATCATTCCTTGGACGTTGTTGTTATTGTTGACCATATCCTACAGCATTCACCTCTGCAACATTGTCTTGGACTTGTGGTCACAAGTCCGTAGGGTGGAAAGGATCAGCACAAACTCCACAAGCCTTGAGCTGTTGCGATGTTCCATCAAAGTCAACCTCTTAACCATCTCTTTTAGTTCAGCTATTTCTTTTACAATCTCTAGACGGATGAGATTAATGGCATGGACTCCTCTCTTGGTAGAGGATCTTCCAAAGTTCTGTGTGCCTTCCGCCATTTCCTGCATTTTTTCCATAGCAACTTCAGGAGTAGAGTTAAGAATGTTACCTCCGCAAGCGGCATCCACTATCCTTCTTTCATTGTCCAACAAACCATTGTACAAATAGAGCACTAAGTCCTATGTTGAGTATCCGTGGAAAGGGCAGCTTGATCTCAATTTGGAAAAGCGCTCGAAGTACTCATAAATAGTTTCGTCCGCTTCTTGCTCTATGTTACTTATGGGCTTCTTCAAGCTGTTTGCCTTCTTAGCGGGGAAGTACTTCTCCAAAAAGGCCTTGTAGAGATTCTCCCATGTGTTGATTCTACCGGACGGAAGATGGTAGTACCAATCATCCGCCCCATCCTTGAGAGTGAAGCCAAACACTATCATCTTGATTTGTTCTTCGGTGACATTGGCCGACTTCATGCTCATACACACGGTATGGAACATCCCAAGGTGTTTGATGGGGTCTTCACCACTTAACCCATGGAAGGATGGGAGCAAGTGGATGCTAACCACAAGAGGGTGTTGAGTAAAATCCGGTTGCGTGAGTTGACGAAGAGTTCGGTTAGCCATCTTTTCTTGGGTTCGTTGTTGCCTACGAAGTCGATTGTGCGTTCTTTTAGTTTCTAGATCAAAAGGAGCAAAATCGGAGTTAGTAGCATGGGTTTGAACCATGAAAATGGTCCAAACCAATGATCAATAATCAAAGTAAATCAAAACAAACACAAAGACTCCCTGACAACGGCGCCAAATTTGACGAGGCAAAAAACCTAAGGTCGTTGCCTTTTAGGTTAAGTCAAAGTAGTTACCTAGCTTTACACTAATTGGTTTTTATATTGTAAGTAAGGCTCGATCCCAAGTAATTATTAGGTTCAATTATCGATATGTAACCAAATTAGAGGGGGTTTGGATTGTAACAAAACAAGACAACAGCAAAACGAAATCAAGTAAAGATGTGATAATAGATGGAGAAAATAGCTACACTAGGTTGAGTCTTAGCATACACACTACTTTGGTTGGGTTTTTTTAGAAGATATTCATCAATGGCTCGTCTTGATCTTAGATATGTGTTGAGCCAACCGGCATCAACACAACTTAACAAGATTAGTGATCCGTAAACCTACAAGATCAAAGCACAAGTTAGCATTTTAACAAAGACAAAGAGATATAAAGAAAGCATAAACACCGTTAGGCTTTCTTTCTAATTATATTCCTTTTTCTTTAAGTGGTTACAACCACCTTTCACCTAAAGGGTTACTCTAGATTAAGGACCCGAACCCGAAATCCATTAATCCTAGTTCTTTGCATGCAATTAGACACTTACCCCCCGTTTGGTTGAAGTCCGGAATAGGAAACGGAATAGAAATGAATCTAGTTCATATGCTTACATTATTCAAGAATATTGTTTGGAATCATTCCTTGTGATTGCATGTAAAATGTAGTTATTTTTCCCATTTTGTTACCCTATAGGGTATCAACACTAATCAAATTTTACTACAATTACTTAAAACCATAAAGAATGATTCCATAAAATTTTATGAATAATAGTATATATATGGACTAAATTCGTTTCCATTCTATTTCCTTTTCCGGAATTGGAACCAAACGGGCCCTTAAGGTGATCAATCTAAGTGGTAAGAAATATGCAAACATAAGTTAAAGCTCAAGGAATATAACACATTGACTGAATAATACTTATATTGATAAAGACTTACAATCAAAGCAGCAATGCAACTTCAAAACAACCCAATGTAGCAAGGACACTTAGAAACTCATTACACTTGGAAGTAAGGAAAATAGAGCTTAAGTGGGAAAATGATGGATGATTCTAGCAATCAGCCATAACTCTATTTATACTACAGTTTATAGTAAATGGCCGTCCTAAACAGACAGCTTTAATGCCATAAAAGTTGTGCAAACAGCCAGAGAAAAGTCTTTTGGCGCTTAAACCGTAGGGGCGGGCTTGCAAGTTCGCAGGGGCGGTTTAGGCCAAAACGCTTGATCTTCTTCTTGGCTGCAGGGGCGGCCTGGCAATCCCGCAGGTGCGGGTCTTTAATGCTCTCAAAACGTCCGACTCTTCATCTTCATGTCATTTCTGATGTCAAACCGTAGGGGCGGCCCAATGCCACCGCAAGGGCGTTGACACTGGCTCTTTGGCTTAACAGCTCCGCAGGATGGTCTGCAGGTAGAGGCTCAGGGGCGCCGGCTTCGCTTCTTCAGAGTGAGTCACTGTAGGGGCGTCCAGAGGCGGCCGCAGGGGCGGCGACATACTTGTTTCATTGATTTTATGACTTATAATCCATTCTATCTTATATCAAAGATTTGGAAATTGCTTGGGGACAAGTATGGATGTTTTATCTTCAATAATCTGCATGTATGAATGTATATTATGCGATTATATTGTTGTTTCATCTACCTTTGCGGGAATCGAGGTCTATACCTAGTTTCATTGTAATTGTAGGTAAAATGGCACGTTTTGGATCGAAAGGGAGCTAAGGAGCTAAGGAGTCATTGGAGCTACATTTTGGAGCTTAAGGAATACCTGATGAAGCATGGAAATGATTAAGAAGATTTACTTTGGACCATATTCGAGAGAGATCGGCCGAGGTGGAGGAAAAATCTGTAGAACTGAAAGATACGGAGAACCTTGGTCAAATCACTAAGACTGTATTCAAGGTGGAAGAAAGACCAGCTAAGTTGGGAGAGATTTCGTGCGTGGATTATCAACCCAACATGAAACTTGTCTCAAGCTTTGGAGAACTTTACAAGGTACATTCTCCTACTTTATTTGAAATTCCTATTAAAATTTCTGACTTTTTCAAGAATGCACCGGAGAGTTGGAGGTCTCTTCCGAAAGAACCTCCTAAGATCAAGATGAAACCTCCCTTGAAACTATTAGAAGAAGATGCACCTTCGATTATAAGGAGTGGAGTTTGCAAGCACCACACCGTTAAGGTGATAAAGTGTCTCTTGTTCAAGTATGGGGTCCCTCGCATGCTAAGGACCCTGTACCAGCCCCAAGCTAGAGATGGGGAAGCTATTAGGATTCTCGAGAAGCTGTTTTCTCGATCACGGAAAGGATGGGACGCCAAGCTAGATTATGTCCCATTGAAATGCAGGAAAGCTAGAAGAATTCCGGTTAGAATCAAACCGTACAAGCTTGTACGAGGGAGATCTTACCATTTGCCGGTAAAGTTAGGAACCGGAACCTTTTTGGGAAAGTTTTATTATGGATGTGATGAGAACTCCACAATATTCGAGGTACATTGAGTAATTCCATGCCGTATGGTCCAGCTAGCGACCTTAAACCACGCGCTTCTTGGGAGGCAACCCAAGGTATTGCTTTCTTTTCCCTTTTTCTAGTCTAGCTTAGATAGTTTTGCTTTTGCTTTGCTTTGCTTTGTTTTGTTTTTGGCGTTCTAGATAGACAACAGGTGACATCTAAGGAAGGAATACATACCAGGAGCATAAGTGGAAGGACAGAAGTTCGAGAATTTGAGAAGATGAAGTTTGACTAAGGCACATCTCGGTTGCTATCAGAGCACCTCGACCGAGATGATTCTTGAGCAACCGAGGCGACTAAGGTTTCTGAAGAGCCACCTCGGTCCGTACCACCTCGGTCCAGTCGAGACCATCTCGACCGAGGTGACAGCAGTTCCAGAAAGGGTATAAAAGGGGAATTAATTTTCTCTCTCTTCTGTTTTACCCTTCCTCGACCGCGGCGCTCCCTTTCACCTCGCCCTTCGATTCTTGCTTGTTTTCGAAGATTTTCGCCTTCAAACTGCGATTAAAGCGTATAGGATCAAGCTGCATATGCGAATTTGCAAAGAAATCGAACCGAAACGGCCGAACGAGGTAAAAGTGAACAAAACCCTAACCTCGCTGTTTTTTCTTCGATTTGGGCTTGGATTGCCTTGCATTTGCTGAGAAATAGACTAAGTACCCCATAGGAACCAGTTGTAGTGATTTTGAGGGAAAAGAACTGGATTTTTGAGGGAATTAGTTACGCAGTTTTTTTGCCTCGGTCCAGTCGTGCTGTGCCTCGGCCGAGGTGTTCTTGAGTTTGTCAGACCGACCGACGTGATCTGACAGAGAGGGTTTAGAAAATGAGTTCTGACAGACAGCTTGCCATTAGGGATAGATCCTCTCCTTCCCCTTCCTCTTCTTCTTCCAAACCTTATCGACCGGTGATCCACGAGCGACACCGGATCGATTACGACCGTATTGCAGCCCGTCCAGTGATAGCACCTCGCTTCCTGGACGTATCAGCCTTTGACTGTCTTCATGTGGATGGAGACCTTAGACGTATGATATCGACGGTAGGACTGGATCAGTTTACTGATATCCGCGCACCCGCTTATCTGGAGCCTACCCTAGAGTTTGTTAGATCCTTCACCTACCTCCCCACAGAGCGTTCTGTGAAGTACCGGTTGATGAACCGGAACTTCTTAGTTTCATTAGAGTATTGGAGAGATATTTTCGGTTTCCCAGCCCCAACCGCTGTTGATTTCCCTTCCTGGACTATAGCTAGGGAGTTTTGGGGTCAGATTGCTCACGTGGTTGAGCACGCTTACAGGTGGCGCCCTGGAGACTCCAGGGAGAAGGTTATTTTTCACCTAGCTTTTAGGTTAACCCACCGCATTTTCAGCGAGACACTTCTGGCGCGTACTGAGACGCCCCAGAAGGTCCGACAGGGGGAGCTTTTTAGCCTATACTGCATGGTGACTGGAGGGATCCCCGACTTTGGCTTGATGTTGGCAGAGGACCTGCACAAGATCAAGGCCAAGGCGAAGGGGGACATTTGTTGCAGAGGACTTGTGACCCACATCGCCAGCTATCAAGATATGGATCTCAGTGCTTGCTCTATGGTGGCGGCTGCCAAGCCGCTTGGGCTACAGGAGATGATCACTCGGCGGATTCTGGTTCCCCGAGGACTGACTATGCCATATGTGGCGATGCCATGGGAGCTGACTGCACCGCAGGGGATCAGGTGGTCAGCCCAGTTTACAGTTTATGACCCTCATTACTGGCATACAGCTTGGGCCCCACTGATGGAGGATTATAGAGAGGCAGCAGCTGCACCAGCTGAGGAGGAGGAGGTAGATGAGGAGACTGCTGATGATAGGGATGATGGAGTTCCGATGGATACAGGGACGGATACTGCTGGGACAAGTGCGCCAGTTATTGATCTTGATGACGATGATACTGAGCTTGCACCGGCCACATCTCCAGTGAGACATGCTAGGCGTAGAGCACGCCAACACAGAGATCCAGAGGCTCACCGTCGGATCGATGATCTGACGGATCAGATGATTGATTCTTATGTCGCTCTATCACTGGATATCAGCGAGATGCAGGAGCGACAGCATTACCAGCATATGATGGCTCAGATTCAGTTTGAGCACGTCATGGGCTACCCGTTCGACCCGTCTCAGTATCCATATGTGCCACCACCACCTCCACCGTATCAGGATTATTGAGAGCTGCAGGATTTTCTTTCTTATTTTTATGCAGTTCAGCTTTATGTCCGGTGTGTATTTTATTTCCTTAGACTTATTTCGACCCACTGGGACAGTGTGTCCCAAGTATGGGGTATTTATGTATTATTTGACTCATGGATGTATGACTTGACCTTCTATGATATTTATGCTTTATTTTGCTTCTATATATTTATCTGAGACTGCATGCATACATACAGGTGCTTTGATTGAAAAAAACGTCGAAAAACTAGTTTTTCAAAAAAAAACATTTTTTGACCTCGACCGGGGCAGTTCTGGCCGAACGAGGTGACTCACCTC
>BSUD01000006.1:96917090-97045234 GCA_033239045.1 Fagopyrum esculentum | reverse complement strand
TCATGGGCTACCCGTTCGACCCGTCTCAGTATCCATATGTGCCACCACCACCTCCACCGTATCAGGATTATTGAGAGCTGCAGGATTTTCTTTCTTATTTTTATGCAGTTCAGCTTTATGTCCGGTGTGTATTTTATTTCCTTAGACTTATTTCGACCCACTGGGACAGTGTGTCCCAAGTATGGGGTATTTATGTATTATTTGACTCATGGATGTATGACTTGACCTTCTATGATATTTATGCTTTATTTTGCTTCTATATATTTATCTGAGACTGCATGCATACATACAGGTGCTTTGATTGAAAAAAACGTCGAAAAACTAGTTTTTCAAAAAAAAACATTTTTTGACCTCGACCGGGGCAGTTCTGGCCGAACGAGGTGACTCACCTCGGTTGACCTAAGAACACCTCGACCGAGGTGGGTTAACTGAGAGTTTTCGAAACTATTTTTGTGCTTCTTATCTAGATATGATCTCAGTGAAGATCTTGCTTACTGACTGGTTTTTAAATCTTTATGTGTTTGAAAGGTTTTGTAATATGTTTAAGTTGCTAAATGCTTTGTTTGAAATTTTTGGCATGTTTAATACTTTGTTTTTATCCAAATTATGTTGAATTTGAAGGTTGACACCACGTTATGAGTTCTCTCACTTTCTTCCTGGAAAGACCAAGGCAATTCATTCTTCTTGATCATGCTTAGCCCCTCATATACATTTTTGCCTCCCTTTACCTATCCGGGAATTTGGAAGCAAGCGAAGTGGTGAAAGCAAGTGAAGTTAAAGTTGAGAAGTTGGCTGGAAGTAAAGTATTAGAAAGTAATAATAGGTTTGGGGAAGTCAATCATGATGATGAGTAACTCGGCACCATTCACATAGCCGGGTGTTTGTGTCTTGCCAAAGTCGGATTGAGCGATATTCCTAACGGGTCATGGTATATGCATCAAGGGTTTGATGCATCTCAAGAAATTGATGATTGCTGATTTCCTAGGCTTCGGTTATTGTGCACCTTTGTCCATGCATCCCAAAAAGTAAAGTAAAAAGAAAAAGTGTGAAATAAGCAAAGCTTATTGGTGGAAGATGTTGAAAGTCAAAGTGAAAGTGAAGTATATCCTTTTCCCGGATTCTAGCACCACATTACCTTACATACATCCCTACCCTACACGTTTCTTGACCTTTCTTTTGGGAATCCCTTGAGACCTCGAGCTTGTTGATTGACTTAGTGGTTTAAACTGGATTATGCATGATTAATTTCGATAATTATGACTTATTATGCATTCTATGATTTTATGCAAAGATGAACAACTTTCCTATATTTATAAAATGTTTTGATCATATTTTGATTTTAAATTCCATGAAGTATTCTCTTAGAGTTATCTATGATTGTTGCTCACCATAAAAATGTTTTGAAAGACTTTTCATTGATTTTCTTGACTTATAATCCATTCTACCTTGCCTTTTATATGCGGAACTTGCTTGGGGACAAGCAAGGGCTAAGTATGGGGTATTTTGATAGCATGAATTATAGTCTATATTTTGGGGTTTGTTTGGACGTTTTATCTTCAATAATCTGCATGTTTGTATGTGTAATATGTGATTATATTACCATTTCATCTACCTTTGCGGGAATCGAGTTCTACACCTAGTTTTGTTGTAATCGTAGGTAAAATGGCACGTTTTGCATCAAAAAGGAGCAAAAGGAGCTATGGAGTCATTGGAGCTACATTCAGGAACATAAGGAACCATCCAGGAAGCATAGCCATGGATTAAAGATTCACTTTGGACCAGATTTGAGAGATTTCACATTCAGTTGTGACTCACCTCGGTTGACTACAGAGTCACCTCGACCGAGGTGATCCAGAGAAGTCGACTCGACCGAGGCGAACACCTGGGACGCGGCGAGAATATTTTATTCTTGGCTGAGATCTTTTATCTTTGGAAAGACATCTTATATTTTTGGGCTTGACTCCTGGAAGAAAGAAGATATGCTAGATCATATATTTTACCTATTTTTATGGGAAGAGATCTTTCTAAGATATCTTATCTTTGGAGGGTATTTTCCCTATAAAAGGGTTGGATTTTCCATAAATCCATATCATGCTATACCACCGATCAGGGTTTATACACCGCAGCAGCCATACTCCAATTGGGAGATTTGAAGAACCTTTTTGAAGGTTGAGGAAGTTTGTAGCTTTTATAGCTTTTGAAGGGTTTTTGTAAGGTTATCTTAGATTCCCTTCCTTGTTGTCTTGTCTTGTTGGATTTCTATCCAAAAAACGCTTTGTTGTGATATTTGATTCAGTTATTGAAGTCTTTTCATTAAATTCTTCTCTTTCAAATATTCACATTCTTCCCATATATTTGATTAATACTTTCATGATGATGAGTAGCTAATCTCTTTGTGTGATTCTAGGGTGATTGGTTGAAGGTTGTGGGAAAAACAATGATAGAATAATCTTAATCGCAGTAGGACCCTGAAAGTTCGAGTCTTTAACCTTAACCCTAAGCATCTCGCTCAGTCGATGAACATTTCGGCCGGGGTGGAATTTGGTTGACCGAGGTGACTTATCTGATCCAAAACTGAGAATTAAGTGTTAGAGTTTGCCAAATCCTATTCTTATTACACCTTTCATGGTTCAATGCAAGCCTAGGATGAGACTTACCCGGTAATTCCTTAGTTTGTTTACCTAAGATCATAAGTATAGGTAATAAAGATTTATCCTTTATTGGGGTTTGAGTGTGCTTTCATCCCATCTTTGTGAGTGAGCCTGAGACTTACCCGGTAAAGGTTGATTCTATTCCCTTAGATGGTGTGTTAGTTTGAGGTTATAGTTCTTTATCTTAATTCCTTGAGACTTACCCGGTAATAGGAGTTACGGTTTTGGATTAGTGAGTAGTGAGACTTACCCGGTGATCTATTCCACTTTAGTAACACTTTCCCCATGCAAAAATCTCAGCTTTGTCCGCTTATCTTTAGATCTTGAGTTGGAACCACAACTAGATGCTTTAATCCCTAGAATTGCATATTTCCTTTATTGACTTTTATCATCTTTGATTGTTTTAATTGCTTGTGGTTAGTAATTGCTAAAGCTTACCGTAATTGGACTTTGTTTCACTAAGTCCCTGTGATCGACCCCTGGAATTCCTTGCTTTTTACTACGATTGACCCATACACTGCGGGTTCGCATCCTTGTTTTAAGCTTACGTCTAGGGTTATAAATTTAAAGCTTGCACACACCGTTTGGAGCGAACAAGTTTTTGGCGCCGTTGCCGGGGACTTGGTCTAGACCGAGCCGGTTGCGGTTTGCTTTCGGGGCACTTGCCCTGTTGCTACTAACTACTCTTTCTATGAGTTTTGTAGTTTTCAGGATTTCCGATGACTACATTTGATCCAGCTTGGATAGCAAGACAAAGTGCTAGGGCAGACCATTATGAATACTTGGAGGAGAAGTACTCCTATTGGTTCAACAATGAATGGGAAAGAGAAGAGGCCATTCAGCATGAACTCGCAATGTGGGATGAACTGAATGTCCCTAAAAAGATTTGTGAGCAACCCATTGAAGATTCTCTTGAATCAAGATGGGAGAGGTTGATGAAGAAGGTGGAGGAGCTCAAGGAAAGCACCCTATCCTATGCTAAGCCGGAAGAGGAGCCTAAGGAAGTGCTACAAATTCCAAGCACACCTCCAATCAAACCAGAAGTTTCTCCTGAAACTTTTGAGGGAGAAGAAGATTTGGAAGATTTCAATCTGACTGTTGAGACCTCGGCCGTGGTGAAAGAGAGATCGGCCGAGGTGGAGGAAAAATCTGTAGAATTGGAAGATACGGAGAACCTTGGTCAAATCACTGAGACTGTGGTCAAGGTGGAAGAAAGACCAGCTAAGTTGGGAGAGATTTCGTGCGTGGATTATCAACCCAACATGAAACTTGTCTCAAGATTTGGAGAACTTTACAAGGTACATTCTCCTACTTTATTTGAAATTCCTATTAAAATTTCTGACTTTTTCAAGAATGCACCGGAGAGTTGGAGGTCTCTTCCGAAAGAACCTCCTAAGATCAAGATGAAACCTCCCTTGAAACTATTAGAAGAAGATGCTCCTTGGATTATAAGGAGTGGAGTTTGCAAGCACCACACCGTTAAGGTGATGAAGTGTCTCTTGTTCAAGTATGGGGTCCCTCGCATGCTAAGGACCCTGTACCAGCCCCAAGCTAGAGATGGGGAAGCTATTAGGATTCTCGAGAAGCTGTTTTCTCGATCAAGGAAAGGATGGGACGCCAAGCTAGATTATGTCCCATTGAAATGCAGGAAAGCTAGAAGAATTCCGGTTAGAATCAAACCGTACAAGCTTGTACGAGGGAGATCTTACCATTTGCCGGTAAAGTTAGGAACCGGAACCTTTTTGGGAAAGTTTTATTATGGATGTGATGAGAACTCCACAATATTCGAGGTACATTGAGTAATTCCATGCCGTATGGTCCAGCTAGCGACCTTAAACCACGCGCTTCTTGGGAGGCAACCCAAGGTATTGCTTTCTTTTCCCTTTTTCTAGTCTAGCTTAGATAGTTTTGCTTTTGCTTTGCTTTGCTTTGTTTTGTTTTTGGCGTTCTAGATAGACAACAGGTGACATCTAAGGAAGGAATACATACCAGGAGCATAAGTGGAAGGACAGAAGTTCGAGAATTTGAGAAGATGAAGTTTGACTGAGGCACATCTCGGTTGCTATCAGAGCACCTCGACCGAGATGATTCTTGAGCAACCGAGGCGACTAGGGTTTCTGAAGAGCCACCTCGGTCCGTACCACCTCGGTCCAGTCGCGACCATCTCGACCGAGGTGACAGCAGTTCCAGAAAGGGTATAAAAGGGGGATTAATTTTCTCTCTCTTCTGTTTTACCCTTCCTCGACCGCGGCGCTCCCTTTCACCTCGCCTTTCGATTCTTGCTTGTTTTCGAAGATTTTCGCTTCCAAACTGCGATTAAAGCGTAGAGGATCAAGCTGCAATTGCGAATCTGCAAAGAAATCGAACCGAAACGGCCGAACGAGGTAAAAGTGAACAAAACCCTAACCTCGCTGTTTTTGTTTCGATTTGGGCTTGGATTGCCTTGCATTTGCTGAGAAACAGACTAAGTACCCCATAGGAACCAGTTGTAGTGATTTTGGGGGAAAATAACTGGATTTTTGCGGGAATTAGTTAAGCAGTTTTTTCGCCTCGGTCCAGTCGTGTTGTGCCTCGGCCGAGGTGTTCTTGAGTTTGTCAGACCGACCGAGGTGATCTGACAGAGAGAGTTTAGAAAATGAGTTATGACAGACAGAATGCCATTAGGGATAGATCCTCCCCTTCCCCTTCCTCTTCTTCTTCCAGACCTTATCGACCGTTGATCCACGAGCGACACCGGGTCGATTACGACCGTATTGCAGCCCGTCCAGTGATAGCACCTCGCTTCCTGGACGTATCAGCCTTTGACTGTCACCATGTGGATGGAGACCTTAGACGTATGATATCGACGGTAGGACTGGATCATTTTACTGAGATCCGCGCACCCGCTTATTTGGAGCCTACCCTAGAGTTTGTTAGCTCCTTCACCTACCTCCCCACAGAGCGTTCTGTGAAGTACCGGTTGATGAACCGGAACTTCTTAGTTCCATTAGAATATTGGAGAGATATTTTCGGTTTCCCAGCCCCGACCGCTATTGATTTCCCTTCCCGGACTGTAGCTAGGGAGTTTTGGGGTCAGATTGCTCACGTGGTTGAGCACGCAGACAGGTGGCGCCCTGTAGCTAGGGAGTTTTGGAGCTACTCAATTCAATCTCCAACTACTTTCCTCCGGCACATTCATGGATATGCCGATAGACAAAGCTTGGGAGTTTATAGAGAAACAAGCTTTACACATGGAAAAATACTCCCATCAAGGAACTGAGAATGGAGCAAGGAGAGTTAGCTTCCAAGAAACATCATCAAATGGAACTCAACTCACCTCGCTTAGCAATGAGGTAAAGGCGTTGAAAGAGCTTTTAGTAGCTCAAACAAAGAAGGAGCAAGATGGAGGATATCAAAGAAGAAACAACTATCAAGGGCCGCAGAACAACAATTACAACAACAATAGAAACTCAAATAGCAACAATTGGAGATCTAATCAACAAAATCCGGGCAACCCTTATATTCATGCTCAAAATACGCTTAACCCCCCTTCTTCTTCTTCTACTCCATTGAGAAGTTAGGAGCCTGGATCGAGTTTGTCCCAACCAAAGAAGAAAGATGCAGTGCTGGAGGCAATTCTGATCAAGCTCAACGCTATGGAGACATCAATGAATTCATTTTCGAAGGCACAAAAAGCCTTAGAGCAACAATTCTTCAACAAGGCAAATGAAGCGCCATGAGATCCAGGGAAGCTCCCAGCAAGGAAAAAGAGCAACCCTAAGGGACAAATTATGACAATAACGACAATAAGTGGACTGAAAACTGTAGATACAGTACCACGGTCGGTACCAGCACAGATGAAGAACACCTCGGTCCAAGATCAGACGAGGAACACTTCAGTCGAGGTGCCAACTGAGGTGGAGCCCCAGAAAGCGAAGGATAATTATGAAGTTTATGTTCCACCTCCTGCTTATAAACCACCACTTCTATTCCCTCAGTCAAGGGCCAAAGCACATCTAGACAAGCATTTTGGTAAGTTTCTAGACCTAATGAATAAACTACACATTAACATCCCTTTCCTTGTTGCTATTCTAGGGATGTCCGCCTATGAGAAGTTTTTAAAGAGATTCTTTCGCGAAAGAGGAAGATGGAAGATTTTGGAGAAGTAAGGATGACATCTAAATCCTCGGAGCTCATTCCAATCATGAAGGAGAAGATGCCACCCAAATTGAGAGATCCCGGTTCATTTTGCATTCCCATTCAAGTTGGGGATGTAACTTATGTGGCGTTGTGTGATCTAGGAGCCAGCGTGAGCATCATCCCGCTGGAACTATGTGAGAAGATCGGACTTTGAGAGCCCAAGCCGGTAAAGATAAGGCTATACATGGCGGATCGCTCCATTACCCATCCAGTGGGCATCGTGGAAGACGTTCCCGTCAAGTTAGGTAATTTCTATTTACCTATAGATTTTGTTGTACTTGACATACCCGCAGATTATCCCGTTCCTATAATTCTCGGGAGACCATTTCTAGCAACTTCGGGTTGCAATGTGGATTGTCAGAACGCCAAGTTTAAATTCAACATTGGTGGAGATCAAGTGGAGTTTGCATTGCTTGCTGCAATGAAAGGAGAGCCGCTGCAAGATGTCATCTTCAACATCTATGATGAAGAAGAATCAAGAGAATTGGTGAGCTCTATCCTTATTAATGACCCTTTTGAAAGAGTTCTTTGTTTTAATTTAATGGAGGAAGGTATAGATGTTTCGTGTGATGTAGATATACGGAGCTTAAAGGCATTGGAAGCGGATCCAGGAACTAAGATTGAGAAACTGATTCAAGAGAAGAAGAGCAACTTAGGTTTCGGTCCCAGTTCTAGTACTCGACCGAGGCACTTTTGTGGACCAAGCGAGGTGTTCTTATCTGAAGAACATCTTGGTCACCCACCTTGGACCTCGACCGAGGTCACAAGCGAGATAATGTCAACTGAGACTTTTGAAAGTCCAGTTCTTCGATCTAAGTCTACTCCACTGGAAGGAGGAAGTACGGATCCACCTCAGAAAGCAACCACAGTCGTGGAGCTTAAACCACTTCCTAGTCACTTAAGGTATGCTTTCCTTGGTCCGGATTCTACTTATCCCGTTATCGTTAGTGCTTCTCTTTCCGAAACTAAATTGTCTAAACTGATGCATATCCTGAGAAAACATCGAAAGGCAATAAGTTATACTATATTGATGATCTTGTTGGTATTAAGCCTTCTTTTTGCATGCATAAGATACTAATGGAGGACGATCATAAGACTTTACGGGAACCTTAAAGACGGTTAAATCCGATCATGAAAGAGGTTGTGAAGAAGGAGATTCTTAAGTTGTTGGATGCAGGTATCATATTTCCCATATCGGATAGCAAGTGGGTGAGCCTGGTGCATGTAATTCCGAATAAAGGAGGAATGACCGTTGTGACGAATAAGAACAACGAGTTGATTCCAACTAGGACCGTTACGGGCTAGAGGATGTGCATTGATTATAGGAAGCTGAACGTGGCCACTCGGAAGAACCACTTCCCGCTCCCCTTTATAGATCAAATGCTTGAACGGTTAGCTCAACACTCCCATTTTTTCTATCTAGATGGTTATAATGGCTTCTTTCAGATTCCTATCCATCCGGATAATCAAGAGAATTGTGTAATGCACCCGCTACCTTTCAGCGTTGTATGATGGCTATCTTTTCCGAGTATATTGAGGAGATCATGGAGGTATTCATGGATGAATTTTTGGTATATGGTTCCTCTTTTGATAATTGTTTGACTAACCTTTCTCTAGTGCTGCTACGTTGTGAAGAAACTAATCTTGTTTTGAATTGGGAGAAGTGTCACTTTATGGTTAGTGAAGGAATTGTGTCAGGACACCTCGTTTCCAACCGAGGTATTGAAGTCGATCAAGCTAAGATCGAGACTATACAGAAACTTCCTCCCCCTTGTTCTGTTAAGGGTGTGCGGAGTTTTCTCGGGCATGCAAATTTCTATAGGAGGTTCATCAAGGATTTCTCGAAGATTTCTAAACCACTCACTAATAAATTGAATGAGGATGTTGTTTTTGAGTTTTCGCAAGAATGCCTTGATGCGTTTTACAGGATAAAGGAAGCGTTGACCACCGCTCCCATCATTCAACCTCCCGACTGGACTTTGCCCTTTGAGATCACGTGTAATGCTAGTGATGTGGCCGTAGGAGCGGTACTTGGACAAAAGAAGGATGGTCGGACCAACGCCTTTTACTACGCTAGCAAGACGCTACATGAAGCTCAACTGAAGTACGCCACCACCAAAAGGAGCTCTTGGCGATTGTATATGCTTTTGAGAAGTTTCGCTCTTACTTAGTGGGAGCAAAAGTTATTATTTACATTGACCATGCAGCTATTCGTTACTTGCTTGCTAAGAAGGATGCGAAGCTGCGTCTTATTCGTTGGATTCTCTTGCTTCAAGAGTTTGACTTAGAGATTCGTGATAAGGGATCCGAGAATTCTGTTGCGGATCACCTCAGCCGACTACATCCTTCCTCACTCAAAAAGGACAATCTACCCATAGATGATTCATTCCCCGATGAGCACTTGCATTTGCTGAAACGTTTGATAGACTTCTTTATCTCACCCCATGATGAAGGTGAAGTATGGGGTGAGGATACCCTCCAACATGTTTAGGGATGATGTACGGTCCAGCTAGCGACCTTAAATCAAGCGCTTCTTGGAAGGCAACCCAAGGTATTGCTTTCTTTTACCTTTTTCTAGCTTAGTTTTAGATAGTTTGCTTTGCTTTGCTTTGCTTTTGGCGTCCTCTATACAGAAACCAGGTACTTTCTAAGGAAGGATTATAACTCAGGAGCTACACTAAAAGAACAGAAGTTCGAGAAATTGAGAAGACGAAGTTTGACTGAGAAACATCTCGGTTGCTGTCACAGTACCTCGACCGAGATGTTCTTGGGGCAACCGTGGCGACTAGGTCTGACATCCAGCTAGACACCTCGGTCCGATCGGGACCACCTCGACCGAGGTAAAATCAAATTCAACGAGGGGTATAAAAGGCGAAACGGATTTCTCTCTCCTCACTTTTCTTTCTCAACCGAGCCTCGACCGCGGCAGTGCCCTAACCTGGTTTCCTCGTTTCTTGCTCGTTTTCCATGATTTTTGGTGCGATTTCACCGGAGGAAGCAAGAGGATCGGTTTCCAAGCATCAATCAGCAAGGAAAATGCTCCGAATCTGCAAAATCTGGGTATTTCGTTCGAAAATCCTAACTCTTCATTCTTTCACTGATTTAGGACAAATCTGGCTCTGGTTGCCGATTATTATTGCTGAAAAGCATATAAGTACCCCATAGGAAGCATTTGGTAGTGATTTGGGGGAAAATAACTTGAAATCCAAAAAGTTTGATCTAACAGCACTTCGCCTCGGTCCAGTAGGTTGTGTCGCGGCCGAGGTGGTTGTCAGGGCAACCGAGGTGTTCATCTGTCAAAAACATGAACAGTCGATCAGATCGCCAGTTGGTCTTGGGAGATAGACACAGTAGTTCCTCCCCTTCTTCTACATCTCATACTACCGGTGATCCATGAGCGTCACCAGGCCGACTTTGACCGTATATGCGGGCGTCCCATTGTCGCCCCGCGATTTTTATATTTTACTACCTTCGAGTGCCTCCATGTGGCAGAGGACTTGAGGAAGATGATATCGATGTAGGGCTAGAGGAGTTTATGGAGATCCGAGCGCCGGCCTACCTAGAGCCGAACATAGAGTTCGTGACTTCTGTCACTCACGTGCCTGAGAGGAACAACATCAAGTACCGGTTGCTGACCTGGAACTACATAGTACCGATGGACCAGTTCAGAGAGGTTTTTGGCTTCCCAACCCCCACCGTGACTGATTTCCCTTCCCGAGCCGTGGCTCAAGATTTCTGGGACGAGATAGCCCATGTGGTGGAGCATAGTGATAGATGGAGACTTGGAAATTCCAGAGAGCGCATCATCTTCCATCTCGCCTTCCGTCTAGCTCATCGTATATTCAGCGAGACTCTTCTGGCGCATACGGAGACGCCCCAGAAGGTCCGACAAGGGGAGCTGTTGAGTTTATTTTGCATGGTTACAGGTGGAGTTCCTGAATTTTGAGGGATGCTGACTGAGGACTTGCGTAGGATCAAGGGCATGTCCAAGGGAGATATTTGTTGTGGAGGATTGGTGACCCATATTGCTATTGACATGGGTTTGGATCTGAGTGCATGTACAGTGGTTGCGGCTACAAAGCCGCTAGGATTACAGGAGATGATCGCGAGGCGTATTCTCGTTCATCGTGGTCTTAGTACACCATAAGTCACTATGCCATGGGAGACTACAGCTCCACAGGGCATTCTTTGGTCATCACAGTTTTCAGTCTTCGACCGTCAGTATTGGTGTTCTGCATGGTTTCCTTACATGCAGGATGCCAGAGATGCTGCACCAGCTGATGATGAGGAGGAGTTTGATGGAGGCGCTGCCATGGAGACCGATATTGTTACCGACGGTCCTATTGTGTCAGTTGTCGACCTTGATGATGAGGTGACAAATGAGGAGGAAGCAGCACCACACGATCAGCTCAGCGCAGATTCCGCAGACGTAGAGATCCAGAGGCTCACCGACGGATCGATGAGCTGACCGATCAGATGATTGACTCCTATGCAGCTATGACGGTAGATATGTCCCAACGCCTTGCTGATGAGTGTCGACACACTGATAGTTGGATGCATCAGATTAGAGAGAGCCAGCATTACCAGCACCGAATAATGGAGATTCAGTTGCAGCATATGATGGGGTATCCTTTTGATCCTACCTAGCACCCCTATGTTCCACATCCACAACCACCGCCACCAGCTGACGAGGATTAGAGCTGCAGGGATTTTCTTTCTTTATTTATTATGAAGTTCAGCTAGGTCCGGTGAGTTTCCTGTTTCTTTAGACTTTTATTTGACCCATTGGGACAATGTGTCCCAAGTATGGGGTATGTGGATGTATTATTTGACCTTATGTGTACTCTTGTATGACTCTACCGGATATTATTGTTTTATCTTGCTCTATGTGTTTATCTGCCATTACATGCATACATACAGATTTTTGTTTGAGAAAAACGTCGAAAACTGGTTTGAAAAAAAAAGTTTATTGACCTCGACCTGGATATTCTTGACTAGACGAGATAGACACCTCGGATGACGTCAGAACACCTCGGCCGAGTGGGTTCTTAACTGAGAGTTTTTCAAAACGATTTTTTGTGCTTCTTCTCTGGATATGACCTCAGTAATGATTCTGTTTGTAGATTGGTTTTGAAATATTTATATGCTCGACAGGTTTTATGATATGTTTAAGTTGCAAATTACTTTGTTTAAGTTTTAGCATGTTTAATACTTTGTTTTTATCAAAATTATGTTGGATTTAAAGGTTGACATCACATGATGAGTTCTATCACATTCTTCCTGGGATGATTAAGGCAATTCATTCTCTTCTCTTCTTCTTCTTGATCATGCTTAGCCCCTCATATACATATTTGCCTCCCTTTACCTATCCGGAAATTTGGAAGTAAGCAAGCAAACAAAAGCAAGTGAAAGTAAAGTTGAGATGTTGGCTGAAAGTGATAGAAAGAAACAAATAGGTTTGGGGAAGTCAATCATCATGATGAGTAACTCGGCACCATTCACATAGCCGGGTGTTTGTGTCTTGCCAAAGTCGGATTGAGCGATATTCCTAACGGGTCATGGCATGTGCATCAAGGGTTTGAGGCATCTCGAGAAATTGATGATTGCGGATTTCCTAGGCTTCGGTTATTGTGCACCTCTTTCCATGCATCCCAAAAAGTAAAGTAAATTAAGCAAAACTTATTGGTGGAAGATGTTGGGTTTCAAAGAAAGTGAGGTAAGATCTTTTTCCCGGATTCTAGCACCACATACTCTATATACATCCCACCCTTACACGTTTCTTGACCTTTTTGGAAGCCCTTGAGACCTCGAGCTTGTTGATTGACTTGGTGGTTTAAACTGGATTATACATGATTAATTTCGATAAATGTGATTTATTATGCATTCTATGATTTTATGCAAAGATGAACACCTTTCTTATATCTATAAAATGTTTTGATGATGTCTTGATTTTATTTGCCTTGAAGCATTCTCTTAGGGCGATCTATGAGTGGAGCACACCACCAAAAATGTTTTGAAATGATTTTCATTAACTTTTTATGACTTATAATCCATTCTATCTTGTATCAAAGATTTGGAACTTGCTTGGGGACAAGCAAGGGACAAGTATGGATGTTTTATCTTCAATAATCTGCATGTATGGATGTATATTATGCGATTATATTGTTGTTTCATCTACCTTTGCGGGAATCGAGGTCTACACCTAGTTTCGTTGTAATTGTCGGTAAAATGACACGTTTTGGATCGAAATGGAGCTAAGCAGCTAAGAAGTCATTGGAGCTACATTCTGGAGCTTAAGGAAGACCTCAAAAGTCATGGAAATGATTAAGAAGATTTACTTTGGACCAGATTCGAGAGATTTCACATTCAGTTGAGATTCACCTCGGTCAGCTACGGTGCCACCTCGACCGAGGTGATCTTGAGGAGCGTCCCGACCGAGGCGAATACCCTGTCGCCGGCGAGATCTATATTTTTTGCTGAGATCTTTTATTTTTGGAAAGAAGATATCTTATATTTTTGGCTGGATTTCTGGAAGGAAGATATTATTTCTGGATGATTTATTTTGAGAGAGAGATATATTTTATAGGAAATTATCTTTTTAAGATATTTTATCTTTGGAAGATAATTCTCCTATATAAAGGGTTTGATTTTTCACAATTCAACCATGCTTGAAGCATCCAACAATTGAAGGATTTTCTGGAGTATTTTCTGGAGGTTTTGAAGGAAGAATTGAAGGAAGTATTTAAGGTTGAAGTTCAAGGAAGAAAAGAATCATAGTTGGAGATAGCTTTTGAAGGAATTTGTAAGACTTTCTTAGATTGTCTTTCGGTTTTATTGTCTTTGTTGATTTGTGACTTGAGGAACGCAGTTTGTTTGTTATTTGATTAAGTTATTGAGACATTTTTCTTAAGGTTTTCTTGTTCGAATATTGATTCCTTTCCCATTAATTTGATTATTGTTATCATGATAATTGTTGGCTAAGTTTCTTATGCGATTCTAGGGTGATTGGTTGAAAGTTGTGAGAAAGACGATGATATAATGATCTTAATCACAGCAGGACCCTGAAAGCTCCAGTCTTTACCTTAACCCTAGAACACCTCGCTCAGTCGTTGAACATCTCGGCCGGGGCGGAATCTGACTGAACGAGGTGACCTTTCCTGAACCTTATCTGAGTTAAGAGTTTAAGTTTGCCAAATCCTATCCTTATTACACCTTTCCTGGTTCAATGCAAGCCTAGGATGAGACTTACCCGATAATTCCTTTGTTTGTTTACCCAAGATCATGAGTGTAGGTAATAAAGTTCTATCCTTTATTGGGGTTTGAGTGTGCCTTCATCCCATCATTGTGAGTTAGCCTGAGACTTACCCGGTAAAGGTTGATTCTATTCGCTTGGGTGGTGTGTTGGTTTGAGATTATAGTTCCTTTCCTTAGTACCTTGAGACTTACCCGGTGATAGGATCTTTGGTTTGGGATAGTGAGTAGTGAGACTTATCCGGTAATCTATTCCCACCTCAGAAACACATTCCCTTTACAAACCTAAGCTTTGTCCGCGTTATCCTTTGACATCTTGAGTCGGAACCACAACTAGATGATTTAATCCCTAGAATCCGCATTTCCCCTTACTCGACTTTTACATCATCTTGCTTGCTTTAATTGCTTCTGGTTAATTGCAATATTTGACAACCTGATTTTGTGCTTTGTTTCACCTAAGTCCCTGTGATCGACCCCTGGAATTCTTGCTTTTATTACAATTAACCCGTACACTGCGGGTTTACATATTTGTTCAAGCATACTTCTTGGGTTATAAATTTTAAAGCTTGCACACTCCTTTTGTAGCGAACACGCAGGCTGCGTTCCGGAGTGCAGTGCCACCCGCAGGGGCGGTGACACTGCTCCGCTAGGGCGGTGTGGCACCAAAAACTTGTCTTCGTGAATGATCTTAACCTCCCAAGTGTTGCTAACATCTTCTTTTGCTTCATTTGGACTTCTTCTGGATTAAGATGTTAGTAACACAAACCGACTCTAAGACACTAAAAAGACGCTAAAAACTATCCTAATTGATAGTGATTCAATCACCTATCAGGTTGCCTCCCAAGAAATGCTTCTCTTAGGCCATTAGCTTGACCAAACTCCATGAGGCCTCAATCCAAATTAAAAATCTTAGTTTGCTTGAGGAGTCCAAGCAACCATCTCATTCCGGCATCCTTGATCATGAGTATGGGCCATTTGATACCCAAATAGACTTTAAGTTCTCGCTTCACCGGTGAGTGGTAGAATTCTTCATGGCCGCTTCCTTGATTATAGTGTGGGGTTGCAACCATATGGGTCACCCCATACTTAGACAAGTAACACACTACGGTCCTAGCGGCGAAATGCTTGCCTCCTTCACTCAACATGATCCGAAGAAAGCTGACTCTTAGAAAGATAACTTGGTTGAAGTGCTACACAACCTTCATGGATCCATCATCACTAACTAGGAGGGGTCTCATGTCAACCATGGGAGGCTCCTTCGGAAGGGACCTTCAGCATTTGGATGCACTCGAAGCAAGCGAGAAAGGATCGAAAGGAGATGAAGTGAGCCTAGGAATCTCTCCATAGGATCTCGGATGGCCATCTAGGTTGATCAGACCGAGATTTGGGTCGAGGTGAGCTCCTGTAGTGAAAATCTCGGATGGTACATATGCAATCTCGGTCAAGATAATGTGGGTTGGACCGAGATTTTTGTTCAATTCTTCTACCTCCATCGAGATCTCTTCAAGTATGGATCCGGGATTGATGGTAAGGATGTCTAGGCCTGAGACCTCTTCATTGCACTCCTCCAAGGGTGAAGGAGGTGGAGATGGGTCTTACGGGAGGGTACACTTCCCTTGCATAAGATCATGCCTAATCTCCTCATTCTCCCTCCTTGTTTGTTCTTCTCTCTCGAATGCCAATCTTCTTTCATCCTCCAGGGCCAAATCCCTTAGCCGTACTTGCTCCCAAGCATCATTCAACTCTTCTTGAAGGTCTCTAATGGTTATGGATGAGTTAGGAAAATCTTGGATTTCCTCATGGCACACCTCCTCTTGTTGAGACACTTCCGCTTCAAGCTTCACTTGGGCCCTTGAAATGTAAGTGACGTTGTTCTCTAATTCCTCCAACTACCTCATTACTTGCTCAAACATCCTCTCTAATTGGTCTTCGTGAAGTTTTTGGGGAGGTTCCGCATGAGGCAAAGTAGTCACGTGAGCTTGATCATGGAACTCATGATAGTCATTGAACTCATTCCAATACTCAAGCTTATCATGGAGAGGTCCACGATCTTTGCTTGCCATCCATCCCTCATACTCCATGTCGTCAAGGTCGTCTTGAAGTTGCAATCCATCCATGGAAAACATGAAAAATTCAAAGACACAAACAAGCAAAATCAAAAGTAACAAGAAAGATCTACACTATAAACATTCAAACACAAATTACTTAATCTAGACCTAGTCCCCGGCAACGGCGCTAAAAACTTGTTGCACTAGATAGTAGCACAAAAAGATTTACATTTATAAACTCGATCTAATCTCCTAAAATAACTAGCGAACCAACAGTGTATGGGTCGTTTCGTAACAAGGAAAGTATTCCGAGGTCGAACATAAGGACTGAGGTTAAATTAAACCATTCAATGATCAAAAATAGTGCAAATCTAAACTAAGAGATAAACAAGGAATAAAGAAATGAAAATCACAATGATTTTGGTTGGTTTTGTGATGATCAAACAAGGATCATTATATGCTAACTATCAAACAAACAACACACAAACACAAAGATAGGTGATAAGAGGTAAGAAATGTGGATTCTAGAGATTCGGATTTCCGGTTATGACATGGACTCAAGCATCTAAACATCAAAGGATAAACTGCGGTTGTTGGGAAGGAGTGTTTCTCTAATGGGAACAATTTCCGGTTAGTCTCATGTTCCACTAGTCTATAGCCATAATCCTATTACCGGGTATGACTCAAGGAGCTAAAGTCGAGAATTCTACACAAACCAGGACACTACTTAAGGGTCAAACCTCTCCTTACCGGGTAAGTCTCAAAAAAGGTAAGTCTTAAGCAATGATCCTAGCACACTCAATCCAATAGCGGCTTTTTTGGATCACTACTACCTAGATTTATTATCTATACCTAAGAGAAGAAATCATCGGGTAAGTCTCATTCCTTAATTAGTTTACTAACATAGGTCACCCTAAGTTAGATTAGGCTCAACGAACACTAGGATTTCAACAAATCTACATCCTAACATCCAGATTCATCAACTTAAGAACAACAGCACAACAATCTCGGTTGGATCATGAACATCTCGGCCGAAATGGCATGAAGAACAGGCCGAGACCTTAAACTGAGCTAAGTTTTCGAACACAAAATCATCCTAAGCTAACATGCAAGTCCACACAATCATCATCCAAGCATAATCATCTATCCTTCACCCTAGAATCACAACTATTCAGCCAATAACATAAATTTCAAGATCAAACATCATCATACAAACATGCATGCATTCCATATAAGATAATGAATATAAGAACAATGAAAGGAAATGTACTTAGCTGGATAGATGTTTACAACAGTCTTACAACAAATCAAGAGCCGCTCCAAGCAAATCTTATAAGTTTCCAAGAGAACCTCACTTAAAACCACTCAATGTCACTCTATATCTTAAGATGGGATGATATTCTACACTAATCTCCCCAAGAACACCCACAAGGGGCTTGGAAGAGAGCTGGAAGAGAAGAGAGATGCACAAAAACAACCTGCAAAGCAACTCAAGTACTCCAAGGGAAGGCAAAGGTCGGACAAACAGATCGTGTGCCAAGTGTTGTGGTTGTCCAGAAAGGAATCTCGGTTGGCCCATGAACCCATCTCGGCCGAGATGTATTTGCCCTGGACCGAGATTACACCAATACACCCCTAATCATCACTTGAACAAGAGTTTGTCCAAGCCTTGCACCAACTAGGGTCCTTGTGTTCACCTTTTCTCCAAGCATGAGTCTTTTGAAACCTCAAATCCGGACCATCATGAGGCTTAATCCTCAAGTATGTCAATAATGTCCAAAAGATTGCCAAAATACCTACAAAACCGACAATGCTCGTGTAGACACCATTTCTAGAAAATGACTCGATTAAGTGTAAATATCACGAACTAGTGAGGAATCATGCATGAATAAGGGGGAAAACTAACTAAATGAATGTCTAAACTAGTTTCATAAATCATGTCATCACTAAGTTCTATTTTTCTCAAGGATCCACTACAAAATGTCATAAGTATGACCTTCGTTAAAGAGGGAATGGAGGAAGACTGCCGATTCTAAAGTACGAGCTCTAGAAGAGTTGGAGGAAGATCCTGAAGGTAAATTTTAAGAATTACAAGAAGGCACAAAAATTGCCAAAAATCTCGGTCAAGTACAACTTTCCACGGCCGAGATTTTAATTAATTATCCCGTGAAAAACTATGTGGATTGTCACCTCAACAAAGATCTCGCCCGAGATTTTTAGGGTCCGGCCGTGTTATCTGGAAATTCTAAGACTCCTTCGAAACTGCTTAGAAGCATTCCGGACGTCTCCCTACCCCTTCTACAGCCATGGAAGCATCCCGTGATGATTCGGAAGGCCAAAATACCTCAACAAAGGAACCTTCTACCTTGATGTTAGAACCTCTTCCCACACACTTGAGGTACGCATTTCTAGGACCAAACTCTACATATCCAGTCATAGTTACTGCTAACTTAAATGATGATGAACACAATAGATTGATGAATGAATTGAAATTGCATAAGAAAGCCTTAGGATACACTATTGATGATCTAGTTGGTATCAAATCTTCTTTATGTATGCATAAGATTTTAAAGGAAGATGATCACAAATCTTCATGAAAACCTCAAAGATGGTTAAATCTGATCATAAAAGAGGCTGTGAAGAAATAAATTCTTAAGTTGCTTGATGCAGGTATTATCTTCCCAATTTCTGACAACAAGTGGGTGAGCCCCGTCCATGTAGTACCAAAGAAGGGGGGCAATGACCATTGTTACTAACAAAAACAACGAGTTAATTCCTACGAGAACGGTAACACTGGAGAATGTGCATCGACTACAGGAAGCTGAACATTGCAACGAGGAACGATCACTTTCCTCTTCCTTTCATCAATCAGATGCTCAAGAGATTGGAATAACACTCACATTTTTGTTACTTGGATGGGTATAGCGGATTCTTCCAAATCCCCATCCATCTAGATGATGAGGAGAAGACCACATTTACGTGCTCATGGGGTACGTTTGCTTATAGGAGAATGGCGTTCGGACTTTGCAATGCCCCCGCCACCTTCCAAAGGTGCATGATGGCAATTTTCTCTGAATATATAGAAAACATCATGGAGGTTTTTATGGATGACTTTTCTGTTTATGGATCTTCTTTTGATGATTCTCTAGCTAAGCTTTCTTTAGTTCTTCAAATATGTGAAGACACTAACCTTGTGTTGAGTTGGGAAAAGTTTCATTTTATGGTTAGCGAAGGCATTGTTTTATTAGGACATTTGATCTTAAACTGTGGCATTGAGGTTGATAGGGCAAAGATAGAAACCATCGAGAAACTACCTCCACCATCATCGGTAAAAGGGGTAAGAAGTTTTCTTGGTCATGGAGGATTTTATAGAAGGTTCATAAAAGACTTTTCTAAAATTGCTAAACCATTGACTAACCTACTGATGAAGGATGTGGTTTTTGAGTTTTCGATAGATTGTCTAGATGCCTTTTTCAAGATAAAAAAGCTTTAATATCAGCCCCATCATTCAACCGCCGGATTGCAATCTTCCATTCGAGATCATGTGTGATACAAGTGACGTAGCCGTAGGAGCAGTACCCAGACAAAAGAAGGATGGACGCACTCATGCCATCTACTATGCTATCAAGACGCTAGACGAGGCTCAACTCAACTACGCTACGACGAAGAAAGAACTTCTTGCCCTGATTTATGCTTTTGAGAAAGTTTGTTTCTACCTTGTGGGAGCGAAAGTGATTGTCTACACCAACCACGCAGTAATACGGTATTTGCTCACCAAAAAGGATGCAAAACTGCGGCTTATTAGATGGATCTTCCTCCTCCAAGACTTTGATCTAGATATCCGGGACAAGAAAGGATCCGAGAACTCTATGGCGGATCATCTAAGCCGTCTTCCCCACATCACAGGCATGAAGGATGATCTCCCTATTGATGACTCCTTTCCTGATGAACAACTACATGATATTGAAGATTGCCTTCATCAAATTTCAAGAGGTAACGAACCTTGGTTTGTTGATATTGTGAATAATTTGGTTTGTGAAGAAATTCCTCCCGGATTATCCTACGCGCAAAGGAAGAAATTCTTCAAGGATGTCCGGCATTATTATTAGAACGAACCTCTACTCTTCAAGAGAGGTCCAGATGGCATATTTAGAAGATGCATTTTGGAAGACGAAGTAGAAAGCATCATCCGCCAGTGCCATTCATTACCTTGTGGAGGACATGCTAGTTCCCACAAGTCATGCGCTAAGGTACTCCAATCCGGTTTCTTTTGGCCTACTTTATTTAAAGATGTGCAAAACTTTGTTGTTTCATGCGATGCTTGCCAAAGAACATGAAACATATCTAGGAGGAATGAAATGCCTCTTAACAACATTCAACATGTTGGGATTTTTTACGTATGGGTAGTAGATTTCATGGGACCGTTCCCATCTTCTTGTCGAAACCAAAACATACTTCTAGCCGTAGACTATGTTTCAAGATGGATTTAAGTTATTGCTTCTCCAACTAATAATGCAACGGTGGTAGTGAAGTTCTTTAATAAAACGATCTTTCCAAGGTTTGGAACGCCCCGAACCATCATTAGTGACGGAGGAATGCACTTCATAACCCGTATATTTGAAACTCTATTGTCTAAGTATGGGGTAACCCACAAGGTTGCCACTCCTTACCATCCTCAAATAAGCAGGCAAATAGAGCTCTCGAATAGAGAAATCAAAAGCATTCTAGAGAAAGTTGTCTCTAGATAAAGGAAGGATTGGTCACTTAAGCTAAATGATGCGCTTTGGGCATATAGAACCGCTTTCAAGACTCCCACAGACACAACACCTTACAACCTTGTGTATGGGAAGTCTTGTCATCTTCCATTGGAGTTGGACCACAAAGCTTATTGGGTAATCAAATGGATCAACTTCGACATAAAGGAAGGTGGAGAAAAACTCTTATTGGACATCAATGAATTGGAAGAAATCCGTTTGAAAGCATACGAGAGTGCCCGGATTTACAAGGAGATGACGAAAAGACGGCATGCCAAGCATATAATTCCCTAGGAGTTGAAAGAAGGAGATCTTGTCCTTCTTTTCAATTCTCGACTCCGGTTATTTCCAAGTTAAAACCTCGTTGGAAGGGACATTATGTTATAAAACATGTTTTTCCCCATGGTGTAGTTGAAGTATGGGGTGAACATTGCGGAAACTTCAAGGTCAATGGCCATCGCTTGAAGAAGTACACACCGGAAGTTCCGGTTGAGAGCATCACAGCTCGCCACCTCACATGATCATCAACGGAGATAGGTCTAGCTACGGACCTTAAACAAAGTGCTACTTGGGAGGCAATCCAAGGTATTGTTCTTTTCCCTTTCTTAGATAGAGTAGAATAGTTTCTTTTTTCTTTTTATTTGGTTCATTTCCCGTTTTAGTTGTGTATTCGAATGACAAGAACTATATAAACTCAAAAAGAACTCAAAAGTACAAAAACAAGTCAATTTGTCAATTTGGAACGAAAAAGCAAAAATCTCACGCAAGTACAAGTTTCTACGGGCGAGATTTTGAATTTTTACCCAAGCAAAACTATGTCGCAAGAAACTTAAGAAACATCTCGGGCAAGCGGATTCCACAGGTAAAATATCGGCCGAGATTTTTAAAAATTCAACGAGAGTATATAAGGAACACTTAACCAATTTTCTCCAAAACCCTACCCCCAATTCCACGCTCAAACACCTTGGAAGGCCGATTCTCTACACTATTCTCAAATCCTTGTTTCATAATCGATTTACTTCGTTCTTCCTCCAAAACTCAAGTATTCTCAACCACATTGAAGATTTTGTGCATCAACAATGAAACAATCCATCATATCGGGCTTCATTTGGATTTTTCAATCCAAAACCTAGGTTTTCTCTTTCACCTTCAATTTGGCTTTGTTTGTGTTGATTTGTGTGAAGATCTTGTGTAGTTTGGAACAAAATAGGCATAGGAAGGAAGGAGAGACATTAGTTTGGAAAAATATTTACATATTTGCAAAATTCGTGAAAAAACGACAAAAATCTCGGGCCAGTGTAATTTCCATGGCCGAGATTTTTCAAGGTCCACCCGAGATTTCTCCTCTATAAAGGAAGGACGACGTATATCATCAAGGAAACTGGTTCAAAGGGGAAATTCTTTCTCCTCTCAACAAGCTCCACCACCTTCACCACCTCCTACACTCAACTCATCCTTGAACAAAACAAAGCGAGGTACGAACGCATTCAACCTCGGAATATTGTTGCTCCTAGGCATTTAGTACTTGATGAAGTAGAATGCATGAATGTGGTTGGTGATTAGAGATGGATGCTTGAGAAAGCTAGCTTGGTAGGACTTGTTGGCATCCGTGAGGATGCATATGACAAAATTACTATGGAGTTTCTTAGCTCATTTAAGCATGATCCGAGGGAGAGAGCCGTGAGGTTTAGGTTGATAAACCGAGAGTTTGGGATGTATATAGTGCAGTTTGGGACCATGTTTTTGTTTGGAGAGACTATGAACGGAACGTTCCCTAGACATGTAACCATGAGCGCATTTTAGGGAAGTATTGATATGGTGGTGGGTGAGAATGATCGTTGGCAACCCGGGGACTCAAAGGACAAATTGATTTACAACTTGTCTTTCAAGTTAGCCCATAGGATATTATCTGAGAGTTTGTTTACTAGGGTTGAGACGCCTCAGAAGGTGAAGGCGGGGTGAGCTCTATATCTTGTGGTGCATGGTGTCCGGAGTGACTCCGGATTGTGCTACCATGCTTGCTGATTGTCTGTGGAAAATTGGAAACAAGTCTAAGGGCGACATAAGTGTAGGACACTTGGTGACTCACATCGCCAAGTTTGTGGGTGTAGACTTTTCTGCTTGCACTTTAGTTGCGGAGGCTACACCTTTGGGATTGCAGCGTTTTATCACGAGATGTGTCCTTATTGTCCGAGATTGTGGCGCACCTTACGTGGTCATGCCTTGGGAGGGCAAGGGAGCTAGAGGGATTCCTTGGAGTTCAGACTATACTCTTAGGGAACCTCAGTATTGGAAGTATGCATTTGTTCATATGCATGCTGCTACTGCCGAGCCAAATGAGTTTGAGGGATTTCCTAAAACTGCTGAGGAGGTGGATGTTGTTAACATGGACACCGGGACAAATGCAAGTCCTAGTGGTGTAGATGTTTATGAGGAGGTGAGTTGTTTTGAGGATCCGATTACTAGCTCTGTTTACTTGGGACGGCATGAGATGCCGGCCAGAAAGGAGATCTACTTTCCACCGCCCCAAGCATAGTTCCAACGCAGGGCCAGCACTTTTGAGCGACCCGTCTTGGTTGGAGGACTTGATATTAGGATGGGGAACTTGTAGGTTTCCTTCTCAGCTATTCGGGGTGACATACGTAGCATCGATTCTCGCCTTGACACTCATGAGAGAGCCCACCTCCGTGATGCGAAGATGATGGAGGACGTCTAACGTTAGCAGTTTGGATGTGCCTACGATCCTTCCTACTTCATGTTCCCACCGACACCACCCATGTGATTCAGCTCCACCTTCGGTGCCTTCGGTTTTATTTTTCTTTTGAGACATTGTGAGTTTTCTTTTCTTTCTATTTTATTGCACATTATGGACAATGTGTAATCTAAGTATGGGGTGGATTGAACTTGATATGTAATAAATCTTGTCATACTTTGCTTTGGTGGTATGTCTATCTTATTTGCACTTTTATTTTTTGTTACACGTTTCCTTACAGTTTTGCATTCATATACATTTTGAAAAATCACAAAAAAAAAATTAAAAATTTTAAAAAAAATTGTGCTTCTACGATAGAACGACCTTAATGATGATATTGTTTGTGGAATATCTTTGATGATTTTTATGTGATTAAATTGAATTATGGCATGTAAAGGATTTGAATACCTTGTAATAATTTCATGCAAGTTTGATCATTTGTTTTTGTCTAAATCATGTTGAGATTTGAAGGTTGAAACCGCGCTATAAGTTCTTGCACATCTTTTTGATATGATTAAGGCATTTCGATTTTATTCCTTTCTTCTTCTTGATCACGCTTTTAGCTCCTCATATGTGTTTGCTACCTTATATTTATCCGGGAATTAGGATGCATGTTAGTGAAAGTTTGTGAAAGTTGAAGTTGAAAGTGACAAGTAGTGTTAGAAAATAGGTTTGGGGACGTCAATCATGATGATGAGTAACTCGGGACCGTTCACATAGACGGGTGTTTGTGTCTTGCCAAAATCAGATTGAGTGATAGTCCTAACGAGTCATGACATGTGCATTATGGTTTGAGGCACCTCGAGAAATTGAGGTTAGATGATCTCCAAGGCTTCCGTTATTGTGCACCTCTGTCCATGCTCTCAAGTGAAAGTAAATAAAAGAAAAAAAATTTAAAAAAACAGTGAAAAGAGCTTATTGGAGGATGTTGATTTTTTATTGCAGTTGTGGAGTTCTATCCTTTTCCCACATTTGCGCCACATATCCTACACACGTCCTACCCTAACACGTCTCTTGACCTTCATTTGAAAGTCCTTAAGATCTTTGAGTATGTTGATTGACTTTGTGGTTCAAATCTGATTTTCTGTAACTGATTTTGATATATTTCAAGTTATGATGCTTGTTTTGAACTTCTTGCAAGTGTGATTATTCCTTTCGTAATATGGTTTCTTTTGTTCACATAACGGTCTTCAAAAGCTATGAAGCAATTTTAGAGAGTCATATATGAATAGAAGCACGAAGCCAAAAATATTATTGTTTTCCCTTGTCTTTGCATGTTCATATTTCATACATTTTGGTATTCTAGATTTGAACCTTGCTTGGAAACAAGCAAGAGGCAAGTATGGGGTATTTTGATGACATAAATATGACCTTAGTATAGATATACATATATCTAGTTTTTCCCATTCTTTTGCGTACATAGACATACATTCATGGCAATTATGGTTCATATTCATCTATTATGTTAGAATCAAGATCTACACAAGCTTTATGATAATTGTAGGGGAATTGGCGCAAATTGGAGCGGAAATGGAGCATTCATGGACTGAAAACTCCACCTTGTTTATAATGTTTTACAGGTGTTGATGATGGAAGACTTAACACAAATGTAGTAGTTGGATATACTAACAATGTATTGATTATATTCTCTAGATGCTTGGTTGGTTTGAATTCAGTACAGGTCTTATCGAATGTCAAGGGCCTTGATATGGGATTCAAGGGCCAAGAAGTATAACTCAAGGACAAGGAAGATAGTGTTACAAAGGGACGATCTCAAAGGCCTTGGAGTTATATAGTTGCACGACGAAACAAGGATTCAAATGCAAAGAAGATTTTCCAGGAACGAATCGCTCAACAGAAAGATTTCAGTGAAGATCTTTTACAACCGAAGATCTCAACCGAAGATTAAAGAATCTTTTTAGAAGATTTTCTAAAATAGAAAAGCATCAAAATATCTTCTCTTTCGGTTCAACAGAGAACGAGAAGATCAAGGAGCTAAGGACTCGACGTGTTCTCAGGAGTTGAAGATTTGCAACGTCTACCTTATCTCGAAACAGGAAGCGATTTTCATGGAGAAGAAGATTCATCTTCAAACGGTCATCTCTCCAACGGCTAGAAGACCTCTCCATAGAAGAGTATAAATGAAGATGATGGTCGAAGAAGAAAGGACACACAAGCATATACGAAAAACATCTTTACGTCTTCAAGCAACCTAAACATCTTCATTCGTTGTTTTTCTTTCTCTCATTTATGCAAAAGCTATATCCCCTTAGAGAGAGAAAACACAAGAGCTCCATTGGAAGATCTAAATAGTGTTATACTAGAGTGTGTGTTACTCTGCAAAGTAACTAGGCTATTATAGCTAGGTTGAGAGTTGGAGCTAGATCGTAGCATTAGCTACAGTGAAAGAAGAAGGGGAATTCTTCTAGTTTGTATCTAGGACTCTTTGAAGCTGATAATAGATAGTTAGATCCTAAGGCTATACCCTGGGATGGAGAGTAGGCTATTTAGAGCCAAACTTCGTAAACATATTCTCGTGTCAATCTTTTACATTCCGCACAACATCTTGCTATTGTGACTAACTTTGTTTTTGCAGGAGCACGAAGTCAAGGCCCTTGAAAGTTGTTTCAAAGCCCTTGAAATCACAGTTTCACTAAGAGCACAGATTAGCATCAAGGCCCTTGAAAGGAGTTTCAAGGTCTTGAGATTTTGTTTGCGAAAAGTTCTCATACTCTATTCAACCCCCCCCCCCTCTAGAGTATCTTTTAACTTATTTATTTCACCTACTGGTTCTTCAATTGGTATCAAAGCTAGACTCACGTTTATTGATTTAATCATCAGTGAGACTAATCATGAATCCTGTAGGTGATGGTGGATTTGCTCAAGGAAGATCCTCATCTCAACCACCACTCTTATGTGGCAACAACTTTGCTCATTGGAGAGCACTCATGCGTATGTTCATTATTGACCAGGCAATGGAGCTTTGGAGCATCATTCAAAATGGACCTAAAGTTCCAATGACAACGGTTGAAGGTGACCAAGTCCCAAAGAAGAAAGCTGACTTTATACAAACTGACCTGGACAGTGTATCAAAGAACTACAAAGCAATGAACCTAATATACTGCGGATTTGATGCCAATGAATTCAACCGCATCTCATCATGCAAGAGTGCTAAAGAAATATGGGACAAGTTTGTTGTCACTTACGAAGGAACAAGTCAAGTCTGGGAAACAAAGATTAGCTTCTTCCTCAAACAATACGAGTTATTCAAGATGAATCCAAATGAAACAGTCAAAGAAATGTTCACCAGATTCACTGAGATCGTGAACAGCATGGACTCACTAGGAAAGATCTTCACAAATGAAGAGAAAGTGAGGAAGGTTCTAAGGAGCCTACCTAAAGCTAAGTGGGGATCAAAGATGACTGCTATTGAAGAAGCTCAGAATCTCACAACTCTTCCTCTCGATGACCTCCTTGGAAAACTCATCACACATGAAATGGTTCTTGTTGAAGAAGATGGAGAGCTCCCATCCAACTCCAAGAATTTGGCATTAAAATCAAGAAGAGATTAATTACCATCTGAAGAAGAGGAGAGTGATGATGATGATGAAGATGCAATCGTCATGATCTCTAAGGGTCTCGCAAGAATTCTCAAAATCAAGAAACAATCTGCTAATAGAGAATATCCATGAGCATCAAAACTCGGAGGTAAGTTTTCTATCTCTAATAAGAAAACGAGAGTACTGACTTGTTTTGAATGTGGTGAAACAGATCATCTTGTGAAGGATTGTCCACAAAAGAAGAGGACCAACTTCAAGAAAAATGATCAAAAGAAGAAAGCTATGGTCGCTTCATGGAGTGATTAGAATCAACAAATGAATCAGAAGACGAAAAAGAACAAGCAAACTTGTGACTCATGGCCGATCATGAAGAAGATTCAAATCTATATGTTGACAATGTGGTAAGTACAATTATGTCTCAACTTGAAACTGACCTGAAAAAATTCCTTAAAGATATTATCATATGTGATAAGGAACATAGAATAAGGATAAATTCTTTAAAAGAAAAGCTACTTGAACAAGAAAAACAACTAAGTGAAATGTCTTTGGAGATTAAAAATCTTAACACAGAAAAAGTAGACCTTGATGACAATATCAAGGCCTTGGAATCAGAGAACCTGATTCTCAAGGACAACCTACCCTCTCTTCATCGAAACTATATCGATCTAGAGAAAGAGAAAGTTGATCTAACTTTGACGTGTCAAGACCAGAAGGCTGCACTTATTAAGTTTACTCGTTCAAACGCTAATCTTGAGAGAATAATGGGTGAACAACAGTCCTCCCTTAACAAAAATGGTATAGGTTATCATAGGAGCTTTCCTAGAAAACCTACCACCACTTTTGTCAAGGCAAAAGGAAGCATTTATATGCCTACTTGCTTCTACTATTGTAAAAAGGGTCATGTTAAATCTACATGTCCTTATAGAAGAAATGATCCTTATATCATCAGAAACACCTATCCTGTATGTTTAAGGAAACAGGTCAAACAAATCTGGGTTCCTAAAGGTACTAGACCACTAAATATGATCGAACTTGAATATAAACCAAAATATGTCATTTGGTCGTCCTAAAAAGGTTGATGTTTGTTGTTATGCAGGATATCACCAAGGTAAAAGAGCACAAATAGATATTAGATAGTGGTTACTCAAGACACATGAGTGGAAAAAGCTCTTTATTTTCAGATTTAAAGAAGCAATCATCTAGAACCATTACTCTTGGTGATAAAGGAAAGTGTGACATAATTGGCATTGGTAAAATTTGCTATAATTCATCTAACTTTATTGATGATGTTTATTTAGTTGATGGTTTGAAATATAATCTGCTAAGTATTTCTCAAATTTGTGATAAAGGCAATAAAGTCATGTTCGATTCAGATAAATGTGAGGTTCAAGACAAAAAGACGGGTGAAGTGTTGCTTACTACTCCTAGATGTGAGGTCTTGACTGATGATCCAAGGCTTTGGCATAGAAGACTTGATCACGTAAGCATGCATACCATGCAGAAGCTACTTACAAAAGATTTGGTATGTGGTTTGCCAAACCTAAATTTCAAGGTTAATGATCTATGTAAGGCGTGTACACAAGGTAAACAAACAAGAGGTTCATTCAAACCTAAGAAAGCTGTAAGTTCTTCTCGACCCATTGAACTAATACATATGGATCTTTGTGGACCTATGCGTGTCAAATCTCCCGGAGGCAAGAAGTATATCCTTGTTATAGTGGATGATTTCTCTCATTTCACATGGATTTCTTTTCTACGAGAAAAATCTGAAGCTTTATTTGAGTTTTCAAAATTGTGTAAGGAGTTACAAACTTTGAAAAACCTATCAATTGTTTCTATAAGAAGTGATCATGGTAGAGAATTTGATCAACTGAAGTTTGATTTGTTTTGTGCAAAATATGGCATTTCACATAATTTTTCACCTCCTAAAACTCCTAAACAAAACGGAGTTGTGGAACGTAAGAACCGCACTCTTGAGGATATGTCTAGGAAAATGCTTTTAGAAAACAATTTGCCAAAAGGTTTTTGGGCTGAAGCAGTAAACACTGCAAATTATATTTTGAATAGATGTTTAATTCGCCCTATCTTGAAAAAAATTCCTTATGAACTCTTTAAAGGAAGAAAACCAAATATTTCATATTTCAAACCCTTTGGATGTACTTGTTTTGTTCATAACAATGGCAAAGATAATCTTGGAAAATTTGATGCACGTGGTGATGAAGCTATATTCATTGGATATGCTTCAAATAGCAAAGCTTATCACGTCTATAACAAACGTACCAAAATTATTGAGGAAAGCATTCATATTATTTTTGATGAAAGCAATGATGATATTTTGAGTGAGAGTTTTGCAGATCTAAATTTGAATCAAAGAGAAGATCATAATTCGGATGAAGAGGAAGATCCTAAAGATCGAGACAAGAATATGCAGGAAAAGATTCAAGATACCGAAGAAAACCCTCAAGACCTTGAAACACACCTTCAAGACCTTGAAACAGGAAACTGTGATAACAGAACTCCGCTTCAAGGGCTTGAAACCCAACTTCAAGCCCTTGAGATTGGATCAACAGGTATTATACCAACGGTACTTGAATCTAGTCAAACATATGAGGCTCAACTTTCTGGATCTGCTCCATCTGTCAAAAGAAGAAAAGTTCAACACTCCTCATATCATCCACAAGAGAATGTGATCTCAAATCCAAATGTTGGAGTTCAAACTAGATCTAAAGTGAACAATCTATGTGTCTTCTTCGCTTTTGTATTGCTTGTCGAGCCAAAGAACTACGTTCAAGCTCTTCAAGAACCTGATTGGATCATTGCTATGCAAAATGAATTGAATGAATTTGAGAGGAACAAGGTATGGAATCTTACTTCAAGACCAAAACATCAATCAGGTATTGGCATGAAATGGGTCTTTCGAAACAAATTGGATGAAAGTGGCAAAGTCATACGAAATAAAGCACGACTTGTAGCACAAGGCTATAACCAAGAAGAAGGTATTGATTATGAGGAGACTTTTGCTCCAGTTGCCAGGTTAGAAGCCATACATATGCTACTTGTATTTGCATCTTTTACGAGCATAAAACTTTTTCAAATGGATGTAAAATGTGCTTTTCTAAACGGTTTCTTAGAAGAAGAAGTCTACGTTGCTCAACCTCCTGGTTTCGAAAATGATGAATTTTCAGATCATATTTTAAACTAGACAAAGCTCTTTATGGTCTTGAGCAAGCTCCTCGAGCTTGGTATGAAAGATTATCCAAAATATTTTCTTGAAAACAATTTCAAAAGAGGTTTGATTGATAAAACATTGTTTATCAAAACTAGAGGCAACGACATTCTAGTAGTGCAAATCTATGTTGATGATATATTATTCGGTGCTACTAATGATTCCCTTTGCAAAGAATTTTTAGATATTATGTGCAGGGAATTTGAAATGAGCTTAATGGAAGAGCTAAATTTATTTCTTGGACTTCAAGTTACACAAGCAAAGAAAGGATTTTTTCTCAATCAAAGCAAGTATACTAAAGACTTGCTTAAGAAGTACAAAATGGATCAATCTAAGGTTGCAAAGACTCCTATGAGTTCAACACTTTCGCTAGATCATGACAAGAATGGAAAAAGTGTAGTACAAAAGGACTATCGAGGTATGATCGGTTCATTGTTGTATCTAACTGCTAGTCGTCCTGACACTATGTTTAGCGTGTGCATGTGTGCAAGATTTCAAGCTGATCCTAAAGAGTCACACTTGATAGCTGTGAAAAGAATTTTTCGGTATCTCAATGGCACTCAGGATCTAGGGTTATGGTACCCACGTCAAAGCTCGTTTCATCTTGTTGGCTATTCAGATACGGACTTTGCAGGTTATAAGGTCGATAGAAAAAGTACGTCTAGATGTTGACAATTCTGAGGGTCATCCCTAATTAGTTGGCACTCCAAGAAGCAAAACTATGTTGCCCTATCCACAACTGAAGCTGAATAT
The DNA here is from genome assembly GCA_033239045.1 of Fagopyrum esculentum. Taxonomy (NCBI): domain Eukaryota; kingdom Viridiplantae; phylum Streptophyta; class Magnoliopsida; order Caryophyllales; family Polygonaceae; genus Fagopyrum; species Fagopyrum esculentum. The sequence continues at coordinate 97,014,060 of BSUD01000006.1, read as the reverse complement.
GTAGCTGGAGGAGCCTGTTGTGCATAAATTCTTTGGATTGCTCAACAACTTCGTGACCTTGGCTTTGACTTGAAAGGTATTCCTATAAAATGTGATAATACTAGTGTTAATTCTATAACCAAAAATCATGTGTAGCATTCAAGGACTAAGCATATTGATGTAAGGCATCACTTCATACGTGATCATGTTGAGAAAGGTGATGTTTTGATCTTTTTTATCTCAACTAACTTGCAGCTTGCAGATATCTTTACCAAGCCTCTTCCTGAGAAAAAAATTAATTTTATTAGATTGGAGCTTGGTATGTTGAACAAGGAAGCATTAACGTATGGGGAGTAAATGAGTTTAATTGTTCCTACGCATGCAGCTCAATTGATGTTTTCAAGGGCCTTGAAATAAAATTCAAGGGGTCTTGAAACATATTTCAAAGGGTATATTAATAAAACGGATCAATTAGAAATTCATATCCTTTAGATATTGAATTATCTAATTTTTATTCTTTAAAAGGGATTTCAAAAGGTTTTGTTATCAGATTCAAAGCATTTTGAAAAGTGGTTACCAAAATTTATGGAAAGAATTTTTATCATCAATGAATTTCCCTAAGATCTTAAAAATCTTTTGAACTTATGTTGATAAGACTTCTTCCTTTAAAAACCTCTTCTCTTCCCTCTTTATTTCCTCCGCTTCCTTTTCTCTTTGAAAGAACACTGCTTTACTCTTTCGATTTTACAAAGCCTCTTCATCTTCTTCTCAAAATTTTCTCATGGCATCCAAGAGACCTTCAATGGACGAAGCAACACCATCTGTCCCCAAACGACAAAGAATAGTTCAAATATCATCTGACTCTGATTCGGGTTCAGGATCTGATTCAAGCTCGAGTTCTTTAGACTATCTAAGCAATGGAGAGATTTTTTCTAAGATTGGGCTTCCTTCGAGTTGGTTTGCAAGTCCAACGGCAGCCAAGAAATGGATAACAGAGTTTGATGATCGCTACCAATGCATGTGAGAGCCGGTTCATCGCGAACTGTTTACTTGCTTCTCATTATCGGGGCTAGAAGTGCTTCAAGCAAGCTCAATCTGGATCATGTTAAACCCAGGTGAATCTGCGTATCCACGACTTACCAGGTTGTTCTACACGAACTTAACGGCAAGAAGAGAAATAGGAGAATGGATTCTGGACTCAGTCATCAAAGGTAAGAAAATCACCATTACCTCTGAGATTGTAGATGATATCTTTGGTTTTCCTCTATATGACGTTTCAGAATATTCTGACCCTGCTAGAACTATCAGATTAGCCAGAGAACATTTTCTCCTTCCCATTGCTTTATCACCACCCACTATCACTTGTTTAACCCTGGAAGCTATAATCATTTACGCTATTTTAGACAGATGTGTAGTACCCAGGTTTGCTAACAAGGATATTATAAACAATATTGTGCTGGTTTTAGTCTACAATGTGATGAATGGGTTAAAAGTAAATCTGTCTGAACTTATCCTGTCTCATATGGTAAATGTCATAAATTCTCCAAGCACTAGTCACCTGCCATATGGGAATTTGCTTCCCATAATCTTTAGGCATTTTTCAGTTGATTTTTCTAGTGAGGAATTGCACATTGTCAATGGAGGATTGGATGAAGCCTTCTTTGAGACCATATGAATTCAAAAGACTCAGGTGGATTTCAGTACTTTATGGGTTTTGAAGGAGCAACCAGAATGGAATTTCACTACAAAGCAGCGTCTGGAAGCTGTAGAGAGGGCAGTGGACTCACTAAGATCCAATCTTGTCTTTTTCAGAGCTTCAGTGACCGACAAGATGGATGAAACACAAGATTTACTAGGTATTCTTAACCAGAAAATTAATCAGATGTTTCATGTTAATGCTTTGTCTCTTACAGCTGCTAGCAGTATTAAGCCCCTCTCAAAATATGATGGACAGGCGACTACAAAAGATGCTGAAAAAGTTATGACTCAATGTCATAAGATTATCAAGGATAAACCCATTGGCCAACCGTTGGAAGAAGATCCAGATATTCTAACTGTTGAAGAGTTTGGTGTGGTCAAAAAGTATGATAAGAATTCCGATCATAGAAGAACATATCTTTCTCGGAAAGAACTTGACCTCATCAATGCTTAGGATCGATGGAGGGATATGTGTTTAAGGGAACATTATCGGAAAGGAAGCTCCTCTAGATGGTACAAGGAAACTTGAAGTTCTCTGACTGTCATGACTGTTTTGAAAATCTTTTTATATGGTTTGTGAAAATACTCTTGTAGGTCTGTAATCGTGTTTAAAACTTCCGTGCTTTGACTATTTTTTCTCCCTTGTTGAAAGACAAAGAGGGACAAATGAATGATCCGACATTCGATATACTGCATTCTGCATTTTAGTTTTGATTTTCATATGCATTGCTAAACTAACAAATGCAGGTACGATAAAACATTTGTGTTGTCTTCCATCAAGGGGGAGATTGAAAACTCCACCTTGTTTATAATTTTTTACAGGTGTTGATGATGGAAGACTTAACACAAATGTAGTGGTTGGATATACTAACAATGTATTGATTATATTCTCTAGATGCTTGGTTGATTTGAATTCAGTGCAAGTCTTATCGAATGTCAAGGGCCTCTATATGGGATTCAAGGGCCTTGATATGGGATTTAAGGGCCTTGAAGTATAACTTAAGGACAAGAAATATAGCGTTACAAAGAAACGATCTCAACGGCCTTGGAGTTATATAGTTGCACGACGAAACAAGGATTCAAATGCAAAGAAGATTTTCCACGAACGAATTGCTCAACAGAAAGGTTTTAGGGAAGATCTTTTACAACTGAAGATCTCAACCGAAGATTAGAGAATCTTTTCAGAAAATTTTCTAAAATAGAAAAGCGTCAAAATATTTTCTCTTTCGGTTCAACAGAGAACGAGAAGATCAAGGAGCTAAGGACTCGACGTGTTCTCAAGAGTTGAAGATTTGCAACGTCTACCTTATCTCGAAACAGGAAGCGATTTTTATGGAGAAGAAGATTCATCTTCAAACGGTCATCTCTCCAACGGCTAGAAGACCTCTCCATAGAAGAGTATAATGAAGATGATGGTCGAAGAAGAAAGGACACACAAGCATATACGGAAAACATCTTTAGGTCTACAAGCAACCTAAACATCTTCATTCGTTGTTTTTATTTCTCTCATTTATGCAAAAGCTTTATCCCCTTTAGAGAGAGAAAACACAAGAGCTCCATTGGAAGATCTAAATAGTGTTATACTAGAGTGTGTTACTATGTGAAGTAACTAGGTTATTATAGCTAGGTTGAGAGTTAGAGCTAGATCGTAGCATTGGCTACAGTGAGAGAAGAAGGGGATTTCTTATAGTTTGTATCTAGGACTCTTTGAAGCTGATAATAGATAGTTAGATCCTAAGGCTATACCCTGGGACGGAGAGTATGCTATTTAGAGCCGAACTTCGTAAATATACCCTCGTGTCAATCTTTTGCATTCTGCACTATATCTTGCTATTGTGACTAACTTTTTTTTGCAGGAGCACGAAGTCAAGGCCCTTGAAAGTTGTTTCAAAGCTCTTGAAATCAAAGCTTCACTAAGAGCACAGATTGACATCAAGGCCCTTGAAAGGAGTTTCAAGGCCTTGAGATTTGGTTTGCGAAAAGTTATCATACTCTATTCAACTCCCCCTTCTAGAGTATCTTTTAACTTATTTCACCTACCGGTTCTTCAATGGACAATTGATCAAGGTGGACCATAATGGGAGCACTGAAGGACTTAAAAAGAAGTATAAATCAGGTTTTGGAAGATACAAGAAAGAACAAAGAGCTCACAAGCCTCAGAGAAGGGATCTCGGACAAGGACATATTTCCACGGCCGATATATTTTTCTCAGGGCGGGCCGTGGTTTCTACGTTTCAGCCCAAAACACAATCTTTCAAACGCTAACTTTGTTATATACGATAGATCGCAGCAAGGATGAAAAACACACTACACAACACAACATCAATTGGAGAGAAAGCGGGATTGCAGCGGAGAGCATTGGATTCGTGCCTTGGAAACGGATTGACAACCCGTACTTCATCAAGATTTGAGATTGAGAGATACTTTGTGAAATTTTTCTAGGTTTTGATTTTCCTTTCTTTGAAACACAAGAACGGATTTTGTTATTGGTTTGATTCAATTTATATTATTTGAGAATTGCTTGCGTAACAATTCTTGCTTTTATTTCGATTCAATCGATTGCATTCTATTCTTGAATATATATTGCATTGTTGATTTGAATATGATGATTGTTGGCTAAAACCCTTGCGATTATAGGGTGAGTGGTAGATGATTGTGGTTTAGATGATGATAGAATGACCTATACAAACAGATTGGACCTTGGAAGTTGTGTTTTAACCTTCGCAGATACGTTTCCACGGGCTGTTTTTGAGAATCTTGGCCGAGATTTCACCAAGATCCACCCGTGGTTTCTTCTGTCGTGCATATCATGTTTTATCCTTAAACCAAAGTTAAATAATGCTTAAACCCTATCCTTTTTGAACCTTCCTAACCTATATCCAAGTAAGGGAAGAGACTTACCTGGTGATTTCCTTGCTTGGTTTCCAATGATGATGAGTTCTAGGAAATAAAGGTTCATCCTTTATTAGGTTTGAGTGTGCCTTCCTCTTGTCTTTGTGAGTTAACTTATCCGGTAATGGTTAATTATATTCCCTTATCCTTGAGTGGTTTGGAAAGTTATGATTCATCATTTATCCTTTTTACAATGATTGATGTTACTATGACATGATTTGAGTTGTTTGTTATCCTCCTAGTGGAGAAAATCATTTGTTTTGCACATAAAAGTATGTATGTCATGATCTTAATTGAGGACGAGCAAGTTTTAAGTATGGAGTATTTTTATGAGTTTCAACTATAACATCATATATCCTTTAGAATCATGTATTTTCTTACATCTTTTGCTCTCTCATACTTCACTTTAGTATAAAAAGCTTCCCTTTTCAACATTTCGGTTTCTAGCTTCGCTATTTTGTATTGCAACGACTTAAGGCCGATTCTGGCATCATTTGAAGTGAAATACAAAGTATTCATTCCTCCTTGAAGTCAGAGTAACACATAAGCATTATACATGATTGAGGAATGAATAATCAAGTAACACGAAGTTCTCTAAAGAAGCCCAAAATGCAAGATTGAAGATCGCAGCAATAACAAATCAAGACTTGAAGCTAGATGTTCACTCCAAAACGTGTGTGTGCAAAAAGTCTTAAACGTATATCCTGAAATATATGTCTAACGATAAGAGAACCCGTAGTGTACGGATCTATTGTAGTAAGGGCTAATATTCCGGAGTCGATCTCAGGGATTTGGTGAGAGTAAATTCAACAAAGCAATCTAACTCAGCAAGCATGCAATAGCAATGATCAAAAGCAATGATAAGAATATGTAATATAATTGGGAAACACAAATTCTAGAGATTAAATGATTGTGGTTTTCGAATCAAGATGTCTATGGATGTAAAGGACAGTGTTGGGATTGCAAGATATATGTTCTAAAACGGGATATTGTACGGTGAAGTTCCAATACCCACTTATATCAACCAAAAGGCTCTAAATAAAGGATGTTGAGTCTCGATAAGATAGAGGATCTAAGGGAAAGATTATACTCTCAAACCAAACACCAAATCCAAGGAAATCAAGTAAATTCACAAAGGTAAAGGCTTGGCACACTCAACCTTAATAAAGGGTTTTGACTCCTCTAATACCTAGAACTTGTAATCGTTGGTAACCAAACAAAGGAATCACCAGGTAAGTCCCTTCCCAAGTAAGGATATAGGTTAGGAAGGTTCAACAAGGCTAGGTTTTAAGCAATCTTTAACCAAGGTTTAAGGATATAACAATGTATGCATGAGAGAGGAAACCACGGCTGGATCTATGGAAATCTCGGTCGTGAAAATCAAGAACATCCCGTGGAAACTCCTATGCAGAGGTTAAATCATAACTCTCAAGGTCCTATCTATTTTGTAAGGTCAATCTATCATCATCAAAGCCGCAACCTTCAACCAATCACCCTAGAATCGCAGGGGGTTTAGCCAACAATCATCATATTCATATCAATAATCAATAAAGAAATCAAGAATAAGATATAACCAGTAGAACTCAAGAAAACACAATGATTTCCAAGTAATGTATCTCCATTAATCATAAACTCAATCAATCCACAAATAATCTCCATTCTTGTGTTCTCGAAAGAAGAAAAAAAAACTAGAAATATCTCACAATATATCTCAATCTCCAATGTAGCCGATTATGGATTGTGAAGCCGTTCCGACTATGAATTCAAAGCTCTCAATGCCGTCTTCTCTTAATCAATGTGTAGTATGGTACGTGGTAGCCAACCCCCGAAAATGCCGCATCAGCCCTCTTATTATAGGATAGAATTAGGGTTAGAAAAGATCTCATTTTTGTTGTTGACGTGGAAACCACGGTCTAGTACGGGAGAAATCTCGGCCGTGGAAATCCTTCTTTGGCCGTGGTTCCTTCCTTGAGACATGTTTCCTCTTTGTTCTTCAATGTACCTTCTAAGTCCTAATTTTATGCTTCTTCTTGAGCTCTCTAATGCTTCACATTGAGGTCCACTTTGATCAATACCTCATGAATGCTCCATTTTCACTCCAAATCAGCGCCAATTCACCTAAAATCATCACAAAGCTTGTGTAGATCTCCATTCCAACATAATAGGCGAATATGATCATAAATGCTTCGAATATATGTCCACGTACACAAAAGAAGGGGAAAAACTACCTATATGCACATCTAAACTAACGTCACATTTCATGCTATCACTTGACGACATCAAGACGGGCACCAGATGGATTCCCATGCCATCTCATCATGGTTCTCATTCCGTATGGACTTCACATCAAGCTCACATCACCTTTGGATCAGCCCAATATCAACCTTGGTCCAAGCTTGGTCCAGACGGCAAGCTAGACGGTGTCGAGACGGCTTCCTTGGCCATATCCAAGTTGTTTCTTCACCGTTTGAGTTTCGATGTTTATCTAAGATCATATCTTTCATTCTTATCTTTGGAAAGATAATAGTTTATATCCTTTTGATCACATTTATCGACCCTATATAAGCATGTATCAGCCTAGGGTTTTATGCAACTCGAACATTATTAAATATCATATGTCATGTAGGTTTGTAAGTAGATTTCAATTTGTGCTTGTAGGTCCGCCTCGTTGTGCTTGGACCAAACAGTTTGTGAGTTTATTCATGTACTTTTATTATTCAATAAGTTATGTTTCCTATTCAAATATGTATAGCTAATATGCCTCTTGATCTAAGGATTGATTGATCCCTATAATGATTTGATTTATAATTGTATATATGATTTGTTAAGTTGAGATTGTGAATTTGCTTCTTTTCAAAGTGTTTCATTCTTATCTTTTATTTACCTTCGAAAGAAGTGGTCTTTATAAAGGATTTTAGATAAAATGCTTGTGCTAACCAAGTGAGGTTATTTTATTGGAAAGATTGAAAAGAATCTGGTCTAAGGGATTGGATCCTACATTTTACTTCGAAGGTTTATATCTTTCATTGAAAGTTCGGTCTTATACCTTTTTAAAGATATGTTGTTATTGCAAAAACACCTTCATGTGAGTCTTTTTTGAGTCTTTTCAAGACTTATAATATAACGCCCGGAACTTTAATTCTGCAGGCTCGATGTGTTGAGTGACGGGATTTTATCCCAAATCCCGTTCCGACCCTTGGTTTACCTCGCTTTGCTTTCGACCCCTCGTTATTGTAGTGATGTGGTTACTTGACCTTTGCTTTTCCCTTGAGTGCAGCCCCTCTCTCTCTCCTTTCCCCATTTTCACTTTCACGTGACATTCATTCTCCCTTCTTCTTTGCTCATTCTCCCTCCTTTGGCTTTGAGCTTGGTAGCTTCTTCCATGATGATCTTCCTTCTCTTCTTCTTGTGTAAGTTGTCCATCAAGGGAGTGTTGCGTAGTTCTGAGTTAGACAGTAAGTTCTTTCTTCTCCCTCCTTCATTTTCTTCTTCTTCCTTGAGCTCCAATGGTGGAAGTCATGGAATCATTCAAGTTCTTCCTCTTGTTATGTTGCATGTTGACGGATCTAGCTTAGATCGAAGGTTATTGATGATGTTTGTGTGTGTGGGACAACTATGGTGGAGCAAGGAAGCTAGGATACCCTCCACACATCAAGGATCCATTGAAGAAGCCCGTCGAAGATCGCCCTCTGGAGCTCGACCGCACCCACGGCTGGACAGCGCCGCGGGGGAGGCCACTGCACTGAGCCGCAGGGGCGGCCAGTTTGAGCCACAAGGGCGGCCCACTGGGCCGCAGGGGCGGCCACTGGCTCAGCCAGCCAGCCCGTGCGGTCCTCTTCTCCTTTTCACGGTTGTGCTTCCTTCTTCCACGCCCGTGTCTTTGCTCGGTGAGTACCCTCTCTTAAGCATGTGTTCATAGTTGATCCTAGAGAGTGTTTATGCTAGCAGCATGCTAGGTTTGAACCTAGGATAGTTGTGAATGCCATGTAGTGGCTTTTGGACCATAGGCGAGTGTGTGAGGTTTTCGGAATGATTCTAAGGTTTGACGAATGTATGTTTCTGAGATGGTTTGTGGGATGAGGGTATGACCATCCTTGTGAGGCTTGTGAGGTTTGAGATTGTGAGTATATGGTTGTTGAGATTGTGGGTTAGGATGTGCGTATGCTAGCATAGTGTTGTCACCGTTGAGATTGACGAGACTAAGCATTTTTATCCTAGTATGTGTTATAGGTTATGATCTTGCGAGATCATCGGGTCTAGAAGTCTAAGGACCTCTAGCTTATGAGAGTGTTATTGATTTGTGCCTTGTTATGATCAAGCGATGAGTACCTTCCTACAGGATGCGAGAGCGGTATTGGTTAGTTTGGCTTTGGGACGAGGTAAGTCTCCGGACTTACTTAGCTCGTATTCTTTGTATTAGCATCGATGTGTGATTGGTTCATTGGTTGTGTGTGCGTTGTGTTATTTTATATAATAACGAAACCGGAAATAGGACGACCTTTATATATATTGATTTGGCCCAAGTGTATGATAACGGGCGGTGACAACTTTTCTAGCTCTTCCATAGAGCTAGGGGGTTCTCGGCGACTAGCCGGTGCGGGTAGACGATCGGATGCATCAATACCATTCCTTGCCGGTAAGTAGGGACCGAGGCGAGTTTCGGGGATTCTCGTGTCACAAACCTAAGTTGAATTAGTAACGGAATGACTTAATGAAAAGATAATAAACTGGACTTGTGTGTGTTGGAGCATGATATGTATTTATGATGATTTGTATGTGTGTCAATACCATGATTCTAATGCTTTGAGTGTTAGCTAACGGTTTTATACCGATGTTGTAGTTGCCTTGCATGTTAAGGATGCGGCCGAGAGATCCGGAAGAGTGGGCAGTTGAGGTTCCGTACATTTTAGGATGGGTTTGGTTGGAGTCGCGCATTGTGTTTTGTATATTGTACTTTGTGTATGACGTTTGGTCTTTGGAGTTGTAACTCGGCTGGAGTCTTTCATTTATATGCTTTCGGGAATCATATCAGTTGCATAAAAATGTATTTCGGTTTTGTCTTTATATGTGTCTTGTTGTAAGATCCGGTGAAATTGTTGTCAATCTAAGGGTCGGAACCCATTGTGAGGTCTTCGCCCGTAGCACCTCAAGTCCCGTGGATTCGGGGTGTTGCATATAAGTGCTTAAAGGGTTTTACATATTTGTTGTAATTACAAAAGCACAAGCAAAACAATTTACCGTGATTTTTGTTTGTTTGTTACAAAGCCTAATTTAAATAGTTATCTACAATATTCATTAATCAACGTTCATGATATTCATATATGTGGTTCTATTTTAATTCATTATAGTAGTTATTCTTATTTCCTTTGTCGCTTCCCTCCATATTTTACCCACAAAAATCTACATTTACAAACAAACTCCCAAAAACTTTTTTTCCATCTCTTAATCTACGATGCATAGAAACCTCTTGAAAGTGGAGTGTTTCGTGTCCCGACATGTCGGACATGGAGACACGGCAAGACACGGCTAGGAAACGGTCAAATATGGCCCGACACGGTCAAGATACGGTTCAACGGTAGGACACGACGAGGACATGAGGAGGAAACGTATAGGCATGCCAAGGACACAAATTGAGTCAGGTCAAAACATGGTCAACGAAAGCTCTCCCTACTTTTTAAGGCTAAAAAAAGAAAAACAAAAAAAAATTAAAAAGAAATATTGATTTATCGTAATATTTCTTCTACTCTCCCATTTCTTCCGACTAAACCTAGCCCCATATGACACCCTACGAGATTGTGGTTGCCAGAAGCATATTACCAATCTTCTTCTTAGACCTGTACAAATCTGGGCCGGCCCGTCCAGCCCGCCCGCCCACCCGGGAAAAAACATGGGTATGGGAGCAAGTTTGGCCCGGCCCGGCCCGCATTTTGATGGGACGGGTACGGGTAAACAGTTTGGCCCGCGGGCTAACCCGGCCCGGCCCGAATATAGTTTTATACATAAAATATTTTTATATGTATGTGTATATAATTTATATTGTTTTGAGTGTTACATATTCTGATTGTTCATTTAGTTTTTTTGGAGTATTTTGACGAGTTATATTCGTTTGCAACACAAGATTGTAGGACTAACTTGACTGTAATGGTACTTATTGTTTTTTTAGGTATTTGGACTTGTTCATTTTTGTGTGTTGATTGTTATTGAACTTGTTGGTAGTGTAATATGCAAGTATAATTGAATTAAAAGTGTGTATTAAATTCATTGTATTACTTTTTTGAACAATAAATTTTGGAAAAAAACGCACAAGTAAGTACACACGGGCCATCCGGGCCGGCCCGGTAGCCCGCCTGCTTTTTAGATGGTGGACATGGGTAGCGTTTGGGGCCCGAACAAGCCGGGTCGGGCCAGCCTGGCCCGCACCTTCTGGGTAGTGTTTTGAGGTATGGCCCGGCCCGAACTCGGCCCGAGCCCGGATTTATACAAGTCTACTTCTTCTTCTCCTCCTCCTCCTCCTCTTATACTTCTTCGGTTCTAATGTTGAAATGTTGTTCTTCCGTCGGCCGACTCTTCTCACCATTTTCTTCCATTCTTCTTCTGATTTCATAAATTGATTTTGAAACTTTTATTACTACTTTGCTATGTAATCTTTCTTTATTGAATGTTAAGTGTGTTATTCCAATTCTTTCTCTTTTTTATTTATAAATTTTATTATTGTTTTTGTTGGTTGATTATGTTGTTCGGTTGTTGTTGAATTGTAAAATGGATTATTCGTTCTTTAATTTTCAAACTAAGTATGCTATGTTTATTTATATGTTTTATTGACAATGTTTATTTCTAGGCTTTTATTTGATTATTTTGTTGTCATGTTAATGTTTTATCCACTTATATTCATTGGGATTCACACACACACACATATATATATATATATATATATATATATATATATATATATATATGTGTGTGTGTGTGTGTGTGTTTTCTCTTCATTTTAATAGGGGGATATTAAGGGCACGGCGCTCGATTTCGTATACACACCACGTAGACGCGATGAGTGACCTTCACGGTCAGGCATCGCGTAACCGTGAAAAGTTCACAGTTACGCGATGCGTGACCGTGAAGGTCACTCATCGCGTCTACGTGGATTTATGACCGTTGAGATTCGAACGTTGTAATCCGAACGTTGTAATTTGAACGTTGTAATTCGAACGTTGTAAAAGTGACCGTTGTAATTTAAACGTTATTGATTTCATTTGGTTATATAAAGATAGTAATAGAAGAGGTGAAAAACGCTCACAACATCTTCGAAAAAACAACACAACTTTTTCTGGAGAACAGCTGCGAGAATGTCAACACACGAGGATGATGAAGTGATGATTCCGTTCGACGATACAAAATTTAGTGATCCAGACGAGTTTCTTCGGCATTTCAAGGTAAGTACTTTATAACCGAAAATATAGAAAAACTAGAATTGTTGTATATAATGTATGTTTAAGTTAGATATAGTTGCAATTAATGTTAGAAACATTTATTATAATTCGTGTTTTTATTATTTGAAAATTAGTAAACCGAAAACTAGAAATTTTTAGTTTTTTTTTTTATGTGAACTAGGATCTTCCAAATTATTCTCGTAACGAAGGGAGTGATTATTCGCGAATGTTTGAAATTCGCGGTTTTTTCCATGATCGCGAGACGATGGTGGATTGGGCTCGATTCATGGGAGGAACCATGAACATGGTGTTGGTTACTAGTAGGCCGTGAAGAAATTCTTGGGGGTTCGTTACGTTTCGTTTGACATGCGAACGTTTTGGAGCCCCTCGTAAGAAGAATGTGTGGATCCTGATACCGAGTCATCTTCTAGCCGAGCACAGAAATCGAAGAAGGACGGATGTTGTTTTGAGCTTGAGGGCATACAAAGCGAGGCTGAGAAGTGGACGTTGCATGTTATAAATGTAGTGCACAATCATACACTTCCCGAGCAGTTGAAGGGACACACATATGCTGGGAGATTGACGGAGAAACAATTTCGGAAGGTGGGACGTGAGCTTGGGTCGGGTTTCAAGCCGAGAAATATATTGAAGTCAATAAAGTTAGATGATCCATACAATGTCAGCACAATCGAACAAATATACAATGCTGGAATGAAGATTAGGAAGCTACAAGCCGAAGGACGGAGTCCTCTCCAACAAGCACTACATATGTTAGAGGATTGTCGTTATTACGTAAATGTGAGAAGATGCTCGGAATCGGAAGAAATTTCAGATTTTTCATCATGCATCCGGATTCAAGACATCTCCTCAACCTATTTCCTTATGTCATCATAATGGACACGACGTACAAGACGAACGAGTAAGTTGTAATATACATGTTATTATGATTTTTTAATTTTTCATGTACTTTTAGTTTAATATAAATGTAAACTCATAATATATCCTATACAGGTACAAGATGCCGTTGTTAGAGATTGTCGGTATCACTAGCACGAGGTTGACGTTTGCAATAGCATTTGTTTTCATGGCCAAGGAAAACGCCAATCATTACGAGTGAGCATTACGGAGACTCCAACATGTGCGCGGAAATGTTATACCGGGGGTGATTGTGACGGACAGAGAGCTAGGACTCATAAGTGCCCTCGGTGTTATTTTTCCGGATGTGAAGCACATGATTTGCACCTTTCATATAAAGTGCAACATCCAACATAGATCTTGGGCGGTGACTCGGTCAAAGGAATTACAAGTTGTTTTTGCATCACACTACCATGCTCTTATTGAATCTAGATCTCCTGAGAGTTACGAGCGACGTTTGGGTGAAATGAAAGTGCATTGGTAAGCGTATCCGAGGTTGATGGAGTATTTGGAAACTACATGGCTAATCCCCTACAAGGAAGCAATTGTTTGATATTGGTGCGACTTGCATCTACACTTTGGCACGAGGACAACGAATGCGTAAGAACCTATTTTTATATCGTTCGCACTTGTTTTCTAATAATTGTTGTAGATTAATTTATTGAATTGATATTGGTTGTTAGGTGTGAGTTCGCACACTCATTGTTGAAGGGTACATTGCGTTCTACCGTTCAAGCATTTCAGTTGGTGATGGAGAACATTGACTTGATGGTAAATGATCAGATTGATAAGATTCAAGCGTCAATAGAGATGTCACGTGAGAGGATGTTGTTGGCTGTGCGTGTGCCTATATTTGATTTGCTCCGAAACAAAGTAAGCAACGAGTGCTTCTTGGAGTTGTTGGAGATCTACGAGAAGGCAAAGCAAATTAGGAGCTTGATAACATGTAAGGATTCATATTGGAGGGAAGCTCATGGGTTGCCTTGTACGCACGAGTTCTATATTGCTATTAGGCATCGGGAGCCAATACGTTTGGATCAAATTCACCCTTATTGGAAGCAAGTACGATGGGAAAAATTAAATTCGACGCATGAAGATGAGGTTGTCCATATTGATCGATACATGGAGTCACTCAATGACTTTAGGGAGCGATTGGACAAGAATTTGCTTCCGAGAGATGTGCTTGAGCGGATGGCTTCATCATATGAAGATATTACAAGTCCGGGCAATTCAACGTTGAGAGTACCAGAGCAGAAAGTCAAAACTAAAGGAAGACCACCAAAGTACGGCATTCTCTCAACAAGGAGAGAACCAAGTCGGTTTGAACATGGTTCTGGATCGGCATGTCCACGTCCTCGAGGTCGTCCACCTAAAGCAAGACAACATGTGGAAGTTAAAGTGGAGGAGCCCGAGCCTGAAGAGGCCAAAGTTGAAGTTAAAGTTGAGGAGGCTGAGCCACGTGGTAAGAAAAGCACTACCAGACGTTCTAAGAACTATCGGTTCAAGGGTGATCAGATGCAAAAGTTCATGAAACTCTTCCTCCTTTCAGCCTATGATGTTAAAGGAGATGGGCATTGTGGATTTAAATCTCTTGCCGTGGTTTCGGGATTTCGGAAGAAGATTACTTGATTGCTAGAATGGAAATGGCTACAGAGTTGTTGATGAAAAAGGACTTGTACGCACGTGTGAGTATTTTTTGTTGATAAACCCTTCATCCTTTTCTTTGATTTACTATATTTTGTTGATAAAATGATAATTTTCACTAATAATTGTTTTTTTGTCAATAGTCGGCGGTAAAATGGACAATTGATGAAGTTATCGAGGCCACTTGGTGGACTGATCCTATACCTTGTGGGCCGGAGAATTGGATGAAGTGTCCACTTGTTGCAACAGTAGCAGCGACATATTACCGGTGTGCAGTTGTTATACTTGGCTCAAGCCCCGAGACATGTTTACCAATTGTTGCAACGGTTGAGAACCAAGAACCCCCAACAGAGATTCGTGCAATAGCGTGGGTCAATGGCAATCACTTTGTAGCCGTAAGTTTTCTTTCTTTCTACACCTTTTATATCTCATATATTTTGTTACTTTTATTCAAGAATGACAAAAAAAAGGTAATCAATTTTTCATTTGTCAATCATCTTTCGTTAGGTTTGGCTTAAACCAGACTCTCCATACCACCTTTGACCCTTCCATGGAGACGTGGACATGATTCTAGCGTTGATGGATGGGATGCACACTTCCGTGATAGATTCAAGATGTTCGACGACCTCCGGCGCAAAGAGTGTCCTAGAGAAGTGATAGTCAATCTCGTATCTTATTCAGAGTGATAGGTTATATGTGTTTCAGGGTTTCATTTGGTTGATGGATGTTTGTTTTATATGTAATTCATGCGGAGTACTATAAAACTTGTGTTTCTTCTTAGCTTAAACAAAGTTCAAGGTTATATGTGGTTCATTGATGTTTGTCTTGTTTTATAATAAGCGAGATTAGTGATGAACCTTAAAAACAATGTAAAAGGTAAAGCACATAACTTGCAACATATAAAATGTAATATATACAACAAGAGGTAAAGTACATCACATGTATGTCCTCCATACAACAAAAGGTAGTGTGGGCCACAAAAGGTAAAGTACATCAATCTCGTCTCGGCTGTGTCGCCCTGACCTGAGATGGTGCTATATGAACGTCCTGGCCAACGGACTCGTCGTACATCGTATGTATGTCCTCCATAGTCACTGAGCCACGACTAATAATATCCCGTAGACGGGCCTGAATAATGTGTAGCCTCTGCATTGGAAAATAAAGTTGTCAGCGCTAAAGGTAAAGCATAAAACTTTAAAACTTTAAAGGTAAATATATCAACACATACCCGAGTATCTGAAACAGGGACCGGAGGAGGACGATCTACCGGTGGAGACTGCATAGCTGAGCCATGAAGGAGAAATGGATGGCACCGCTCGCTAAACCAGGACATGTAGTCCTGAGATACTGTCCATGGTAAAGGGGCCCTAGTCTGACCCTGAAGCGCAAATCTGCTCGCCTCCTCGTGTCTAGCAGCCCAACGATCATCTGCGCCATGAAATCTCACCCTATACCCTCTATTGCCAGAAGCGGGGCGCTGCTCCAAATAAGGGACAATCCTCTGAAGTGGGATTGTCTGAATGTACCCAAACTGTCGGAGGACTCGATCCGGCATGTATGCCTCGATGATATCTCCTATCTGGATCGTCCCTCGGTACCTCGACACAGCAAACTCGCCCTCAAAATCTAACACTCTATCGCTATATGGCATGAACTTGATGTCCTCCGCTCTCATCTGATCTAACTGTGAGCGCAAGGATCTCAGCCTCTCAAGAGTGGGTGCTGGTGTCCTCGGGACAGACAGTCTAGAAGCCCATATGGCCGATCCATGACGTCATGGATCCTCTGCCGCTGAACAACCCAAGGACGGGAAGTGGGCATAGATCCAGAACTGTAAATATTAAAATAAATGAAAGATATTATTAGTAAGAATAACAAATGAAAGTTCTTATCTAAAGTGACTAATTACAATGAATGTTCTTACGTGTAGAAGTGATGTACATCCTCCTATCGTCTTCACCTTCAGTCGTGAGGCATCGCCCAACATATTGTAGGTAAATCCAGATTTGTCATTTTATCATAACAGTAACAATAAGAAGTTATTAGTTATTGAAGTAGAGTGATAGTTATACGTACGAGTACAAGTACGCTAACACGCCGGTGCCCCAAGCATAGTCTCCAGTCCGGCCATGGTCTCGCACCAAGTCGATCAACCAAGGTCGAAGGATGAGCCTAGAAAGAAAAGAAGAAATACAGAAGCCACCTCCTCAATTGGGGTAGCTGGGTCGCGCCGAATGGCATCATACGCAGTCCTCAGCAAGTCAACTGGTAGAGCTGTCTGGTAACTCCTAGCCTCCACCTCTGATATATGAAATGTATCACTCAGCCACCTAACCCTCTCTCATGCCAGCATAGGTGTGACCATGGCCTCTCCATCAATTCTAATGCCTAGGATGACGGCTACATCGTGCAAGGTGATGGTCATCTCACCCCAAGGTAGATGGAAGCTGCTAGTCTCTTGATGTCAACGCTCCACGAATGCATGTATGAGGGCGTGGTCAACTCCAGCAAACGAGACATCTAGCAAACCCATCAATCCACTCTGAGATGCTAAAGCAAACCAAGAAGTGGGGTCCGCTCTATCAGCGTCGGAAATCCATCTACTAAGCGTCTGAATGTGCTCTATCCGCCGTAAAGCTGTCATTGGCCTCCTGTAATCCTCCTTCATAACACAACGAATATTCAATTAAACGTTTTATTAATTTTGTTTTTGTAACATAATGTGTTATAATTGTGATTAGTTATCTACCTCTCCCATCCAGACACCGCGAGCACGGTGTCCGGCATAGCAAGTGAGCACATCGCTGATCAATGGTGCCCCTGTATCAGCAACTACACGGCCTCGATCAGCCGGTACAAATGGCTCTTGCGGCGGCACTACAAGATCTACCGGTGGAGCATCAAAGTCAAAATCTCGCTGCTCGGTATGATCGCCAACCGGTGGCTCTACATGCTCTTCAGTAGGAATATCTGTAGCTGTCTCCATGTGCTCGTCAGCAGTAATATCAGTAGGTCGCTCAACCTGCTCGTCAGCAGTAGTATCAACGCGCTCGCCAGCTGTGGGATCTATCTCCCCTACCTGTACAGAAGAACCGGCCACATCCTGGTCCGAGTCAGATCCGTATGTCGGTGGTGGAAGAACCTACCGAGGGAGAGCCGGAGATGCATCTGAGATGCATGGTCTCTGTGGTTGCTGTGGTGGTGGTGTGTCGGCAGCCGAACCAACTACCTGGGACCTCCTCCCCATCGTAGCCCTGGTGGTGGCGAGTCCATCTCTACGAGTCGAGGCCGTAGGACGCCTCCGTCTATGTCTCTGCATGGCCTGTAATATCTATATTTGATATTACAGGCCAATTTAATTAATTTTCTTTTATTTAGTTTCCTTTACTTTCATTTGAATTGAATTTAAAAGAAACTAAAAGAGATTAAATAAATTATAATTACATTAATAAAATTAACTAAATAGTAAACGAAGAGATTTTAATTTAATATATTTTTAATCCATTTTATTTTATATACTTTTAATCCATTTTATTTTATATTAAAATGGATAAACTAATTTAATATATTTGATATATTACAATTAAATTAATTAGATATATTTTTATTCCATTTTTTTAATTAATATACATTAATTAAGATTATATAATATTAATATACTTAATACAATATTTTTAATCCATTTTATTTTATATTAAAATGGATAAACTAATTTAATATATTTAATATATTACAATTAAATTAAATAAATATATTTTTATTTCATTTTATTTGTATATAATATTCTTTAATTAAATTAATTTATTTTAAATTAATTATATGCATTGGAATGCATTGGGATGCATTATAATGCATTCCAATGCATTAAAGGATGAACAGTGGCTCCACGGTTTCGCAATGCGT
Organism: Fagopyrum esculentum; assembly: GCA_033239045.1. Taxonomy (NCBI): domain Eukaryota; kingdom Viridiplantae; phylum Streptophyta; class Magnoliopsida; order Caryophyllales; family Polygonaceae; genus Fagopyrum; species Fagopyrum esculentum. The sequence goes on along the minus strand of BSUD01000006.1, from coordinate 96,995,602 downwards.
GATCGTGGAGCACTGTTCATCTTCTTCGACAGTCCGCCATTGAAGGCGGACTGTCGAAGAAAATCAAGGGCATTTTTGTGCAATATACTCTTCAACCAACCTAAAACTAACTAATTCAACAACAATCTAACCTATTCATGTCCATTTCATGCTCAATTACGAACCGAAAAGTAAAAACGAAAACCGAGCAAAAACCAAACAAAAATCAAACGATACCTCTCTCGGGTCGTGTTTCCGCTTTTGAAATGGCCTTCCTTCGTTACCGTCTTTATCCATTGCTGATTTTGTGTGAAATGGTGGATTGGGCTTGATTCGGCTTATCGTCTTCTTCGTCGCTGCTTCCGATTTTTTTTTGAATGAGAGCGCTTACGGGATCTCATTCCGTAAGCGCTTTTAGGGCAGAAAAGGTCACGCATTCGCAATGCGTGACCTTTTCACTCATTCGCAAAGCGTGAACGTGAGACCACGGTCACGCTTTGCGAATGAGTCGTGCAATATAGAAACCTGAACCGTGCGAATACGACTTCCGTTTTAATAACTTTAAAATGGTATATTAGTTTTTCTCGTTTCTTCCAATCTTTTGAGAATTGTCGTCTCTTCATTTCTCATCGTGTCCGTTCTCTTTATCCGTGGTTGTACATCATAGCTCATGATCCTTGATTTCCACATTTACATTTAAAATAATTCTATATTAGTAATTCAGTGTGTAGATTTTTATTTTGAAAAATGAAAGTTGACAAATCTTAAAACCCTATGGTTTATTTGGGTAGATAAACATTTTTAAAAATAAATTAACCAACAAACCCATAGTCACAAATCCAATCTCGACTAAATAGTATTAGCAGGTACTCTTATCCGTCAATTTTTCGTTGATTTGCTTGTTAAGCAACCTATCCAAAAATTCCTAAACTGTCCTTCCCCTTTTTCCTCTTCTCGATTTTCTAGAAATATTCTTTCTTAATTCGATTTTGTTTTACTTTACTGAGCTCTCTTTTTCTGCCATTGATTCCCTTCCGATCTGCACCAACCCCCTAAAATCTCTGCTTCTTCAGCGAGTAGAAGATATCACAAATCCATGGGAAATTGTCTTGATAAAGAAGAATCCTTCAAGAAGCAGTCCACCGCCGAGATCGCTCCCTCCGATCACATCCGTCACCGTAGCGTCGGTGTCAACATCAATGTAATCGGCGATTGTTCAACTCCGCCTTCTGGCAAATTCAGCTCAACCGGAGCCGGCCGAGGCGAAGGAACTCCAGTGTTTGCAATCAAGAGTCGGAACGCCACAATCGGCTGCAATGGCGGCGGAAAATCTCCGCTCCCGACGTTGATGCTGTATGGACACCCTACGAGTTTGCTGACTTACTATCTCCGTTTCGCTCTCCTGAAAAAGCCGGTAGCGCTGGAGTTCGCACCTTCAATCTTCGAAATGTCGCTCTTCACTTTAGAATTTGGAAAGGACGACGTCGTTTCCGGTTCCGCTGAGACGATGTTGCAGACAATGGATGCTAGGTTTCCGGAGCCGCCCTTGCTTGTGAGAAATCTCAAGCAGGGGATTAATTGGAACGATACGACGCCGTCGCTGGTGAAGATGTCGGAGCTTCAGCACCGGAGTATGAAGTGGCACCTGGGGAGGATGGTGCAGTGGGCGGCAGATCTAACCCTGCGTGGTGGCAAGGCGGCTATCGATCCGACCGCTGGCACGCCGAAGATGGAGGTGAGGAAGTTCAGTAAGAGCTATGGCCAGTTGTATGATGTTTTGCTTGAGCACGCACAGATAGAGGAAAAGGTCGTGTTTCCCATTCTACAGAGGGAAGATCGAGGTATTATGATCTGGTCTTGATTTTTGATATGATAATTTTGAGTTGCTCTATTTAGTATGAATGTTACCCGGTAGTGATTACTTTTAATCAAAATTTAAACCTCTCGCGTCCGTAGCGAGAAGCCTCTATCCCTTTTTAGATAAAACGCCATTTCACTGTTACATCTGGGTTATTTTTTGAGTTGATGTCGAAATTTCGGAACTCAGAGAAATGTAATTGATTGATTAGCTGCTTTAATTGTTGAAGTTTCGAGAGCTGCAAATAGAAGTGAAATTTAGATTTTGTTTTTGGTTCTAGGCAGAAGTTGCTCTTCTTCACTTGTTGTCAGGATCTATAGACGCCCGTCCCAGGGGAATCATATGTGCCTTGCATTGGAAGAAGTATGAATGCCTTTTGCATCTTTTGGGTGAAATTTGCCAGCTTTAGATTATATCCAACGAATTCATGTATTTTTACTTTACAGCATGATTTGGCTAAAGATTATAAAAGCTGAGTAACATTTTATATTTAGTTTTGATGCATTAACTGTTGGCAACTGGGTTTAATGGTGCGCTTTTGAGTCAGTGTATAAGTCTACAGCTTTATGTCATATACAAAGCAATCAATAATGGGAATGCCATCCATATGCTCAAATGGTGCAGGATTATGTAAATCTGCAAACGAGGAACATGCAAGGGACTTACCCATAATGAATGGGATCAAAGAAGCAATCAAATCCATTGTAGCCCTCGATGCGGGGACTCCTGACCACAGGGAGGCTCTACATAACATGTCTACAAGGCTGGTTGTGTTACAGGTGATTAAGTTTTATTAGGTGGAATGTAGTAACTACTGATGATTGCTTAAAAATGGTTTTACAACCTGGAATTGGTGTTATCTAACTTGGATTGTTTTGGTGGCAGGAGAATTGCAGACAACATTTCGAAGAAGAAGAGAGAAACGTCCTCCCATTGTTGGAGGCAGTTGAGTTGTCGAAAGAGCAGCACAGGACAACGGTGACAGGGTGCATAGCCGAGATGCAAGGGACGCATTCTCATCTTTTCCGATTTTTCATGGAAGGCCTTGAACCACATGAGGCTGTTCAGTACATGGATTTAATCATATACAGCATGGACAGCGATAAGGCAGCTGCAATTTTATGCAGACTTGTTGAGTAAGATTACATTCTACAAATACTAATTGGTTGAGTTAATTGGTACCCAATAATAATATGGAGTTGTAATTTTGCTGTGGCTTTCAGTTGAAGAGGCCACATTATTAAGGGGAAACGAATCGGTTTTGTTGCTGATCCCAGAGATCCAGTCGAGTGATGATTTTGATTGCCTTGGGGTTAGTTTTACCCACTCAATTGGAGAAGCCATTGTACAGTCGCAGAGTTGCAGTAATTGAAATCATGTGGCTGCCACAGTATGAGAATACTGCCTACGCTTGCATAAGAATGCACGTCATTTTAGTAATTTTCAACTGCCCCATTCCCTAGTACAAAAATCTTGATTGAACCTGCAATTTGTCTAAAGTTCCATTGTCTGTTGATTTAATCACAAAGTTTGGTGTTCTTTTGTCATCAATTGGGGCTTCGTTCAACCTCTTCTTTCATATATTGGCCTGTTTCAGTTTAGAAAAATACACGGATTCATCTTAAAGATGCCGAACATGGTTGTCACATGAGAGACCAAAAGAAATACTGATTATACAAAGTACATAGCGTTTTGCAGAGTATAATCTCCTCTTATTACACTAATCACAAGAGCAAGTTCACCATAAAATGAGGTGCACTTGTTTGTTTGTTTTAAGTGGTTTTCATCTGACATTTGCTCACCGGTTTTCATGCCAAGCATGGTAACATTTCTTAACCGGTTGACAACAATATTATATTGGGCAAATTTGGTAAGTATGCTTTATTAAGAAAGCATGATACTAAGTAGGCATTTTTATATTTTCAATTAAAAAAATATATTCCAAATCCTATTACCATTCTAAAAGCAATTATTTACCATAACAATTAGGTAAAATTCTCCTCTTCTCTCTCTTTTCTGTTACGATCAAGGAAAGCTTTATGGTATTTTCTTCTCCACCTCTCGATCTCGATCTCAGAATTCATTCTTCTCCTCCTTCGATCTCGCAAGTTCTCCTTCTCTGGTATCACAATTATCGATCTACTTTCTCTCTTCTATCTCCCAATCGACATTGATCTCACAATCTTCTCTGGTATCAATCAATCAAACACCAGAAACGAATACAGCGCAATCGAATTGTGGTTCAACACTTCAAATACCAAAAATCGCTTCGATCTAACTAGGTATCGATCTACTCTCTCGCGCCATCTTCTTTAGTATTATTCTGTTATTATGTTCACCATTGTGAAATTTTGATCAGATCCTTGTATTTCTGGTATAAGGTATCGTCAGATTTGGTTTTGTTTTAAATTATGTTTCTGGTATGAATGAGTGTATTATGATTTCAATTTTTGGTTTTGTCCATTACATTTGAATTTTCTCTGTTCTGGTATCAATTCGATAAACGATTCCGGTATGAACATTGTTGCTAGTTTGTTTTGTTAATTCTGGTATGAATGATGAGTTATGGTATAATACCTTTTTTAGTATGATAATTGTCTTTCTGGTATCATCAATTCTTTGATATAATGATTCGAATGACTTCTAGTATTGAAAATATCACAACAATGTTTATGGTATCATTAATTCTCTGGTACAATAATTGTGTTTCTAGTATGTACATTATATTTGAATAATAATGTTTCTGGTATCATCATTTATCTGGTATTTGATTATTAATTCTGTTTCTAGTATTGTTTCAAATTGTGTTTATGGTATGTGACGTTCTGGTACGTATACATTTTTATGGTATCATCCTGTTTCTGGTATTCCAGGTATGCTTATTTCTTGTATGTAACATGCTTTGTTTGTTAGGCATACTTTAACTTCTGGTATACTTTAACTTCTTGTATTTGTGGCATTGTGCATACTTTAACTTCTGGTATACTTATAGTAGTTTTTTTCTGGCATATACAGAATTTGTTAGGCATGGCTCATTTACAAATTGTGGTTTATTGTGGAGGAGAGTGGAAATCTGTGGAAAATGAATGGACATATATAGGGGATAAAGTAGTGTGCAAACCCATCACTGGGGGAGATCCAGTTAGCATACCGGAAATTAGGATGTTGATTGCCAAACGTTTTCAAGTAAATGAGACAGTGAACAAATTGGAACTTACTTACAAGAATACCTTAAATGAAGCGTTGCAACCGTTTGATATTGAGACGGTAGAAGATTTCGAGGATTTTGTTGAAGTTAATCAATTGACTCAACCATGCTGGAGTGTGCCATTGTGTATGAGATTAAAGTCTAGAATTGTTATACCAGAAATTGAAGAAATTAATGAATATCATCCATACACTGCCATTATTCCTGCTCCCAGTGTGACTGAAATAGAAACAGAGAATAGCTATGCAATCACTGAAGTTCAAACTGAAGACACTCAATGGGGTCTTAAGCTTGGTCAAAAGTTCAAGGATAAAACCGCGGTGAAAAATGCATTGTTTTTGAATGTTGTTGCCGAATGTACACAATACAAAATAACAAACTCTATCAAGCTTGCTATTCTTGCGCGATATCTAGATAAAGATTGTAAGTGGCGCATGCGGTTCTCAAAAATCAAGAAATCAAAAGTGTTTACACTAACAAAGTATACCAGAGAGCACAGTTGTTCATTCCATACAAGGAGAAATTACCGCAGAAAGGTCTCATATCCTGTCATTGCTGAAATAGTTGCAAAAATGTAAGTTCATTGCTTATTATCACATATAATATTCAATTCTATATCGTTTTCTTCCATTCTGGTATGAAATACATTAAAAGCATATTGTTTATGTTATTCAGGTATGCTAATACACACAAACTCCCCGAGCTTAAGACAATTATTGGAATTTTGAAAAACGAGCATTGTTTAGAAGCTAGCTACTGGAAATGTTGGATGGCACAAGAGGCTGTCAAGGATAATGTAAGAGGAACAAATGAAGAGAACTATAAGGGTGTACCGGTGTACTTACATCGATTGCAAGAGGCAAATCCGAATACTATTGATTGTAGCACTGCAATTGGATGATGAAAACTAATTCAAGTATGTCTTCTTTGCTGTGGGACAATCAATCAAAGGATATTCAGTAATGAGAAAGGTATTATCCTTGTTCTGGTATGTAATAAAGTTATGCCTCTGGTATTATCAATTATGCATGAATGATATAGATTCTGGTAGTAGAGTTATGTTTCTGGTAAGCAATAGAATTATATTTCTGGTATACTCTTTTCTGGTTTGTATATTCAGTGTCTGGTATTGTTAGATAAATGTGCTTCTGGTAATATCATTTCTGATTTGATTACATGCTCAGTTTCTGGTATAGTGATATATATTTGAACAATGAAGTTTTTGGTATGAGTATTATCCTTTTCTAGTATACCAGAAAACTAATTGATTGGTGATTGTTGTTGTTTAAGGTTATATCAGTCAACGGAACATTTTTAAAATGACGATATGGTGGGGTGCTATTGCTTGCAACATCGCAAGACGCAAACCAACAAATATACCCGCTAGCATTTGCGATTGTTGACCGTGAATGTGATGACTCGTATGATTTCTTATTCTATCATATACATAAGTTTGTCCCTGACAGCGAGGAACAACTATTTATATCGGACAGACACATGTCAATAAAGAATGGTATTGCTAAGCATTACACAAAAGCATCCCATGGAGTTTGCATGTACTACTTGAAAGGGAACATCAAGAAAAAGTCAACCAAGAATATAGTTCAACAAATGTTCTTGGATGCAGCTAGGTGCTACAGAAAGGATATTATGTCTCTGGTATATTTTTTCTGGTATTGTATATAACTTCATGTGTACCTGCTAATGTTTGTAGGAGAAGGTAGTAGTTGCGCAGTTGTTGGAAGAAATTGGATTTGCTGCTTAGTCTCGAGCTTTTTGCCACGCCAAATGTTACAACATTATGACAAGCAACAATGCAAAATGTATAAATAGTGTACTGTGTGATGCAAAGGATTATCCAATGCTTGACCTCATTGATGTTATCAGACAGACGGTGGGTAGATGGCCGGTTTGCAACGCGAAGGGAATCTGTTGCATCATGTACATAAATTACAACACCAAACGTCGATGCCCTAATACAAGCTAAATATGGGGAGGCAACAAAGTATGGATGCTACGTGCTTGATGCGAAAAGGATGTTGTTTGAGGTACAATGGAACCATGAAAGGGAAGTTGTATGTTTAGTGGATAGGAGTTGCACTTGCAAGGAATTTGATATTGAAGAAATACCGTGTGTTCATGCAATAGCTGCAACAAAGATGGAAAAAATGAATCCGGCTTCTCTGGTAAGTAATTATTACAGCACCGAATATTGGAAGACGGCATATGAGGAGACAATATACCCAATCGTAGATCATGAGAATTTAGATATTCCAAGTTGCATTACATCTATTGAATGCAACCCTCCTATAAAGAGGAAGAGAACCGGAAGATTGCCTAAAGCTAGGATACGGGATCAATGGAAGGAAGTAAGAAGAAGAAATGCAGATGTTGCCGCATGGTAGGCCATAACAAAAAACTTGCCAAAATCAACCAATGGAGAAGGAATGAAGACACATACTAGAAATACAAATTATGATTATTTGTCATTATCAGATTTGTAGAAAATAATTACTATATTAATATATGTTTCTTTTATGTGTAAAAGTCCTCATACCAGAAGCATAACAACAGGTAATAACAAAAACTAAATAAAAAAACAAATACCAGAAACCAATTAAAGAATATCATCAGGATATATATATGCATACCAGAAACTCGGGCAATAAATCATATAATAAAATCACAAATTGAACGTTTTTGGTAAACAAATAATCATACCAGAATCAAATAGATGAAAACAAACTACAAGAAACACAAACCAGAAACACATACCAGAATTACTAATACAATAAATCATACCATAAAATCACAAAATGAACATTCCTGGTAAGTAATAACTCATACCAGAGGCACATATATAAAAACCAATCATACCATAAGCATAACAAATAACAAAAAATACCAGATATAGTCATACCAGAGGCACTTAAATGAAATACCAGAATCCTAAATCGCAACATAAACACTTTTGGTAAAGAAACTATATTAACGGAATACTTGTTATTGATTCATAAACAAGATTATATTACAAACGAGTTAATATATTACAACAGAGTGAGTCAATACCAAAATATCAATTTATCAAGAGTCAACTACATCATATAGGACAAATTCAGTTTCAAAGGGACTCGTGGGATTTCACCCACTCCCTATGGTACAAAATAGAACAAAATTATTCCCTGAAAGCTGGGACCCATTCTTGACATATGTTTGACAAATCAGTTCGTCCAGATGACAAATACTGAATGTGCTTGATTGTGAATACACCACAGCTTCCACTGCAATTGTAGACAACATATTATATAAGTGTTTTTCCAAAACATCATACTAATGAACATACTAGAAACATATGAGTAGTATTGTAGAAATTACCTTGGGTTGTTCTGTGGAACTTCTTTGGCTGTCTTTTGAACATAATCCAATGGCTTATCAAGATTGTCTCCAAACCTCTCAAATTGTCCATGAAGTTTTAGAATGTGAGGAAACATAACAAGGAATGGGGTGAGAAAAGCTTTCAAGTCCCCATCAGACATACAGTCCACAATTGAGTCATATACAACAACACACCATTAAATTAAATCAATCCGTAGCGCTATCTAGTGTTTACCACAGGTGTTGATGGCAGTGTATATTGTATCGACTCCATATAAGCTCTTGGTAAAAAAGGGGGGATCAAGTCCAAATATAAAACCTGCAATTTCTTCACCGTAATTAAAAGTCCCTGTAGTTTTCGACGCTAAGAATTGTTTATAGCGCACATCGTTGAAGTAGTCGACGAACGGTACGGGAAGAATGGTAATACGGCCATAAACCTCGGGATATTCAAGTACATCTTTTCAGAGGTATGTAATCATTTCATCAAGTTGCTGTAAAGTAGGAAAAAAACTAATAATTCAATACCAGAGCTCATATGAGAATAATACCAGAAACACATAAAAATTTCATACCAGAACTCAAGACATGAAAACCATCAGGCATGATACACATACATGAAAACACATCATACCAGAAACACAAAACATAAACAAATACCAGAAAGCTCAAGCAATAAATCATCTAAGGAAGTCAAATGATAATTTATGGCAAAATGAAAGAATTACATACCATAAAACTAATGAAATACATAATACTAGAAAACAAAAAAAAAGAAGCATAAATAAAGTCATACCAGACTCTTATACAACTAGATCATACCAGAAAGCAGTACAACACATCATACTAGAAATTTTAAAAACAAAATGTACACCCAACATCTTACCAGAAACACATCAGTAGCTAGTATTAGAAAGTCATACCAAAAAACATTATACCAGAAATTATTAACTTGAACAAAAGTAAGGTTAGTGTTAACTTACATAATCCCACAACCAGCCAGTTTTTTGGAGTAAGAGCTTGAAGTTTTCTTTATTTGCTGAATGTTGAAATCCAGTAATAAATTCTTTTTTAGTCTTCGGGTTAAGGTATCAAGCATAAAAAGCATCTCTATCCTTCTTGCTCAAAAAATTATGCTTGGGTGGCTTGAGAATTTTTACTGGGACGACATAGGGAGATACCACAAGGTCTCTGGGTTTCTTTTCAGGTAAACCCATTCTCCTCGGTCCTTTGGTTTTAACTTTCCCTTTCCCTTTCACATCTACATCTGCTATTGGTTTCTGTACCAGAACGAAAACATAACACAAACATTAACAAATATGCACGGAAACAAAACACATGAAGAATAGTAGTGTATTATACATCTTCTACTGGTTCTTCTTTTGGTTGATCAACTTCAACTTCCTCCTTGGGCTCGGGCTGGGACTGGGGCATTGACTTTTCTGGAGATGGCGTCTCTTCAGAACTTGAAGAAACCCCAAAAACTTCTAAATTAGGAGCATCATCTGGAGATTAGGAGGCCGGCTTTTTAGAGGGTTTGGTGCCTTTAGAAGAAGAACCGGCCATCCTTTGAACATTGGTGAGGATCCTGAAACATTGACTTTTTATTCTGTGTTGCGTCATAGTTTGTGCCTTCTGCCTCATAACAAATTGGTTGATAGTCGCATCTTGTTGCTCAACCTTCTTGACCAACTCAGAAATAAGTTGATTTTGGGTTTGTATTTGTTTCTTTAAATCCTCAACCCAATCAAGCACCCTATACATTAACATAGTACAAGATTACAAATGCGATAACTAATAAGCATTTGAAACTAATAAATTCTGGTATGTAAAATATCAATTACTTGTTTGTGGTAGAAATAATGGAGGTGGTGGGATCAGGGAGAGGTGGTGCAACCACAACTTTTGTGTTGGAGGTGGTGAGATCAGGGAGAGGTGGTGCAACCACAGCTTCTGCATTGGAGGTGGTGGGATCAGGGAGACGTGGTGTAACTAAAGCATCTGTAGGGACAATGGTATCCATTTCTAGAGCAACAACAATCCCAACAGGGCTAGAAGGTGCAACACCAACAACTAGGGGTGTAGCCAATGTCATCATGTCTTCTTCGGGGCTAAAACAATAGAACAAATTTTTTAAAAATTAAGAATTCTAGTATGATAATATAAATGCATATTCGACTTCAGTTTACCATTCAACTTCTTCAACAATCTGTTCGGTCTTAGGCTTCTTAGATGGAGTCCTACATTAGAAAAAAAACATTACTAAGTAAATGATAAACATATCATAAACTGAAACAAAACAAAACATAACAATATGCATAGGAAACAAGCTTCAAAAGATCATACCAGAAAACATATGAAAACTAATATCAGACTGTAAGACAAAACTTATACCAGATTTAAGATAAAACACAAACCGGAAACTAACAAACACGTACAAGAAAGTAAGAAAGCATTCATACCAGAAAACTAAAACATAAACTCATACCAGAAGTTATATAAAAAGCATACCAGAAACTAACAAACACATACCAGAAAGCAAAAAAAAAAACATTCATACAATAAAACTAAAGAGACTAGCATAACAGAAACTAATGCCACATAATTCAAAGATAGATTGAGTATGAAATATATTGAAATACCTTTTCCTTCCCTCTTCAATTGTCCTCTTCTTTGAGTCATCTTCTTCCTTTACAACTTTTTGTGGTCTTGGCAACCTCAAAATATGATGACGAGGAGGAGGAGGAGGAGGAGGAGTAGCAAAGTCATCACTGTCAGATTCCTCCTTCTTTGGGGCATCCTTGATAACCTTGACATCACGCCCTCCAGGTCTGCATACACGTACATTGTGGAACCCAACTTTGAATAGATGATATAGATAGCCAGTTGGGTATAAAACTTCATCCCCCCACCACTTGCAGTCATCCTCAGTTTCTGGGTCTTCTAGGGAGAGGGGGATAGTTTTGATGTCATCTTGGACCACCGATGACGCTGTATCTTTGATTGTTTTGAAGCTGCATTTCATCTCCCCCTTGGTTGATAAAACCCACTTAAGACAAAGTGGGGTTGTTTCTTCATCAACACATGTGGAAAACAAAGATGCCAGTTTGGGGATAGAGTCAAGGATGAAAACCTGCAAAATATAGACAAAAAACACATGAATATACCATACCAGAAACTCAAATCAATAAATAATATAAAACTAATAAAATAATATCATACTAGAAAATGAAACTAGAAATGCATATCATAAAACCAGAAAGCAAGTAAACTCATACCAAAAAGTATAAAATTCAGAACATACCGGAAACAACACAATACATAACATAACTCAATTATAAAACATAAACAATCATACCAGAATCAAATACATGAAAATAAAATACAAAAAACACAAATAAAAAAGAAATACCAAAAATTCTAATGTAATAAAGCATACCAAAAAATCACAAAATTAAGATTTTTGGTAACTAATTACTCATACCAGAAAGCAAGTAAACTCATAGCAGAAAGTATAAAATTCAGAAGATACCAGAAACAACACAATACATCACAAAACTCAATTATACAACATAAACAATCATACCAGAATCTAATACATGGAAACAAAATACAAGAAACACAACTAGAAACATATACCAGAAATGCTAATGCAATAAAGCATACCATAAAATCACAACATGAACATTTCTGGTAACTAATTACTCATACCAAAGGAACATAAATGAAAATCAATCATACCAGAAACATAAATCATAACAAAAATACCAAATATAACCATACTAGAGGCACATAAATGGAAAATCAAAAGCATACCTGGAATGCCAAAGGAAAACCAAAAAGGCAGTAATTTTATGAAGCCCTAAACTTTGTTGGCTCGCAATCCCTGAGGTTGTCAAGTGTCTTATTAAAGACAAGACACCCTCATGGATAAGAATTAAAGGCATCCATGTCCTTCAGAAGGGAAAGAGGAAGATTGGAGACAAATTTTTTCTTGTCATTCCCAAGCAAAACAAATTCAATAAACAGCAGCAGAGCCATCTTGAATTTCCTTTCATCATTCTTTTTCAGTTTTGAATATTTTTCCTCCAAATGCTCCAATTTACACCTGGGGATGCCAAACAACTCCTTCATGTCGACATTTTCTTCTGCATTGTACACATGGAACCGACACTCAAGGCCGGTAATTTCAGAAAACTCGCTTAAGTCAAACCTTATGAACAAAAATATACAACAAAAAAAGAAAGAAGCAGATTAACAATAGAAAGTGGAATGGAGGTACCAAACTAAACTAAAAAGGTTGGGTGTATAGTTAATAAATACCTAAGCAGAGTTTTGTTGATTGCAAACCACATTGAGTGTTTGTGGTCAATTTGAACCTCATGCAGAAGCATGAAGTGTATTAATTGGTTGGAAGGTTTAAGATTTGTACAGAGGGAGATGTCGTCTGAAAAAATAGAGTTCTTGAACAATTCTTGCCCATTGGCATCTAACCCTTCAAGTAAAAAATTAACCATATTTACACGAGATAAAACAGTTATCCATGTTGCCTCGTATTTTGGGTTGTCATCGAATATGTACATTAACTAGTAAAGGAAACAAGATTGTTAATACAAGAAAAACATTACAACAACAACCAGAAACTAATATCAGGCATTCAACTTACAAAGGACTGTTCATGTCCATCACTAACATTTTCCTCAACAGCCTGTGTAAACATACTAAAAAATAATATCAATATATACATCAACATGAAATACCAGAAAGTAATATAAAAACCTCATATAAACAAATACCAGAAAAGATACCAGAAAGTAATACATCAACATGAAATACCAGAAATCCTAACCAGAAACACATACCAGAATTTTAAACTAAAGCAAATACTAGAAAACATTAAACCAAAAACCTCATATGAACAAATATCAAAAAAGATACCAGAAAGTAATACATCAACATGCAATACCAGAAACCCTAACCATAAACACATACCAGAATCTTAAACTAAAGCAAATACCAGAAAACTTGAAACAAAAAACCTCATATGAACAAATACCAGAAAACATACCACAAAGTAATACATGACCTACAATACCAGAACACTAACAATAAACACATACCAGAATCTTAAACTAAAGCAAGTACCAGAAAATTGAAACCAATAACATACCAGGAAATCTAATAACATACAAACATACCAGAAAACTCATGTAAATATAAAGACAAAACAAACATAGAACAATTCATATCAAAACAAATACCAGAAACGATGATTAAACTTACAAACCCTAATATGAACAAATATCAAAAACTATAATACCATAAAACATGAAAGAGTATCAAAACAATACTAACCACAGGTATATCAACTGTTCGAGGATCACCAGATAATACAATTTGAAGGCCTGATTCATCATGAGACACAACGAAAGCCTCACCTTCGTTTGTTATGGCATCTTCAAAAGGTAAAGGAGGCGTAGGAGTTAGAAGGTTGAAGGCAGGAGCATCACAAGAAGATTGGTTAGCAACTACCTTTGATCGAGTCGACATTTTCACTTTCTTAGGGTTTACAAAAATCAAAACGGTTTCTGGTGTGTTTGGGTAAAAACGAAGACGAAAATTACAGAACAAGTGAAGGAGATGGCCGGAAAGTGACGAAGAAGGAATCAAAGTTGCTGAAAATGGAGATTACGAGAGAGATTGAGGAAGATGAGAGTTGAAGTTGAGGAGTCGGGCGAAGGTTTCTCTCTTCTCTGGTATAACGAAAACGAAAGTTGGTAGTTTGTGAATGAGCGGGATGTTGGTAAGTGAAATTAATTTACCCCATTAATAATACTTGAACAATAAAAAATTTTGGAGTACACTTTCTTTAATAAAAACTGAAAAAGGCCTAGTATGCCAAATTTTGCCAATTATTTTTTGTTTGTTTTTTATAAAATAAAATTTGTTTTTTCTTCAAAAAATCCTTTAAATTATTATACCATCTAAAAATAATAAATAAATTAGAACACATTAAATTTAACCGGTTATGAAACAGATTGGATGGAAACATATACTCAATGACAATGAGTAGTACTTGACCTCAATGGCATTTAAACTAATGACTTTTGACATTTTACCCGACGAGTAAACTTGTTCTAACAATCAGTTGAACCCTATTTACGAGCACAAGTTTATGGAGATTATAGAAGTTTATTATAACTTATAATCTTTTTATTTCACAAGCTACATAAGGGGGGGCTTACAGAGCTTATGGTAGCTTATTGAATGATATATTATAATATAACCCTGTAAATATTAATATTAAATGAAAAGAAAACTCTTTAAATTAATTATATACGTCTATCAAGCTTCTTTCTCACAAACACCCATCAAATTTATCAAAAAAAAAAACAAAGTTCGTTCAATCAACTACTAACTTGAGCTACAATAAGGTAGGGTTGTTAATCGGTTCATAAACCGTAACTTTATTTGGGAACCAACAACCGAACCATTTTAGGTACGAGGTATGGTTCATGTATTTTCAAAGAGTGGAACGAACTCAAAAATGAACCGAATTGTTCTAGGTATGTGGTTCGGTTCTTGTATTCTAACAGTCAAACCGTTTGGAACCAACCGAAATATGGAAAGTGTTGTTGGAAATGACTAATGCTGGAAATGACTTAAGCACAAAAAGGTCAAGGTAGATACCGACATATGGATGGTGAAAGTTTTCAATACAAACAATAATGTGTAAGAGAGCAATAGAGTTATGAAATGCATGATTCAAGGTTATATAATGTTACATTTGACACTCATTTGAGGGTAATCTAGCATATTCCGTAAGATCTACTAAAATCTACCCAATCTACCATACAACCTTGACCCAATTGCCTCTAACTCTTCCTTATTACTTTGCCCAACTTCCTTGATGACCAACTCCAACTTCTTAAAATCTTCACCGACCCCTTGTCCTTTCGAGGACGCAAGGGTACCACTTCAACACTTTTTTATCCTCGAGAACAAGCTCAAAAAACAAAAGTAGCTAGTTTTGATCTATAACTCAAGAGTGATTTGTGGGTAAAAATGAGCACGGGTTGCTACATTTGCATGCTAACATATTTATATAAGGGGTTAAAACGACATTCCCCCGGAAAGAAAAATCACAAAACAGTTGTTTAAAATAATTTCAACATTTTTACCTACCTCGGGCCATGAACAAGTGCCTCATCCACGTATGAGGTAAGCAAAAGTGAGCCATACCGAGGTTTTGTCTCTAAGTGTGCACATTGGTTTTTTGCTCCCGGTTTCACTAATTTGACCATTCTTGGAGGTCTTCCTTACTGATTTAACTCTCGGTGTAAATTACATAGTTGCAGCCATTATAATACATTTCCAACAAGTACTTGTGGGTCTTCTAGTTCATTCCAAAGTTTCCTATAGCTTTGTTTTACCGAAAGTGCGCAAAAGTGTACTCTAGGCCTTCTTGTCTCCACAAATCTTCATTGTTTGCTTCATGGATCTTCTATGGAACTTCCAAACATTCATAATTGATATCTATAAGTGTCCCTGATGTGGGACCATCATTGATAGCGCCTACATTACATGGACCTCTCACTAATCCAAGAGTAGGAGATACTCAAGGGAAGGTTGGTTGTAAGTTGCGAGTATAGGAGGATCCGAGAGAGTGGAAGATTGCATGGAAGATGCAAAACCTCGGCCAACAACATGAAATCTCGACCGAGATTTTCATCTGAGATTTGGAGTCTGATGCGTGCTAGAAGATCGGCCAAGATCTTCTATTTTTGGAATAACTATCTTTATTATTTTATTACCTTAAAAGCTCTTAAACATTTTTCAAGGTAATTGTTGGTTTTATCTTTTAGGAATATTTTTAGATTATCTTAAAAAGATATATTTCATAGATTATTCTTTAAAGATATCTTTCCTAGTTTAAAATAGGAAATTCTCTCTTATAAATAGCCTTAGAAGGAGAGATAGATTTGATTTGATTATTTTCAATAATATTGTGTGAACTCACAACTTCACTTATGAAGTTTGTGTTTTATTCATTCCTATTCAATCAAAGAGAGAGCCTTGATTGAATCGTTGTGAATTCCTTGCTAGATTGTGCTTGTGTGTGTTAATCTTTTTGAAGGTTGGTGATCCTAGTCAATACTAGTCCCTCCTTGTGCTTGTCTTACTTAGAATGCTTGTATAAGGTTAAAGAAGTGTGAGTTAAGGTAAGCTCTTCATTAAGGGGTTTTGACACATAATTGGTCAAGGTTTTTTGCGGAAATATCTTGGTTCATATCTTCCTATACTTATCATATTTCATACCATTATTCATCTTCTTATCTTTCCATATCATTCATTATTCCACATTATGAGTTTTACTTAATCTCGGTCTGTTATTCCCAAAATCTTGCCCAAGATTTTCATTATCTAATTGAGATTTGCTTTAGTCGAGGGCTTTCAATCTAGATCAGAAACTGCGGCATCAATCCCGCATCAGTCCCATTGATTGTTAATGATCCTTAGCCTCATTTTATGCTTCTCAATGGTTTGACATTGACCCGGTTTTTACTAAATGGCTCGTTTTAGACTATTTGATCATTTGAAGCCAATGCATGGTTCAAATCACATTTACAAGACAATACAAAGGAGTTGACATCAAATAGACAAATCATGATGGAACAAACGGATGCCTAATTTTTGCAATTCTAAGCCTAAACTAAGCCTAAGTGCATCTAAAAACTAAGTTGAAACATGTTATTAGATACCGATGATAAAATATCTTTATCCTTTGAATATATGTCTTAATTCATGTGTTATAGTAGTCTAGAGTTCAGCAATTGCAAGATGTGAGACCTACACATAGATTTTCTTAATTTTATATGTTCTTCACAGTAATAATTGCAAGATGCGAGAGATGCGTGATTTATACTTTTCATATCTTGCAAGATGTGAGAGCTTCGTAGGGTTATGATGTGGGGATTTCCGTTGTTGACTCGATCTAGGTGCAATTGACTCTTAAAGGACTCAAAATGGACAGAAATGGTGTTTAAATGGAAAGAAGAAGAATGGACTCGTGAATGGTGATAAAATGGAACTGAAAACGTTGAAGAAAGAACTAAGGAGATCAATAAGGTAGAACCTTGATCTAGATGATCACAACTCGTAACATTGTCTTACCCCAACCCAATCCACACTACAACCTTACACACAAGCTTCAATGGTAAAGCAAGCACAAGGAGGAGGCAAGTGAAGACTTGAAGCACCAATCTTCGGCAGATTGACACAAGCAAATTTAACCAAGTTGAGCAACACCCAACAATGTCAATCAAAAGTTCTCTCTTTGGTTGATTTTGACGTGAAATCTGAAAATAAGAAAAAGCTCTCAATCTGAAATAATCTCCTAAAAAGAGACTAAGGATGGCTTTTATAAGGATATAAGCCTTATTTCCTAAAAGATAAAACAAAAAGTAAAACTAATTACGAAAATCAGAAAATACATCCTTAATTATCAAGAGCTATCAAGGATGTATAAAATGTTCATAAAATATGCGTAACTCTTCCAACTCCAAGATAAGACCACATAGTGTGCATGGAAGATCATCATGTATGCATGGAGGGCATGGGCGATCATCACATGTGTAGGGAGGCTGAAGAGTCACGTGCATGGGATGGAGCGTCAGGTGCATGGACTGGAGTGGTCTTGAATAGAACCAATGTAGCTGAGGGTGAGAATGGCTAAAAGATGGTCTCATGTGATGCCATGGTCACAAGTCTCCGGGATGCTTCTTCTTGGATGGTTTTATCCCTTGCTCTAGTGAGAGGTTCTTGTCTAGGGTATGGTCCTTATGTAGGGTATGTTGGTGATGCTCCCACATCATACTCCTTTTCTTGGAGAGGATTCGGTCTCGAATCATCACCTTGGTCGTCATTAACATAAGGGCTTAAGTCTCCTCCGTTGAAAGATAATGAATCCATGAAATCTAACTCTATATTCCATGTAACATTATCCATAAGGGAAGATAGAGGAAGCGAAAGAAAAGTAAGAGCTCTCACTATGATGCTAACGTGAGGTCAGTCGACTCGCACAACATTGTGGGTTGATTCAACTTAGTGTAGAACGAAGCTTGGAGGTTGTGGTCACATGCTCAGCAAATAGTAATTTGAGATATAAATCACTTCCTAACTATGATAGGTTGGACTTCAAACGAACTACCTTCTCTGAACGTAGATAACATAACCCAATACAACCTCATTAAACCCAGTGCAATTTTTTATTTTCTTTAAAGTGCCCAAACTGGATCATTAGAAAACTTCTTCATTGTGATGGTAGCAAATTTGCATCAAATACTTCATGAAAAAAGAAAAAACAAAACCATTGGTGTGATAGTACCAATTTTTCCGAAATAAAGGTCAACCTAAAAAAAGATGAGTGTATAGGTAAGATGGTAATTTGTAACCAGATAACTGCAATAACTGCAGAAACCTCAGAAACCATGGTACAACTGATGGAACTTACATAAAAAATCCAGTCTTTTCCATTTTCTTGCCTACAATTGATTCTCCTTGTAAAATTTGAATAGCTGAAACCTGGGATAAATAGCTGAACAAATATGGCTCTTCACAGACAACAATTGGTTTGGTTTCGGTTTCTTGAATGTAAGAAAGCATTCCTTCTGATCAGGAGGAGCTTAAATGATGAAGGCTTTTCACAAATGTGTTGTCAATGTTGCCCTTGTTCAGTAAGCTTCCGATGCAATGACAGAACTCACAAGCCCTTCACCCTGCCTTTTCGGAGGAGAGAGCCGATGCTTTGACCATTCATTCAAGGCCTCTCGATGGAGAGAATTCATCCTTATAAAAGGCCGCGTTTGTTTGATGAGCTTCTCTGCATTCTTCCAATCATCAACAATCTCTAACGCCACCAACAATGCGCACATAACTGCAACGCTCCTTCCATGACCTGGGCAAAGCAAGAAACCACCTCTCAGACAAAAAATACTGGACACAAATTGGATTAGATACGCCATTGATCGACATCATTCAGCTTCAGCTATGGAGTGAGATCTACATACCCGAATTTTGGTTACCGATTTCAAGTGGTTCAACAAAGCAAGTAGAATACTTCGAAAATTTCATGACAACCGACAAGGGCATTTTCTCAACAGAATATCCAAGAATGAACAAGGTTTAATGAACCAATAGTGTTTAATGAACTCCTAAGGATGTAAAGCTTGATCAATTCACTAATCTAACATAAAGGCTATAATATCCAAATCAACAGTACAAGAACAGAAAACTTTCTTCAGGTGAACATTGCACTACTATTTTAAACAAGCAATTAGCATAAGTCGATTCGGTCCTTGATCATGATTAATCCTGAAGGCCATTTAGTTTCTAAGATCAGATGGAAAACTGTTATTAAGTATTAATCAGCTGACATCTAGAAAAAGCAACCAACATGTCCCTTAGCATTGCAACAACGCCCTGCACTACACATCCAGGGGGCAATAACCATAATCCACTCACCACCATCAATCCGCAAGAAGCAAACTCATTAGAAGACCAAGGATAAACCCATGTACACATTATCATCGAAACACCATCCAAAGTTAAATTAGTAAAGAAAGAAGCAAGTTGTGAATGATCTCATTGGTCATTACCATAAGCACAGTGGACGAAAACAGGAATACCCTGAGCCCTCTTCCTGCAAGCCCATTTGACAGCAGATTCAATATCAGAAGGGTTAGGAGCCCTAGTATCCCAAGTAGGTACACACATATAAGCATTCCCAAAACAATGTGGTATCCTGGGCAATTCACAGGTGCAATCAACAATGGCGGGATTACCAGGTGGGAGGGTTTCAGGCGAAAACGGCCATCCACCGACGAATAAACCCTCGGAGACCTCCGTATAGGGCTCTTCCTTGTGGGCGAATCTCCTCAAGAGCGAGAAGATACGGACGAAGAAGAGGAAAGGGGCGAAGATGATGATTGACCACGTTGAGAAAGTACCGTTAGGGTTTTTGCCGAGGAGCATAGGAAGGTTAATTTGGGGGTGGGAGGCGATGGAGACGAGGAAGGAGACGAGGGATGCGTAGAGGAGGGGGATTGAGAGGAGTCGGAAGCCATAGGTGTTGAGGAAGAAGCTGATTGAGAAGTAGACTATTGATTTTAGGAAGATGAGTGATGATATTCCAGGACCCCCCATGATTTTTCTTAAGGTTTATTTGATTTTGAGGGGATGATTTTGCAGTTGGTTTAATGGTGAATTTGAGTTCAGATCTCGAGAGCTGAGAGGAGAACGCTTTCACAACTTGAATATATATATTTATTACGGTCAAACCATCGAAGAAGATAAAAAGACACATAACCTCATTCAACTTTATTAAAAACAAGACCATCATTATCGATTAATAATTGTCGTATAAAATACGTAAATGTTGCTTCTTCTATCAATGGCTTGAAATCTATGTCCTCACTTTGAGGTCCAACTTTTTTTTAAAGTTCTACGTACTTTATTGTTGTATCTTTACGCTTATGTTATATATACGATGTCAAGTTAATAATAAAAAAAAGCTTCATAATCACTAAATTTTACAAAATTACATATTTTTTGTTCTTTTACATTTTTTATAACGAATTATTTGTGTAGGAAATATTAGTTTAGTGAAAATAGTAAGTTGGGTCTCAAATTACGAACTTGAACATTGAAAATCGTAGATTTTGTCTTATTTTAGGTGCACTGATGGTTGAAATGAGTTTGAAAATAATAGCTATGCCCGCAGGACAAGTTTATTAGAACAAAAAAATGATTAAAGAAGGTTGGTAAAGAGAGTCGACACTAGAGTTGGGCACGGATGCACGGCAACAAAGGAGTCGGTGTGACAAGGACTTGACAGACTGTGACAAGGTCAGGTATGGAGCAACGCGTGAGATTCCATGAGGATAAAGCCGAGAACGATTAGGCCCGATTTCACACATTGATTAACACGATTGGAAATTGAGTCAGAACCCAAGCTAATTGCGAGAGTCACGCAAAATTGTTTCTTGCATAACATGATTTACATTCTTTTATGAATTTGTTTTTTTCAATTGAGATTATATATGTATGATGTGGTGATTTAATGTTCTCTCATTTTATGGTAAATATTGATATTACTCTATCACTATATTTCAGTTGATGACACTTGATATCTCGCTCATGAAACCTCGTCTACTCCATTGAGTTTTATGGATAATGATAAGTGATTTTGTTTAATGACGTAACCTTGTGAGGATACTTTATCCTATACACATATTGTTTATGTGTTTTATTTTTATGAGTGATCTCCTTTATGCTTTGATTATCTAAAACTTAATAATGAGTTCCAAATGTAACATCATATTTATATAGCTTGTCTATGCCTTTAGAATCATGCATTTTTATATTTATATAGCTTGTCTATGCCTCGTTTTAGTCAAGAAAGCTTTCATTCTCATATTTCGGTATCTACTTCGGTTTATTTCGTGTTTCAAACATTCAAGACCATTTATGGAGCATAAATGATATGGGGTTAGCCATGTGGTGAGTCCCAAATGATATGGGGTTAGCCATGTGGTGAGTCCCAATCTTTCGACACTAAAGAGACTTGTCGGTCCTTATTACATGGATCAAGCAAACGAGGGATAGATCGTAAAAAGGGTGGGGAGGTTCGGAGAAGGTTGCGTAGGTATGGGCGTGTGACCCGGCGGATGGATATATCATGCCGAACCCTAAGAAACGACTTGGAATATTCTAGGTTGCATATAGCCCTAACACACAACCAAGAACAATCGTAGAACTCTTCCACTACAATAAATTGTTAGTGGAATGATATCAACCAATCAACAGTCAAAGGAGGCTTGTGAATTAAAAGAGAAAGTAACAAGCAGAACAACTCAAACAAGTCCAAGCTATAGGGCGAACGAGACGTCACTCGCTCTCTACTCCACAACGGAGGCATAAACGGATTACGCTAGCAAATACCGCAATTATGAGTGTAATTCAAAGTTTGATTCTCTACAAGAGGCTCGAGTATCCCCTATTTATAGGATAGGGTTGAGCGGTCCACAAGTAAAGGATCCGGGTAAAATCTCATCTTATCTAGGATAAGATACGATCTTCTATTATAACCTAAGATCAATCTTCTAGTAAGATATGATCTTTTTAAGATCAATCAAATAATATCTTTAAAACATATGATTCTTAGACCCTCCACAATGGAGGATCGGGGCTACTAAGCCCACTCATGGCAGTGGAAAAGGCTTAGTAGCCCCAGGGGTCGACGCGAATATTAGCGTCGACTCCTATCCGTTTTTCAATTTTTTTTTTATTTGTGTAAAACGACGTCGTTTTGGTCAAGGCTTCTTTCAAGGAGCCGGCGCGCCACATGGCGCGCCCTCACTGGCCGAAATATGGTTAGTGACAGCGCGTCACGTGGCAAGGGGGTTTTAATGAAACTTAAAACCCCCTTTCTCGTTAAAATATTAACTATAAAAAAATTTATTTTTGAATAAGATTTAATTTTATCTGTCAAATGACAGCCATTTTGCATATGTTTCGATAAACAAAAAATTTTGACTTCTTGTAACGTATATAAAGTTTTACGTAGTAAACATTTAACATTTTTAAATTTATTTTTTGCATAAGACTTTATTCATATCAATCTAATATGATATTTATTTTATTTATATATGTATTTGAATTTTTTTTATAATAAAAATACACAATTTAAAATAGATGTTAGACATAAAATGACCGAGACATTAACTTACAAATAAAATTCCAATTTAATAAAAAAAACAACTAATTATACATTAGCTTCAACATACACTTACCTTATAACATAAGATTGAAATAAAACACAAATGATAAATCTAAACATACAATACGAACTCTAAAAGGACCTCAAACTTAAACATAAACTCAAGTACCTAGTTCTTTGATCACTAAATATTTGTAGTTTTATTTTTTAATTAAGTTGTTTGTTATTTAAAAATATTTGATATGTTGGTTGTTATTTAAATTACGCTTTTTATTAAGTTGTTTGTTATTTAAAATTTTAATTTAGTAATTTTAAAATATATTTACATTTTTTAATTTATGGCTAATGTTTATTTATAATAATATTAGTAATATTATTTAATAATAAATGATATATAAATATACAATTCATTAATTTATTAAAAATAAATAAAAAAAGTGAAAAGTGAAAAATTAGTAGCCCGGGGCTACTTGTTGTGAGTGAAAATAAGTGAAAAGCTGAAATGGGATACTAAGCTGATGTGGCAGGAATCTTGCTAACGTAGCAGAAAAAATTTAGTAGCCCCGGGGCTCTCTATGGCACATGGTCTTACAATCTATCTTTAAGCTTCCCTATTAGAAGACTTCGATTTGTTGCAAAATATTAATGAAAATTAATAATTGAAGTCCAAAATTAACTCATAAATAAAAGATGTCTTTATGGGCTAAAATATAATATAGGATCCGAAAATCAACCACTGGAATTGAACCAATCAATATGTGTCGGTGGTGGGTCCGAGATAGCGTGTGCGGGCCCAACCATTCAGTTGCATGGCGGGTTGGGGAGGCTCATATAGCTAGTCAAATCACCATGGAGATATAGGATGGGTCCTGCATGGTGGGCTTAGAAAGAGTACATTTCCAAGCTGGGCCGGGATAGTGAAGTGTTGTGGGCCGGGATAGTTGGTGAGTTTGCAAGGATGACCCGGATTGGTGTTGATGGATGGCACGGGGAGGTAGTATGCATGGTTTTCCCGCTCCAAGATGGGTGTATGCATGTATGATTCGTCGGTGGCTAATGCTCGACCGAGTCGGGCTTGGTCCGATAGCTCGTATGACTGAACTAGACTTGGTGTGTATTTTCATAGAATGTTTTTATGATATATTTATAAATGTCTTTTTGTGTGTTTTTCCTTAGTTTTACTTGGGAAAAGACATTCACTTCTTGCTTATGCTTTAAAGTATCAAGGAATATCTACTCCCCTAGTGTTTGGTGTTTTAGGTGTAAATGGGAGAACAAAGGACCAATCTAAGCCAATCTAAGAAATACTCATCACACCCTCATCATCTTCATGGCGCCAAGAAAGTAATGAAACAAGGAAGGCAAGGAGAAATACAATTAAGAAGCCCAAGAAGAGGACCCTCGAGTTTACAAAATTCAAGGTAAGAAGACTTGAAAACCTCAACTAAGAACAAGTGTAATCTTCTCCTATAAAGTGTTCATTTCTTGAGTTTTTGTGCTTCATTGCCCGAGTTGCCTTTTTCACCCAAGACAAGTGTAATCGTCTCCTATAAAGTGTTCCTTGCTCGAGTTTCTTCTTCTTTTTAGGTTGAGTTTTTTGCTCACTCGACCTATTTTGAACGTAAGTCTTCCTACCCCGATTTTTTATGTATTCCTTGGTTGAGTTTTGTGTCATCTTTGCTCAAGTTTTTCTGAGTGAACTCGACCTATGTTAACATTTGCAACTTGAGTTGTTCTTAGCTGGGTTTTCAAGTCTTCTTACCTTGAATGTTTTGAAAACTCGAGGGTCATGTACTTGGACTTCTTGCTTGTCTTGCTCATTGCTTTCCTTGCTTCATTCTTTTCTTAGCTCCATGATGATGATGAGAGTGTGATAAGTACTCCATAGATTGGTTTAGATCGGTCCTTTGTGCTCCAAGTTACACCTAAAACACCTAAAAACCACCAAACACAAGGGGAGTAGACATTATTTGATACTTTAAAGCATAAGAAAAGATGAATGCATGTTCCCATGCAAAACTAAGAAAAAACACACAAAAAGACATCTATAAAAATAACATAAAAACATGGTATCAAAATACCCAATACTCTTGTCAAGTAAGAACCAAATGCAAAGGTTTAAAAAGAAAGAAAATAAACAACAAAGAACAAATAAAATCTTTTTGGAGTATGATTCAAATGATATATCACTTTTCAGAATAGTTTAGCCATGGCAAGGCTTTATGACATATTTGAAAATAATGAGCATGAAAGTAAACAAGTAACTAAGTAAGAACATATGCTAAATTTTTACACAAAAAAAAAAACTATAGTCTAGAATCCGAAGCTAATGACAACTTATGCTTGCTACTTAGAGGTCTTCAATGATGATTGCATATGACTTGTATTCTTCATCCAAATGTTTAAAACATAGCTAGGCTCACATGCTTAAGTGCAATCAAGTGTGATCGGGTTTTTTTATAATTTATTTTTTCTTGAGCTCGGCCTAACAAATAAAAATCGTCATGATCTTTTAGCATGATTTACATTCACTTGTGCATTCATCTTTGATGTGCAAATACTTGACCTTATTGGCATAAAAGCAAAAAAATGAAAAATAAGCATGCATCATAAAGCCAATTGACATTTTTGAACTTTGATGAGCTTTTGTATGACTTTTTTTTTTACATGTTTCATGATATGTCTTTTGCCTTACATATTAGTTTTTTTCACTCAAGTGTGAGTGTCAACTAATTTCCTAGGCCAAGCGATTAAGAGTTCATAATCAATACACATTGTCATGAACCTAAGCAAGTTTACTTTAGCTCAGATTCATAGCATAAGATTCACTAAGTCATACATCAACCAATAGAAAGTACAAGTGCATAACTAAAATCATCTTATATATGCAATTCATGGATGACTATTTAACATGCTTCTGATATGCTTCATTCACACACTATACAATCAATAAGTAAAAAATTATTGCCATGACTAGAACATTATCTCATCATTAAGATCATTTTAATATTTTAAGAAGCATGCACAATTTTGTAAAAAAATTCAATTTATTTGGATTTTAAAACGTTTTCAAATGTTTTTGGATTTTATAAAAGATATAAGGATTTTTCCTCTTGGTGCCATCAAGATTTAAACTTTTTCTCTTGCTATCCACTAAGTTTTAAATTTCCTCTTGGTGCCCTCAAGGTTTTATTTGTCTCCCCTTTATGCCCATTCTTAATATATTACATTAAAATTCATTATAAATTAATAAAAAATCAGAAAAAATAAACTTAAAATAGATTATGACCTCATTAAATTTAATTGATGAATTTATAATAGAAATAGTTTTGTATATATTTTTTTATTTTTTGAAGTAAAGATATTTTTATTTTTGAATTAAAATATTTTTTACTTTTTACTTTTTACTTTCGATTTAATAAATATATATAAAATTAAATAAAAAACACTTTTTTGAAATTTTATTATGATTCTAGAGAATTAAAATTATAATAAAATTTATTTATTTTGAATTTAAATTTTATATAATTTATATTAATTCGAAAATTTTAAAAAATTATGTTTTTTTTTTATTTTAAGAGTATGGAAAAGTATATTGTTAAAATAATAAAGTAACACATTAAAAAATATATTTTTATTTTCAAATTAAAATAAATTAAAGAAAATTAACTTCAAAAAAAATTACTATATGTTTAAACTTCTAGACTCTTAAAAAAATTAAAATATTTTTATTTTAGCTCAAAAATAAAAATTATCTTTATTTAACTTTTTTTTAATTAGAAAAATATGTTAAAAAATACTTTTATTATCAATTTATTAGTTTAAAATGTAATGAGGTCATAATTATTTTTAAATTTATTTATATATTTTTTGATTATTTTATAATGAATTTTAATGTAATATATTAAGAATGAGTGTAAAGAACAAATAAAAGCATAAGGGTACCAAGAGGAATTATGAAATTTAGTGGATACCAAGAGGAAAAGTCCAAACCTTGAGGGCACCAAGAAGAAAAATCCAAGATATAACTAACACAAAAATGAAAAATTAACTAAAAATGAAAAAGAACATGCAAACAAACATGCAACACATATATACAAATGAATGCAAGCATTCTTATAACACCTCAACTCCGTGGGACTCGGGATGCTACGGGTTGGGGCCTCACAATGGGTCCCGGCCTTTAGCCTGACAACAATTTCACCGGATCTTACAACAAGACACAAATAAAGGCCAAAACGAAATACATTTTTATGCAATGCAATGAAACCCGAAACCATACAAACAATGACTTCAGCCGAGATACAAATCCAAGGACCAAACGCCATACACGCGTCATACAAACACAATAAAATAAGAACGATACACAACCCGACTCCAACCAAAACCTATTCCTAAAATGTATGGAACCCCGGCTGCCCACTATTCCGGATCTCTCGGCCGCATTTCTAGCCTTCAAGGCAATCTACAACAATCGGTATAAAACCGTTAGCTAATATTCAAGGCATTAGAATCAAGGTGAAAGGCACAAACACAAGTAAATCATCATAAACACACATCATACTCCAAAGCACACAATTCCGGTTTATTATCTTTTTATTATTAAGTCATATCTCGTTCTAATTCAACTTAGGTTTGTGACACGAGAATCACCGTGATCTCGCCTCGGTCCCTACTTACCGGCAAGGAATGGTATTGATGCATCCGACCGTCTACCCGCACGGGCTAGCCGCTGAGAACCTCCTAGACTCTCACAAGAGCTAGGCAGATGATGTCACCGCCCGTTATCATACACTTGGGCCAAAATAATATAAATTTGGTGGTCCTATTACCGGTTTAGTTGTTATAACATAAACAATGAAACACACACCACCAAACACACATCAAAACTCATACGAAGAATACGAGCTAAGTAAGTCCGGAGACTTACCTCGTCCCAAAGCTAAACCGATCAACAATAGCTCTCAACTTCCCGCAGGAAGATACTCAACTCCTGGCCAAAACAAGGCACACGATTAATATTTATCTCTCATGCTAAAAGTCCTTAGACTTCTAACCCAAATGACCTCTATAAGGTCACAACTCTCATGTTAGGATAACACGTTCCTAGTCTCGATGCTCTCACAATATCATGTAATCCCAAACCTCAAGCCTAATGATTCTCACAAGATCAAACCATATACTCGAATCCTTATAACAACCTCACTAGACCACAATACCACCTCAAACTTCAAATCCTCAAAACTCACCTAAGTGATAGAATTTAGGGGCGATCTAGATCGAGGAGAAACTTCAACTACTTCTTCTTGATCGTTTGAGTTGGATCAAACTTAGAACTTGAGCGGCGGGTATCTACTCCACTTTGTGGATGGTTTGATCTACCTAGATCGGATCGACCGTACGCTTCCGCATTCATTTCTAAGCTTCTGCCGCTCAAGTTCTAAGTTTGATCCAACTCAAACGATCAAGAAGAAGTAGTTTAAGTTTCTCCTCGATCTAGATCGCCCCTAAATTCTATCATTGGTATCAGAAGAAGGGATCGAGGTCAAGTTCCTTACTTGTGTTCTTGATTGTTCTTACAAATTTTTTTTTTGTATCTTTGATGTTCTTTGAAGATCATCAAGTATTTTTCGTAGATCTTCAAGTGTTCTTCGGTGTTCTTGGAAGATCTTCATTGTGTTTTTCAATATTCTTCATTGTTCATCATGTTCTATGATTATGATGATCAGTTTGATTTATATGGAGAATGGTTGCCTTCTCCTCATGAACTAAATCTCCAAGCGGCCACAAAGAGACACCGATGGTATCAACAAAACCGTTGGAGTTCCCATTATAATGACGAGAAGTAGTTGCCTCCTCCGGATCCACCAAGACCGATTTTTTTCATGGATGGGCACCAACAGTATCCACAACGACAAGAATATTTTGAGGATACCTATGTTTCCCTAAGACAGCAAGCCAATCCAGAGCAAGTTGTCAATGTTGCCCCACGACGGCGTCCTAGTCCCCAAGAGGAGTATGTCGTGCTCAAGGAAATAAATGATGATCTAAAGCGTGAGTTAGAAGCTTTGAAGGCACAAGTTTTTGCCATAACGACGGTTGCCCAACAAGAAGAACTTCAAGCGGTGTCACAACCACGAAGTGAGTTGGTTGTCCAACCGTTGTGTGACGAAGTCAAAGACGTGAGAAAAATAATCATTCAAGAGGTCTCCTTAATAATTCCAATTCAATTGATCAATCCATTACATGACAAGTTCTTTGAAGATGACAAAGATGAGTATATTTTTGAGAGTGAAACCCCCCATCAACGGTATATTTATGTTGATGGAAAACCAATTTAAGCCGGCCGATTCGAGGTTTTGCTTTATGATGCCCATTAACTTACCTCCCAACTTGCCGTTCTATCTTTTCAGCATGGCCTCAACGTTCCCCATTAAGAGTCTTGATGGCATGATAGACAAACTCCATGGCACCGCCAACTTGAGGGATTACATATTCAACAAACGCCACAAAGCCACAATCTTGAAAGACTACAAGTCCAAACTGCCCGACTTTGACGATGTGCATCCGGTGCTGAATTTCAAGGGTCACGTTCCCAAAGATACTCCTTTTGTTATTTTGACCGTGCAAACGAGGACGTTTCACATTTAAGAGGAGGAGAATGATACGCCCCCGGATGACGATGCCATCCGTGTTTTCGGCTAGAAGGACCCGACACCATTATGAAGACATTTAATTATTTCGGCTATTTAATAATTGACTTTTTATATTCGGAAATTTAATTCCGAAACTTAATTCCGTGACTTAAATTTCTGCCTTTCATATTTTAGGCTTTTCATTTCCGGAACTTAATTCCGGCTTTTAATTCTGTCATTTATGTTTTGACTCTTTGTATGATCTCCATCCACTATATAAGGATGACTTGGCTCATTTGTAAGATATGTCTAAGTTGAATCCAAGTGTTGAGAAGGAAAATCCTCTTACTTGGTTTAGGCATCACTTCTTCTTCCATCATCTTAAAAGTTCTATCTTGGATCTAGTCTTTGATCCAAGCAATCATACTTGAGGATCCTTTTGGGAGGATCAACTCTATCTACTCCACTTCGTGGATGGTTTGATCTACGGGGATCGGATCGACCGTACGCTTCCGCATCCATTTCTAAGCTTCCACCGCTCAAGTTCTAAGTTTGATCCAACTCAAGCGATCAAGAAGAAGTAGTTGAAGTTTCTCCTCGATCTAGATCACCCCTAAATTCTATCATTAAATGATAGAATTTAGGTTCAAAGCCACTACTTAGCATTCTCACTAGGTTATGTTAGATCCAACCTAGCATGATACTAATACTAAAAATAACAAGATCGAGGTAAGATCATAAGCTCGGGAGAGAGGGTACTCACATGACGTCAAAAGACGAAAGACGATCTATGGATGTCGATATGAATTCGTTGGTCTATATCGGGCGCTTCCGGACCTAAAACCAAAGCTAAACAAATTTAGCTTATTGCCAAATTTGAGCGGAATATATAACATATATAAAATCTAAGGTAAAACCTGTTTTCAAAATCAAGGTTAAAAACCGCTTAAACATTTTCCGGGGCAATAATATAATTATATACACATGAGTCATAATCCGCAATAACCTTTTCGGGAAAAATATGTAATTTCAAAAGCTTGGGTCATTTTATGTAAATAGAACTTTGACCATGATATGTAAATAGATCTACAAGGATATAATTGCTAAAATACTAAAACTGGAGCCAAAAACGTAAAATAGAATTATGGGTTAAAAATTGTAATTACACGTAAATATATTAATCAACCGATAGTCCGATAGGGTTTCTTTCAGATGGCAATGGAGAGAAATGGGGCGGCGAGGTGTCATGCGGGAGCGGCGGGAAGAGCAACACTCGCAGGCCCCTTGGCGGCGCTGCAAGGCTCCGGCGGTGGATTTCGGTCTCCAGGAAAGCGAGGCGGATCTACAGGTATCCAGTGGTGGTGTCGGGGTAGCAAGAGAAACAGAGGAAGAAGGGATCTCGCAAAGCTTCGATGAAGACGATCGATTATGGGAAAAGGCTCGGTGGTGATGATGGTGCTAGTGGCTCGGCCTAGCGTCGACAGCATCGGCGGCGGCGAGGCTGAGGAAGGGCTGCCCAAATTGTTTGCTCAGTTCCTGTAGAAGAAGAAAGAAAGATACAGAGGTGGTGGCTGCTCGAGGATGGGGCGACAGGGCGCCTCAGCTCTCGTAGGTTGCTGCCAGAACAGAGGAGGTGGGAGGCGGACCAAGGTAAGGGCTCGCCAGCTTGCAAGAGAAGGGTGAAGACAGGACGGTTGAAGGTTGGAGTCTTAGCTTCCGGGTTGCAGACGAGATCGAGACAGAGAGATTGTTGGAGTTGTGTGCAAGCCAACGAAGGAGAAGATTGGGGTTGGTGTGTGTCTTTCAGCTTGCAGGGTGGCGAGGATTCTGGGGAGTGGTGTTGATAGCCTGCTCCGGTCCAGAGGGCAGAGGGAGATAGGAGGTGGTTGTCTTGCATCCAGGAACAAAGGCTTGGCTTCTAGAGGAGGGCAATGCGAAGAGTGCTGATGTGAGGGAAGATGGATAGAGAGGGAACGGTAGGAAACGAGGGGACGGGATTGAGCATCTGCAGGTCAGGGGAGCGACGAGCCGGAAGTGAGGTATCGAGGAGTCGGCTCTTCACAGCCGGGAGAGAGAAACCCAAAAGAAAAGGAAGAAAAAGGAAAAAGAAATAAAAATAAGGAAAAGACAAATAAAATAAACTCTACGAAACAAATCGAAACGGGAATTTCGGATCGGAAAACTTTTCCAAAAAAGAATAAATATACGGGAAAAAATATATGTAGATCGAGTACATAAACTTAAACTCACAAAATATACTTTGCGCCGTATAATTCAATCTCGTAATTAAAATTACGAGATTCCAATAATACTTAAAATACCAATAATATATTACTATAAAAATATACCCGTAAAAATTAAATTTTATGACGTAAAATACTTGTAAAACATACTCAAGATATTAAAATATCAATAAGGGCCGGAATAATAAATATCGCATACGCGCTTTAAAAACTGGGACGTTACAATTCTCATACCCCATACTTAAATTTTGCATTGTCCAAAGAGATTAGAGTTTAGGAAAACTTACAAGATGCAATGGTGTTAGTGCTAGGTGAGGTCTACTCGTCCATGTCATATTACCAATTTTGCCAATCCGATCTGATAATGCCAATCTCCTTATGAATGTTTTCTTGATCAAGCTCGATGGAACTAAGGGCTTTGGTTTGCTCCTCTCCCATTCCCCTTTGAGCATCATACCTTCGGTCTTGACTTTGCTTTCAAGCCCTAACCTCCTCCATCCATCTTGTATGCCTTTCCATCAATTTTTGTTGCCTAATCATGTATTGGAAGGCTTCTTCATTGTAGCTTTGATGGAAACCTTGTTTAGGTTGGGACCTAGATGCACCACTGATTGGATTACTATGTTCACCACCACCACCACCACCACCACCTTGTTGTTGAACATCATCTTGACCATTTTCCTTGAGCAATTCAACCCAAGGTCTTTTGAGCCTTTCTTTCCCTTATCAACCTTCTTGGGCAATGACTCATTAATTTTCAATCTAGTAGTAATATCCACAACTTGCCCCTTGAGATTATTTTCAGTTCTTCCCATAAACTTTCCTAGATATCTTGGAACTTCTTATGCGTTCATGAACACTTGATTTCCAAGGCCTTTTGAGCCTTAGAAATAGATGTAATGTTTTGCATTTCGTTCATTTTCCCCATCATTTGCTCCATCATCATCTCCAATCGATTCTTGGGAGATTGATTAAATCCCAGTGGAGACTCTTGAGTCCTTGGTGGTGGAGCTTGACTAGAGGAAGCTGGTGGGTTCAATGCACCATTAGGATTTGAATAAGAAAATCCGGGGTGATTATGATTGGCCCTATAATTATTTCCTCCATTGAAATTCTATTGTTGTTGTGATTTTGTGGTTCTTGATAATTTCCTCTACCCGTTTAGTTCATGTCTTGCTTCTAGGCGGCAGCTTAGCTTGTGCCGGCGCTTGCACTTGAGTTCTCACTTTCTCCTTCAATGCTTTAAGTTCATTGTGAATAATATCGAATTGAGAATTAATAGTGGTAGTGGTACTAACCTCATAGACTCCGTAAAGGGATTGCATTCGGAATTGTGTATCCTCATCCAAGCCCTTGTAGTAGATCTTAAGAAGCTCGATCCTCAGAATTCCATGATGAGGACAATCAAGTATGAAGAACTGTATAGGTGAATAATATGGATATAAATACTCTAGAAGGGGGGTTGAATAGAGTGTGGGAACTTTTCAGAATATCTTATATCAAGGCTTTGAAACTGATTTGAAGGCCTTGAAGTCGATTTGTGCGCCTGGTGACAAAACTAGTTTTCAAGGCTTTGAAAGGGATTTCAAGGCCTTGACTTTGAAACCTGCAAAGCAACGTTAGTCACAATATACGCGATAGGAAATACGGAATTAAATGATCGACACGGTGATATGTTTACGAAGTTTAGCTCTAACAGCCTACGTCTCCGTAATAGAGTTTCTTTACCCTAGGATCTTACTATCTATTATCTGCTCAAAGAGACCTAGATACAACCTAGAAGAAATTCCCTTCTTCTCTCATTGTAGCCTCAATGCTACGATGTATTCAACTCTAACCTAGCAATAATAGCCTAGTTACTTCGCAGAGTAACCCATACTCAAGTATAACACCCTCTAGGTATGCCAATGAAGCTCTAGTGTTTTTCTCACTCTAAGGGTGTAAACTTTTGTAAGCTAAGAGGAAGAAAAACTTTTGGAACAAATGAAGATGTTTAGATCGCTTGAAGACTTGGATGTTTCTGTGTAATCTTCTTGCTGTTCTCTTCAATCTCTATCTTTATTTATAGTCTTCTATGGAGAACTATTTTAGCCGTTGTAAGATAGCCGTTGTAACGTTCTTCTTTCTCCATGGAAAACGGTGTTTGGTTGAAATGAAGTAGCCGTTGTAAGATATTCTATCTTCTTCTCTACTTCTTCTCTTTGACGAACGTTGAGAATCTTCATCTTCAAAATCATCTCTTGCTTTGGAAATGCCGTTGAAGATCTTTGTTTGTTGAAGATCCTAGATCTTCTCTCTTTGATAGCCGTTGAAGATTTCCCTTAGATCGACATCTTATGGCGTGGAATTCGGTTGGAAAATCTTCTCTTATCCTCTTGCGTCTTCGGTTAAGATCTTTGTGAGCTTTTTTTGTTGTGGCCGAGATCTTCTTGTTTTAAGATCGTTTGAAGATCTTCTTTGCTGGCCGAGATCTTCTCTTCAAAACCATTTGAAGATCTTCTTGTTATCTTTGGTAGAGATCTTTACTTTGGTTGTTGAGATTTTCGAATCTCATATTTAAAAGCCTTTAGCCAAATCTTCTTTTGTAGTGCTTTTCAAGGCTTCAGCGTTTGTCCCTTGAAATGCTTTCCAAGGCCTCCGTGCTTGTGCTTTGTAATGTGTTTTAAGGCATGCGTTCTTCCTTTGAAATGCTTTCCAAGGCCTGCACATATTTAACAAACACAAACCAAAACATGCAATCTAGCAATACAATCGATATTTCTTAGTTTATAAAACCACTCATAAATGTTAAGTCTTCCATCATCCACATAGAAAATTCATAATCAAGGTGGAGTTATCAATCTCCCACTTGATGGAAGACAAAACAAATATCGTATTTGCATTCAATGTTAGCGATATACATGCAATAATATCGAAAAAATGCAGAATGCATAAATATCGGATCAACACATATTTAATTTCTCCCCCCTTGTCTTTCAACAAGGGAGAAAAACCAATAAAGTAGGGGAGTTTAGAAAATTATTACAGACCCACGAAAGTATTTCCAAAAATTTAAAACAGAGTTTTAAAATGGAGTCCCACAAACGGCTTTCAAAGCCTTGAAATCGAAACCAAGGGTGCTTTGAAATCCATGTCAAGGCCATGACATCCATTTCAAGACTTTGAATATCATTCCTGGTACCACTTCGGAATCATGTACCCTTTTCCTCGTATGTCGTTGTAGCATTTTTTCCTCTATCTTGCATGAGCTTCATCCAGAGTGATCATCTTCTGATACTCGTCTACCCTCCGACATCCACGATGTTCTTGTACTTCTTCACCACTCCAAACTCTTCGATGGTCAAAATATCTGGTTCCTCAGCAACTGGTTGACGAATGGGACTATTTTTAACAGTTTTGTAAGATTGAAGCATCACCTCCGCAACTTGTTTCCTTGTTGCCTCAACATCTTCCTCAGGTAGAGGTTTGATACTTCCTGTAGCTGTATAGGTGAGTGCATTCAGATGAAACATCTGATTTACTTTAGTGTGCATAATCGCCAGCAAGTCTTGTGAGGCATCCAATTTATCAATGATTTCAGACCTAAAATCCACTATGTATTTCCGCAAGGTTTCCATACAAAACTCCACGACATCCATTCTTTGTGTTGCATAAGATGAACCGACATCCTGTTTCTTCAAAATCCATTCTCCAGTGAGAGCCTTTTCAATTCCTATACTCTCAAAACAGTCCTCATCGACTTTTCCCGAAGCAATCTGGGTTTCCTCATCAGCAATCTCGATTGATAAATATCTAAAGATTTTCGGGAGGAGATTGACATAAGGGAGAGGAGTGTCACTAGTGGAGTTTATCGTGTGAAGCATATAGTTTAGGATAAGGCTAGGGAGGTCGACATCTAAACCGTTCAATACGTGGTATAACAACTCAAAAGACTGAGCAGTAAGCAAATCCATGCATTTTGACCTAGGCACAACACATCTCACAAGCACAACAAAAATGATTCTAGCTTCTAAGGTTAGGCTAGGGAGGTCGACATATAAACCGTTCAATACGTGGTAATTGCCTCTTATTGGTTTGCATCTCATCCATTTCTGCTTTAATCACATCTATGTTTTCCTGCGCTCTTGCTCTTTCCTATTCCAAGAGCTCATCTCTAAGTCTTACTTGTTCAAGGCGTCTTCCAACTCAACGTGAACGTCTTTTTCAACCATCTTCTTCTGACTAGCTTCTCTTAACCTCCGTCGGATGGTTCATTCTGGTTCAGAGTCGTAGGGAATGAGCTATTTACCAGCGCGAGATTTTTGCATAAACCTAAAAGGGAAGGGAACTCCTGCAAGAACTACTGTTCAAAGCAAAAAGATTAATAGTAGAAGCAAAAATTTCTAACTAGACAACCAAAAATCACCGCTTAGTCTAGACCAAGTCCCCGGCAACGGTGCCAAAAACTTGTTCGCTCTCAGATGTGTGTGTAATATGAAAGAAAACAAGTCTTAAATTTATGCCGAAAATAAAGCGAATAAGCGAACCCGTAGTATACAAATCAATCACATTAAAGGAAAATATTTCAGGTTCGATCACAGGGAATGTGGTAAAACCAAATAGTAACAAATCAATCTAGTTAAGACAATTGAAAATATCGATGAATGAATTGAACCAAAGCAATGATAATTGATAAGAATATATGTATTAATAAAAAATTGTAGATTCGAGAGATCAAGGTATCCAATGTGTGTTCCGAGTGTGTCAAATTCAATCCAGCAATCCTTGATACAACCATGATATCTTATAGAAGGATCTAGGGTTTGAAGTTTGTGTTTTGGGTCGTTTTCACTAAACCACGGGTGAGCCCATACACAATCACGGCCGAGATTTCCTCTCATGAACAAACATTGGTATATGTGGCTTGTTATCTCTTAGTTCTTCCTTCTATCTTCTTTTTGTAAGACCCCAAATCCGCGGGACTTCACATTGGGCTAGGATCTCACAATGGATCCTGACCCTAGCCTGACAACAAGTTCACTGGATCTTACAACAAGGCACAAGTAGATTAAAATCAAATACATAAAAGCTGAGTATGATACATCAAAAGAGTTTACAAACTCATAGCCGAGTACAAAACAACATCATAAATCACAACCACAAAAGATCCCACATCCCACACATCCTAATGTACAGAAGTCCACGGCTTGTCACACCATCTGACTCACTCTGCAGTATTCCTAACCTGCAGAACACTACAACACGGTATGAAACCGTTAGCTACAACAATGAAAAGCATGAAGATAATAGCACAACCACACATCAACATCTCAAACATGCAATGCCACACACATTCAGTTATTATCTTTCATTACGTTATTCCATTACTAATTCAACTTTTTTTGTAACACGATGAGCCTCAAGAACCCCGTTCCATCCAACGTAACACATGAGTTTTGCATGGGGGTGACCTTCACTCGTCCCCTCCTGTGAGATCATCTTCAGGGCACCTCCTCCTAACCAGTAGGCGGTTACCGCCCGTTATAATACACTTGGGCCAAATAAATGTAATGAATGGTCATCCTAGTCCGGTTTAGGTTATAAATGCACAATCATATGAACACACACAACCATTACAATCATACAATCCACAACTTCACGCTACGTAAGTCCTATGGACTTACCTGATATACTCGTAACCTGTACCACGTCACAGCTTCCCCTTGGGGAAGTAATCAACGCTTGCAATAGCAAGGCACACACAATCACATACTGCAAAGGTTAGGAGACTCGTCTCACTAACCATAACCAACCTATATCTCAAATCTAAACCTCAGATCCTCAACACATTCATAAATGCCTAAGGCATATCCTCAACATAACATCTCATCATACTCGTACACATACTAATCCTTAAAGCCATAACCAATATCCATAACATCATCATGATCCTCAAATCATTCTTACACCTAGCATGCATCTAATCAGTATTCCTAAATCTCAAATTTAATCCTAATTTAATTAATTAACCTTTAATTACTTAATTAAATTTTACCAGAATAACGTTTTGCCCGCAGGCCATTTCTAAACCCACCTATCATCAGATTTCATCAACAAACAACCCATAAACACCAGAATAATATAATGATCATAATGGAATTTCTAATTATCCATTTTGAAAAGCCTAAGGTCGATTTAGGCCAAATCTCAGTACGGAAAACGAAGAAATTCATAACTTATTCGTTACTAACCCGATTGACGATCTGAAAGAAGATTCGGAATCACAACGACGCAGGCTACGCATGTACAACATCAAATTCACCGGAATCTGAGCGACGGAACTGTCCTGGTGGCATATATGCTCGACCAGGTCTTCATATGCTCAGAAATGCAAAAACTCGGTACCGATATGAAGAGAATAAAGAGAGGAATCCAAAAACTCAAACGGAATTGAAATCGGATTAGAAATGGAGAGTAGATCTGAGTTTGAAGTTTGAGAGAAATCGGAGCTTTTACGAGGAAACGTGAAAGAAAATGAATTAATAAACGATTTTCCGCTATTTATAGTGAAGTCGATAATTATCCTTTAGTGAAGTCGATAATTATTCTTTTATCGAGCCAATGGTGGGTTGAACCCCCTTCTCCAAACTTCTCGAAATTGGAATAATAGATCTTGAATATTGTAGGGATAATTATTCCACAATTGCTTCAGAAAACGTGCATTCGTAAGCCGTCTTTCTTTGCCGTTAAGAAACGAAATAGCGATTCTTTTGTCCGTTTTGCCTTTCCATGTTATTTCATATCTAGGACATGTCCGATGTCCAGATCATTTCTCTCAACTGCATTTTTATTGATTGGAGCTCTCAAATTCTCCAAATAATACCGGAGGGTAAAAATAATTACCCGGGGGAAAAAGTGAAAATTTCACCATAAGCCCAAAATTACGCCAGGAACATAACGGTGGGACTTATACTCAACCTTTACGCAATCTTTGCGAGTTATATGTCAATTACTATCACTGATTAAGTTAATCAACATTAATTAGAATTCGGAAATCCTAGCTATTACATCACACACCCCTAGAAAAAGTTTCGTCCCGAAACTTGAACAATTCCCAAATCCTCTCGGACCCATATGCCGAGGTATAGACACTCTCTCTATCAGAGGTATCACATCTCCGTTCAAATGTATTAACCTATAACACTCTATAACCTCAAAACACGGCATGGAGGAATCACCAACTCCAACAACAAGATCATAACGCTATCCAAAGGCATAGAGGAAAAATCATCTCTAGCCAACTACTAACCACGTCACAAGGCATGGAGGAAAGCCGTCTCCAGCCAATCGTACTCGTAACACAACTATGTGGAGGAAAACCGTCTCCACTCACACTATGTCCATCAAAGATAACATGGAGGAAAGAACCATCTCCTGCTAATCCTAACACATACACCGTAGCATGGAGGAAAGAACTATCTCCAGCTATACCTATCTCGTACTAGCAAACAAGATCTAACAGATCATATGCACAAATCACAGCTAGCACGAAAACACAACATATCACGTAAGCACATAGCATAACATACACTCACTAAGATAGCACCAAAATCTAATCGTGGATCCTACAGGTGCATTTGTCCCGGCGTAAAAATCTGGATAGTTCCCCTGAATACTATCCTCAGTCTCCCGCGTAGCCTCATCATAGGAATATCCTTCGAATGCAGGCGTCTCACACCTCTCTGCCTAGAACCACAAAAGGTTGTTCTGCAAAAGTGTGATCCGGCTCAACCACTAGATCATCATGACTCACAATGTGCCTCAGATCTGGTATGTACTTCCTCAGCTGAGACACATGAAACATAGGGTGAACACCCTCTAACTTCGATGGCAAAGCCAATCTGTGCACTGCTCTTCCAACTCTATCCAGTATCTTAAAAGGACCGACCTATCGGGGACTCAACTTTCCCTTTATGCCATAACGTCTGACGCCTCACGTCGGAGATACTCTCAACCAGACATGAGCTCCTACCCTGAACTCTAGAGGTCGCCTCCAATCTGCATACGACTTCTGGCGACTCTGTGCAGCCATCATCCTTTCTCTGATTAACGTTACTCGAGTTATATCATCCTGAATTTGCTTTGGCGTTAACCCACTAGTACTGCCAGGCTCATCCCCGCATAAAGGTGTATGACACCTATGTCTACAAAATGTCTCATAAGGACCATCCCTATAGATACATGCCAACGGTCGTGGTATAAGAATTCAACGAGTGGGAGATAAATAGATCGTCCCTGTTCCCAATCCATCCCACAAGCTCGCAACATGTTCTCTACGGTCTGGAGGGTCCTCTCAGACTGACCGTCTATCTGAGGTAAATCTCAATCATGAAGTGTAGACGCGTTCCCCAAGCAGTCTGAATCTGCTATCAAAACCTCAAAGTAACCCGTCTACTACAATCATAGTCGATCGTCCCCGGTACACTTATGGAGTCCCACCATCTGTCTAGTGTACTCCTTTGTTATTTCATTCACTGGCCACGTCTCTCAGTAGAGATGGAATGTGTTGACTTCGTAAATCTGTTACCAATAATCTGGATAACACCAAAACTCTTACTAGGTCTCAATCCTATCACAAGTCCACAGAAAGGTCCTCTCACTTCCACTACAACACTGGTAGTGGATGAGCTCATCTCCAGGTCAGTAACACTTTAACCTGATCTACTACTTCAGGGTACCTCTTATTCGTACATGGATGTACTAAAGAAGGTGTATTATGGGTGTACTGTAATCTTCCCCACTCAACTCCGCATAAGCGGTTATACAGACGCAGTTGCGGCACCTCATTCTCCTTATGCTCCGTTAAAGAACTGTGGTGTCTCGCCATGAGACATCCTTCCATCAAATTCCCTCAGGGTCAGGCAAGTCCCCTGCTTTTGTTGGACCTCATCCAACAAATCAGGTAAAACCCCTAAAACATGAAACTAACGTCCTTATCAACAGTTGTAGGTCCAACTCTAACCAAGCTAGATCATTCTGCAACCGAGGTTGTACAGCAATTCCAACAATCGCCTTCTCTCGAGGCGTCTTCTAGTTCAAGGTATCAGTTACCACATTCTCCTTGCCAGAATGGTACCAAACTTCACGATCAAACTCCTTGATCAACTCTAGTCAACGACGCTGGCGGTTATTTAGCTTATGTTGCATAAAAATATGCTTCAAACTCTTATGATCGGTGGGAATCTAACATGAAATATCACACCGATATTGCCTTCAAATCTGGACACTTGAACTACCATTACTAACTCAAAATCATGAGTCGGGCAGTTCTCCTCATACGTTCTCAGCACCGTAGTCACGTGATTCCCAAAATCTTCTGATTATCACCGAATAGAAGCAGAGTTCAAATGCTTCCTCTACTCTTCAGAACTCCGACATACTACTTCAACCACACACTTATATATGGCGGTCTTCCTCAGAAGACTCCTAATTGGATGCACAATCACATAGAATCCTTCCTCAAAGCGTTGGTAGCAATCGGCTGGGCCGAGAA
The DNA here is from genome assembly GCA_033239045.1 of Fagopyrum esculentum. Classification (NCBI taxonomy): domain Eukaryota; kingdom Viridiplantae; phylum Streptophyta; class Magnoliopsida; order Caryophyllales; family Polygonaceae; genus Fagopyrum; species Fagopyrum esculentum. Next base: position 96,953,993 of record BSUD01000006.1, on the reverse strand, counting down.
CTACGCATTCCCTTAATGTTCAGCAGCATCATCCACAAGGCATCATACTCACTCCTCGTTACATCAACTATGATCCCGCTGGCAGAACAACATGACCTTGAAGGTTACTTCTGGCATCTCAATTCACATTTAGGGAGCATAACACACTGACTTTTATCCCTCAGATTCTGCAAAACCGTCCTCAAATAACCGGTACATTCCTCTCCGTTGTGAGAGTACACCAAACGTCATCAATAAGGTCTACCACCAACTGATCAAGGAAGTAGATGAAGACAATGTTCATCAACTCCTATAACGACTACTAGGACGTTCCTCAACTCAGATGACAACACTACAACTCGTAATGTCCATATATATATATATATATATATATATATATATATATATATATCTACATTGTCGAGATCCTCAGATGGGTGACGACTTCTGTACATACTATACCAAAATATCTGTACTCGCTTAAAACCAAAACCTTTTGAAAAGTCAGACCCCATGTGGGTTCTGTTTATTTATCCACTCTACCTTTATTGCAAATAGCAAGTGTCATTGTTGTCAACCTAAGACTCTGATACCAACTCTGTAACACCCCAAATCCGCGAGAGTTGGAGTGTCACATTGGGCTAGGATCTCACAATGGATCCTGACCCTAGCCTGACAACAAGTTCACTAGATCTTACAACAAGGCACATGTAGCTTAAATCAAATACAGAAAAGCTGAGTATGATACATCAAAAGAGTTTAAAAACTCATAGCCGAGTACAAAACAACATCATAAACCACAACCACAAAAGATCCCACATCCCACGCATCCTAATGTACAGAAGTCCTCGGCTTGTCACACCATTTGGCTCACTCTGCAGCATTCCTAACCTGCAGAACACTACAACACGGTATGAAACCGTTAGCTACAAAAATGAAAAGCATGAAGGTAACAGCACAACCACACATCAACATCTCAAACATGCAATGCCACACACATTCATTTATTATCTTTCATTACGTTATTCCATTACTAATTCAACTTCTTTTGTAACATGAGGAGCCTCAAGAACCCCGTCCCATCCAACGTAACACATAAGTTTTGCATGGGGGTGACCTTCACTCGTCCCCTCCTGTGAGATCATCTTCAGGGCACCTCCTCCTAACCAGTAGGCGGAGACCGGCGGTTACCATCCGTTATAATACACTTGGGCCAAATAAATGTAATGAATGGTCACCCTAGTCCGGTTTAGGTTATAAATGCACAATCATATGAACACACACAACCATTACAATCATACAATCCACAACTGCACGCTAAGTAAGTCCTATGGACTTACCTGATATACTCGTAACCTATACCACGTCACAACTTCCCCTTGGGGAAGTAATCAACGCCTGCAATAGCAAGGCACACACAATCACATACTGTAAAGGTTAGGAGACTTCGTCTCACTAACCACAACCAACATATATCTCAAATCTAAACCTCAGATGCTCAACACATTCATAAATGCCTAAGGCATATCCTCAACATAACATCTCATCATACTCGTACCTTAAAGCCATAACCGATATCCATAACATCATCATGATCCTCAAATCATTCTGACACCTAGCATGCATCTAATCAGTATTCCTAAATCTCAAACTTAATACTAATTTAATTAATTAACCTTTAATTAATAATTAAATTTACTAGAATAATATTTTGCCCGCAGGCCATTTCTAAACCCACCTATCATCAGATTTCATCAACAAATAACCCATAAACACCAGAATAATATAATGATCATAATGGAATTTCTAATTATCCATTTTGAAAAGCCTAAGGTCGATTTAGGCCAAATCGCAGTACGGAAAACGAATAAATTCATAACTTATTTGTTACTAACCTGATTGACGATCTGAAAGAAGATTCGGAATCACAACGACGCAGACTACGCATGTACAACATCAAATTCACTGGAATCTGAGCGACGGAACTGTCCTGGTGGCATATATGCTCGACCAGGTCTTCATCTACTCGGAAATGCAAAAACTCGATACCGATATGAAGAGAATGAAGAGAGGAATCCAAAAACTCAAACGGAATTGAAATCGGATTAGAAACGGAGAGTAGATCTGAGTTTGAAGTTTAAGAGAAATCAGAGCTTTTACGAGGAAACGTGAAAGAAAATGAATTAATAAACAATTTTCCGCTATTTATAGTGAAGTCGATAATTATCCTTTAGCGAAGTCGATAATTATCCTTTTATCGATCCAATGATGGGTTGAACCCCCTTCTCCAAACTTCTCGAAATTGGAATAATAGATCTTGAATATTGTAGGGATAATTATTCCACAATTGCCTCGGAAAACGTGTATTCGTAAGCCGTCTTTCTTAGCCGTTAAGAAACGAAATAGCGACTCTTTTGTCCGTTTTGCCTTTCCATGTTATTTCATATCTGGGACATGTTCGATATCCTGATCATTTCTCTCAACTGCATTTTTATTGATTGGAGCTCTCAAATGCTCCAAATAATACCGGAGGGTAAAAATAATTACCCGGGGGAAAAAGTGAAAATTTTACCATAAGCCCAAAATTACGCCAGGAACGTAACGGTGGGACTTATACTCAACACTTACGCAATCTTCGCGAGTTATATGTCAATTACTATCACCGATTAAGTTAATCAACATTAATTAGAATTCGGAAATCCTAGCTATTACACTTTTATGATATCTTATCCCTCCTTTTATGCTCCAGAATGCTTCACCTATGGTCCACCTTGATGCCTTGTCCATGAATGTTCCGTTTCCGCTCCAAATTGTGCAAGTTTACCTACAATTGCAATAAAACTTTGTGTAGATCTCTATTTTAACAAAATAGGCAAATATATGCTTAATTGCTATGTATATATTTCTATGCATACGAAAAAAAAGAGGAAAAACTACCTATATGCATGTCTATACTAAGGTCATAATTCATGTCAACAATCTTGTCATACCTATAAATGCCACAAATCCCACAAATCCCACCACAACTCGGCCTTGACGACTCAAAAGTTAACGCCACCAGCGGTGAGGTGGGGAGAAGTGTGTGCACCCTCAAAGATGTTATTGAAATCATTGTGCACATTTTCTCTTCATTCCCTATTACATCTTAACTTCTATAACATTTTGCAACCACTTTCGGTCACCGCCTCACCCAAACATAAGCAACGAAGAGAGGAGTCGATATACCTTAGCGGAGAGACCCCGTTTCGGCCCATGGCCTCCAGTGGAGCTCCAACAATGTGACCATGGGGTGTAACAAAAATTTTCATAGCCATACACAAATTCATAGTAACTGAAAATTTAGGAAACTGTGTAAATATCATCACCCCTTATAATTAACTAGTTAAGAGTAAGGGCGTGTTTGTTATTCATATTTGGATATCGTATATGTGTATCAATTTATAAAATTACATATTTGTTGGTAGGTATATAAGAACATGGGTATCAATATGATATCTTGATATACCCATATTTCACTTGTTCCCCTGTTTTGATACACAAAAAAAATTGATGGTATGGAATATTTTTTTCTCTTCTTCTTCACATTCTTTGTTGCTTCTACAACTCCTTCTCTAAAGATAAAACTCCTAAACTTGTCCATTCTTTACGGTGTGATTTGCACATTTTTCACGGTAGTTTGAACGTCTTATTCTCATCTCTCTGTTAGTTTCATCTTCTCCATGTAAAAAATACACATTTTTCTATTTTCCTCTAGAACTAGAGTTTCTTGGATTTGTGATCAAAATTGAAATGTTATTGATTTAATATTCTTGCTTTGTTGATATACTTGAATAGCCACCATCTAGCTGATTTGAATTTTAACACTAAGGTCTGTTGAAATTCATATGTTCAAATTTTATTATAATGTTGTAAGATATTACTATTGTATTTTAGGTATGGCAATGGGCCGTTGATGAGTGGTATATCACTTCCATCATCTGACCCATATTAAGAAACCTATTAACTGAACCATCATCCACCGATGATCCCTTTACCCTAAAACATAACCGTGGGTAAATGAGTCGGTCGGTTTTTTCAGGCTCACCCTAAAAATTAAGCGACTTTCAAAACAAACAACCAAATATAAAATAATAAGATAATTCGAACTAGATTACCCAAGTGGCAAACTAACAATACAAAATTACATGTCTTCTTTAATTCAAAACAACATTAGATTAAAACTAAGTTTGTGAATAAATAGTTTTATATCGATATTGAACTTGATCGTCATTCGACTTCTATCAATTCTCCGGACATGAAAAATGTTCAAGGGTATGATCTTTAGAAAATCAAAAGATCCTACAAATAATGTAATAAAGATACAATTGACATGATATTTATTTAAGTTTATTATTTTGATTTAGAAGAACATTAGTAGTTAATTGTTTAGCTTAGAAGGAGAGTAGTAATTTCGAAAATTTTAAATTAAGGTGTCGGGTGAACCTTGGACCGGGTGACGGTTTATAATATCTTCACCTGAAACCGTAACCGAAGCAACTCAATTAACCACCACCTTGATTTCAACCTCATTTTATCAAGTTTTTAACCGTCACTATAGTATTTTATATCAAAGATGTAAACATCGGTTTTACCAATATCTTATATACCAAATTGACTCTAACCCAATGATGTGATAACAAGACTCTATTTTCAAAACTCCACGGTACACTATTCAAGTAGATTTGCTTTACCAATATCTTATAGTATTAGTATTTTATACTATTCAAGAAGATTTGACGAATGGGAAGATTTTTGACAGTTTTGTAACATTGAAGCATCACCTCCGCAGTATGTTTTCTTGTCGCCTCAACATCTTCCTCAGGTAGAGGTTTGATGCTTCCTGTAGCTGTATAGGTGAGTGCATTCAGATGAAACATCTGATTTACTTTAGTGTGCATAATCGCCAGCAAGTCCTGTGAGGCATTCAATTTATCAGTGATTTCAGACCTAAAATCCACCATGTCTTTCTGCAAGGTTTCCATACCAAACTCCATGGCATCCAGTCTTTGTGTTGCAAAAGATGAACCGACATCCTGTTTCTTCAAAATCCATTCTCCAGTGAGAGCCTTTTCAATTTCTATGCTCTCAAAACAATCCTCATTGACTTTTCCCGAAGCAATCTGGGTTTCCTCATCAGCAGTCTCGATTGAGAAATATCTAAAGATTTTCGGGAGGAGATTGACATAAGGGAAATGAGTGTCACTAGTGGAATTTATCGTGTGAAGTATATTGTTTAGAATGAGGCTAGGGAGGTCGACATCTAAACCGTTCAATACGTGGTACAACAACTCAAAAGACTGAGCAGTAAGAAAATCCCTGCATTTTGACCTAGGCACAACACATCTCACAAGCACAAAAAAAATGATTCTAGCTTCTAAGGTGAGGCTAGGGAGGTCGACATCTAAACCGTTCAATACGTGGTAATTGCCTCATATTGGTTTGCATCTCATCCATTTCTGCTCTAATCGCGTCTATGTTTTCTTGCGCTCTTGCTCTTTTCTATTCCAAGAGCTCATCTCTAAGCCTTACTTGTTCAAGGCGTCTTCCAACTCAACGTGAACGTCTTTTCAACCATCTTCTTCTGACTAGCTTCTCTTAACCTCCATCGGATGGTTCTTTCCGGTTCAGGGTCATAGGGAATGAGCTCTTTACCAACGCGAGATTTTCGCATAAACCTAAAAGGGAAGGAAACTCCTACAAGAACAACTATTCAAAGCAAAAAGTTCTAACTAGACAACCGAAATTGCCGCTTGGTCTAGACCATGTCCCCGGCAACGGCGCCAAAAACTTGTTCGCTCTCAGATGTGTGTGTAATATGAAAGAAAATGTCTTAAATTTATTCCGAAAATAAAGCGAATAAGCGAACCCGCAGTGTACGAATCAATCGTAATAAAGACAAATATTTCAGGGTCGATCACAGGGAATGTGATGACACCAAATAGTAACAAATCAATCTAGTTAAGACAACTGCAAATATCGATGACTGAATTGAACAAAAGCAATGATAAGAATATATGTAATAATCGGGAAATTATAGATTCGAGAGATCAAGGTATCCAATGTGTGTTCTGAGTGTGTCAGATTCAGTCCACCAATCCTTTGATACAACCATGATATCTTATAGAAGGATCTAGGGCTTGAAGTATTTGTTTTGGGCCGTTTTCACTAAACCACGGGTGAACTCATATACAATCTCGGCCGAGATTTCCTCTCATGAACCGAGATTTGTATCTGTGGCGTGTTATCTCTTAGTTCTTCCTTCTATCTTCTTTTATGATATCTTATCCCTCCTTTTATGCTCCATAATACTTCACCTATGGTCCACCTTGATGCCTTGTCCATGAATGCTCCATTTCCGCTCCAAATTGTGCAAGTTTACCTACAATTGCAATAAAACTTTGTGTAGATCTCTATCTCAACAAAATAGACAAATATATGCTTAATTGCTATGAATATATGTCTATGCATACAAAAAAAAGGAAAAACTACCTAGATGCATGTCTATACTAAGGTCATAATTCATGTCATCAATCTTGTCATACCTACAAATGCCACAGATCCCACAAATCCCACCACAACTCGGCCTCGACGACTCAAAAGATAACGCCACCGGCGGTGAGATGGGGAGAAGCGTGTGCACCCTCAAAGATGTCATTGAAATCATTGTGCACATTTTCTCTTCATTCCCTATTACATCTTAGCTTCCATAACATTTTGCAACCACTTCCGGTCACTGCCTCACCCAAACATAAGCAATGAAGAGAGGAGTCGATATACCTTAGCGGAGAGACCCCGTTTCGGCGCATGGCCTCCAGTGGAGCTCCAACAACGTGACCATGAGTTGTTAAAATTGGCACGGATGTAGTCCGAGTGTAACAAAAATTTTCATTGCCATCCACAAATTCATAGTAACTGATAATTTAGGAAACTGTGTAAATACATTACCCCTTATAATTAATTGGTTAAGAGTAAGGGCGTGTTTGTTATCCATATTTGGATATCATACAATTGTGTCGAATTATAAATATTTCATATTTGTTGGTAGGTATATAAAAACATGGGTATCAATATGATATCTTGATATACCCATATTTCACTTGTTCCCCTGTTTTGATACACAAAAAAAATTGGCGGTATAGAATATTTTGTGTCTTCTTCTTCACATTCTTTGTTGCTTCTGCAACTCCTTCTCTAAAGATAAAACTCCCAAACTTGTCCCTTCTTTACGGTGTGATTTGCGCATTTTCACAGTAGTTTGAACGTCTTATTCTCATCTCTCTGTTAGTTTCATTTTCTCCATGTAAAAAAATACACATTTTTTCTATTTTCCTCTAGGTCTAGACTTTCTTGGATTTGTGATCAAAATTGAAATGTTATTGATTTAATATTCTTGCTTTGTTGATATACTTGAATAGCCACCATCTAGCTTATTTGAATTTTAACACTAAGGTCTATTGAAATTCATATGTAAGATATCAATATTGTATTTTAGGTATGGCCATGGGTCGTTGATGAGTGGTATATCACTTCCATCTGACCCATATTAAGAAACCTATTAACTGAACCATCACCCACCGATGATCCCTTTACCCTAAAGCATAACCGTGGGTAAATGAGTTGGTCGGTTTTTCCAAGTTCACCCTATAAATTAAGCGACTTTCAAAACAAAGAACCAAATATAACATAATAAGATAATTCGATAACTAGATTACTCAAGTGGCAAACTAACAATTCAAAATTACATGTCTTCTTAAAATTCAAAACAACAGTAGATTAAAACTAAGTTTGTGAATCAAATAGTTTTATATCGATATTGAACTTGATCGTCATTCGGCTTCCATAAATTCTCCGGACCTGAAAAATGTTCAAGGGTGTGATCTTTAGAAAATCAAAAGATCCTACAAACATTGGACATGAATTTGTGGATGGTTATGAAAATTAAGGTGTCGGGTGAACCTCGGATCGGGTGTCGGTTTTTAATATCTTCACCTGAACCCGCAACTGAACCAACACCAAATCGACCACCACATTGATTTCAACCTCATTTTATCGAGTTTTTAACAGTCAATATAATATCTTATATCAAAGATGTAAACATCGGTCTTACCAATATCTTATATACCAAATTGACTCTAACCCATTGATGTGATAACAAGACTCTATTTTCAAACCTCCACGGTACACTATTCAAGCAGATTTGCTTTAATTTATTAGTATTTGTAGTAAGTGCGTGATGTACGACGGTAGCTATCTCAGAGGTATCCTATTTTAGAAATGTGAAGATTCCCTTTGTATCTGTCCCTTACCTATAACCATGTATGTGGTCCATGTTGCCTGAACCGGAGTTCGCTTGCAATATGAGCAACAACCTGTTTCTGAGTACCTGCACTTTAACGTCATAATGCTTGAATGAATTAATGAAAACCGAATTATGCTATAACAACCAATACAACTGTGGTTTGTAACAGGGGTACCAATTCAACTAGCATACACAATTTTGGCTCTCAAGATATCTAAACCTAAGTATACCAAAAAGAATGGAAGTAATTACAGGTGCCACTTTCCCTAAAGCATTAAATTATACGGCTGAATTTGCTAGCACTGTACTCTACCTATCATTCCGAGCCCAAATCTACTCAAATGTACACTTTCTTATCATCCTCACAGAATCATGTTCAAATCAGACAGGTCATCCATTGGTATTTCAAGCCCCATAGAATCATGCTCTGGCAAAATATCCTCATCCAGATTAAACCAAGAACTCAGATCTTGATTGCTGTCCACACCTAGCCCTATCGAGTCTAACTCCTGCAAGTTAGTCAAGTCTATTGGATCCTTGGATGATTCAAGAACCCTACCATTAGTGACCAATTCACGTGCACTACTAGTTGAGGGGAATACGGGGTGTGTTGACAACTGGGCTGTCCTTTGCTTTGGATTTGATTTCGCCTTCCTCTCACCCCGTAAGTTAGTTATAGACAGACGGCCAGATTTAGCTGATAAACCTTTGTTTCTATCTCTCTCGCTCCTTTTCCCCTTGACTCCACCACCCATTAGAGTGTTTTCAAGAGGTGGTGGTTTCAAGGCAGGGCCGCTGCCAAAATAATCGAGCAGGACTTCCTTCTTTCTTTCTGGTTTATTATCACGAACACCAGGTTGCTCCGTACCAGTAGAATATGATCCTGGAATTATTAGAGCAAAAACTTTCAACTGAAGTGCGCCAAGAAAGATAAATGAAGTTAAAAGATCTCATCCCACCACAAATCCACTTGAGCAGATATGCATTGTAATAACATATACACCATGAATGTAAATTCATGCAACTGTGAAAAATGTTATCATTCTAGCCTTTTCCGCACTTTTTAAGGAGACTATCAAATATAATATTATACCCTACTTATTCCTTTACTTCTTACTTAATTGAATATCACTAAAAGGCATTCTACTCAATAGAGAAAAAAATAGCCACAATGACATATACTTCTAAACAAAATTCAAGGCTAAACCAGCAAAAACTTTCATGCAACTGGAGTATTGATCTTATAATGCTGACCTGGTGCTTTGGCTTCAGATTGCAAGTTATGGTCTGTTAAACCATCAATGCTACACGGAGGTGGACATGCAAATATGACATCCCGAAGTGCAGGCTCACCAAAACAACTTTTGCTAGTATCTTCAAACTTATGACATCTAGCAAGGGTTCGCTTTACAAAAGCCAAAGCAACATGCCTTGGGACCTTGCTAACCCCCATTTTACCAGCAGTGTTCCCTCGAGTTGCCTGAATAATAAACAGACATGATTCAATTTTTTTGGTAGGAAAACAGACATTATTCAATGTAGATGTCCACTTGAACTATTTACTTTGTGCAAGATAAACAGACACTCTTAAAAAAGAAACGAAAAACAAAAAAAGGAAATTATTGGAGCAGAATTGCTTCATCACTGACAATACACTAATACAGAAGCAAAAAAAATCCAGTAAAGGCACCTGCAATTTTCTATAAGCCAACACAACAAGTCTGCTCATTGCAACCTGTTCAAGTTCCCTGCAGATTCATCAAATAAAGGTAAGAGTCAACAAGGATAATTACTATGTTGTCAGATAAGTTACACAATTAGAAGTTCAAAAACATTGGGCCAACTATGAAAATCAGTTTGATTCAAAATAATGTCTAATATTTTCTAAATAAACAGCTAATGTTGTTCGACTAATACCTTTAAAAGCATTTGGCAATTATTTTATAAAACAAAACTATTAAGAAGCAAAAATGTTTCCATCTTGATTATTTCATGCAGACTCATTCGTGATAGGGCTCGTGGCAAGCTGCTTTACAAGATAGGAAACAGAAGTACAGTGCTCTCTGACAGAACAAGGAGCATTAGAGGATGCAATCATAAGCTAAAAAATAATGTACCATTGCTTCAACTCCTTTTCCACTTCAACAGCTTTCCATATTTTTTCCAAGTGTAATTTCTTCCTGTTAGCCTATATCATCAGAATGGTAACCGGTTGTTAAAAAATATCAAACAGTTTAGCAGTCGAAGAGAGCATTAGGCTGAAACAAAACAGATTAGGTTTTGTCAATAAAAGATAACCATGAAAATTTGTGTGACTAAAGCCATTTTTAAATATGATACCAGATGGGTCTATCAAGCAAGTTGATTACAACTCCAACAGAACAATTTCTTGTCAATTTGTCCAGTTACATGGTCTTAAAATTACTGACTTACCTCCTGGCAAAATTTCTTCTTCAGTTGTATAATCTCTTGTGGAAATACTTCATCCTCCCCTTCAGCAAAATCAGACTGTGTGAATTGAAACAAAACAAATTAGATTAAACATAGGAATCGAGCAGAACAAGATGACTAGCCAGAATGGCAATGAACACAGCTTCTATGAGCAAAACATAAAGATTATTGAACTGCCAAAGGTGCTAAATTATTTTCCCCTATATTACTCTTTCAGCGTTTCATTTCTAATAAGATATACATCGGTCATGCAAGAAGAACCCCTCTTCTCCTATTGGACATACCACAGTTTCTGGATGTAAACCAATGCTCTGCAGCTCAGCCTCTAGCTTTTCATCCATAGACATCAGTACGTAATGACCTTGTGATGCCGAATTAATGGACATGTTAATCCGTGGACTTGCAAATACTCCAACCTCTGATTGCAAGAACAAGCTACAGTCCCCCTGCAACAGATTGTCCTGAAAAGGAATTTCAACACTAGAGCTCCTACTGTGAGTGTCTCCATTACAATTATTTTGTTCAAGTTCTGCAAATTCATCTTCCGTGATGAGAGCAGACAATACTCTTTGGTGTAAAGAGGGCATGCTGTTATGCTCTCCCTCACTCTGCTGACTTTGGTTGACAAGGCCCATACTCATAATTGGCTCAAACCCATAACTCATTTCAACTTTTTCTCCTTCAGGCTGAAAGATTCTAGACTGATGCTTCTCTTCTCTTAAGATGTATTTCTGGAAAGGAAAAAGTATCAAAGCCGGTGAACGAAATATATGTATCAAGTTTGCTTAGAAATGATTAGTTCGTAGAAAAGTAAGACAATGACCAAAACATACCACGTCGTTATCGGAAATAAACTTTTCAGTTGCGCTTTCTTGGTGCTCCGCCAATGGTTTTAACTAGTAACAAGTTAAACAGGAAGAATAAATTAACAACTTTGCGTGCACTAGAAAGATATCAGATTTAAACACCCATTTAATTTCCTTATAACCTTTTCCATCAAATGAGACTCGTCATCAACCGTGATAGAGAATAACGGTTCCATCTTCTTCCAGAATGTTGAGGAGCAGGCAAGATCTAAAAAAACAAATAGATTGGTGTCAAATAAAATTGATATGGCATGAAAACATAATGAGGGTGGACGCATACAATTTGCACTGCAAGTGAAATGTGCAGCTGCCAAAAGATCTTCTCGGTCATCATCAGATTCGCCTGGAACAAAGGGGGCATATATTAGAAAAATGTATCATAGATGAATACTATATACAGAACGGAAGATACTAATACATGCTACCTTATGGAACCATACAGGGACATAAGTGAAATACAAGTATTCACTTCGTTTTCACATTCATCGTATCCTTCTACTAACTGGAAACAGAGATCTAAATATTGTTGACAACAACTATGACTGTATTAGGATTCCAAATTTAATAAAATACCAACAGAACAGGTTCTAAATGTTTACTTCCAAGAGCGGGAGAGAAAGAGAGAGACTCAAATTAGAAGAAAACAAGGGAACTAGTGCAAGACAAATATTGTAACAGCAAAGGAGAGTAACTCCCCTTCTGCAAGTTAGTATCTTCTTTTTCTGTAAACAGCATGGGAACAACTCAACTGAGTTGGGTTCCTGTACTAAATAGAAGGAAATTTGCATAGCATGCATGTCACTTTGGATTGTAGACTTAGACAAGTCTTTAAAATCAAACAACCAAGCATTGCACCTCTTTTTTTTCTCATTTCTTGCATTATAAATAGACACGAGTACCAGTAGTTGATTGACATCATACCTGTACAATCTGGAGAATAACCATTTGGAACAAGACCAAGTCGCGTAAATCCCTTGCGTTCTGAGTTCTTTTTAAGTGGAGGGCGGCCTGATTTACTATAAAGTACCAACAAAATCAACCATGAGTAAGTTTATAAAGGTGAATGACAAATGTACCTTTAGATAATCTGATTTAAGATCTAAACCTTCCATTCTTATCAGAACCAGGCTTTGTGTTCACAGGCTTAGCTGTAGCAGGAGATGGGCCCCTTCCACCGCGCCCCTGTTTGCGCACACCATCTCCTATCTCTTCATTAACAAGCAATCCATTCTTCTTGGCAAGAAGTCCTGGAGAGGCAACATACAGATATCCATTTGCAACTCTGTCCTCTGATTCAAAACTGCCTGCTGCTCTACCTTCAAAAGAACCAGTATCTTCACCCTCAGACAATCTAGCTGGAGAAGGAGTATCCTCACTCTTCACCTTTATCTGTGGGATATTACTGGCCATATTCCTTGCAGGAAGGGAGCCATTGAACCCACCAGAAGATAAAACATACCCAGATGCTGAACACCTTTCAGGCGAGATAACGGACTCATTGTTCTTGGAGGTTGGAGACATAATATTGGATCTCCTAATACGGGAACTTTTTTGTTGTCTTTGCCCAACCCATTGAGTCATTTGTGGAGGTGATGATTCACTTGAAAAAGCTCGCTTACGATTATGAATGCCTCCCAAGGAATGCAACTTATTCACATTTGATGGCAGTTCCCAGTCCTCTAGTGTGCTAGCCATATGAGAAAAAGGAGATGAGTCACCCGTTATTGGAGGTCCAGATCCAGAAGCTTGTGAAGCCTTTCCCTTTGGTATCAAACATGGATTCGCCAAATGACTTTCATCACACATACTTAACCTAAGAACGTATATGGATGAATTTTGAATTAATATGGTGAAGTTTGTGCATAACCATGAAATTACAAAACTGTGAATGAATAAAGGAAATTAAGTCAAGCTAATGTACAACCTCAAATTACTATTACAACCATTAAATAAATAATGGATGAGTTAATGACATACTTATTATTGCCTTTTTGAAATATTTCATCCTTATTCATCCCTCCATGCTCTGTAGAAAAAGAGACCTTGTCCATTTCAATTTTAGGTGTTGATCGGATACTTGAACCAGAGGCAGATGGAGTACCATCAGGTTTGGTATTGCCAACAGCACCATTAGAAGACAATCTGCAAAATTAGATACAAATCACATACTCCCTCCAACTCGTTATTGTTTTCCATTTTCAGCCAATGCACCCCTAAAGGCCTAAACAAGACAATGCAGAATTTTCTCACCCTTGGTATTTGAATTTCCTTTAATGAATAAAAAAACTACTGGTGGGAGTTTTTCTTTTTCTCCAGCACTAGCAATTAGTGAGATTAATAGTTGTTTTGGAATTCATTTACTTGTTTGTTATTGCCAATTAAAACAGTGGGGGACATAATTGACTTATTTGTCATTGTCAATTACATAAGTGGAGACATACTTGAGAAAATTAAGATATTGTATTGGTATTGTCAAAAATTACATAAATTGGAACACAAATTTTCCTCTCAAATGACAAATAAAAAAGAAGACAGAGTGAATGTTTGATATGATACATGCAACACAGTCACAGGAAAGATATGTAACACTGCACATCATGCTCTATCACAGAAGATGTTTCTTGAAATTTTTTCCTAAGAAAGAAGTAAAGAGAGCTTGGAAAAGCAAACATTTAAAAATCTCAAATATAGTTCATGAAGACAGGTCAGCTCTCGGGCCCTCGGCAATGTACATTTCTGTTTTTTTTCCTTTTTATAAATAAGGCAGTGCATTTATCACATTCAACCATAATTTCACATATAGCATAAATGGTGTGGTTTGCAGCTTAATGTTAAGTTCGTCTCAAAGTGCTATCAACTATTAGTCAATTTACCATTTGTTTGGTATGAAAGGTTTAACATACAATTAGGACCTAAAATAATCCAAAGTCGGCACTAAAAACAACTACAGGGTCGTCCCCTAGGTACTTCTGTTATCTCATTTTCCAGCAACGATTTCACTAGTGTCCATAGATCAATGAAAAGAGTTGGAAACCGCTTGCAAAGTCAAAAACACAGGACATACTTGAAAAAAAAATCAGAAGTAATTTTCTTCCCATATACTTCCAATCAAACAAATGCTGGGACGTCTCACCGTTTATAGATATTTCAGCTTAGATATATAAAGTATGTAAGTTACCTGAAAGCAGGAGTGCCAGAAGATGGAACTCTGGAGTCACTACCAAGCCTACCATGCATTGCTCTTTTTATCTCCCCATCACCGTCAATAGGTCTAGGAAAAACATTGCTCACAGAACGCTTCCTTTTCATTTTTTTGTCCCAGCTTTCTCCCCCAGCAGGCAATCTGCACATCTTTTCTTCAACAGAATCTGAATTCAAACTACCTTGTTTGATATCCTTGTCTTTCCCTAAGATCATATGCTGCCTTGGTATGCCAGTACGCCACCCGTCTAACTGCAAAAAGGAAACACAAAAAATTACACATGATAAAAATACGGGAGGCAACACTAACCCATTCCGAGGAAAAAATAGTTAGATGAAATATGAAGAAACAGGGGAAGGCCGAGACTGCTAGTTCAAATAAAATTTTTTTTCCGCAAAGCTCGGTTAATCTATCATTTGCTACAACCTGTTTCCAGTCCAACAGAGTATGCATCAGGAACTGAAATGAATAGTGGGTGCATAATGAAAAGTAATTGCTAGATGAAAACAATTGCATCACAGATACACATCAAAAAATGTCTAGTAATTTTCTATGGTCATCTTCAAGGTGTAAATGCCAAAGCTTTTTTCTTTTACACAAAATACTCCCACCCTAGGTGTCTTTTTTCTTTCCAACCTAATGATAGCCGTTAACGCATTGTATTTAGTTTCAGCGAGGGTCTACTGGCTTGTTCAAGTGGTTTATTATGAAAGCTTTTTTCTTCTACTGGCTTGAATGACATGAAGATGGTAACTTCTTCAAAAGTTAGTTGCTTTTTAATTAAGATGGATCAAAAATCTCATGTATACCTAAATTACTATGTACTGAGAATCCAATATTTTCCTTATATAAATACTAAAAGTAACAAGTGAAAGAAATAACGTTCATAGTGAAGGGGCATGGGATTGGTGTAGGTGTAGAGGTTGTTCAAGTGGTTTATTATGAAAGCTCAACAGGATGCAAGATAGTGACAAAGCATTTTGTACAAGTTTTGTGCCGGTTTAATTTACAGATTTATTAAAACCTATGGCTCATTTACAATTGTCATGCGAACAAGGAGAGGAATCAAACAATGACCGACAATCATTGATCCTCTGAAAGAGAAGAAACTGATATTACAACACCAGGTAATAATTCACTCATTTTGTTGACCCAAAAAGTGAATAGTGATCAAACTTAAGCCTTTGCAATCAAAATTAAAGAAAAAATTGACAAAAAGGAAAGGAAATATTGAACTCCTTGTATACAAACCCGCATATCTGCTGATGGTGTACGGGGACGCTTGTTGAGAGCACTCTTGCCCCTGTCATCCCCTACATGTGTCACTAAATCAGGAGATTTCATATGGGATTTTGCTCCTGTCTTCAATAAGCTTGGATCACTTGATCTTTCATTTATTTGCAGTTTCCTTAGATATGCGGTCAATTTATTCAAATTTTCATCCAACCTTTTGACTCTAACTCTGCATTTCACAGACGTCACAATTTGAGTGAAAAGAATATTCATATTTTATCTCCATCTAAAAAGTATTTAATATACACACCAACAATTGATTATGATGCTAACAACTTTCAGCATTATACCTCAATACATCTAATAAGCAATTCGCACTTTGAAATTAATTAAGGACACATTAGTTCATGATGTTGAAAAGTAGAAAAGTATTAGACGGAAACAGTTAACAGGTAACAGGTAAATACCATTCAGAAGCTAGCACAGACACGGATACAAGACATGGGCCACGGGACACGGAAATGGGAGGACACTGGGAAGCAGCAATCCCAATAAACACAGGACATAAATACAGCTAGGATACAACACTTTGAGTTATATGATATTTCAAAGATCTTGTAAAGAGCATTAGATAAAAATGACAATTAAGTCACATAGATAATATGATCAATAATATAATGGAAGATAGCATAAAGACCAAACAAGGAAGCACGGCTACCCATGATGTTGACTGTGGCTGCGGTGAGATCCGAAGGGACTATTTTAAGGTTAAGTTTCACTTTAGAAATGAGGATGGATATAAAACATAATATAAATCAGTTAAGTACTTTGCCTCTTATAACTTATTTATAAAATAGAAGGTTGATTTTTAACATTAAAAATGGGTTGACCGAACACGGTGAGCGTCCCGGAGTGACCGAGACAGTTCAGTTGCCTGAACCGGAATGTCCTTGAGCTTTTGAGCATCCGAAGTGAGATATGGCACTCCGAAGAGGTGTGCATGCTTCTAAGTTAATAAGCAATTAATTACAGTAGTCATCCCCGCATACCTGGCTTTATCATTGCCATCTTGAACACTTCCTCTCAAACGGTTCAGTTCATCAACGGCTAGCGGCGGCACAGGCTTAGAATGAGCAGCATCAGAAGAATTATCTTCAGAGATGGTACCAACGGAGAAGCTGAGTGCCCTTCTTAAGTCAAGAGACCGAGAGTGCTTCTGATCACCCAATGCAATAGGCTCCAACATCAAACACTGAGATATGGGTGGCAAATCACTTGCTTTCCCCTTGGACATACTAGCTCCAGAGCCGAAAGGCCGGCCATTGCTGTTCTCACGAAAGCTCCCAAGCCTTTCCAAACTGACCCCATGGTTAGCTCCCCGTGACCCATTAGCATAGCTCCCCGGAAAGCCCAGATCCTCTGGACTAATAAATTTTGAGTCACACTTGGCATTTCCAACCATTTTTTCAAGTGAACTTATAATAACTCATGTCCAGTAACAATAATTATTTCCGTCCCAATAGCAGGCATTTTTATTACTTCACCAAGTGACCTAAACACAAATTGACAATGCAGATAAAGAAAAAGTAAGTAAGCATTGGTGAGAGACATGCTAAAGAGTAGAACTCGACGAAGCAACCAACACTAGAGAAGTTGACTGAACAGTAACAGTGAACATCAGTCTGATCGTCCGCAAATTCCTCAACAATGAACAAAATTCGGATAAATAGCTCCCGAAGTGGATAAACTAATCCAAATCAAATACACGGAATTGACAACTTAAACAAAAAACCCAAAAATAGTCCAGCAAAATCCGGAATTCACAAAATTAAGCTCCGAACTGAGTAGCGGAGCTTGGGTGAAGTCATCGACTACTAAACAAGCAATCAAAGCAAGTGATAGATACTGGAAACCCTAGTTGAACCGTAATTTTCTAGGGTTTATCCGAAGCACACAAAAGAGCGGTGGAGAAGAGAGAAAACACGAAATTGGTAGCAAGAAAGAGAGTAAAAGCAAGGATTTGAGAAGCAGAAGTTGAGGAGAAGCAGGAAAGCAATCAGAACGTACCGGCATTGACCGATCGAAGGAGAGAAGAGGAGGGATCGTAATCGTGGGCGGGGAACCGGGAAAGGGAAAAAGAAAAGGAAAAGGAAAATGGGCGTTTGTAGTGAGAGAAAGTAGAAGCACAGAGGAGAGGAGAAGGGTGGCTGTCTATTTTTTTCCTCTCACCTCTTACAAACATTTTCCCTCCGTCGTCGAGATTCTTAACAGAGACTATTAGTTTGTGTGGGGCCCTCCAAATAGGATATGTTTCAAACGTAGGCTCAACTAATTGAGATGAGATGACCTCAACTAATTGAGGTCATCTCATCAACGGACACTTTTGCCTTCGCACTTTTCAGATTAAGCTTCCAATTTCTGACCAAAAACAAGTTATGGAATTTCAATGCATACCTATTACCTACCGAGTCGTTTGTCAAATTATTTGTCGAGTCGGAAAATAAGGAACGGTTAACGTGCGCGCCAAGTAAGAGTACATATATACAAATATAGAAATGAAAAAATATAAGCAAAACGGCATCAATTAGGTAATTATGACCGGGGTAATGCAAGAAAAATAACGAACAACCATTCCAACCCGTCACCTTCCGATGACGGGTGATGTGATACGGCAAGCCTGATCCTCAAGAATGACCGTTAGAGGGCATCCTTCTAGATTATCTCCTCGATCGATTGAGGTGTAACTATTCAAGGACGGGAAGGACATCGGCTACGGTATTGATTTCCCTTAAAATATATTTGATTCGGATCTCCTTAAAAAAACAATTAGAAATAAAATATCACAAATAAGTATTTATGACTGTTATAGTGGTTTCCATTTACCTATGATGCATTTGATCATGTTAGGTTGTACATCTCAATTTCCACTTTCAGTATGACACTATGCCTAGTTCTCTTAGTTTCATTAGCACTTTTAAAAGGACATGTGCTTCCATTTCAAAGACCGGTAGAATTGGAAGTTTGTCACAGGTGAGTGAAACGATTTTTGCATTATGGAAAACAGAGGTTGTTTCATTTCTCGTTCTAGATGCGTCGAAATTAAATTTCACAAAACCGTCATTTGGTAGTTCCCATTATATATTTCTAATATTCCTCCTACTATGGGGAAGTTTTTTATAGGGTCAGTTTGGGCATCTTCTTTATTGGATTTCGTTCATGCTTTGATGTGTGAAATTATAAACTCCTTAGTATTATTCTTACACATGAAATCATCACTTTTAAAAGTTAAAACTCCACGAAATAAAGAAAATTGTTTTAAACTCATCCTCATTCATGTTATCTCTTAAAAAGTTTAACGTGTTGCTTGGTTGGTGAGGGTTTCAATTGATTGTGTTGAATATATCACCCTTAGTTAATAGTACATCCTTTTTTTTATTATTGGACATTCTATTAGCAAATGTTCAAAGCCTTTCAGGTTATGTTTACAAAAGACATACTAGCAGAACTTCTATGTTTTGAGTTCTTAATTTCTCTTTGGTTTGTACACCTTTTTTTTCATAAAAAGTTGCTTTATTTTTGGGATGTTTAATTTTCCATATCCAATACAATGGTAGTTTCTCATGGGTTTTTCTTCATGTAACATATCTATAACTGACTTTGTGGAGAACCATCCATGTGTTGTCTGATGATGGTACATTTTTTTTGTATGTAAATTGTCTGGGATATGTAATATTTCAATTTTTTGAAATTATGGAGTTCGGGATGTAACGCCCCAAAATGGGATATAGCGTTACAACGCCAAGAGTCTCGGACGAGGACTCCCTAAGGCTTATATAAAAGATAAAGATATATAAAATAAATCACAAGGGCATAAGTTGCCAACAATAGAAATTATAATATCCAAAATACATCTTATAACGTCAACCACAAAAGGGTTCCAAACCACAATAACAAAACAACCATAATGGTCAAACTCAAGGTCAACGGTAATCAAAGTTTAGAAGCGCAATCCAACCCAAAAGATATACAACAGAAGTTAGGAACAAGTCCTAGAGAAACAAAACCACCACAAGCTCACCCAACATGCCTCTCATTAGGGACCTTGACCTCCATGCTACTGAATTGATCATGTACCTAATTACGTCAAAAACATAACCAACTCACCGTGGTGGGGTTAGTCTTCTACATAGAATAAGCCGATACATAAGTAGTGTGTGTGTGTGTATATATAAAAATGAGACATAAGTAAAAGCATATATAGTATCACATGATCTTTGGAAATACTAAAAGGATTAAATAATCAATATGCTTCTAAAATCATCATAAGTCTCAAAGTGTTTAAATCATCATGTCTCAAATACTCAAATCATCTCGAAAAGTTTCAAACGATATCATCTCAAAAGAATACTCATAACCATTTTAAAAGAGTTCAAACTCAATAACTCGTAATAATTTCAAATAACTCATAATACTCAAATAAACTCATGATCATCAAAGGAGTTCAAAACCAACATCATATCAATAAACTCTTCAAAGTCAAATAAACTCATAATCATCTCAAAAGATTTCAAAATCAATATCATCTCAATCACTTGTAGACATCTCAGAAGAGTTCGTAATCAATATCATCTCAATAAACTCGTAATACTAAATCAACCAGTATAACATCCAACGGTCAATTTAACAAAACGGGGTAACAAGGTAATTCCTTTCTCCTTTCTCAAATCCATCACAAGAATCATCTAAATCACAATACAAAACCTCCTCAAGCATTTTTACTTTAGAAATCGTATTCAAATAACGAGTGTTGTATTTTAATTTAAAACAGGTTCAACTCATGTTGAACACGAAGATACCTCTTAACCCCGATCATGGGATGATCACGACAGTCACGAATCAGGTGCAATCCTCACCACACACAATGGTCGGGCACAATATCGGCCGTACAAACCAAGATTTCCACCGTTGCGAGCATGACCCACCTAAACCGAGGAGCGTAAATCATGGAAAATAAATAGGTTGGCAAATTTGTCGGTGTGGTTATAGACTAACTCATCTCTCATAATAATAGGGCAAATTGTCCGTTGTTGTCATAGACCAAATCATCTCTTGTATCCAATATGGCAAAATGCTGCTTAGGTCAAAGACCAAATCATCTCAAATCCTCAATATCAATAGTCACGTTCTTTTCCAAAATATCTCAAAGAAAAATCATTAAAGTATCACAATCCAAAATAAACACATCGCACCAATATTGGCAAATCAACTCAAGTTAAGTATTCTTAAAGGCTTTCAAAATCAACTTATCAACTTATTTCATATTCTCAAATGAAAGGCAATATCAATACACTTTCCATACACTTTTAATAACACTTTATCTTTAAACATCATAATGTATATATCTCACAAATATCAAACCAACATCTTTCAAAACGTCAAAACATGCATGTAACAAGATAATGACTTAAACGTAATCATGCTCATATAAAAAGCTCACAAGTACTTGCCTAGATAAAATCTTACTCAACGACTTAAAGCCAAAACGACAATGTCGACAAACTTGACAAATAACCTAAACAAGTAAAGAACACACAATCAACAAACATATACTATATCATCACAAAACACCATCTAATAGGTGTAGAAGTGACTTACGTAATCCCAACTCGATTTTGGGTTGTACTTCTCTTAGGATTTGCACAAAACTAGTTATCCAATATCCAATTCATAATCCATAACAACTTCTCAATCAAGATTTTAAGCATACTCAAGTATCATCGACAAAACGGAAGTCGACCGGTTGTTGAATTTTGACTTGACCTAAACCTTCTCCGAAGGTGATTCCAAACCTAAAACACAACAACTAAATAAGTTTAACTCTATAAGCTAAACTTGGGTTATAAAATATAATATATATAAATATAGTTTAAATTCCATAATTATAAAATTTGGTCAAATTTCGTAAATATACTTTTTGGGGCAAATAATGCAAATCCAAAAGTTTGGGCCTTTCTTAAGAATATAAAGTTTGGCTAAAAATTTTAATTACTTTTCCCAGGGGTATTTTTGCAAAAACAAAAAACCTGGGCCTTTACGTAATTAAAAGTTTTGGTCATTTTCTGCAAATAACCAGTCGAGGGCAAAAACGTTAGAAAATAAAACTATAGGCCAAAAATGTAAATATAACTTTGGGTGGTTTTGCATAATATACCTTAAATATAGGGGCCGATTGTAAATAACCAGGAACTGGGCGGGGCTTTGCTGGCATTTTTCCGGCGGCGCTGGCGGCTGCAAGGGAGGCAGTGGTGCTCCTCGACGGCCCAGAGCATGGGCTTCCCGATGGTAGCGACGACAACGTCTTATCCGAAGGTGGTGAAAAATTTTGGCGATGGCAAAAAGAGCTCGAGGAGGTTGCGGTTGGTGGCTCTAGAGGAGGAAAAGAAGAGTTAAAGAGGTCGATGAAGGTTAAAAAAGAGAGCTCCGGTAAGAGAGACGGAAGGTGTGAAGGATGAGTGGCGGTGCTTGCTTGTATTCCTAGAGAAAGAGCTGTAGGTTGGTGGAGAGCGTTAAAGAAGAAGTGAGAAGATGGAAGTGTAGAGATTGGGAGGTGATAAGATGTAGAGAGTGTGATGGGTTGCTGCTTATGGGAGACGAAGAGAGTGAAGACGGGGGAGAAAAGAGGAGAGGTGAGGGAGAAAACAAAGGTCGAGGGTAGCTTGGGCGGGCGTTGAGGTGGTTGCAAGAGCTAGCATGGTGCAAAAAGGTCGAGGCCACGTGAGGGTAGCATGGGCTAGGTAGGGAGGCTAGGGTCGGGAGTTGTAGGGAAAAAGGCTAGCTTGGGGCAGGAGTAGCTGTTGTTGGGATAAGAGGGAGTAGGATGGGCGGCTAGAAGAGGGAGAACCGTTGGTGTCAGGCGGCTTCATGAGAGCCCGGGGAGTAGTGACGATGGTGCTAGTTGGCGCCAAGTGGTGAGGGCGTGCTGGAGACGAAGCGACGATGGCAGCAGGCAATGTGAGCAAAAGGGGCTATGGTGCCAGAGGGCTCCATATGGCGTGGTGGAGGAGGTGATGGTGCCAAACAACACCATATGACGTCAAGGGTGCCGAGAGGAAGGAGGTTGATGGCTCTAGGTGGTAACGGAAACGGCACCAAGAGGCATAACGTCTTCTGGTGTCAGGCGGCACTAAGAGGCGCTAGTTGGTGCCCGATGGTGAGGAAAGAAAGAAAGAAAAATAAAAATAAAAAAAACTCGATAAAAAATATTCGGAACTGATGTTTTGGATCAGAAAAGTTTTCCGAACCTTTCCGTAAAAATAATTAAGAATGAATATATATATATATATATATATATATATATATATATATATATATATATATATATATATATATATATATATATATATATATATATATATATATATATATATATATATATATATTAAAACGTAAAGCTGTTAGGTGTCCAAAAATAAATTTTTTTTTTAGAAACGAGTGAAAGTAATAGTTCAAAACTTATTAAGGAATAGTTCATAACTTATAAAAGAATAGTTCATGAATTATAATAGAATAGTTCATTGTACAAAATTTATAAAGGAGTGAAAGTAATAGTTCAAAACTTATTAAGGGATAGTTCATAACTTATAAAAGGATAGTTCATGAATTATAATAGAATAGTTCATAGTGCAAAATTTATAAAGAATAGTGCATAACTTATAAAATGATAGTTCATGAATTATAATTGAATAGTTCATAACATATAAACGATTAATTTATAAATAATTTGATATAATATATTAAAAATTAATATTTCATGAATTATATGGGAATAGTTCAAAGTTTATACGAGAATAGTGCAAAATTTATAACATGGCAGTTCAAAAAAATTATCATTCGTTTCTGGAAAAAAAAAATAAAAAATTGGGCACGTGTCAGCTCTACGTTCAGCCGCACGGCCCTACCCGAAATTATAAACCGCACCTAAACATCTACCTATATATATATATACTCGTAAAATATCTTTTACGATATAAATACTCTCAAAAATATATAGGATAATAAGAAAAATACGGAAAAATATTTATATAATACTCACCTTATATTAGGGGTGTTTCACGAGATGTATCTCTCACCTTGATTCTTAGTTCTTGTCCATGTCTCGTGTTATGTTTGTTGTGATTAGGTCGCAAACCTTAAGGTCAGTATCAACATTTGTGTATGGGGGTATTTGCGATAATCGGTTCTAGCTTTATCTAGTCGTTAGTCTAGACTTTTACAAATTCAACCCCACTTGCCATAGAAAACTTTTTGAAAATATCTTTTAGACTTATGAGTTTTTCCATCTCCATGATTTGTTTTCTTTTATATATATACACATATGTAGTCTAATAGGTTTTTGTTCTCTAAGTATTTTTCTAAAACAACTCTTACTCACACATTGTTTGCTTCTACAAGAATCTTCTATAGAAATTTGAATTGCAGGACGGTTTTAGTGTCTCTTGACTTCCTAATTCCTAATCCTCCTTTCTCTTTAGGTTTACAAATTTCGTCTTACCCTATCCAAGGTGTATTTCCTTCTCCTTTATTCCAATAGAATTGTTAGTTTATCCTATTCAACTCATTATGTATGTGTGTTGGAAGACAAAAAGACTACATAATGAAAATAGGTTTTGCATAGTCCTTAAAAGTGTCCTTGTTGACTAACAACACTCTATTTAGTATCTTTTATCATCATTATTTTAGTCCATTCCCTACCTCTATTGGATTAAATGACATATCTTAATAGTCTATTTCCTTCCTATTAGTGTTTTGAAGATCTATCGATTGTTTATGTAATTGTAGGCATTTTAGGCATTTGCGGAGTACAAATGATAAACATGTAGTGGAATGACCTCGTTCACACTAAGGACTGCCTAAGATCAAAAGTCGAGGTCAAGAAGGAAATGACCGAAGTCCAATAGTGAAGTGAAGAACATCAAGAAACGCGTAAGAATTGCTTGAACACACTACGGGCCCAACACTTTTGGCCCAAAGGTCGTTTAACCAGTCCGCTTGAGCAACTTGTTTCGACGTCTATTATTTTTTCTCTTATCCCTTTTGTTTGGGATGGACTTCTAACCCATCCAATTGGACATTTTATCTTTTAGATTCGATCTTATCTTATTAGAAGATATGATCACGGAAGATCTAGGGTTTTAGCCTATACCCTAACCCTATAATAAAGGCACTTTAACCATTAAGTTAAACATCTCTTTCTTCTATTTTTTCACAAGTTTCCGCCGCCTTTTACCTATAGAGGTCGCTCGATTAGCTACATTTTAATCTTTAATAAAACTTTAGAGTTTGTTTCCGCTATGTCTCGCTACTTCTATCTTTTTTATGGTTTGATGAGTCTAACTTCATTGATCTATGATGTTGGATTTTTCCGTGTAAAGGTAAATTCATAGAAAAAAGTGAAACAACATAACTTGGCCCGTTGAGGCCTAGGTATACTAAATGAACAAAGTATATGTGCATGCCCACGACATGTAATCTATGACCCAAATCAACACACACAAAGTACTCTAGAGAAGTATGCAATCCTCCTGAACATACATATTGCCCTGAAGTTGATGAATTTGAAAAGTACACTCATAGCCAAACAAGTGCTCAAAACTTAGGACAATGGTCAGTCCACATTTGACAAATTCATCAGCAATACACATATTGAAAAAATACATCAAAGTATGGAGTCAAATACAACTTTAGTAAAAACCAACTACTAAGATGTAATCCTCTCTCTAACTCTTGCGGTGACTGGCTCATGTAGAAAACTATAAATGTGGGTCCTAATCAATCTCACGAGAATATATATCACAATTTTGTTTTGGTCAAACACCAAGACATTCTTAGAATACCAAAGGTAGAAGACCGTAGCAGAAAACGCATATATCCTACATCTGATATATATCCTGGATCTAATAGTTCAACTCTTTCCATGAAGAGTGTGAGTCAACCAAGCGAATACCTCAAATTTAGTGGTTATATCTCCAAAAATCCCGAAATCCGCACCAACCTGCCTCCAAACATCACGTGCATATGTGTAGCTAAATATCAATGGTCATGAGACTCACTCTTGCTCATGCACAAGCTACAAGTAGGATCAATACAAAGGATATTTAATCTATCTCGGGTAGGTAACAGGCCAATGATCGTCATCCATAGGATAAAGCAGTGATTGGACATATTGCCTAGATCCTAGACTATTATGAACATATTCACCTCCTTTCCACATGGTCTAAGCATTTCATAAGCCTCGGTCACTCAGAATCTCTCCCCTTGGTAGAAAAACTCAAGTATCTCCCTTAGTGGTGTCGTCTTCTCAGTAAAGACAACCATCTCATCTCTAGTGCAAAGGATTGCCTTCACCAATGGTGAGCCTCTACAAGTGACAATCCACTACTCTAGCTCAATGGTGTGCAGGTATCCGTGGTGAATCTATCTGACCCAAAGACTATCACGTTGAGCATGAATGTGTCAGTAGTTCTTGCATGCAAAACAACAAACTTCAACCTTTCCGGGTAGACCAAATGGCATATTTTGGTCCATATTCAGGTTCAATCATGTTTGGTGGTCTAATACCTTTAGGAACCCAAATTTGCTTAACCTGTTTCCTTAGACATAGAGGATAAGTGTTTCTAATGATGTAGGGATCATTTCTTCTATATGGACATGTTACGTGACCCTTTTTGCAACAATAGAAACATGTGGGCATATGTAACCTTCCTTTGGCTTTAACAAAAGTGGTAGTTATTTATCTAGGAAAATTCTTGTGATAACCGATACCACTTTTATTAAGAGAGGATTATTGTTCACCCATCATCCTTTCGAGATTGTCTTTCGAACGAGTGAATTGAATAAGTGCAACCTTCCGATCTCTACACGTCATAGTTAGATCGACCTTCTCTTTTTCTAGATTAATATAATCTTGATGTATAGAAGAGAGATTGCCCTTGAGAATCGCATTTTCTAATTCCAAGGCCTTGATATTGTCATCAAGGTCTAACTTTTCTGTGTTAAGATTTTCAACTTCCATAGACAATTCACTTACTCGTTTCTCTTGTTTGAGAAGCTTTTCTCTTAAGGCACTTATCCTTACCCTATGTTCTTTATCACATATAATAATGTCATTAAGGAATTGTGTTAGTTCTAGGTTATATTGCGACATAATAGTACTTACCACACCATCAACATAGAAGTTTGGATCCTCTTCATGCGGCCATTAAGCACAAGTTTGCTTGATCTTTTTTGTCTTTTGACTCATTTGTCGAATCTGAGTCACTCCGCAATGATACCATAGCCTTCTTCTTTTGATCATTCTTTCCAAAGTTGTTCCTCTTCTTTGGTGGGCAATCCTTTACGAGATGATCTGCTTCACCACATTCAAAACAAGTCAATACTTTAGTTTTCTTATTAGGGTTAGAAAACTTACTTCGAGGTCTTGATGATCGTGGATATTCTTTGTTATTTGCAAATTGCTTCTTCATTTGAAGAATTCTTGCAAGACCTCTTGAAATCAAGGCGAATGGATATTCCTCATTATCATCACTCTCTTTATCCTCTAATGACATGTCGTCTTTCTTGAATCTTAGGGCAAGGTTCTTTGTTTTTGATGGGAGCTCTCCATCTTCATCACCAAGAACCATTTCATGGGTGATTAGCTTTCCAATAAAGTCGTCCAGGAGGTAGTGTAGTGAGATTTTGATCTTCTTAAACGGCGGTCACTTTTGGTCCCCACTTTGCTTTAGGTAAGGTCCTCAGTACTTTCCTCACTTTTTCTTCATTTGTGAAGAACTTTCCAAGTAAATTAAGATTGTTCACAATCTCGGTGAATTGTATGAATATCTCCTTGACCGACTCACTTGAATTCATCTTGAATAGCTCGTATTGCCTGAGGAAGATGCTTATCTTGGTTTCCTTGACTTGACTTGTTCCTTCGTACGTAACTACTAACTTGTCCCATATTTTCTTTGCACTCTTGCATGATGAGACATGGTTGAATTCATTTGCATCCAATCCACAATAGAGCAAGTTCATGACCTTGTAATTCTTTGATACACTATCCAAGTCCGTTTGAGTGAAGTCGGCTTCTTTCTTTTCGACTTGGACTCCTTCAACCGTGGTGGTTGGGATTTTAGTGCCAGTTTGAATGATGCTCCGTAGTTCCATGTCTTGATCAATAATAAACAATTGCATTAGTGCTCTCCAATGGGCAAAGTTGTTACCGCAGACGAGTGATGATCGAGATGTGGATCTCCCTTGAGCGAATCCTCCATCACCTACAGAGTTCATGATTAGTCTCACTGATGGTTAAATCAATACATGTGAGTCTAGCTCTAATACCAATTGAAGAACCGTATAGGTGAATAATAAGGATATAAATACTCTAGAAGGGGGGTTGAATACAGTATGAGAACTTTTCGCAATATCGTATATCAAGGCTTTGAAACTGATTTTAAGGCCTTCAAGTTGATCTGTGCGCTTTGTGACAAAAACTGGTTTTCAAGGCTTTGAAAGGAATTTCAAGATCTTGACTTTGAAACCTACACAACAATGCTAGTCACAATTTAAGCGATATAACGTGCGGAATTAAAAGATCGGCACGGTGGTGTATTTACGAAGTTCAACTCTAACAACCTACGTCTAAGTCCTAGGGTTTATTTACCCTAGGATCTAACTATCTATTATCTTCTCAAACAGTCCTATATACAACCAGAAGAAACCCCCATCTTCTCTCATTGTAGCCTCAATGCTACAATCTAGTCAACTCTAACCTAGAAATAATAGCCTAATTACTTCGCAGAGTAACCTACACTCGAGTAACACTCTCTAGGTATGCCAATGAAGCTCTAGTGTTTTTCTCACTCTAAGGATGTAAACTTTTGTAAGCTAAGAGGAAGAAAAACTTTTGGAACGAATGAAGATGTTTTGATCGCTTGAAGACTTGGATTATTTCCGTGTATGCTTGTTATTATTCTCTTCAATCGCCATCTTCATTTACAGTCTTCTATGGAGAACTTCTTAGCCGTTGTAACGTTCTTCTTTCTCCATGGAAACGGTGCTTGGTTGAGGTGAAGTAGCCATTGTAAGATCTTCTATCTTTTCTCTTCTACTTCCTCTATTTGACGCACGTTGAGAATCTTCATCTTCGAGATCTTCTCTTGCTGTGGAAATGCCGTTGAAGATCTTGGTTTGTTAAAGATCCTAGATCTTCTCCCTGGATATGCCGTTGAAGATTTCCTTAAGATCCGATCATGCGTGGAATCCGTTTGGAAGATCTTCTCTTATCCTCCTGCGTTTTTGGTTAAGATCTTTGCGAGATCTTTTTGTTGTGGCCGAGATTTTCTCTTTAAACCGTTTGAAGATCTTATTGTTGGCTAGCCGAGATCTTCTCCTTGAGAATATTTTCTTATCCTTTGGTATAGATCTTCGTTTTGTTTGTTGAGATATTTGAATCTTGTATTTGAAAGCCCTTAGCCGAATCCACCTTTGTAATGCTTTTCAAGGCTTCCGCGTTCATCCCTTGAAATGCTTTCCAAGGCCTTTATGCTTGTCCGTTGTAATGCGTTTCAAGGTCTGTGTTCTTCTTTTGAAATGCTTTCCAAGACCTGCACACATTTAACAAACACAAACCAAAACATGCAATTTAGAAATACAATCAATATTTGCTAGTTTATAAAACTGCATATAATTGTTAAGTCTTCCATCATTCACATAATCAATTTATAATCAAGGTGGAGTTATCACTCCGATTGGAGTTTGCTCTTTGAAATCATGTGTGACGCAAGTGATGTGGCTATAGGAGCAGTTCTTGGACAGACAAGGATGACCGCACAAACGCCGTCTATTATGCTAGCAAGACGCTAGATGAGGCTCAACTGAATTACGCCACGACAGAGAAGGAGCTTTTGGCGGAGATTTATGCGTTTGAGAAGTTTTGTTCTTACCTTGTAGGGGCGAAGGTTATTGCCTACACCGACCACACAACTATTCGGTATTTGCTCACTACAAAGGATGCAAAACCGCGTCTTATACGATGGATTCCCCTCAAGAATTTGACTTGGAAATCCGCGACAAGAAGGGATCCGAAAATTATGTGGCGGATCACCTCAACCGGTTACCTCTCATTGCTTTGGAGAGGGATGACATGCCCATCAACGATTCCGTTCCGGATGAGCAACTACATTAGATGGAGAATTGGCTTCATCAAATTTTCGAAGGTAATGAACCTTGGTATGCTGATATTGTTAACTATCTTGTTTGCTAGGAAATACCTCTGGACTTTCATACGTACAAAAGAAGAAAGTCTGTAAGAATGTGTGTCACTACTATTAGAATGAACCTCTTCTCTTCAAGAGAGGTCCAGAAGGGATGCTAAGGAGATACATTCCGGAAGATGAGGCAGAAAGTATTATTAGGCATTGTCATTCGTTGCCTTGCGGAGGACATGCTAGTGCCCACAAAACTTGTGCTAAGGTATTACGTTCCAGTTTCTTTTGGCCTACATTAATTAAGGATGTGCAAACGTTTGTTGTTTCTTGCGATGCATGCCAAAGAACAAGGAACGTATCTAGAAGGAACGAGATGCCCTTCAATAACATTCAAGAAGTCGAGATTTTTGATGTATGGGGAGTTGACTTCAAGGGACCATTCCCGTCATCTGCATGGAATTTATACATACTCTTGGCGGTTGATTATGTTTCAAGATGGGTGGAAGTCATAACTTCTCCCACCAATGAGGCCACAGTAGTAGTGAAGTTCTTCAACTCGACTATTTTCCCAAGAGTTGGGATACCTCGAATCATCATTAGTGATGGAGGGACGCACTTTACAGTCCGGAAGTTTTAAGCACTTCTATCGAAGTATGGGGTAACCCATAAGGTAGAAACTCCTTACCATCCTCAAAGTAGTGGACAAGTTGAGATATCAAATAGAGAAATCAAAGGATTTTTGGAGAAGACCGTCTCTAGAACGAGGAAGGACTAGTCAATGAAGTTGGATGACGCTCTTTGGGTGTATAGGACCGCATTCAAGAATCCCATCGGAACCACCCCTTACAACTTGGTATATGGGAAGTCTTGTCATCATCCGGAAGAGCTTGAGCATAAAGTTTATTGGACGATCATGTGGCTGAATTTTGATATCAAGGAAGCCGGAGAGAAGCGACTCTTGGACATCAATGAGTTGGAAGAACTATGCTTAAATGCCTATGAGAATGCAAAGATATACAAGGAGATAACGAAAAGATGACTTGACAAACATATTATCCCAAAGGAGCTCAAAGAAGGAGACCTTTTTCTTCTCTTCAATTCCAACATTCGCCTTTTTCCTAGTAAGTTAAAATCTAGATGAACCGGACTTTATATTGTGAAATATGTTTTTCCTCATGGTGCAGTTAAAGTATAGGGTGAACATAGCGGAAATTTCAAAGTGAACGGTCATCGGCTGAAGAAATACACACCAGAAGTTCCGGTTGAGGAGATTGCTCCACTACGTCTCACATGATCATAACGAAGAACAGTCTGGCTAGCGACCTTAAAACAAGCGCTTCTTGGGAGGCAACCCAAGGTATTGCTTTCTTCTTGAATTCATTGTTCAATGGTTCTTCCATAGTTCTATTCGGTTCTTCTTAACCATCTATCTTTATATTTTCGTGCTTATCATTCCTCCATATCTAAGTTTCATTCCATTGTTTTCAGGTTGTTCGTCTAGATCGTTAAACGGACTAATCCCCGCATCAGTTGGTATCAGAGCTTTGGGACTTTCAACCATCATCAAAAGAGTCATAAAATCACAAAAAGAGTTTGTTTTTATCATTACAATTGATCATTGTCTTTTGTTAGAGTTTTTTTACTCCAGTTTTCTCTCTTCTATTCTAAGTTGATTGAATTCTAACTTATTTGTTGTTCTTGATCAGCGAATTGGGCATCGAAGTCATCAACAAACACCACCAACACCACCACGCTAGCCCCACCACCACATTCACACCGCCAAACCCTAACCTTAACCTACTGTTTTCATAAACCTTAATCCTACAATAGTCACGTGGAAACCCTAAAATTCTATCTCTATCCATAAAATCTTATCTTTTACCGTAAAATATTATCTATAACCAACTCTTTCCATAACCATATTCTATCCATATCTTTCCACTCTATCTATTGCACCAGCCATATATTATCTCTAAACATATCTTATCTTGTTAGTTGTTTCCCTATTTACTCTCTTGTTAATTAATTTTCATGTTAATTTTGCTGAGTTAAAAAACAGGAAGTTGTTGTCTAGAATATAAAAAAAAAAAGAAGAAAGAGAAGGACGAACCAAAAAGAAAAAGAAATGGAAAGAAGAATTCAGCTTTGTGTTTGCACTGTGTTTAGCTCTACGTTATTGAACTAACAACATTGTTCTTTCAGGAGTTGATCAAGAGAAAGAAGATTTCAAGGGGACTCGAAGGAACCTACATTCCAAGCCTTTTTCATTCGGCCACCCTACCCTAAACCGACCTTAGTTGTTAATTTTGGTGTTTAAGGTTGCAAGTTGAGGCACTTAGAAGTAAGGTTCTTTTAGCTTATCTTGAGTCTATATTTTGGATCATTTTGCTTGTACATCTCATTCATACAACTAGTCCATTCCTTGAGTCATTTTCTTTCTTTTGTAGAGTTAGCCTAGGACATAACTTGATTAACTCAATTGTTATTTCGTGTTAGCTTATATTTGACTAGGCACTACCCATACAAGTTTGTTAATTCTTACAAGGCAAGCCGTCAACAAAGTCTTATCACATCACTTGAGAGTGAGGGCTAAACACTTGAGAGACACACTAGAGAGGATTTTGTTTTGATATAATCTAACGTGTTTGCTTGTTTTATTGTGTTTAACAAGATGTCTAGTGATCACCACACCGATAAGCAACCGGAGTCTAGTCCGGCAGATTTGGTTAGCATGATAAAGGCTATAATACAAGCGGAATTTAAAGTCATGGAAGATAGGCTTACGGGTTTACAAGGGCAAATAACCGAGCTTAAGACTGATAAGGCTAAAGAAGACACCTCTTTGCCCCTAACTAAGGCACTAGGACATCACTTTGAGAAAGGAGCAGCTGCTAAACCCTTAATTATAGGCCATCGACGAGTATCTCTTGACAGCCAACAAGAAGCTTTCAACGAAGCCAAGAAGGCTCCCATTAATGCTTCGCAAGGTCATCATTCTAACCCTAAACCTCCTATTCATTATAATAGACATTATGCTAACTTCTTTCTTAGCACTACACAAGATGGAGATAATAAGAAGTCCGAAGATGATGGCTATGATTATGAACAGGAAAGAAGGCAAGAGCAAGCATGAAAACAAGACGAGGAATTGATGAAAAATGAGGAAATGAGGATGGAACAGAATAAGAGGCATGAAGATAGGAGACGAGAAGATGAGAGGGGTCATGATGGGAGGTGTGAGCATAGATGGAAGCAAGAGGAAGACTATGAAGGGAGGAGAGACAATAGACACCAAAGGATAGGGCAAGATCATGAGCAAGATGATCTAGGCAAGGTGAAGATCAAGATTCCATTCTTTGAAGGCAAGTGTGATTCGGATGTGTACTGGCTTGGGATACAATGATTGAGCAAATTTGGGCGTGTCATAACTTTTCCGAGAATAAAAAGGTACATTACGCAGCCCTTGAATTCACTTATTATGCTTTAATATGGTGGAATGAGCTTATGAAGGAAAGAAGGCGAAACATGGATCCACAAGTGGCAACATGGGCGCAAATGAGGGCAATCATGCGAGCTCGATTTGTTCCCCAACACTATAGGAGGGACTTGACGCAAAAGTTGGAAAACTTGAGGTAAGGTTCAATGAGTGCCGAGGAGACCTACAATGCCATGCAAATGACTATGGTGAAGGCCAATGTTAGTAAGGATAAAGAGGCAACTATGGTCAAGTATCTTCGTATCCTTAATTCAAGTGTTGCTAACGAGGTGGATTTGTTTCCCTACTCTACTATGACAAAATTACTACATCTCGCCATCAAAGTCGAGACAAAGAATAAAGGGAGGAGTCAAGGCGTAAGGAGATCATTTGGGACTTCAAAAGCATGGAAACAACAAGGAGGGTGCCAACAAGGAGGGTGCAACCGAGAAGCCCCCAAAATAGCCCCCGATCAAGCTCCCACACGCCCAACCTACCCTAAGATGCCTAATGCAGCCCCTAAACCACCTCAAGAGAGTACTTCTAACTCTTATTCTTCTAGGGATAGAGCTGTTGTGTGTTTTAAGTGTCAAGGTAGAGGACACATGATGAAAGATTGTCCGAATAGGAGAACTTTGCTAATAAATCATTTAGGCCAATATGAGTCAGAATCGGAGCATGAACTTGAATTAATGAAACTGAGCCTAGTGATGATGTTGATTCGGATGATGGAATAGTATATGAACAAGAGGATTGTTTGCTTGCTCAACGTATGGTGTATGATCACCCTAGTTCATTCCTAGCTAATAACTTTGTGCTATGTGATTTGGATGCTCCAAACGAGTTTATTGCTTGTTGAATATGATTTTGAGCTTGATGAGTCTCTTGAATGTGCAGAATCTGATTTTGAGCATGATGAGTCTCTTGAATGTGTTAAATTCATTCATGATGGGCCTGTTTTGGATGTTTGCTTGTCACATGATAATGCTTTGATAGTTAGGAGAGCCCTTAGTATACAACCTACTCCTTGTGAGGATAAGCAAAGGGAAAACTTGTTTCACACTAGATGTTTGGTTAAAGGGAAGGTTTGTAATATTATAATTGATGGCGGTAGTTGTTGTAACATAGCTAGCACCGAATTGGTTAATAAGTTGCAATTAAGAATTTCTATCACCCTAGGCCTTATAAGCTTCATTGGATGAATGAATGTGGAGAATTGAAGGTAAATAAGCAAGTTAATGTCATATTCACTTTAGGCCATTATGAGGATACTGTTTTGTGTGATGTTGTGCCTATGCAACTTGTCATATCCTATTAGGTCATCCTTGGAAATTTGATAGGAGAGTCTTACATGATGGTTACACTAATAGGTATACTTTCACTTTTAATGGAAAACCTGTTACCATAAAGCATATGATAGACGAGTCGTACATGATGGTTACACTCGACATGCGACATGGTAAATGGATGAAGTTCATTGAGACTTTCCCTTATGTTATCAAGTATAAAAAGGGAAAGGACAATGTAGTTGCTGATGCATTGACCATCCTTGATTCTATAATGCTAGGTTTCGTGTATATTAAGGAATTATATGTTGTATCCCTAGGTGTTCTCTTCGGATGTTATTAGTTGATGAAGCCCATAAAGGAGGATTAATGGGGCATTTTGGGGGAGATAAGACCTATGCTATGCTTACTTCACACTTCTTTGAACCACATATGCTTACAGATGTAGAACATGTTGTTAAGAGATGTTTCGAAAGCCTTAGAGCCAAATCTAAAGTGAAACCCCATGGTTTTTACACGTCTTTGCCAATCCTTACAGCCCCTTGGAAGGATATTAGTATGGACTTTATTGTGGGATTCCCTAGGATTAAGAGGGGTAGAGACTCAATATTTGTAGTTGCAGATCGATTCTATAAGATGACTCACTTTATAGCTTTCCATAACACTGATGATGTCGCCAATGTAGTCGACTTGTTCTTTAGGTAAGTAGTTAGGTTGCATGGACCTCCTAGGACTATAGTTAGTGACATGGATGTTAAATTTCTAAGTTACTTTTAAAAAACTCTTTGGGGAAAGCTAGGAACTAAGCTATTGTTTTCTACTTCTAGTCACCCTCAAACTGATGGCCAAATTGAGGTAACTAATAGGACACTAACTACTTTCTTAAGGGTTGTCATTAAGAAGAGTCTTAAGGAATGTGAAGATGCCTTACCTAATGTCGAGTTTGCTTATAATAGGGTTGTGCATTCTTCAACTTCCATTTCTCCTTTTGTGTGTGTGTGTATGGGTTTAATCCACTAATTCCGTTTGATCTTATGTCGTTGCCTAAGAAGGAGCGAGTAGATTTGAGTGCTAAAACGCAGGTTGAACACATTCGGGAGTTGCATGAGAGGACACGCAAGAAGCTTGAGTAGAAGGGCAAGTACAATGCTGCGAAAGCTAACCACGGACGCAAGAAGATCACATTAGAGCCTGGTGAATCGTGTGGTTGCACTTAAAGAGGGAGAGCTTTCAACAGTTGAGGAAATCCAAGCTCTTTCCAAGAGGAAATGGACCTTTCAAGGTCTTACACAAGGCAGGGGATAATGCTTATGTTTTGGAGTTACCGGATGATTACGCATGTGAACCTACATTCAATGTGCGTGACTTGAGTCCATTCCCACCACCTAGCTATATATGATCAAGGTGATTCGGGTCGAATCCTTTTCAAGAAGGGGAGAATGATGAAGGATCATTCAAGCTAAGTCAAGTTCCCTTAACAATGGCTCAAGCTAAACTACAAGCTGAGATGAATGCATAGATTCTAACCATGAGCCATGAACCATGAACCACCTAACTCACATTCTATGAGCCAACGAGCCTTGATGATGCTCATGGTCCACCAAGGAACAAGCTGCACGCCTAATGGTTCTAAATAATGCTGAAATGCTCTAAATGAGTTGAATAAGCTTATTTGGCCGTTTTAATTGTTTTAAGTCTTTTTAGAATAAAAGCCCAAACTTATGTCTTAATGGGCCTTTATTTAATTATTTTAGTTCATTAACATATTACACACTATATATATATACATACATACATATATATATATATATATATATATATATATAT